>JANZLQ010000057.1:17259065-17275396 GCA_026212715.1 Elanus axillaris
TCCCTGGCAGTGCCCAAGGCCAGGCTGGATGGGGCTTGGAGCAACCTGGGCTGGTGGAAGGTGTCCCTGCCCATGGCGGGGGGGTTGGAACTAGATGGTGTTTAAGGTCCCTTCCAACCCAAAACATTCTGTGAATCTATGGTAATTCTGAGTTCTCATTTCATTTTCTGGTATACATATGTAAGTTTAATAAATGTATCAGCCAGCTTAAGAATTATTTTGTTTCTTTGCAAATATGTATTTTTATAGTTACAAAGTCACTTAGACTGTCGCTGATTCTACTTTGAAAGTACAAGAATCTCATAATAAAATACAACTTTAAACTTTCTTTACTTCAAAATAGAGTGAAGCTCCTGGAAGTAAGAGGTGGAAACTGAAGAACTAACACATTTTTAGGAAAAAAAATTGACTCTGCCAGCAGCCATCTTGCATTTTACACCACCAGTTCTGGCCCTTCTTGAAACAAAAAATCCACCCAAAAGCACCTGAGAGGAATCTCAGAAAGTTGGCCAGTAAGCAGACATATCAACCTCTTCAGTATGCATAAAGCATATCCTGCAGGACAAAAGAAGAAATATTAAAGTATTAGTTCTGCACCACGGGATGACTATCAATTCTGAGGCTCCTTACGATGTTTATCAGTTGTAATAATCAGCTTCGTGCCCCTGATGCAAAGACCTAGAGTGAGACTGCCTTGCAAAACTGAATGATACCGAGACAGTGAGTATCTCTGTATGAACAAGCACAGCATGCCAAACCTGCAGTCCATCTGGCCCAGTATCTTGCTCTAGCAGTGGTAGGGGACGCCCAGAAAACAGTGTAAGAGCAGGGCAAGACTACTGAGAAATAGCCTTAATAATTGAGAAAAAAATCTTAGTAATTCCTAACATTTTCATTTGGAGAGGTTTTTTGACCACTGGGCTGATAATTTTCTTTAAGAAGTATGCATTTCACCCTCAAATCTCATTTTGAATGAATGAGGCTACTTCAGACGCACATTTAGATATGCAAAAGAGCTATCTTAATTTAGCCTGCACTTAATTTTATCTGATTTGTTTGCACAGAGGAAGGCAGAAGAACATTGGATCAAAGTTTCCTCCTAAAGGAGAATGGGAACTCACACAAGCGTTTGCCGACATTTTGTCTTTATAAATTCAGGTAATCTGAACGGTATGTCACTGGGGAGAGGCATTAAAGCATTTAGCGTACATTCAGGCAAGTGGATTTCCATTTTTTTGCTTTACCTGTCTCTGTGTCTAGACAGCTGTAAAACAGGGACCAGAAATTATGTCCAAGATGATTCTTCCATTAAATACTTCAGTCTCTAATGCTGGGTTCGTACCAATGTAGTTAGCAAAAAAAGATGCTGCTAACAGTTCATTACGACCAAATTCTTTCTTGCTCAACAAAAGAAAGTAACGACAAAATGCATTTTCTTTTTTTCCCTTTCTAAATCTATTTTAACAAAGAAAGCAAGCATCAAGATACCAAACCACACAGAAAGAATTATGGAATACTTCCTTTCTTGTACTCTAACATGTTTCAATTAAAATATGCAAATATTAGCATGATTTTCTGGCACTTTTTAAATAGAAAAGTTAGCAAATGTTGATATGGACACTATGAATTGATTTTACATTTCCTAGCTTCTTCTTTTAAGGGTTTTTACTTTATTTGTAATTTTGTTCCACCCAAGCATTAGCAAAAGATTGAGATCAGGTTATGCATTTACAGAAATATAACAAAGCTGTAATTAAAATCTCTGCTCTTTGACATCAGCCGTGAGTTACTGACATGGGTAATAAAATTCTACTTCACCGTTTTGTAATTGTGCAAGGGATGACAACAACAACTGCAAGTGTAAGATCTCTTCCACAGATAAGCTTTGGCAGGGAAAAGCAGAATAGCAGGTGATGATGCAGCAAAAGGTTTATAGATTATAATAAAACCACCTAGACTTTGTTCATTACTTCTTATGTTTAGAACACAAGGCATAACTTCTACTTTCAGAAAATAAACTGAATTAAGAACACACCAGGCTCCCTAGGTAGTCATACCAAACACATTTGCTATCCAAGGGGCGATATTTGCAAAGGCTGCAGAAGGGTCATCTGAAGTAATAGACCTCCTTCGAGAAGAAAACGCACCCGAGCCTCTCACGGCCGTACCGAGAGACAGCGCGGCACAAGGCACCCTTCTGCCCGGGTCCTCCACCGACAATGTGTTACAGGACCCCTGGGAGGAGCTCGCAGAGCTGTTCGCCTTTCAAATCCCATTTGTAGGAACCCGTTTCAAAGGGCAGAGTGTAGCGATGGGCAAATGAAGACTGACACCCTGGATGCTGTTGGGCTAAGGAATGCGTACGGCACGTACAGCAGAGGATAAGCTTTCTTACATGATTTTGCTGCTGAACCAGAGGCCTGAAGTGCAAGCAACCCCTCCAGTATAGAAAAGAGCCGGTTCAAAACCATGGATCACCATCAAACATGGACAGTCAGCTGGGATGGGGGCATCTGGGACGTGCAAGTCTACCCACAGGAGCCAGGAAGCCTCCAGCGGTTGCTCACTGCCGGACCACCGGCCTGTCGTGGCTGGGCAGCCTTTGGTGCCTGCTGACTTGTGCAGGATTAGACCAAGCAGATGGGGAAAGCCCTGTATCATATCAGTGGCCCCATTAAAATATTTATTCTTTGGGATATCAGGCTGAACTTTGAATTTCTTTGCTTATACTGGTTACTCACCTTGATGTTTTTGAACTCTAGTCCTCTGTTCCCTGAGAGAAAATGCATATTTAGACTCATTTAAATGCATTAAGTAGCATACTTATTTTCATGCCCTGCCCTTAAGATGCAGAATGTTACACATAACTTCCTATAATGTAAATTAGAATTTAATATCCATGGAGTTGCAGCTTGAGAACATACCCTGGAGTATTTATTACCAAAGCATGATCATTACCTGATTCAGCACATATTTTGATACACAGAATGCACCGTGTCTCCCTTTAACCATAGGGATGTAAATAAATATTTTTGTAAACATGCACTATTTAACTTATATATCACAGCAGATCCTGCAAATCCATATTTTGCTTCTTGCAAAAACATAAACAGCAGATTTATCCAAGTGATGCAACAAAAGATAGAACGGAACTCCTGCCTTGAACCAATTTCCAAATGTCTTGGTTACACTGAAGCCTAATCATTTTCTCAAAATAGCTTTAATGATCTTATTTAATCACAGCCTTTTGCATACAAAATGAGGCAGCACATGCTCCACTGTGCAAGAAAATTTGGGGAAGCTGCAGAATACTGACCAGCTTTCTTGGTAGCAGAAGACACGGACTCCCCCTTATGTGATCATGCGATTGCTACCTCCCCTCTCTCCTTTTCCATCTTGCTGGGCTGTATGCTGCCAAGTGTTACAGAACTACATGCTGGGGCTGAACGAAATTGATTTCAGGAGCACACAGGATGATGCCCATCCCTTAGCCATTTGCTAGCCCAGGCAGCTTTGATGGTTACTGCTGAAGAAGGCTGGATAGTGAATCCACCAATTTGCCAAGTTGTTAAAACTTGCTAAATAAAACAAAGACTTCCCACTATGCCAGATTCTCCTGATAAGACTTTTACAGTCTAGCGAAGAACTTTGCTCCTTCCCCACTCACAGGAGGAGAGATCTGTCTTGATTCAGCAACATACTTTAGCACGTGCCTCAAAATACTCTATTGAATGGCCTCCACTGCCCTCAAGTATCTCACCTCAGTTTAAATAAAACATTAAAGGTAACTCAGTCTGATGTAATTAAGTCAAAGGAAAGTGTGACCTGCCTTTTAACCTACAGGGCCAAACAGGAGAGATTGTAGCATCATACAGCAGGTTACATGATTTATGCAGAATAATCTGGTGCCCATGTACCCAGGTCACAGACCAGCAGCATTTGTTCATATGAACCATCACTGGATAAACAGTCCCAGAAAAAAACCCCACACAAAAGCTTGAATGCACTGAGTGGTTAAATAAATAGATGATTCAGAGCTATTTTCTCTACAAATTCATAAGGAAGCTGTAGACAGCTGGTACATATATTCCTGCTGTCTTCCATAGACAGAAGACATTAGTTTCCAGGAGCATCAATTCTGGCAGATTCCATCAACTCTAGAATTTTTAACACTTTCCAGAGTTTTCAGAGCTCAGCAAGGATTTAGCTCTGCAAGCTCTGTAAACCGTAGCACGATTCATGTTCTTAAAACGTCCCTTTGCCAAACTCTGTTAAAGAAATCCCCTCCCCTCATTGCTCCAAACTACAAAGCAGGGCCAATAAAGATGATTTTTCTCTGTGACATCTTCTAGTTCAAGAACTACTTCATCCACAGGGCTGAGTTCCCTTGAGCCGCACACAGGTTAGATTTGGGAGTGAATGATGAAACAAGGCGTTATGTTTTAGCTTAAACCCTTCAAAAGAATAAATAACCAATGATGAAATTTCAAGGGCATTGTGGCTCATGATACAAATGTGAAGCCTATTTGGCTTGCATAGGGTAAGGCTATCAGACCAGCCTTCCTATAAACATGATGACCAAATCAGGCCTCATTAGACCAACATGCACAAATCTACTTTGCTACCTTGCAGTGACAGAAGGAAACTTAGCAAGAGAAAAAAGGAGGCTTTGATATTGCTTCAGACTGTCTCTCCTCCAAATTAAGCACTTGCAGTGCAGGCTGAAGATGACATAGCAGCTGCAGAGCATGTTGAATTGATTTTGCCAGGTATGTGCCTGCATGGGTCTGCTTTTTGATTTAGTAACCGGAGGGTTAATTAGTTCTGGGTGTGTAAACAGGTTGGTTAAGCAGGAGTCCAGATGAGCTGCCACGTTCCAGTTGGCTAAGACTTAGGAGCAGACTAACATGTATCAAGAATAACTAATCTGCTTCCCCGAACACCTATTTGCTAAATTAACATGAAGCCAGAGCTATGCAGAAGTTGGTGAGCTGCTAGCAATAAGCTGGTTAGGCTGTTCCTCAGATCTGTGGGTTTCTGAAGTAGTTTTCTATAAGAAAATTTAAGTTGCACCTTTACTAAGAGAAATCTCAGATAATTAGAGTCTGTCAGTTTATTTTGTATCTTTAAATGTTTTATCTAAGAAGAAAAGAAGATCTTTCTCCTAGAACATACTTGGGCAAAGTTGCTTTTCTATATGACAGCCTGCAGAATAGACATTTCATGGTTTTTCAGTAACTGAAAGAATTAGATGGGTGAGAAGGAAACGACAAGCTAGACATAGTTCAAATGGGCTCTCATTCTTTCAAAAAACTTAAAAATGGTGAAAGCATTCCAGTGACAATTTTTCCAAATAAACTTCCAGTTTGTGTTTTGCCCCCTCCCCAAAAATAAAATAAAATAAAAAAAATCAGATGAAAACCAAAAGATTTTGACTTGGTAACTAAAACTGGAGCTTCCAAGGGAGGGCAGAGAAGGTGCTCCATGCCAACATTTCCAGGTCATACTACTTTTTTGCATTATGACTCATTGTCACTAGTGTCCATTCTGGAAAGTTCTTGGACAGTCGCCCTGGAAAACAAACAAGAACTTTCCTGGGTACTGTGACTGAAGCCTGACTGGAAGTATCTGGAAGTATTTGACGTTTGTGGCAAAATACATCTGTTCAAATCTCTCAGGTGTTTAGGAAGAAACTAAAATGCATGTAGAAAGCAGGAACACTGAAAAATGTTATTGAAAGATTTTTCTTCGAAACCCAGAAATTTTTGGTCATTGTATTCAAAAGCCTTCATTCACTTTGAACATCAATACAACAGAGTTAAGATTCTCACAGAGGACTCATCTCTGATTTAAATGCTATTCAACCAGCTCATCCCCAATAGATGATTCCAAAGACCACCATTCCCTGCAACTTCTGGGCTTTAAAACCTTCCCCGGTCTCAGAAACTCAATTAGATTGATAAATAATTCGTAAATTGACAATGTTGATAAAAATCACATGTACACATAAGTTGGACTGTATGAGAGACTGCTTTTCTTCAGTAAGACACTCAGGAAATACTGTCACTCTCTTTGTAGTCTATTTTTAGTCTACTTAGTTCTAGGTGAGCACATACATATACTACATTGAAGTATCTCATTTGTATACATCAGGCTATCCACATTTTACCATATGGATGTATCACATTATTAATAGCTGTTTTCCTTAAATAGACTACAGTTTGCTTTAATCTTCTTTTCCGTGCATGATCTTGCAAGAGTAAAAAGGCTTTCATACAAAGGCTGTGTTTTTATATGCAAATCTATCATTTGATTATACACTTTTTTTGTCCCTACACTATCATGAATATTTCTGATGAATGTTTTATGGGCTAGGTTTAGGATTTGTGAGCTATTTCAAATTTTATCTGTTTGCCATATCATCTGCAAATACTGCATCTTTGTTGATGTTGATTGGTCTCATTTACATATTTATCACACTTTTATGCTCAAGGATGTTTTGCTATAAACTGTCTGTCCCCATTTCTCCTCCATGTACTACTAGTACATAGATATATTTTCAAATTGAGCTCATTTCCATACATAATTTTCTTGGTTAACAATAAATCACCACTTAGAGACATCCTAGTCAATGCGCTAGCTACCTTCACACATATCTGACATATGGTTTCTGAGTAATTAAAGATAACGGAAGCAGTTTACAATGCACTTCATAGTCCAGAGAGCTCAATGATTTTCCGTAAGGACTAGGCTAACAGGAGCACTGCAGGACTGTCAACTCAGAGCTGTTCTTATTCCTAACTGGTAACTCTTGGACACAAAAAATAAGACTTCCTTTTTCTTTTCTCAAGAAAAAGGACCATTTGCAGTGGTGCTTGGTGGGCTTATGAGGGTTCACATCCATGAGTGGGGTGCAGCAACTGGAGGCTTTTCAGTGCGTACCACGTGCCAATGGAAGACTCCTGAACCGACAGTGATGCCCTGAAAGGGATCTCACACTTCAGAAAAGGCCAGGTGCCATCTGACCTTTACCACTCGCTACTGACCACCAGCTCTTCAATCCTTCTTGCACGTTCACTGCTTGTTCTTCCTCCGTCCATCCATCCACCCTTCTCTAGGGTTCAAAATCCTTTCCCTTTCCCTGCCATGCCTTCTGGTGTGTTCACCTGCTCGCTAAATCCCTTTCTTATGCAAGAGTACAAGGAAAAAGGGTAGAAACGATGCAGAGAAACATCTGCAATCTATTCCTTTTTAGTTTTGCCATTACACACACAGCACTGAAAAAGGCACTGGCTTTAAAGTGCATTTCCTCACTCCCACTCAGACTCCCTTTGGGTGAACAGCCCGTTTGTGACCCTCTCCTGCTGCTGGGTGCGTTTCTAAACAAAATGCTGTGATTTGCTCATATATGAAACAATTCAGAAAAATGGTATGTGTCCCAAAATAGTTCAGGCTGGACAGTGATATAATTTCTGGTGCTAGCACCAGTTAATCCATGGATTTTCTGTTGCTAAAGAATAGTAGGAAACATATTAACAAGAATTTTTCCTTCTAGTGGTGGAAGGCTGCAAATACATCCACAACAGTATACTAAGGAAAGTATGATACATCCGTTCACCAAAGGGGCTCATAATTTTATCTCCAGGCTTATCACTGAAATTCACAGAGATTAGGTGCTTGCACCCTCTATGAGCTAAGATTTTTGGATCTATCGCCCATAAGAAACTTCTCTCATGCATCCTGCCAGCTGACTCTGAACATGCATAGAACAATCCTATTTATTCATTAGTGAGAATAGAATCGGCTGACCTATTAGGAACAGGAGCACTTTCCTCCCTAATCTTTCTACTGTTTCATTCCAAAATTCCCAAAATAATCAGTTGCCCATAATCTTCTGCTATGGCACTCTATTTATTAAATGCAATGACACTCCATGCTCAACCAACCCTTTGACCGAGGACTGCCCACTTGCTGATATAAAAATGTATTTATGACAACAATGTTTTGGAACATGGTGTTTAAAAAGAAGTTTCTATTTTTTTTAAAACAGAAAGATGAAGCTAGAGGAAGCTCAGAGATAGGGGCTTGCTCAGAAGCCGTAAAAGGAGTTGCAACCAGAAACTGCTGTTTGGAGCAAAATAGTTGTTTCCTAGTAAATGTTGACATAATACATACATTTTCTCCAGGTCACCAAGTCCTGTGAAAGCTCCTTTTGGAATGACTCTCATCTTGGTGAGGACAAATCTCCTGAAAATAGAGAAAATGAGGTGATCATTCACTATTCACAACACAAGGACTGCTTTGGTAGCCTTGTCAGCACAGGAGAGGCCTTTGTCACAGGTACAAGGACAGTCTCCAGGCCGAAGGCTTTGGCGTCTAAATACAGCCATAACGTTCAAAGGCTTTTCATGGAACTCCAACTGCCTTCCCGGCCCAAAATTACAGCAGTGTTGGGCTACCTCCAGAGCTCCTCGGGGGAAAAAGCAACTGTCAGTAGTTGCAATTTCCCTGTTTGCTTCAGGAAGAAATCCACACCTGCTGACCGCGGCTTTGCTGTGCGCCGGGAGGGGACTGTCTTTCTCACCTCGACCTCTCTTTTGAGAGATGCTAAAGCACAGGATGAAGCAGCCCTGTGGAGCCAGACTGCGCTGAGTTGCTTACGCGAGGTGGTAAGGTGGTACATGCGCGCTCACGCAAGATAAGCCTTAACCTGCTGCACAGATAATTTAAGGAGTCAGTTACTATCTCCCGTCAGTGCAACTTCAATATCCTTTGTTGCTTCTTGCAGTCTCTCTTCTAATTAGTTCATGATGTGCCACAAAACTGGGCCTTTGGAATACACAACTTGATCACACGTGCACCAAGACAACATTTTAATCATTTTTGAAGGTCACAGAATATGCTTTATGAAGAAAAAAAATTTAAAATATCATACAAACCTTCTTGTTAACCTGGACTCATCTCCTCTTATGATAATATACAAAGAGGACTACAAAACTTCTCATGAACACTCAGCAAACGAAAGGTAGGGTTTCTACTACTCCTTGGAGAAATAAGGTGTTATCTGGGCAGTTGTTGTCTTTCATGCATTTAATCATTTATAGCTAGTGAGCGTAAACAATTGCATATATTAACATGATGTGCTCATCAGGATACATACTTCACATGATATGCTTATGACCAGATGCCAGGTCAAGAAAGCATAGCTGAGACACAAGAAAGCCCACAGAGATTTTGTTGGGAGAAATATTATGGTTTTGTATTTTCTGCTGAGAATAAAAGTCATATTCAAACTTCCACATGTTAAACACCAAGCAGATAAATAAGCAAGACATCAGATAATATTGGCTGCATTGAGCGATAATTGCTAAAAAACGGTATTTTTCTTAAAAAAAAATCATCTGTGTTACCTCATCTATGAATCACCCTGTGATTCAGTTTTTTTGGTCTATTTTCCCATGGAAATGGAAATGAATTGTTTTCTAAGTTACTATGGATGTCTTTTTTTTCAGTGCACATGCCTCCTGGACTATCCCTTGTTTTTGTCATCTCAGAACTGGTTTTGCATGGCTGCTTGGGATCGCCTTTCAGCTTGTGTCTGTGTTGCCTTATTGTAAATTGGAACTCAGCCTGGTATTACCTGCTGTGTAGTCCTGCAATTTTTAACACAGTACCTCCAAACTAGAGACTTACTTTCTTACCGTTCACATAAAGTATTCATGCTATCCTCATCTATTTTTTATTTCAGCTGATTAGTTTAGAATTTTCATGGGAGATTATCATGTTTTAATCAAAGTCTTAGGGAAAAAAAGTATTATTCTGATATAATACCACTGTGAAAGATTCCTATTTTTTAGCTGTAGGTCTTTAGTAGAATCTACCCCCTCATTTAGATTCCTAAATATGAGTTAATATTTACTTAAGTGGGACAAAGTCAATGCACACCTCACCTAGCTCTAGAGATGTCACTGTGATTACACCAGGAAAGAACTTGGCCCCACACTTTTTTAAACACTGAAATTTATGGTATTCTCAGTCCAGAAAGATGATGAAGTCAATTTAGTATCCCATTATTCTCGTACTATCATTAATGTAAGTCAGAAAGAGCTCCAACACACTGTCATACAAGAATTACAGTATGAGATCATTATGCAAATGTTAGAAGGATTAAAGAGCTTCCAGAAAAAGCCTAACCTGGATTAGGCAATTTGTAAAGACCTACTGAAAACACGGCCAGTGTAATGCATGCAAAGCTATGGCTGTGCTTTCAGAGTGCAGCTAGGTACAATGGATCCTTGCAGAACACCCAGCAGGCTTAGTGCTACAAAGCTGAACCATCAGGAAACTCTTTAACTTTGATCTACTTTGAAACCTCTCCTAAACTCCCCTTTATAGAAATGCATGCCTAATTTTGGAGACCTAGAAAGCAGGCTCTGTCTGAAAAGCCATGTATAATTTTTTTTTGGCAATGTTCTAAAATGAATCCTCTCTCTGCAGGGGCAGATCATCAGGACATTTGCAATTTTTTAATTAAACACTGGCCTACGCCATGTTTCACCACAACAACATTTTACAGCCTGATCCTGAAACTAATTAAAAGAAGGGAACCTCATTCATAGATGAGGTTACCTATATGAGGAATGCTGCAAGTGCATAGAAGTAAAAATCAAATCTTGAGCTTCTTTGTTGAATACCCTGCTATCCTGTGCTGATAAAGTGCCAGAATTCAGGAGCCACGTGTCTAACGCCCTGGAGCAGTTAAAGTAGAATTGAAGTTTAATAGCTGAAGTCTCACATACCACTTTAAAAAATTAAGGTTAATTGTCTTTAAACATCTCTGAGTAGGCTAATAAAGTCAGCCTTAATGGTATAACGAACACTGAAAATTAGAGTCAGCTACCTGTTGAATTATCAACTGTATAATGAATAGGAGTCTATTATAACTAGCCAAATGCTGTATTGTCGATAAATCTCACCAATTAGGCTCCAAGAATCAATCTGTACTTAACTTGAGATAGTGGCTGTTCAGTACCAATTCTTTCTGAGGCACATGGAGAAAATAATTGAAAAGCATTTCCTTGGTTTTGTTGCTGGCATTATTTTAGGGTCAAAGAAATGAATACAGCCCACCTTCATTCAAGCATGTTTCATGTCAAGACAAACAAGTAAACAAAAGCATCCTTTAAAAAGCATGTGCTTATTGGGGAGATGCAGTATTTGGTCCTAAAAAATTATGTTAGCACTTAGGCACCAGCCAGAAAAGCACCGAAAAGCCTAAACGCTCAGTGCATGGTGTGGAATTGAAAACCCAGAGCCAGGTGCCTGACAAAAGGCGTGAGAAAGGGTAGGCTGAAAGTTAGGTGAGCCACAAATCTGTACGCAGAGTTAGCCCCCAGGAAACACTAAATCTCATCTCGCAGAGCTTTTAGCTCCGTGTCAAAGCTTCCAGGTGTAGCACCAGCCTCAACACACGCAGCGACCACCCCGCTGGCAGCGGGCTTGGCCGGGAGGGAGGAAGGCATCGCGGTCTCTCAACGCAGCCCTGGCAGCCGAAGCAGGGATGCAGGGAATGGGAGCCCTTGCACCAAGTCCCCCCTCGCCCTGAGTGGTGCAAACTCCTGTATTTCGTGCCCCAGGAGGACGTTCAGTCACCAAGGGACCTCTCCCAGCCTAGGCTCAAGCATCGTGCAACCAGGGCGAGAGTCCTGTGCTACCAAAGAGGACAAGGGGGAACTTAACCCTACCATCCTCTCTAGATGCATTACAGTTGGACTTGATTTCCCTAAGACAAATTAAAAAAAGGTAAGGACACTTTTTTAAGTCCAAAGTTTGGTGATGCTAATGTTATTTGGGCTACAGTAGGTCCCAGAAGCCCTAGCAAGGACTCCAGTGTTGGAACCACCAAAACCTTAACAAATGAGAGAGCAGAAACAAGCCCAGGAAAGGAAACAAGCCCCAAATGGTGACACGGTTACCCTGCATCACGAGAAGACAATATACATGGCTGAAAATAGAAGAATGGCAATAGCAACTATTGTTATTCCCTACATACAGAAGTATAAGCTTTAAGGTATTTATATATAAGGCTTTAAGAAGTATAAGGTTTAAGTCCGGCCTGTTGGGCCATTGCTTCTACACATGTCCTGATATCCAGGAGAGGTTTCTAAATCCTGATTTAAATACGTCTGTTGAAAGTGATTCTTGGGGAGTTTATTGATAGGAACTGAAGCTGTCTGCTGGAGTTGTATAACCACACTTACACTTTATATATTTTTATATATGTGTGTGTTACAAATTATAATACAAAAACTTACTTAAATATAAAATATTGCTTAATATTTAACTGATTTTTACCTACTTCTGCTTTTCTTATCAGTGAGAGTGTTTTCTGTTGAGCAGTAATGTCCTTTTACATCTGGAAGAACAGGTGAGCTTACAGTCAGACTCAAGTCCCACAGGTTTTTCCATTTTCCATTTTTGAGTGTTTTACATGCCACTTTATTATATCATTTTAGTTTGTCTCATGAATGGGTATGAGTAAATTCTTGTATTACGAAACTACTAAAAACCTGTTGCTAATTAAGGCTAGACCTGTCAGGACTTTGACAGAACTACCTCCTACTGATTTGTTTATTTATACCGGGAAGTCTAAACTTAGTTATTTAAAACAGTGGGGTCTCAGTTAATATGAAGCCACTGACACAGATGACTTACACCGCTTTATATCACCGTGAAGAGCAAACAACTCAAATACATCTTGCTTCTGCATGGCTGTGTCTAGTATAAGAGAAATATCATAACGCCAACTTAATCTCAATGCCTAGAGAGGACACGATGCAAACAACAGAAGTTAGCAGGTACTGGTAAAATGTTCCTGAATAACCCTCTAACATTTCCAGTTATGAAGAGATTGATTGAACTTTTCCTAAAATAGTCTTCTGCAGCTGATGTAGTTCAGACATAAGACATAAAGGGAAAAAAATACCTCCAGAAAAATTAATATTCTTCCATCTAGCCCCACATGAATCCAGTGACAGAAATCAGACTGACCTCATCACGAAGGGATGGAGGACTGGGTGTCATTATTCAACTATCTGGTGCCCAAGGTATGGGTGATTAAAAAGACTTGGTAAATTACAAGTTAAAAAAAAGTAGACCCATACGGGTCATTTCTGCAAAATGTCTCTTAAAAAAAGAAGCGCATAGGAAACACATGAAGTGTGCACATTAAGCAAATCGACGTAAATACACTGTGTTTGTAAGGTTAGCCATTTATGTGCAAAGTGATGTATTTTGCATATTCATCAAATGAGTTCTCAGACCCTGGGCCCACAAGCTTTTTCTTGAACAATTATGAAGATGCTCTTTGGCGTAAATTCTCCACCAGAACTTACTCCCACACTGCACTGGTGCCCCCTCCTCCCAGCCCCCTTCCTTAGCACATGCCTCCCCCCAAGCGATAACCTTTCACAACAAAGGATTGCGCTGATTATCAGAAATTAGACTAGTTAAAGAAAAATAATTTCTGCTTCATAAAGCATGGCTGAATTTAGGTCTTTCAAAACACTTTTTAAAACTCATTTCTCAGATCTATTTAAGTCACACACAGTTAATCAGAAAGTGTGTGCATTGTAGAATTATCTTCCCTGGCTCATGTAAATTGCAAATTCATGATGTTAAAATGAACTATATCAAGCAGATACTATAAACTTTATAATTTAAGGACCAAAGGAAAATAAAATAGAAAGCCAAAAAGATTCGGTGACTGTAATGCTAAATCACCAAATTTGGTTCCAAAGAAATAAATGTGATAGGATTTTGAAGAACATTTTACTTTAATCTCTGAGCTAATAGACTGATGCTATCACCTTCTAATCCTCTGCAGCAATGTGTATTTTGTCAAACAAAGATTTACAGTGAAATTTAATTTACTCTCTGTGATTTTTTTTGGTTGTTTTTTTTTGTTTTTGTGTCTAGCCTTGGAGATGTGCTGGAGGTTCCAGCACAAGCAACAGATGAGTCTTTGCTTTACATCAGGAAAAGACAAAATGATGCCATGACCTATTTAGTGTGCTCTAATTAAATGCAAAAATCAACAAAATCCTGTGCCCTGGGTTTTTTTTCTGTTTTTGCTTGATTAGTCAATGCAACAGTGAAGGACTATTTTGCTTCTCATGCTATAATAGGAGATAAATAGATACTGCAGACTGTGTCCCAGATGGTGTAAATCAATTGAGCTGTGTCATTTTGGCCCTAAACATTTGTCCTAATTCTCACTGGAATGAATCATGAGATTCCTTTGAGCTAAATGTGGTTTAATTTAAATTTATGAGGAACATTTCTAAGCCCCCAGCTCACTGAAATGGGTTCACATTGCCATATGACTTCACTATGACTAGGGCCTGGTTCTAGTAAACACCTCACTAGAAGGGGCATATGCAGATATACGTGAACATGACAGTATTTTTCCTAATCAGCTGCCTAGGTGGAGGAGCTCTGCAACCTATTAAGGAGTTTGTAGCTGCTTTCAGACATCGCTATGGTTTCCCCTTCCTAACAGCAGGCAGAGAGGAGTCCAAAACTCATAAATCGGATGCTAAAACATCAGGCTTCAAAACCCATCAAGCTAAACGCAAAAACATCAGGTTTATTTGCTTTCTGGTTTTAAAGTCTTTAGAGTACATTCATACCATGCTGCAAAGCTATTTTCAACACTCATGAGGCTTTAATTTAAAAACAGAGAAAGATTTATATTAGTTGCCTCAATTCCAGGAGGTGCTGAGGTTGCGACTTCATAAGGCTGACAGGATCCTGAGGAATGGCACTGGCAGTGACAAAACACCGCTCCCACCGTCCTACTGGCTCCTCTTGTCAGAGAGCTACCCCATCATCTTAAGGGAAAACCAAAGCCAAGAATAATATTTTTTCCAACAATAACTACTCATGGATTCATTTCAAAAAAGGGACTCTGATGGCACAGACACACTTGAATAATGGAAGAACTTTGCAATTCAGTTTTTCAACCGAGACATGATCCAAGCATTTGAGAGTCTGAGAGCCTCTACTTTACACACATGTAAATTGATTTACGAGAGAGAGGCTGTAATCCCTTGCTAATATGCACAATCTGGCTTGAAGCATCTAATCACTGCATTTACCTAATGCACCTAAATCAGCTGCTCATCCCCTTCAAATGCTTGTGAAAGGACAAGCTATCTCAGCCGTGCCGCTGGTTTATTCCTTTTATGGGATAGTAAACACAGGTAAAGGTGAGCATTCCAAAGAGAACTTAGGCAATATATATTTTATGAAGAAGACAGAAACCAAAGATCCCTTCCTGAGTTGCAGGCTGTACTGGGCCTGGCTAGGAGAGAGTTAATTTTCTTCATGGCAGCTCATAGGGTGCCCTGGTTTTGATTTTTGACCCAAACCAAACTGATAACACATTAACCTTCTAGCTTTCGCTGAGCAGTGTTTGCACAGCATCAAGGCCACCTCAGTTTCTCACTTTGCTGCCGCGGTGGGTAGCCTGGGAGGTGGGGGGGGACACAAAGGGGCAGTGACCCGAACTAGCCAGGGAGATATTCTGTACTGTATAACATCATGTTCAGCAATACAAGGGAAAAGCAGTCTTCTATCTGACTGAAAAACTCAGGATAAATCTGGGAGGGTGCACGCCCTCTTTTCGGTGTGCTACTTGGGAATCTCTTCAGGTCTGGGAGTGATGTCCGGGGCATCTCTGAGAAAGAAAATACTTTGCCTTGTGTGCTATTAAACAAAGCAATGTACAGACAAAGTAAATACAATTAGAACTGTGATGATAAAGTTATTAGCGATGCCTGTCTGCTTTGCAGGTCTGAATCTAAAAGGCAATATGTGCAGTAGCTTGTGAAAAATCACTCCTTAATCTTTAAGAGTGGCCTCCCTTAAAAATCAATTTCCTTTTCTTTTTTGAATTAGATTAAAAGGATAATGAATAGTACTGATGGCATTCCTACTCTAAATTTAGTGAATACTTGCTCGGCGTGATAATGCCACCCAGCCACAAAAAGCCGAAGGGAAGCATTTTAAGATCACACAGCTGACGTCCTGTTGGCATTTCACTTGTAGAGTGCCCGCAATACCATAACACGGATAACAAAATGCCCGTTTCCCCAGCAGAGCTGTGATGCTGCTTGCAAAGTTGCTGTGGGATTTGTTTTGCCCCCGGGACCTTGCTTAGGTCAGCTAATAAGTTGCAGAAAGTGCCCCTGCCCTGGTTTCAGCTGGGATAGAGTTAAGTGTCTTCCTAGCAGCTGGTACAGTGCTGTGTTTTGAGTTCAGTAGGAGAA
>JANZLQ010000057.1:17275496-17317500 GCA_026212715.1 Elanus axillaris
TTTTTCCCGATGGTCTCCCCCATCCCACTTGGGGGGGGGGAAGGGGTGAGCGGCTGCGTGGTGTTATTTGCTCGCTGGCGTTAAACCACGACAGCCCCTCAGCAGCTAACAGCTGATAAGGAGCGATAAGGAAGGACAGAAAATTGTTGTGAGGAAAAAGAAAAAAAGCATCTAAAAGGCGGCAAAAATGGTCAGGCAACATGCTTGTCAAACTTACTCTCCCTCCCCCCTGCCTTAGTTTCCAAACCCATGGTATGTTTAGTCTCAGCACTGATAGCCTTTTCATTTCTGCACAAAGCATACACTGTCCTCAGTAACACTGTACATCCCCCCCCGGCCTCGACGCTGCAGATAGCTTCATTCCGAGGTCACACGTGCAGGCAGTTAAAAAATAAACCTCCAAGATGCTTTTAAATACTTTTGCTTGAATAGGGTGGGATGAATCTGGAGACAGAGGATTTTTAAAAAAAAAAGGAGAGAAAAAAAAGAAAGACTGCAAAATTCCCAATCAGAAAAACAGATGCAATGCCAGGACTTTTACTCGATCTGAGATGTCTAATGGTCTACACTTAGTGCAATCTTTTCACTGTGTGTACACTGGGTTGCTTTAAAGCTGGAGAGGAACCGAGTTACGACTATTCAGACCAGTTGCCTGTGTGCGTTAACTCATTTTGCAAAGTGTCTGACAAACAATTTTGTTGAAGATTTAGGTGCAAGTAGCAGCAACGCACGAGATATATAACAAAGACAAATGACGTCTGCCCTGAGCAGACGTATTGCAGAGCACCCTCTGACACAAGGATGTTGGTCCCTTCAGTGGATCCAGGTGGCTGCAAATCAAAGGGCAGACTTTGCATCCAGCACCCTTGCAGCAGATAAAGCCGACAGCAAAGCGACGCTGTCTTGGCAGGAAGGATCTCCTCTTTTCTTTAAGCCTGCTCAGAGTTGAGCACAGCAAAGCAAAGCTGGAGCTCTGGCTTTCTCTACGGTGTTTACACACAGAGAAAAAAGGTTTGCCGCTGAGCACAAATTGCAACAACAAACAAGTCTTCTTTAGGCCTGTGAGCAGAATCACAGTTACCATGTTCGCACCCAGGCAGAGTTTAACTGCTGGGAATAGGTTACCCACAATAAAGGCCAGCAGTAAGCTTGAAAGCACAGTTAAAATTGTTTCTATTAATGTCAAGGGCATGTTGTGAAAAGTGCTTTGTGTAAGATAAATAACGAAAGTGAATGAAGTTATCCCGTCTTGGTTAGAGAGCCAGAAAATAGCCATTGCTTTATTTTTACAAATAGCTATACTTTTACTAGTATCGATTATCCTGTAAGACATTACACTACTTTTAGAAGAGCACATCTTCGTTCCTCATAGCTTACTCACATGGGCCTTTGAGAAATGTACAGCTTGTGATAAATGTGCAACTTCCTTAACATCTGACCTTGATATCTGCAAACATCTTATGGTGAGGAGCCATTAAAATTCATTCACTCTGAGCACACTCTCTGTGTTGCATCTATTTATATTAATATCTCTGCATAATTTCCTAACAAAAGGAGCATTGTACAAGTACCGGGTATTTTGTTCTTGCACAAAGAGCATTTTGCTTTGTGTTCTTTCCTGGGGGCAACTGGTCAAGGCAAATACGGTTATGGAAAATGTCCACAGTCCAACCAAATAGGGGGCTTTTTAGGTATTGTCTTCAAAACTTTCTTCCCCTCTTTGGATTCAGAGCAAGAATAGCTATCCTGCTCACACGCAGCCAGTCACTTCAACTCTTTTCCTGTCCCAATAATGTGTCAGAAAGGATCTTAATCCACAGCAGGGAGAGAACAGTCGTTTGTTCATCGGCTGAGGTCATAGCAGAAAAGTGACAAGTGGTCTTTGTGTGTAGTGTTTCTACCTCTAAGACCTTGGGACCTTCTAAGTCGCCAGGCCCTCCATACATGATGCTATTTTTATTGGCTGAGTCAAATTATCCAGGGATAGAATTTCTTAACTTCTGGGTTGGACGCCTTAGTGAAGGTAAAAGGGAAAGAGAAAGCTTTTCTGCAAAATGTCTTGCTGAACCATCGCTGTTTAGCAAAACACCAAATAACTTACCTCTGTCACTTTATCTAGCTTGAAGAATTCATTAGAAAGAGCTAATGTGCTTTTTACCTGCTTTCTCATCCATATCCTCATAGGCATTATACCTACATTGCTTAATGGGACACAGCTGAAACATCACAGAGTATTAATAAAATAGAAAGAAAGAAAGAAAGATACTTACTGTTACACTGCTTAATTAGCACACACAGCCTAATAAGTAACAGGGTCCCCACCAAATATTTGGATTTAAGGAATAGCACTTGGAGACTTGATTGTACTCTTTTTTCCTCTGGATCCAAGTATAAGCTTTGTAAAAGTAAATATTCTCTCTCTGCTATCTAATACGTGCTGTATTTTCCAAAGAGCAGTATGAGTGCCAAACACAGCTAACACAACTGGCAGTCTTTGGAAAAACAGCATCTCCCGAAGAAGGGGTCCTGGATGCAAACGGCATGTACTCTCTGTTCTCAGGGCATCAGCCAGACTTGTGCTGACCTAACTACACCGAAATACAGAAATATGCTGGGCCTAGGCCATATGCTCCCACTTCTCCCCCACTGTGGCGAGTGGAGCATTTTCTTCTTTTTACATGCTGAAGTGCACATTTAGATTGCAAATACTTACATTTTGAAATAACACTAAAAGTGACAAATGTGAAAATTCCCCACCTTTTGTTACACTAGCACCGTGCAAAGAAGCAAACCCTCCTGTTCATCCCCTCTGGTCATGCCTTCCTCTAACCTGAATGTCTCCGCTGACTCTTTCCAGGGGGACAGAAGCTGGCTCCAGGAATTGCCGCTGCCTCCGCATGAGGATGAACCACATGACACGCTGAGAATGGGAGAACCCACGAGATAAACCGGAGCGACAGGCTTCTGCGTGCGTAAGAGAGCTCATAGTCCTTGCACTCTAACACACTTTGCACATTCTATTCAAGTTCTATAAACATTCCCATTTACTGCCATTGCTCACCGCTCGTTCCCGTGTCACCGGTGCTCTTCCTAGCCACACAGTCTCCATGCCAAGAACTTTTCTTAGCTCATCTATTGGTGATTGCTGAGGGAAACATTCACAGGGATATGAATTGCAGGTGGATTGACTCTTTCAATTTCTTCCTGCACTCTCCTGAGAGCATCTCTCTTCCCTCCCAGTCTTTCTCTGTTATTGAGATCTCTTCCCTATAGACATAACCAATTTGATAGAAAGGGAACAACAAAACGAGGAATCCTTGTTACTTCTCTTTGTACTAAAAAATTTAAATAGTTACGTTTTCCTGTTATTTTAGTAAGAATTAGCTTGCCACTGCAAATGCTGAGTTTATCAGTCTACCTTCCACTAGCCATGGATTTACTTTCACATGTTAAAATAATGTTCCTCAATAAATATAGCACGGCAGCTAGTGTACCGGTAGCCTTAAAAATACTAACTATTCTATTTCCTTTAAGATTGACAGGTCTCTTCCCAGTAACACACAGGGAAAAGCTTGCACTGGTGTCAAGTATTGATCTTTAATGCATTTGAAAGTGAGTATTATTGTTTCAGAAAGATGCCAGCTTGACCACACTGGCAACTGAAACACTAGCTTATGTTCAGAATAAAGATGGGCTTAGCGCTTTCACCTTCAGAGTGCTTCTCGAACATGAACCCTGTATGGAGCACTTCAAAATAATAAACATATATGGTCCTCTTAAAAAGGGTGACAGAACAGTGAAACAGAGATGAGCGAAACTTGACCTGCTCATGGCACAGCTGCAGGTTATGAAAGATCTCTAAGAAAGAACTGAGCAGTTATGCCTGGGATAATAGATCCTTTGCAACATCTAACCTCAGTGGATGAAATCTAGACTTCTGTCCCCTTCCTACACACCTTTCCATCAGCTGCATTGAATTGACTGTGTCATCAGCTCTCTAAATGACTGTGATAGGCACCTTCTTGCATAAAATTGGATAAAACGTGACTGGAAGAAACAAGGATAGATGTAACACTCATCTGAGTGAAGGAAGGTCGTGAATGGCATCCCAAGGAGACCTGCACGGGGCCTCACACCATAGTTATAAGTGACGTGGAAGAGGAGTGAGGAGCAAAGGGACAGACATGTACGATCACCAGGGCAGTAAGACAAGAGCTGGATGAGAAGGTTTGCAAAGCAGAAGCCGAGTCTTTACACAGCGCGTAGTTCGACGATGCAACTCCTTGCTACAGGACGCTGTGGATGCTAGGCATTCAAGAAGAAATGAAATGGATAAATGCATGAAAGCCAAATATACGAAGAGGGTCGACTACCAAAATATCACTCTATTCCAGATGTCCCTGAGGCAGGCAGAGCTGGAGAGGTACATATCTCTCTGCCGAGACACGCATCAGAGCAGCAAACACACTGCACTGCAGCCAGCCTGGGATAGCTTTGCCAAAATGGGGAGACGTACCCAGATCAGCACAAGCAACCACCACCTATTCTGGCACTCTTTGAAATAGGTGCTCTATATCTAGATTGAAGCACTGACATATTCTTTAATATTTACAGCTAGTGCAAGTTTTTGTACGTTGCAGAAGAAGTGGTTGCTCCTTAGGTTAAAACAATTCAAGGATTAGTCCCCTCCCTTTGACAGAAGAATAAAGGGTAAATCTGAACCATGGGTAATGTTTTCAGTGCCACATTCAGACTGCTATTTCATTGCAAAGAATTAGTATTACAAGACATTTCCAAAAATAAATGTAATAAGAACACTTCAGCCTTCTTTAATAATAAAAATATTAAAAGAAAGTTTCAGCTGTCCACAAATTATTTTGCTAGGTAATTTTGTAAAATCAGTGGAAATGCACTGCCACTGCAAAATCTCAAGTTGTTCCTTACCCCCACTTTGGGAGGTGGACTATAAAGCAGACTCAGGGCTCATAATAGTCTAAATGCTTAAAGGCTTTGTGTTACTTGTTTGCTCCACTCTTTTTCTAAAACCTTCCTCCCCCTTCTCTACAGTAAAAAAACCCAGTGGTTGACAGTCTTTGAATAGAGGGTGCCGTTCTGATCCCTCTCATCTCAAAAAGGGTATATGAGTATGGGGAAAGGTATAGAAGAGGGCAGTAGAAGACCTGATATGCCTTCCATAAGAGGAAAAAACAATTTGGCTGGGAGTTTTCAGTTTGGAAAGCTTAAAATGTTGCTAGAGGTCTACAAAATATCCCAGAGAGGGTGGACAAGGACTGATGCTTTATCAGCTTGTCCATTACAAAAACTTAAGAGTGAGGCCATAGGCAGCGGGATTCAAAGCAAACGAGGACCTGGCTCTTCACGCAGTGTACGTCGACTGCCAGAGCTCCTTCATGCAGCTTTCCTGAGTGCAAGAAGCTGTTGTGGGCTCACAGGTAGAACATACAAGTAATCTGAGGAGAGATCAATTAGGGTTACTACACAAACAACAAAAATTTCAGGCAATCCCCTGGTCTGGAATTAGTTGGAGGCCGGAGAAGTATTGTGGGAATACATTTTAAATGCTTGCCCTATTCTTACTCTACCTTTAGCAGCTCTTAAGAATCCCTTTTTTATGCAGGATAGTTGTCCAGCCTTACCATAGCCATGGCTTATATTGCAGGGAGAGAGCAGGCAAAGGAGGGGCTTCCTTCCTACAGAGGAAAAACAGATCGTCATCTGCCTCTGCGGGGCTGTACTCCTGCCTGGAGGCCTGGGGGCAAAGTGGGGGATTGCGGAAAGAGGATCTAGCATGCCCTTGGCTGGTGCTGATGGGCCAAATTTGAGCTCCTGACCACCCGCAGAAGGTCTTTGCTGGGCTATACAACATGTCTGTGAAGCTTTGGGGCAAGATCGCATCATAAACAAGCTGAGGGGCTTTGCTTTCTTACCATATCTGAACAGCTGCGGGTTTGCTTAAAGATTGGTTGTAGCAAGTATCCAATCAATACTCTACCTACGTATCTCAAGTCAAAACAAAGATATCTTCCTACGTGAGGCATTCCTAACCTACAAAGAAATATTCAGAAATATGCAGAAGAAATCACAGGCTTTAGACTATGAGGATGACCAAGAAGACCTCAGGATAAATTAGGAACAGACTATGAGGTTTTTTACTGTGGAAAGAATACGTTACAGCAGCAAACATGGAGAGATGCAGTAGACACAATGTGCAGTTCCTGCACAAGCAGAACACCCAGAGAGCTTTTAACCAGATGATGCATTTGAAGGCTGAAGGTTTAAACAACTGTGTTAAACTAAGGGAAAGAAGGCTACAATAGTACCACCACCAAAACACACCACCAGTGAAAAAATACCACTAAGTCCCTAAATGCTGATCCTTGGCCAGAGACTCAAACCCAGCTTGGTGCTAAAAGGTACCCAGCTTCTTAAGGCTTTATTTTTTATCTGTTTTTAATAGCAAGGGCTTTATTTGATTTCTCTAAGTCTGAATAAAGATATTTATTCTTAGAGAACTACCCCTCAGCCCTTAGACAAACCTGTGCCTCCGAGGAAGAAGTAGGGAAGGGATTTCCTCTGCTGGTCTTTAATTCAGGAACACGGTGAGTCCTGTTAACTCCAGTATGGCAAGAGAAGTGCATTTAAGCAAATACTCAGATTTCTTTTCTAGCATAAAAGTAGTGTTTTGATTTAAGACAACAGAGAACGATACACAGTTAGCCACCATCTGAGCAAAACCTGCATGAATGTGAGCCAGGTAAACTTTCCTGAGCTCGCTTCATATATCAGAAAAAGGAATCTAGACCCCCCCCCCCCGCTCTTACTGGAGGTGTGAAATTAAATGTCTTTTTTTTCTCAGAGAGAAACAGAGAAAAAAAAACAAAACAAAACAAAAAACCAAACAAAAAAAGAAACACAGACCAGAACTCTGCTTGAAAACAGAGTGAAAATAAATCAGCAGTGAATGGATTAGCTTCAGATCAGACTGCCCGGAGCAGCCTGATCTGGAACAGCAGAGCACTCAGGGCTTGTGTTTTTTAAATTAGTTTTAATAAATAGAATCAATAGCTCAAATTATGAAGAAGGACAAAAGCACAGATCAAATCGATCAAGGCTGTAGCTTATCGTTATAAGCCAAGGGGTGTCTTCTCTTGTCTGAACGAGATAAGGTGGCACAAGAATCCACTTGCAGCTTTTCAGTATCTCTCCCAGAACAGCTGGACAGAGTTGGATACAGAGCCTGAAAATGCTCCTGGTTATCCAAACACAAACACAGCCTCCTTTTCTTTTTCCTTTCCCCAGAAAAATTAATAAATAAATCAGGAAATAAATCCTTTGTCCTGGAGATAAATGGAGGAATTTACAGGGAGGACAGAACTAAATAGCCGAACAAGCACAAAGTAGCCTGCATTATATATGGGATTTAATGCTCAGGTGAGGACACTCTTGGTCAAATCACTGGAAAAGTATTTTTCCACATATGAGGTTAGGAAGGGGTGCTGAAGAGTGTTCAGGAGTTCTCTCTCCCCCAAACAGTCATCCAAGGATTATCCAGTGGAGGGGAGCGAGGGTCAGGTTTTTTGGCAACGAGAGGGAGCATTTGCACACAGGCACCTTGTTTTCCTCTTTGTGTGTGTTTGCTTTGTTTTGTTTTGTTTTTTCCCAGAGAGACTTGGCTCGAGGGAAGCTGCCGTGTCTCGCTCCAGAGCCAGGTCAGCGGGGAGCCAAGCGAGCGGGTGCCAGCAGCGGGGTCCCCGCTCTGCAGGAGGTGCCTTCGCCTGGGCACCCGCCTCTGCACGGGTCTGCTCGCAGCAAGAGCAGGTCTCCAGATCTGTGGTGGCAATGGAAGGGTACAACACGCAGACACTCCTGATGCACGACACACCACCTACAAGGGTAGGGAAAAATGGAGAATCCCCGCTAACTCCTTACTCAGGGTAATAGGGGGATGACCGTACTTCAGATAAGCTTCTTTTGATTAATAGTGGCTGCCTCCTCCAGTAAAGCATATTGCAGCTCCAAACAGCTTCCCAAATCGCAGCGGGACCCCAGGTCACCAGCCCCGGGTCTGCATGTGGAGGGCTCGTACTGCTCATCACCAGGACATCACCATGAGCTCCCCTCTCATCATGAGGGTTTTATCCCAAGCGCTCCAAGCATCAGCTCTGGAGCACAAGCGCTGCACAGGAAACTAGAGCACTTTAAAAAACCTTTGCCCCCCGCCCCGCAGTATAACTTTCCTATTGAAACTAAGCCAAGTACAAACTACCAGCCCTGAATTTATTTCATCAAATAGAGTATAGCTGAAGAGGTTTTTGGCACACCACATGGCACGCTAGAGGTGGGAGAACAATGCACGGTGCTGATAACCTCTGCTAACTCCCATTCATCCTCAGGTTGAAAAGCTGGCATTGGTTACATGGGCTTTATGCCCACATAGAGCACATAAAAGTCTTTTTCATTGTTGTGGTTGAATTATAGATAAACAGCAAAAGGGGAATAATAATCTTATAATAATAGAATATATGACAGATGTACTACTAAAAGTCATTCACATGCTCCAGTGATGAGCATGGTTCAAAGCCTATCTGGAATAGCCTTCCATCTTGCTAATAAATATTCAGAGACTTTTTAATCTTCAAGGACATAATATTGAACATCTGACAGAAAATTCAGTGCAGATCCATAAGCGGTTTTTATTACATTTCAATCGGAAGTAGGTTTCATAATGTTTTATAGCAAGCCAGAAGACATAGAACTTTCTTGACCAAAGTAGTCAGTGGTTAACTGCAAGTACGACAGAATAAACAAAATACCAATTATGACCCTTGTGTAGGGTAAGTTATTTTCTATTTGGAGAGGAAGAATTGATTTTCCCAGCAGTGTCACTTACACTGTAATGATTATTGCACGTAAGACAACTTAAGAAAATGATGGAAAAACAAATTAGATGGGCTGCAGATCATTGGCTTATCTTGACTGCTCACCTTGAAGAGAGAGTTAGGGAAACATAATACACAGTACCGATGTCAGGGTGCTTGAAACCTCTGCTCTCCTTCCACCTCCCTGATATTTTGTATTAAAATTTAAAAACAGAAATAAACATTTCCAGCAGGGATAAAGCATGAAGCAGCACATCTTGCCAGTCTAACGACATTTGCTAATTAAAAACAATGATAACTTGCTGTGACAGAAGATAATTAAAGGCGTATAAATTGTATAAGAACTTGGCTTTGTCTAATGTTCTCATTGTATATACACATCTATTCATGAGTCATATGAGAAAAACGTTGCCACGGCTCCCTGGCTTTTGTTAGCTGACACTTCAGTACTGATGACCAAGTGCTAAAGCAATGTAGTGGAAGACCAGGCCCAATATTACATCACTATCTAATGGAAACCAATAGGAATTCTTCCACTGATTTTCAAGATGTATTGGATAGACCTTTTATTACATGCATAAGCCTGAATAATGGGAACAGAGGTTAACCAATCAGTGGTGCAATGATAATCTCTTTATGCGGAGACGGTATCATCCCGATCAGAGTTTGTAACAAAAAAATGAATTGGCCTCACATTCTTCTCCGGCGACAACCACAACCAGCCAATGTACTGTACATTAAGTGCTGCACGTCTTATCTAGCTGATAGAATTTGCTGCAAGTGGCTTGGTTAACCTTGCTTGGTTTTGCTTTAGGGCCAGCAAAAATGACAGTCAGCATAACCACCGAACCTGAAATGTCATTGCAAAGTTTCACACATACCTTCCAGAAGCGTTAAGTTTTCCCTCAGATTTATTTCAAAGGTCTGCATCATTACTTTACATTACTCTAATTGCAGCTTCCTTGCAGGATCTCCTTTTTTTTTTTTTCTTCTCTGTTTTACATAGTAAAAGGTCTCTTAAGTTTTAAAGATGAGTTGGCCTTGCAAAAAAAGAGAGAATGCATGAATTTTATAGTTCATTACTTTGTCGAGAAAATGTGCCACTAATTTATACCCCTTGATCTGTTGGGTTAGATGAAGTGCTTGTTATTCCAGCCCTTTTGATTATTTCATCTCACTAGCCAACCACTTTTTTTTAATTTTTTTTTTTAATGTAACATCCATATCTATTCTTGCAAATAGATTGTTCAAAGAGTAGACATCATAGTGGTCATTCTCTCTCACTTTCTCAGATGAAGGCACACTTTTGGCAATGAGAAAACGAACGTTTGCTCTGAGTTTGACAGTTGTAAAGGACGTTTATTTCCTAGGGATTTGTTTATAAGACTGCAGTTTTAAAGGATTATTTTATGCTGCTTTTGACAAAAGTTGCGGTTTGCATAAGAGCTACTGTTCTTACCGTTCACCAAACCAGTATTTAGGGCCCCTATATTGAGTTCCAGAAGAGCAAATACCATGCAATGAAAGTATAGAAAGCCACAACAAACATATTGTCTGCCTTTGTGTATGCTTTTTGATTTTCCTACCTCTTTCACTCAAGGGTAATCCTCTGAAACACACAGATGTTGCAACTGATTATTCCTTTATCTAGCAGTGAGTATTGCTCTTTCAGCATTGAGGTAGCAGGGAATGGTTAGGGATCAGTCTGACACTGGGTTTTTTTCCAGAAAGTTTTCCATCATCATCTCTTCCATAAGATCAACAAGAGAGAAGAACATTCAGATGACCATGCAAGCCAAGCATAATTTGGAAGCATGCTGTTAGGCTGGCTAGCAGTGGAAGCATGGTCACTGGGTTCTGTTACAGCAGCTGCTGAAATACAGATACTGATGTTGGAAAAGGACTTTCCAACTGCGGGAACTCAATGCCATGGAAATTCCTACACTGATGCTATACTTGACGGTGAGGGTGCAGTTTAGACCTCCATATAGTCTAGGTGGACCTTCTTCCTTCTTTGGAGCATTTTAAGAAAAGCAGTTGATGTCACATTGAAGATTAAGGCTTCTAGGACTTGTAGCTTCTAGGATCACGGCCCAACCCGAATCAGCTAAGTTCAGACTAACAAAACCCTGAGTATTTCTATGCAACATAGGCTGATGCCCAATGCTTTTGTCCATAAAAGTAGCATACTAGCGTAAGGTGTTTTAAAGAAACGTATGCACTCTTATACGAAGAACATTGTAAAGATGTACTCTAGCTGGCAAGTCAGGCACTGCTAATAAAAATAGCAGCCTGCTAACCCTTCAAAGCAGAGGTTAACAAGCATTCTGCGGAATGCAGAAAATCTTCAAGGAGACACAAGCAAGAACTCCCGAAGCACCCCCTGCCTCATTCCCTATTTTAGCTGATAACCACCACTACGTGCATTCAGGCTGGAGTACACTAAACAGATGGATCTACACCTAGAACCAAGGCCGCCTCTCGTCAGCCTGACGTGAAGTGGGAAAAAAAAAAATTCTTTCAAAGCCTTGAACAAAGAGACAGTCTCCCTGTTTTCTAGCACTGGTGGAGGGTTTCCTCCAGACAGCGTTTGTGCCTCTGACAGACAAACAAAATGGCAAAACCCAAGCTGCCGCTGGTGGTCCACAGCCCTGAAGCCTCAAGGCTGGCCCCACCAAAGCAGGGCATGGGTACGTCCAAGGGCAAGCCCTCCTCGACAGGCACTTCGTGAAGGCTCACACCTCCGTGTCCAGCCCACGCAGTGCTCCTGTAAAGACCAGGTTGGATGTACTCCAACTTCTAGGGTCAAGTGCTCAAAACCCAACATGATTTCTGGGGTGTAGGCCCGTGCAGTATGCTCAGCTGCACCGATACAACATGGCAATAACACGTATGGAAATGAAGGAAGCCAAATTAGTACTGTTTGCTACGTGAATACTATATATATATATATAAAAATCCTGTAGATGCATCATTCATGTATTTGTGAAGGGCTTTAGCTAAGGAGACATATACGGATAGTAGTTAAACTCATAAAGGAGTGAAAACCTGCCAATTAGTGCTGCATAGGCAGCCCTCCTGACCATAACAGAGCCAACAGTTAGCCATAATTGAAATGCTGACAAAAATCTCCACCTCAGCTCTCTTTAAATTACTGACTGTAACACTACTGTGAAATGCTGCTCCTCTAATACAGTGATAGAAACAGATTAAAGAAAAGTACAGAAATGAAGAAAGTGGAAGAGGTGATGATGCAGAGGTACCATGTCAGTAGAAATATATGTGAGGGAAAAAACCCTGAAACTATACACATCACTTGAACGTGAAAAAATACTAGAGCTATGACTTTGTACTGCCTTATATAGGAGACTCAAAGCAGCATGTGTGCATTTCATGCTGCTGAGCATAAACCCTTCCTGTGATGAGAAATAGTTATTAGAAAGGAATATGAATGTGCAAGAGGTAATTTTTTTTTTCTTTGAACAAGAAAATATATTGCCATAGGAGTACAGTCTGGTAGAGTAAGGTCCTGAAGGGGCTATAGTCCCAGCTAAACCACTGATTTGTTACCCTGTACTCTCGGGAAATTGCTTGTCCTTTACAAGCTATAGCTTTGCTGTTTCTGTAATGGATAAAATTATGTTTACATACTTAGCAGGAATGTTGTGAAATCTGTTAATATTTATAGAAAACTTTGTGAGCCCTAAGAAAAATCTTATCATTTCCATATGGCCTATTAAAACAATTAAGATCTCCCCTAATAATTTAAAATAAATTTAAACAGTTGGTTTCCTTTTTCATTTGTGCTTTCAACACCCGTTTTATTTTTCCCTGGAGTAGTTTCCTGTCTACCGCAATAGCACAAAGTCCTGAATCTGCAAATACATACAGATGGGTAGTTTCACACCTGCGATTCATCCCACTGGAAGGCAGCGGAACTGCTTGGGCAAGCAATTAGGATGCATATGAATGCCTGCAGAATCAAACCCTAGATTTTCTTGTAGGGTATTCCCTCACAGGGGCTGCTAACGCTGATTTCAAAGGACTGAGGAATGAGGTCTGGGTTTCATCTGCCATGGCAACAATATACTGCAGATAGGAAATTACAGCTCCTGGGATTCGGATACAGTGAGTATTTCCCCAAACCGGTAATTCCACCTAGAGAGAGTTGTTGTTCTGCTGGGGCATTTCTTGTTTTGCTGTCATTTTCTGACATCATCTGTACTTCTTTTATGACTCTCCACTTGCCAAAAAAAAAAGTAAAGCAAAAATTTCCATAGCAGCAGCTCTGTTGGCCAAAGAAAACTTTGGGGACAAGGCAGGGTTTTTAGCACCAACCTGCTGTCTTCTCGTAGCAGGGGGGTTTATAACTCCTCTTCTTATACCTTGCTTGTTCAGAAATTTCTGTCTGTCTATAAATATTCCTGCTGGGAGACTGGACTCTGAGGAAAGCCTCTTCAGAACTGATCACTTCCCAGTAGTTAACAAGAAGGAAAAAATGGATTTGGCTGATCTGTGCTCCTTTTCTGCAGCTGTGGACAGGCTGGAGATGCCAGAGAAAGCAGCATGGGCAGTGCTTCCACTGCTGGAGACAGGTTTGCTTTCCTACCTTGTTGCGTATCCGTGGCTCCCACAGACATGAGCGCTTCCCATTGAATAGGATGCCTTTCGACAAAGGCTTCTTCCTCAAAAATGCTTATTGGGCTACTAAAGGCAATAGCCTAATATATGTATATGATGTGATGGTACAAGTGAAAAAAGAAATCCAAGCTTACCCTGAAGTTAGCACTGAAACCTAAACTTCTCAAAGCCAAGGGTGGGCAAGAGTGTTACACTAGCGATCATTTCTAAGCACGAGGTGTAGCACAGAATATGAACCTGTTAAAAGACTTTCAGAAGGTGTGTAAAAGAAAACCTTTACAATCCTTAGCCTGCCCACGTGACAGGCCTTTTCAGTGAAGACAACCAGCTCCAAATAAACACATATCACTTCTTTCCATCCCATGCTCCTGGTGTTGGGAAAAAGGGACGAGCAGACAGTCCCTCCTTCCATTGCTACTCTCCCACCTGAGCCTTGGCCATTGCATCCGTTACAGCTACATAGACGTGCTACTGTTTTCTCATCTTCTCTGCCCAGAGTCAAATCGATGGAGGAAGAGGTTAAACACACAGATACCCCGTGCACATGCATGCTATTCCCTTTACTTCTTTGGGTAGGATCTGGTTTTGGGGTACGGGTGAGGGGAAGTTGCTTTGGGAGTGTCCCACTGCATCCCACAGTTTTATGTTCAGAACACAAATACAGGACGCTAGAAACTCTCCTGAGAAAGCAAGCACCACTTTCTTTCCCGGTCTTCACCCAGTCAATCCAGCTCTTAATTGCACACTACCATTTCAAATCAAACAAAAATCTACTGACCATCATTTGAAAGTATATTCCCTGCTTGCTCCAGTCTCAACAAAAGATGAATCAAACACTGAAAATTTGGAAGTTTCCCCCACTGCATGCTTATGCATGTAGTGTTTTTTGAAAACTGCTGAAGATTCACAGATTTCTTACAAACAAATAATTACAAATTAATTCCAATTAACTGACTGTAGTTGGACAGGGATTCATATCAGAAAGTACATCCTCACGTGCCCTATGGGGAAACTCTATGTCAGTGGGACCATTACCAGAGCAATGCTCCACAGGCGTTCACAAAACAGGATTTCCAGGCAATATGCTAAAAAAGCTGACTAGTAACTGCATTCTTCAGTAGATAAGAGAGCAGATAGAGGTGAAAGCTTCAGCCCGCAGCTCACCCAGAGGGTACGTGTTTAAAATTGAGGCTGCTTGGTCTATAGCAAGTTCTGAATATGTTACAGTTAAGGATATAGTATTATTTAGCTAGTATTTATTATTATTTATTATTAATTCTTATTATTTATTATTATTATCTAGCTAGTATTTTAGTATTATTTAGCCTCTGCAAAGACAGAGGCTCAGACAGCTCAATATACTTGTGAAAAACAAAGACTGGTTCATCTGAGTTGGGTTGAAGGCTGTTTTCATTTCACTCAGAAACATAGCTCCCTCTGTATGTAATAGCAGTCTGTAAATTCTCCTCTAGCTACCCAGGAGTAAATGCATCTGAGTGGCTTGATAAGGTAATGGGAGATAAGAAGCATCCATACCTTTCAGGCTGAGCTCCTGAAACACCTAAGGATATTTGGAGGAAAACACTAAGCAAAAGCAAACAAATCACAAGCCTTCCTGACCGCAGACCCCCCAAATCAAGTAAAGTAAATTTCTGCTTTTACCTGAGTAAAGGCAGAAATTGGGCTCCTTATTACAGTCTAGGCAAGACAACTAGAAAAAATAATTCTCTATACTCTTATATGAAATCCAGGCTTGACTCTGACCTATAATTTGAAATTAGCTTCATTTTAATGACTTAAATTTCACTGCTAATAAGAGCAGTCCAATCAAACTACAGGCAAAGAGTGTGAAATAATTTACAGGTTTTGTCTGAAAAGGTCAAGGCCTTAAACAAAGAAAAGTGACTTTTCCTACCAAAGTGCTTGCCCCTTGCTGTGTAAAACTAATAGACTGCTATGAAAAATAATACCTGTCTTTTGTGCCCAAAGTATCTTGTTTACCACACACACACACAGAGTAATTACCAATCAGCTGCTGCCAAAATGAACAACACATGGCTGACAGAGGTCCCCATCGCCAGACAGTGAAAATGAACTTCGTTCTTTCCACTGAAGTTAATGAAGCTATGACAATTTAAATTAGCTGTGAACCTACCCCAATTATCTTTTAGCTCGCCTGCACAAGGACACTCAGGAAAGTTAAGCAGAACTAACTAAAATGCCATCAAGTTAGAAGAGTGAGGCATGTTGAACTTTGCATGGATTTCTTTTGCTCCTCAGTTGGGTGTCTAACAGGTTTGTTTATTTTTCTTTGGTAGATAATTTGGTTTGGCTTTGCAGGACCGCCTCCTGCATACAAACTGCTGGCAGTTAGAGCAGCTAAACCCTTCGGGACGTATATTCACTTGGCATCTCTCTTCTCTGCAAGCGTTCTCTCTGTTCTTGCAGCATTCCTCACCCACTCTTTTCTTTCACCCTCGGTAAGCTCTCCGCATACCCAGTATTTTCAGTGACATGCCACCCCAATGAGACCCCCTTGGCATCTGCAAAGAAAACCCTCGAGCTGCACACCGGACTTTCTCCTGCTGGCTTATCAGGAGACACATTTGGTGTGGGATACTCTTCCAGGGGAACTGAATTTCAAGCTTTTAAAGACACCTTCCACTGGAGATCTCTTCTCTGTTACACCTCAGAAATGCTGCTGGGAAGAAGCTGCTTTCAATTATTTTTATTTTTAATTTTTAAATTTTTTGTTTCAAGAGGCATGGCCTGGGTTTTGAGGGAGTTAATAAGCTTTATTCTTCAGGACTGCAGTGCTGATATGACTCTGCTAAGGGCCAGATCTAGAAAGCAATTAACTCAAATTCCCAAGCTGTCATTTATAAACCGGAGTAAGGAGCTGAAAGCATATTGCATGGACAAATGCAGATGCAGAGATAACGGATGAGTCGTCCTGGCTTGGCGGCTGGTACAGTACAGCAGCTTGTACCCTGCTGGGTCAGAGCACGAGGGCATACACACACCTTTCTGCATCCCCCTCCGTATAAATACCTCGAGCTCCCTATGTAAGGGATGGGAGGGCAACTCAGCGAAGCTGAGACAGAAACACAGAAGCACTGTAATGTCTTTCAAACTCATAAAAGCACCCTTCAAAACTTTTCCCTAGAGCTCTGACTAAGCTCTGCTTTCCCAGCTAACGACAGTCCCCCTTGAGTATCAATAGGGTTCGCTGTGCTAAAGCGCCTTGGCCTCCCTGGGTGGGATGAGAGATGAAGTTAATACATTTTAGAATTAGAAAAGAGAACACAACAAAGTCTAAAATACAGCAGTTTAATTCTGTGCAGTGAAAACTGATGAGTTGTGAGAAGCTGTACTAAGGGGAGTAAATGAAGCTAGGAAATCATCCATAGTGTTGAAGAGTTTAGCATGGCATACCATTCAGAGCAAAAGAAATTAACTGCTGCATGACACCAGTGAATGCATGATTCCTCAAATCTGTTTTCCGATTCGCGTTCTTGATGGAGAAGACAGACCTCTATCCTACTTTGTAACGTCGCCTAGGCTTACCAACTTCTCCATTTTAAGCACATTTTAGTTTAAAACTACTTATTTCTGATCTTACTAGGGCTTTTCTCTCTTGCTGTGCCTCTATGCTAAACCTTGGTATTTACCAGCTCGCATCTCATGAATAATATTACTGTCAAACTCTCCTAGGTTATAATTATATGAAACAAGATTTGAATGGGAGACACCCAAGATGAAGACACCATATTCGAGACAAGAAAATGTAACACCTACAAACGACTAGTTTAATCTTCCAAACACTTTAGAAAAACATTGATGATAATCTCATTCAATAGGCAAGTTTTGATTCTTTGTAGGAACTGAAGCAGAACATAGCTAAAATGTCTAACAGGGAGGCTTTATTTCAGGACATGGAGCTGACGAGCCCCAGGGATCCATTCCGCCTGGTATCAGATGTGCGGGAATGTGACACGGACCCTCTGTTTTGCGTGTGTGCGAGACAGAGGCTGCCAGAAAAGCCACAAATTGGACATGGGGACAATCTCTGTGGCTGACCCCAGAGAAGCACATCAGCTGGCGTAGATAGACCTTGGTACCCTCTCAATGCTGCGTGCCAAAAAAATCACGTCTTGGCTTTCACTGTTTTTCCCTGCAAAAAGCTTAGTGGTTGAAAAAGTTGTATACTTGCCATTAAACTTTAAGTGAATGCACTTTCATTTCAAAGATACATTAGATACATATTCACACATCTATACATCTTCAGACTCGATCATACGTCTCTCATAGATGCATCGAGCTGCAGTCGGGTGAAAGTCATGTCTATGTATTTACTGCCATAGTATCACGAGTAAGCCGGTAGAGAGGACTGCACTGCAAAACAACTCCTATTGTGTGCAGCATACCTCCTTGTGTTGAAAAGCTCCGGAAGCTTTGGAAACTGGATGTTTCTATAGAGATATACGCTTGGTAATTTATACTAGCTGAGGATCTGCCCTGCAGAGTTTATTATCCTTTAGTGTCACTTTCTTCCTGTTCTTTTTTCTCTCTTATGCTCTGCCTATTTCTTTTTATCCTCCCAATGAAAATGTCAAATACAGAATCCAGCATAAGTGTTGGACCACTCCACCAATATACAGCCAGTGATCGTATAGCAACCTCTATAGCGTCCTGCTTCAAAGTATGAACTGATCATAAATGCAGGAAGAGAAGAATGTAGCACTAACTGCAGACTTTCTTCTATCCTAACAAAAGCAAAGCTGGTTTAAATTATAAAAAAAAAAAAAAAAAGAAAAAGAAAAGAAAAAGCTTAAAATAGCACATAATATGTTCTCAATACACTCTGCTGTGCAAATATTCTCATCCGCTTCTGGTAATATGTGGGTTTATTGATTAACTATATGATTAACCACCATAACACAGGGACTTGAAAGCTTCATGGGTCTTCATTTTGTTAGCTTACTTTATCCCCTCCACACCCTGTCTTTCTGAGATTAAGGTCAGTCCACCAGCATAATCACCTGAGCAAACATTGTAATTGTTTGCAGGTTTCACTGCAATTTCAACTGTAAGTGTGAAAGCATAAAAAGAAAAGATCCTAATTGCAGCTGTCTGTAACAGTGTTGAGCTACTGCTCACATCATTTGCAGCTTCTGTAGCAGGGAAGCACATCCGACTCAGTACGTAACACAGAACTTGCTGTTTCAAGGCAGCCACTGTTTTAGAGGTCAGACATCTACTCAGCCTTGACTTGATAGCCTAAAATAAATATCCTTGAGCAACTTGTACAAAAACACCTATGCAGACAGCAAGTAAAAAATCCCACTGTTTATAGTTTGCAGATGCTTGGGAGAAAACACTCTATATAACATACCTCTAAACTGCACTGAGAATGGCTAGACTGGCTAGTGGAGCCAGAGAACGGTTTTTAAAATGCAAAACGACACATGATGAAGCCCTAGGCCTTATTTATTTTATCTGCAGTTTCCTCTTAGATAGAACTTTGACAGATGGGTGCCAAATAATGGACCATCTCTGCCATCAATTATTTCAGTCATCTCAGTCGCTCCTTTCCAAAACTGGCATCACTCTCCTGCTGAAGCCTCTGGCACGTTAACATGTTAAACAATTCCTTTTAATTAACTGAGTCACATATCTAAGTTTTCAAGCATTCTTTGAGGAGCCTCCATTCTCAAAAGACGTTTCTTCTATCATCCCCATGGTATAGAAACAGTCAGGCAGAAGGAACCAACTGGTCAAAACCTACACGCTGCTGTTGGCTGCTGCACTTGTATGCCAGCTAAGGAGAGCTAAACATCAAAGCAGCAAAGTTTAGGAGCAGGAGAAAATTAGGAAAGTAACTGAGCTGGAGGCGGTTTCTTTTTATAACAAATACAACATGACCAAATTTGATTTCCTGATACCTTATTATCCCAGTATTAGTTTCAGGATGCAGGTAAAACATTGATATTAATGTTTCTTTCACAGAACTCTGCAGCATTGCAAGCAGAATTGGACCAAGCTGCCTTGTGCTGTTGCTTTACATTATCAAATCAGAGATATAGCTTACTGCCCAAATGGTTGCACCAAGCTGCTGGGCTAGAGCTCTCTATTTCCCAGGGATACCCTAAGAGTGATTTCAAGCAGTGCTGAGATGAAAAACCCAAAAGCGAGGAAGGGTGCTATTAGAGAATGAGTAAGCTTTTCCTAGCATTTCAAGTTGTATTCCTAGTTGATATTCATATGTTTCTGCTTAAAGTAATTTGCTAAATTTTAAGAAGGATCCCTTCTATTCTGAGAACAAGTTATTTTTGCATTACTTTCTCAAAGCAAGACCTCTAATGGCGAAATGAAATCTTAGTGAATACTAACGATGGATTACAAGGCTTAACACTGAATTTTAAAACTGCTTTAAATCTTCAGTGAGTAAATTCAATGAGTAAACTGCCTTGAGTGCCTACTGAGTTGCTCCCCCTCTGTCACGCTGCGAGGCAATTAATAGTTAATACTTTGACACAGATGAACCTACGTTTCCCATTTGAACCTTTGGCCTCTGGTTTCTCACAATTACCTCCAGAGTTGTAATTCAGAGCCTTCGACATTTCTCAAAGGCATTTCGGTATCTATAAAAAAATGCCAAAAATTCTTCTATCCAACTCCTCTTCCAGGCAAAGATTACAAAGCAAACCGGTTAACCACAGTCTCCCCTGCAAACACTTGGAGCGTGCCAGCTGCAGAGTGCTTGCAAATCTGCAAGAAGCAGCATACAAACCAAGCTTTAACTACCCTCTCCTGAGATTTTGGCCTGTAAGAGAAAAAGTAGATGTGGCAGCAAGAGGAGTAAAGAAAACCCTTGGTTTCTGATCCCTGCTCTGTTTCTACATGGTGAGTACAAACCGAAGTCCCTCACTGTAAGAGGCTGCCAGCCTCCCCCCCTTTGAAACATCCTTGCTAGAGCAGATGCTAATCCAACCGGGAGCAAAATCCCGGCTCTCGCACCATGCCCGCAGAGCTCACGTTCACTGTGGAGTGTAAACTCTCACTGTCTGGAAACCCACCACAAATAAACCCATCACGGCAGCATGTGTCAGTGGCCAACCCTCAAAAAAAAAAAAAAAAAAGAAGAAAAAAAATCAGACATGGTGAAGAGGAGAGATAACGTTTGTCGAGGGCAATATTTTTACCTTTATTCTGAGGTTTCTTACCAAGTAACAGAGCTGGCTGCCACATGCTAATCTCATGATTTAAGAAACAGCTGTAGTGGAACAGAAACACACAGCAACAGAAGTGCTTGAGGCTTATCAGGCTCCTGTTCTCTCTCCAAAGCCTTCACGGGCACGTTATTCAACATAGGACAAGGGGTAACACTTTTAAACTGAGAGAGGGTAGATTTAGATTAGATATTAAGAAGAAATTCTTTGCTGTGAGGGTGGAACAGATTGCCCAGAGAGGCTGTGGCTGCCCCATCCCTGGCAGTGCCCAAGGCCAGGCTGGATGGGGCTTGGAGCAACCTGGGCTGGTGGAAGGTGTCCCTGCCCATGGCAGGGGTTGGAACTAGATGGTGTTTAAGGTCCCTTCCAACCTAAACCATTCTATAATTCTATGATCTGAAAAGCACTAGGAAAGGACTCTAGGATCACTTAGGAAAGCTATCAAGACCACATAAGAGAAGGTGAAGAGCTCTAAGTGTACTGAAGAACCCCCCTCCTTTACGTCAAACAAAAATAGACTGCAGCCAGCACTCCCAGAATGAGCTCTTAAATGAAAGAAGTACCTTGCAGGAGCTGTACTTAGCAAGAAGTCTCTGCTTGCATCCCATACAGGGTCCTTAGACACCATAGCCATCTACACTCAGGTTGCTACACTGATTTTAAAACCCTTTTGACTCATTGAGGCTTTTTGAAGAAACATAAAGCAAGCTTCTTCTGTTACCAAGAGTGCATTTGCAACAGCACCTCAAGCAGTAAATTCTATTTTAGTCACCTGAATCACCCCACTGATCACTCAGTGGAGAGATGCATAGGAAGGCACCTTTCTAGAGTCTCCCTTTGACTTTGAAGAAAAATCTAAGATTTATCTTAAAGCTCTTCAGCTAATGTATCTGGCTTTAGTAATGGTAACATTTGGTACATTCAAAGCAGCTCTAAATGGTTTTCATGGACAAATTTTTAACCCATGCTGAAATTAGTCCCAGGGCTATGCAATTGAATGGGACCAGAATTACCTCCTCAGGAATCAAAAGTAGGTATAAGTGAGAAGAGAGTCAAGAGATTCTCACCCCAGTATTTGCACAGAGCTGCCAGAAGAAAGGATTTGTTTGCTATTTTCAGTTGCACTAACGTTGTAGCCTGCCTGTTTCAGAGAATACACTCTTGTGCTGAGGAACCCACAAATTAGCATCCTCAACAAACCCTTGAGAACTTAACAAGGATCTGCTGTGAACAAATCCCATTTTACTAACAGGTGCTTTTTGGTGATATAAAACTCTACTTCTTTGCAGAAATAATTATAAAATGCTTTTTCTTAATCCCTAGAAGGCAGACCTTAACTGTGTAATCTAAAGAAACAATCAAAGCAAAATTAAACAAAATTAGCAGTATATGCCTGGAGCACAGTTCACTCAGGATTTAGATGACCTAAATCACAGATGGATTATTTTTCCCTCTAGTTGCGAGAATGATTTAAACTTTTACTGACCTTCTGTGGTTAATTCAGACATTTATCTCAAGTTTTCACTGCAGTCTAGTTATTCAGTGAGCATAACAACTCCTCCTTCTGAATGAAACAAAACTTCTGCCCTAGGAAAACTGTGGGATAGTAACCACCGATATATTGTGGTGTGTAAAATCAAGATACGGGCACATTTTTCCAACTAGCGACATATCATTCTTCAGTGTATCCTCCCTCCAAACTGACCACTCCACTTTAATTAATTAAAGGGTTTATCCAGGACTACTCCTTTTGTCTTTGCTTTAGGTCGTAATGATGTCAGACGGCTGTGGGTGTAGGCAAGGGATGATATAATTTGCTTTAAAAAAATTAAAATGAAAACAATCGCTTGCACATTTACATACTTGCCATTGCGTAAGCTCTTTTGCTTGCCTGTGCTACTGACAGAAAACAGCTGTCATACAGTATTGCTCATGTTACTTTGTGGAAAACAAAGAGAAGCTTTAAAAAAGATAAAACCCTTCCTTGAGTAACGCAGTACGGTATCTTTACGTTGTTCACTCTCTCCAACTGCAGTTGTGCTTCTCCTCTGATAGAGGAGGATCTCTCTCTAAACGTTTATCAGAGTCCTTTCTGTAATGCCTTTGTGATTTCAAAAAGAAAACATTAAGTTGCTTCTTGGCAAACAAGCACAAACCTTTGGAAAGCTCCCTCAGTACAAACACAAACGCTCACCGTCAAGTTGTTTGGGGCAGACAAGTTGCACTACACGTTTCAGCAATGCTGAAGCAAGCTGTAAAGTAGGCTTGGATTTTATGCTTCAAATTACTGTCACAGCACCAAGGAAGCTTGTTTAATATTTAGTCTGCGCTTTGCATTATAATGTACCATATCTTAACAGAGATCTTACAACAGGCATGACCAGAGTAACGGAGAGGAGCTTCAAGAAGTAATTAAGCGAGCGTCGGAGGAAGGGCTGTGCTTTCCAAACAGCTGTGGCATAAGTCTCCCCAGTGACTCCCTACAAACCCGACCCTTGGCTTGCCAAGCAGCAGTTTGTTTTGAGAGCCGGCGGCAAGGCTGCCGCTCGCAACCGGTCCCTCTCCCTACTTACAGTTCGGTGGTGTTGGTGGGGATGTCCCGGGGAACCTGGACCACCTTGCTCTCCTGGCAGATGAAGACCCTGCCCACGCAGCGGCAGGCGTGGTGCTGGCATCCTGAGCAGCCCACCAGGAAAACCAGCAAGCAGGTGAGGACCGGAGACATCTCTGCTTTCACATCTGTGCCCGTCTCCTTCATCTCAAAGGAAGGAATGCAGGGACCTCCCAGCCCAACTCCCCGAAGGGAAGATCCGCCCCAAAAGCCGTGACGAACCACGTGGCTCTTGGGGGATGACTTCTCAGCAAGTTTCAGTTCATGGCCTCAGACCCTTCATGGCCTTAGAGTAGGGATGGAGATGAGCAATGCTGATTTTCCTTGACAAATGTATTTTATGTTTAAAGTGGTGTTGAAATCACGGGCCCCAGCTGAACTAACCAGAGTGCTTTCAATGCACTGGGTATCTGGCACTGGCAAAAAGTCCTTCCTTCTCAGCTACACTGTTTTGCATGTCTTGTTTGGTAAGACCAAGGGACAACAAACCATTTTTACTTTCTACAGCCCAGGCGCTTTTGTCCCAGAAGGAGAGGCACTATTTATGCTCCCCTTCATGGATCCAAGAGCCTCTGCTTTTGTGTTGCTCCCAGGCAGAAGAAATGTGTCGTTATTATTTTATAGGGCATATAATCTATTTGATAGGTTAAAAGCTATACAGTCCTAAGGCCAGAGCTAAATAATGTGTCTTTATTTACGACTATGATTAGTCTTCATGCACTTGCTGATTCATCTACTCTTTTCCTTGGCAGCTTCATAGGAACCCGAACAGGAGAAAATGCCACAATCCCAATACTCCCTGCGGACTGGTAAACTAATTTCATCATCTGGAAAAAAAACCCCAGAAATATACAGAATGACTATTTGTGACACAACTAGCTTCAAGAATATCATCATAAAGCCTGGACACTGAATCCCATCTTTGAGTCCTTATTTGTTTTGTTTGTTTTTTGACTGAGCGAAAATATTTTTCTTGTTACAAATATTCATGCTTGAGGAAGGGACCTTGTGAACTCTTTGCTGTCACTGAGTCATGCTGCACCAGGGTATCATCTGGAAACAGAGTTTGACTACAAGACAGCTGAAATGAGAATTTTGAGATGCAAAAGTGTGTGTGTGGGGGTGTTGTATTTTGAGGGGTTTTGTTTGTTTGTTTTTCTTTTAAACTGTAAATAGCTGTTTCAGACACACAGAGCTTTTAAATCATGTACATTTTAAGTGAGTGCTAGAGCTGGATTACCGTGGGTAATTCTGCCGAACCCGACTCACGTTCAATCCTTCACATTGCTTGGAAGGATTTTAATCTTGTTAAAAACAGCTGTTAGGTTGGTTTTCTGTTTGGTTTTTTTTGCTGTTGTTGTTTGTTTGGTTAGTTTGGTTTGGTTTTTTTTTTAATTTTTTTTTGTTCTCCTGAAATCAAAAAGCATAAACAAATGTAATGAGACACAAGACAGCATCTTTTCTCTGAAGTGTGCTGGCCGAAAGATTTCACCATTCTCACCTTTAAAACTGTAGATGTTTCTGAAAGGAGCTAATTACAATTTTTAAAGGTAATTCAGCTAATTCTTTAAGTTACCCTAAGAGTTACACTAATTTTACCAGATATCACCAAATATCACCAAATATTTCTTATTTTTTCCCCACTCCTTTAAGCCTACTCAAGATGAGAACAGTGATACTTACATAAAAAGGGTTAAAAAAAAAACCAAACATGACAATCTCTTTCTAACAACAGTAGGCTTGTAATGAATTGTAAGAGTACTTATTTAGCTGTATGTGTAAAACAGACTCCATTTTTGCTGTCTGAATCAGTTTCATGAGAATAACAGCCACTGCCAGAAAAAAAATACGTTCTAAAACATTAGTGACTTTTTCCTCATATATCTGTCAGTCTATCTAATCTATCTTTATCTCCTTTCATCTGAAAGATCTTAAACCTACAAGATCTTCTGAAATGACTACAGATGAAAACTGCAGAAGTCCATCCTATGGTCAAACAAATTCCCATTTAGTAAAAAATTGCTGTAGCCCACTGCAACTTGGACTAACTAGACACTTCAGGATTTAAACAAATGCTGGGAAGACACTTTTCTGGTTTTGTGTTTTCAGGAACATGTCTCTAGTTTCTACAGCTGTAGATTGAAAGCAGGCTGACCCCCCTGCCCCCCCACCAAAAAAAAAAGGTGAAGCTTAAGGATGATATAGGGCACAAGAGCATTTGGTTACAAATGAATGTAAGCCATATCTCTTCATCCTGAAATACATCAATATAAATGGTCATGTTATACCGATAAAATGGATAGTAATATTTATGACATAGTTTAAAAAGTGGTAACATTCTCTGAATGTCAAAATAATTTGCACTGATATGAAGACATTGAAGTTTGATTAACTATGGGTTTCATATATCAAACCATAAAATTTGTTTCAGATAATAGTAAGAATTCTATATGCAAAAGTCAGGAGACGAAAAAATATCACTAGGACTGCAAGAGATCTTTCCAACTATTAGTGACTTTCAAAACTACAGCAAGTATGCTTTTTTTTAACATGACTAGTAAAACGCAGACATTTTAAAACATCAAGTCAGGCCTAACAGCAAATCGTGAACATAATGAAGAAATGTTGGAAGGAGGTTGGCTTCTGCCTGTTTTTTTCTGGAGGCCACCTTATGAGTATAGTACACATTGCTCTGCTTTCATTTACAACAGTTAAGAGTGAGCTGGCAATTATTAAATAATTAAAAAAACCCCCAAACCCCAAGATTCTCTCGAAATACTATGGAGATAAGACTTTGAGAGAAATATCCAGTTGCCATTAAATTCAATAAAATCATACTAGTATGCAAAATGGAACTTACATTTCATTCCTATTAGAGCAAGCAATAACTCAGGACCACACTAAAACTGAGGATAAATGAAGATTCAGAAGGATTTCCAAGTTGTTTTATACATATGATCCAAGGTCTTGAAGAATAGCCTCTGGTGTTTGTTATTTTTTTGAACTGGGCATCTCTGTCTTGATTTCTGTTCATGACTGTCAAACGACAGACAGCTGCATCACTACGGTCCCCTGGATAGATTAATCAGCTGGTGATCCTCTCTCTACCAGTTGAAGGAGCAAAATTGTCTCCTGTCAGGAAGAAAATCCATGTAAAGGAAAAAAATGCCAAGATAGATACCTCCTGGTCTCTTCCTGGGGAGGTTGAACTCACAAGGCCTTCTTGAGCACCAAGTTGGAGCTACAACCATGCCTCAAAACGCGAAGGACCTGTTGCAGGGGATCTGTGAGAGCTACTTAAAGCTAGTCATAAATGTGCCCCACATCTTTGTGCCATCACAAGGTGTCATACTTTTTCCTCGGTAGCTTGCTCAAAGCAATGCAGGGGACAAACTCATGCCTCCCTAGACTGGTCCCAGCTACGCACTCTGCCATCTTCAGAGAATCACGTACTAAGGACAAGGACCTGTCTCATGGAGATGGCTGAGTGTAATGCACTGTCACTGAGATACGTACTGTTGCAAGTATAAATGCAGAGATGATGGCACTTTCAGATATTTATAAGAGCCTTATCTTTGCATCCATTTGCAGAAGAACAATGCTCCAGCTGGCAAATTGGTCTTGAGAGTGTAAACTGTTTTCCTGAGTAAGGAAACAGAAATTTGCCCAAATTGAAGCACTGTAGCAGCAGACATGCAATTACGTGAATTATGACAGAAACTCAATGATGATGATATAGATTATGAAATTAGATGGCTTCTGGGATAGGCAATTAATTCAAGGTTATATGGTCACCAAGGGATCTTTTTTAAGACAGTAGTAAAGGAGTCTGGTTGATAGGACTGGCCTCTAGCATCAGCATTGGCCTCTAAAATAAGCATCAGTCTAATTCTGCAAGCACTGAGCCAGAGGAACCAAGGGGTTTTGTAGATCCCACCCTCTGACCAAGCAGCAGTGCCTGTCCCGGGTCACACTGTCACCCGGATGGATGAGGATACAGCGGGAAGTAAAAATGAGCCACCCCAGCTCTCTCCCTCTCTCCCTCACTAAACTTGCTCCAAATATACTGAAATGACTCTAAGTCCTTCCACCACAGTGCAGATGTGGTCAGCTCAGCGTCTAAATCCAGCTGTCAGAGGTGTGGGAACAGCTCTTTTCCGTAAGGCAGGAAGCTTTCTGGGTGTTGAAGAGTATCAACCTACGGGCAAGCAAGTTCACATCAGTTTCTGCTTGTGTTTCTCTCTTTTGAAACACAACATGACACCTAATTAAGTAAATACGCTTTCTGCTGACGTTTCCCAGCCTCAGAATAGTGTTTCATTACTGAATGCCACAGTAACACTGGCTTTGCTTAAGCGTAAGCGTTCTATAAAAGCGTGTAGGCAAATAAATCGCCTGTATGAACAGATGACATACAAACTGCATCTAAATGAAATTTGTCCTTCAAAGAGTGGAGATTTCTCACTCGTTTGATGATTTCCAGCACATAGGTTCTCCCTGTGGGTTTACAGGCAGCAATAGCTTCTATTGTCCTGACTACCCTGCTATGATCAGAAAAAGGTGTTTTCTGTCCAGAAAGGCTTGCAATGCCAGACCGGAGTTCAACACATCATTGATTTACCTTTTGTGAATGACCAACTTGGGTTTTAAAGCAGCAGATCACTGAGGCCAACAGACCATTTACCTGATAAAAATACAATGTTTTAGGCTTCTTTCCAGAAATAGTCTTTCTGAACAGGTGGGGTTTTTTTAGCATCATTTTTTTTTCATAAATGGGGATTATTTTTAAATATGTTTCAATGGCCAGACTTTATCTGTGCCCTCAGTGTTGAGAACACAAAACATTAAGCTAGCCTAATAAAAGCAGGTTATTGCTCTCTCAGTTCTTTTAGCCAGCTGCTTGCATGCAACCTTAACCCTAAAAAAAAAAAGTGAACTGGAGATAGTAAATTAGCCACCAGAGGGAGTGCATTCACTCGAGAAAACACACTAGTGTAAGGAAAGGATTAGAAACTGTATGGAATTATGCTCAGGCAGATTTCCTGCGACTGTCTGGCTTTTGACTTCAAAACTTGGCTGCGATTAGTTCCCTTATTAAACAGCACCTCTGCAGACCGCAGAGCAGCACGCCACATGGCATTGCGTTTAATGCAGCAATAACCGACCGCACCGCGTCTCTTGCATCCCTCCTGCTATCCATCCCCTGCTCCTTAAAACCTAATTAGCATCTGATGTAAATGGCCCTGCCTATCTGTTTGACTAGGGAAGGACACTGCCCAGAGCGGAAGGGCCTCAGACGCTTTTAACATTTTTGCGGACGCTTCTCAGCAGTGAGCATGTGCTTGTGTTACGATCTGGGGGAGCAGGGGAATCATGACTTCCTTTATTTCACTCTGCCCCAATACTTTTGTGGCTTTGATGGCTGATGAGCTCCCACCCAGCCCTTTATCTATATAATTTTTCAGAGGCAATCTGAGGATATAAGCACCTCCTGTATTTTTGGACTGCGGGAGACATATGCAAGAAACAACACTGAAGTCAGAGAACAGTCTTTGCCACCCGATCTAGTACCGCTCCCCAGGTTCGGGTCTGTTCATCCCCAGTCGATAATAAAAGATGCAGCCCATCTGCTAGGTTTCTATCACATGTCTGTAGAAGCACAGTTACACAAGTACTTTTTCTCTGCACTGTCCGTGAGTGGGTTTGACTAGACCAAAACGATGCACAAGAGACACCGAAGCCTACCTAGAATCGCACTTTGCATCATACGTTCTTCCCCGACACCTTTCCCAGCCAGCAAAGCATATCTGAAGACCGGAGATGTGAGGCCAGAGAAACCTTGCCTAACTGCAGCGTCAAGTAGACCTGGCTACGGAGAACAATAACCATACATCCCAGGAAGGGATGGGGACCTAACAGCAGTCCCCAGTGCCTACGGGGAGGCGATCGACAGGTAGGACCAGGCTCACTGCAGAGGTGTGGGGTGGGAGAACAAGAGGCAACAGGCATGTGTTGAAACAAGAGACATTCTGATTGGCTACAAGGAGATAATTTTTCATCTTGAGGACAGTCAAGCAGTGGCACGGGTTGCTAGAGAGGTTGTGCTGTCTCATTCCACGGAGGTTTAAAAGACCAGGCTGAATAAGCTGCTGAGCAACCCAGTCTGACCTTACTTTGAGCAGGAGGTGGGACTAGACACCTCCCAAGGTCCCTTTTCCACCTGAATTCTTTTGTGATTCTACTTATGGTTCAGAAAAAATCTCCCTAGGATGTTTAAAATAGAGACTGACTATTCATGCTTCTCCTCAAACCTACACTGTCAGTTGCTTTTGAGCATGGTTACAATATACTACTCAGCTATTAGTCTTTAATCCATAAATAAAGGAGGAATGTTTGTCAGCATGAAAAAATAGGCAATGCTTCCTGTCCACCATTTCCAAGTTCACGCGCCTACCATACAGGATGCTATGCAGTTTAGCAGCGAACCTAAACCTCTTACTCATTGAAATTCAAGAGGCCATTAATACTTTCAAGTACAATTTATTATGAAATAAAATGAATTAAAGAAACTTTACCCTAATGATGCCTCCACAACATGTCATGTAATTAGCATCTCCTATTAAAGAAAGAGAGCAGCCTGGCAGAGCATGCATGAGGAATTTCAAGGATTGAAGTACAGAGATACCTGTAAAAAAAAAGAAAAACTTACTTAACTCCTCTAGTACTTACAACCTGCCCATAGACAGTGCTAGCAACCTGTTGTTTGGCCAGAGTAACTAAGTTTGCTGACATTTGTTCAGACTGGATGAGCATTTCAGGCACTGAAATACATTAAAGTGGTCTGAAATGGAAATATCTTTACAGCATACCATAGGTCACTTAACTTTCTACTTCTTATGTCTTTATTTTCAAGGTACTCTGCAATGCGTAAAACTGTATCTTCTCTTTTCTTGACCTCATACAGCTTAGGAGAAAACAACTCTGCATGAGAAAAGGAAGAGCTCAACCCTGATTGATACATGAAAGACACTAAATATCCTTCCGGGAAATTCATTTCATTCTGACACTTAATCCAAAAAAAAAAAAAAAAAAAAAAAAAAAAAAGAAAAGAAAAAAAAAACAGAGGTAAGAATGACAAATTAACATTTGTTAAGGCCTCTAAAGAAGATGCAAATTACTAACTAATCCCTGTAGCAGATTGAAGAAAAAGGAGGAAAAAAATGAAAGCATTGTGTAATTAGTGTAGGTTATTAATATTGATAGAGGAAAGCTAAAAGAGTGACTCGATTATTTTGCAAGAGTTACAGTGTGTTGTATACTTCTTACCTTCATGACAGGTAGGCTAAATATGCTGCCTGAGGTGATAATTAGGAGCCAAAGAGTCACCAAGTCTTTTTTTAACACTATACAGTGAGAATGAATATTGCACCTTTGTTTTAAAGCATCACTAGAAGGGCATCCAAGGTTCTTCGTACTCTTGCTGAAGCTTTCACAGCAAGTTAAAAAAAAATATTTTGCTGCATTCAGTGACTGATGTGGAGCTACATTAAAACCTGAATATTGATCCTATGTCTGGCAGCCATTTTCCTCTTCCCCTCTTCCCTGCTCTTCCCACTGGGACTCCTCAGCTGCTGCTGAACAGTGCTATTTTCCACAAATACACCCACTGAAGTTAATAAGATTATTTATGGAACAAGGTTCTGCCAAACATGACTAAAAAATTCAGAATCTGCCCCTTAGCATACAAAATAATGAAAAATGACACGTGCACTTAAATGTAAGCAAATGAGGATTGAAAGGAAAGCTGGGCATGCCTACGTCTTTATGCAACTGGAGTCCTGGCAAAATAAGAGAGGAGCAGCTTCCAGTTGCTTCGGCAAGCTTGAATTGGTGCTATAAGACTGTCCAGTGATACATTCCTCCTTGGAATAGTTTTCTTTTGGCACTTTTTCTGCCAGGAAGCAGGTTATTGCATGAAAGGTGACAGAGAAGAGCCTCCGATTCTGGATCTGCTTGCAGGTGCTCTCAGGGTGCAGGGAGCAGGTCAGTCATAGCTCTCTGCAAAAGGAGGAGAATAAGGTCCTGCCATTGCTGTTAAGGCAAAGAAAGAAATGCCAGGTAGACTAAAGAAATTCTGCAGATGATGAAATAGAAGCTTCTCCATCTCTCTCAGGTACTTCATAATCCTCATCACCACGTTACCAACGTGCCTCACAATTCTAAAGCATGTTTTTGTCCCCACTTCTATAGCACAGAAAGACCTCTAGTATCATTTTACAGATGATGCTGGTTAAGTGTCAGGGAAAGTAATGGTGCATCTACAGCGTGGTGGTGGGTGGATCCAGCAAGGTGCAGAGCAGAGATCCCCAGAGGCAGATCCCGGGTCTGTGCACACATAGGACTCCTGACCTCCCTCCAGCCCACCCGCAGCCACTTTTGGTATCTGCACTGTGCTTCTCTGCACACATCCAGCTGCGACCTGGCAATGAAGAAGCAATGCTGCTGCCTGCACCCTGCGGAACTCGCTGGCACCCATCGGGGAAGGCTGGTGAAGGACAGAGTTGCACTGAGGGTCCCCCTTACATCCCAGTCAACACCTCAGCTTCCCATTGTCTCTAAAACTCCATCACACCTGGCACTTACATAGGACTTACTTGCTATTCAAAGTATTCAAATGAATTTTACAAGCCACAGTTGAAATCCCAACAGATGTAGAGCTACCCAAATGGAAACCTGGCCAGTGTACCAGAAGATTCTGACCTGTGCAGGAAAAAAAAGTCCTAACCGATTTGTGTTAGTCTGCCCACCTGTTCACCCTGACAGACTACATGTCTCCCGCTCAGAAAGGCTCTTCTGGCTCCTGCCACCCTTCTAACAATGCTGGTATATGCTTCACTGATGGGTTAGAGGAGAAAAGTGTTAGAAATCCAAAAAAGATTTAAATTTATTGAATGTTGTAAACTCAAAGCGGAGAGAAAGGCCATACTCCACCAACATATTTCATTTTTCTTACCTCTACTACAATCTTCCTTATCCTTTTGACCTTATTCACATGACATGTTTTATTTAGCATGATATAATTTATCAAATGACACATCCTATTGTGTCACATCTGTCTGAGATGGAGGAAACACCTCCAAAAGTACCTTTTGGACTAAGCTGACGACAATTTAGGCACAACGATCCAGCCCGAAACTGCCTGTGGAAGGCTGCAAGATTATTTTAGCTTTCATGATCACCTTTCTTTGCTGTTTTTAAGATGAACCTCAAAGGTGAAGCACAATCCGTTAAATGCTGCCAAACCAAGTGATGAAGACCACACCTTGCCAAATTATTGCTAGCCCAGGTGAAAGTTCAAAACGCCTGGAGACCAAAGGGCTCACAAGTGAAATTTTGTACTTAAAAGTATCTACGTGGTATTTTACAAGCCTGTTCTGCACATGCTCCAAGCTGAGCAGAAATCTTACCAGGACTCACGCTCAGTACTAACTGATCTTACTCATATACCTCCCGACTGGCCTGGCACGTGGGTACAGTGACCTTGCCTTTGCTTGCAAAATAACCTGTGGTGTGCCCTTGGAGAGACAGCACCGTGTTGCCAGCCTCAGGTAGGTTACTGTTGCTTGTGGAAATACAGCGCAAAAGAAAATTGCTTTGTACCCTCCCAAACGACAGCAGCAGTGGAAAGAAGGCTCCTGGCCACACGTGGATGCCCTCTTACAGAATGCAGGAAGGCTGAAAATTTCCTTATAGATTCCCCACCCCAGCATAATCTGTTAAATTGGGGCTCGCAGCGCCGTCCTCAGGAGCCAGTTATGCCTATTTGCTACTCTGCATGAGCAAAGCCATTTCTGTCTACTCATGACATGGGACTACTGTTGGGACCAATTTAAGCTGTCCATCCCTTCCATGCATGGCCACATAACCATAAGAGTCAGTGAAGATTTATTCCCAAACTGTAGGAGATTGACCAAACTCTCAAGGTCTTCTATTTCTGTGCTGTCTCCCACAGCCCCTATAAACATTTCACCATCTATGCAAAAACCACGAAGCAAACCTGATTCCAACAATGATCCACTGAGTTAATGTTGACACGCTATTTATACCAGCTGAAGGTGAATGTGACAATAACAGAAGCAGAAGAGTATCAGTAAGATACAGCCAACATTATGGAATATGAAGGGAGATAAGCGAGGAGCCAGGCCATATTTCCCTTGACTTCAGTGCAGCTATGCCAGAGCAAGGTTTGGCCCGCAGCAGTCTGGATAAACAGCTTGCCTCTGGATGAGAGCAGCAACAGGGAGGCATCAAAAAGGCAACAAATCTCAGAGAATGGTGGTATGGATGTGCTGCTCGGCTCTCATATAATCAGCTTTTATGGAGAGCTTTCCATCGTTTGCTCTTAAGGCCTAATTGCAAGGCATTATCTGGCCAAACAGTGTATGAAGTAGCACGTAATAGTGATCACCTACAGGAACCTCAGGTAGCGCAGCACACAAGATGAGGAGCTATTCTTACCTCGCTTATTACCCAGGAGCTGATTCAAGGAGTAGTTCTAGTTGAGCCATTAAGCCACTGGTCACCTTAATATATCTCAATTCAAATTCATTACGAGAGTGATTTTACCAAATGCTAGCAGTGACACTGAACTGTGGGAAGAGGGCTGAATTTTGAATGAGGAAGAAAATGACTAAAAAAGTCTCTCTGGGGAAAAAAACCCCACACTTTAAGAAGTTAAAATCTTTAGCCTCTGCATGGTTGTTATGCCACCCTGCCGTACTGGCGTAACAGTAGGCACATCTATGCCTAAAGAAAAAAGGATGAATAGCAATCAAGGTACATGAGCCACTATAAAGGTCTATAAAGTTTTGGGGGAAAAAGACACCCAGCCCAAATGTACCCTTCAGATAGGATACTTGGCCAAATCTAAAGCTAGCTTCAGTTGACAGAGCACCAAAGTCATCCAGCTTCTGGGCAGAAAGTATGCCAGCTTCAGCAGGAAAAAGTTCCCAAGGCTGATCATGGCCAATATTCACACTTCCACATCCTACTACAAACTCTGGCTTTTGTCACTGACAGACCACAGCTGTTGTAGGGAACGTTCTCCAACACGTGTAGGAGAAGGTGACATTTCTGCCATGTATGAAGGTGACAGCACCAAAGTTAAGCCTTGCATCTGTAAATAGCTTCTGTTTCATCCCTCTTCTTCTTCTTTGTCTCCAACTGATCTGTCAGGGGGCAATGTGGCACACTTCTGGCAGCAGGACAAGAGGAGTAAATGCTGTTTGCTCCTGCTTAGTCTTCAGATCCCATGATGAGATCAGAGCCAGATTCATTAAAAAAAACCAAAACAAACCAAACATTTCTCAGATCTAGAACTCTGAATCCACCCCATTCTGCAAAAAGCTTGAAAAAGTAGATCCCAAAGTTCCAATTGTACCTGGCTTCTCAGCTGAACTAATTCTGAAGCCAAATGCCACCTTCAAAGAAGTGAAGAGGCTGTAAAAAAAGAGCTGATTTAGAAGAATTTGGTACAAGTCTACAAAATAAGGAGTGGCATGGAAGTGATGGATGAGAATCAACTTTTTCACCATTTCTTTCATTCCAAGAACTAAGGTGCATCAAATGAAGCCAGGTTGGTTTTCAAGACAACAGATAACAGACCTGTGTAATTCTTTCTTAAAGTATATTGTGGGTGCAAGAGTGGGAACTGATTCAAAGAAAGATTGGATGATTACCTGGAAGAGAGATGATTTAGGGTTGCTAAATGAACAAGCAACAAGAGACTTAGGAAATCCCCAGAGCTGTATGAAGTTGGAGGCTGAGAGAATATTAGGGAAAGGTATCACATAAGTTTGCCTGCTCTTCCTCTTCTTTAGGTGTCCATTTATGACCACTCCGGAAGGCAGAATAGAGGATCCTTGGTGTGAACATTGTCACCAGTTTTAGGCATGTGACATCTTACAATGGCCAACCCTGACTTAAAGAGAATTTGCTTTCTACAATAGCTGAGGACCTTCTACTGTGTTCATTGGAATACTTATTTAGGCTGATCTCCTATGTTTTCTCCCTGACATACTCGCTATCTTGTATAGATGTTATAGCACTGAAATATTCTGGTACTGATAATTCTAGAAATAGGAGAAACTTTCTAGTAGTTTGCTCTTGAGTCATATATCCCTACTGCCTCCAGATTCACGTAAGGACAGTAGTTCATTACTAAGAGATGAAATCAGTGCTTGCCAAGTATGTGTCTAATTTTATGCATTTGAATTGTTTTGTGCATACCAAAATGACAACTCATGCTTAAACTTGGACACTTACTTGAGAATATTGCTTGGTTAGGGGCTTCCACTGGCAAGGGATGGCTTCCTCTATTTTGAAGAAATGCATCAAAGTAATATCTTTTTCTTTCTCCTTTGTTAAGCTAATCTACTTTCTAGCACCTATAACTGAAAGACCACATCTGGTTTTGGTGCATGGAGTAAACAAGGGAAAAAAGATGTTTCTCTGATCATTCACTTCAAGTTTGCTTGCAGAAGAAGGAAGCAAGACCACCTGAACCAAGGTATGGAACAACCACAGCCCTGCCTTAAGCAATATTACTAGCAAATTATCACAAGCATAGAAATCATCAGGGCAAACTTCAGCTATGAAACACATTATTATATGTGTCCCCTGCCCTAGGTTCTCTCACAGAAACACAGTGCCATAGGACATGGCATGCTCTTTTGATACTTTCTTTTTTTCAGACTGGTAGAGGAATTCATTTGCAAATTGTCTTTGCTTCGGAGACTTTAACAAAATTTCTCTGTTCAGTGAAATAGCAAGATAAAATGAAAAAAAAAAAAAAAAAAGAAAAGATGATTTTTTTTGGCAGAACTAGTTTGTCCTAAAAGCTATATATGGTCACGAAAAGGAGAGAGATGTTTTTTGAAACTGCAGAGTTCCCTGAAAGAAAAAGGCTTAGAAAGTAAAATGTTCACAGAGGCAAATGCCTCAATTTGGAACTTCTGAAGTACTTTAACGTTATGCTTTTTATCCTTTGATAATAATTCAGGAAATTTTAGTGGTTCTGCAAAATAATGCACTGATAGCAATCTGTACAGAAACAGTATATGAACTACTACGTTTCCCTATAGAGCTCTGCAATTGCCTCTGTGTCCTGCTATGTACCTAATGTCCACCTCATTTGCGAAGCCTAAACTGGGACCAACTACTGTGCTAGACTATGGATTTTTTGTCTGTTAAAATTTACCCTGGGTTTTTTTTGGTTTTGTTTTAGCCTAATTTTTACTTAGTCCATTGAGTTTGAGTCATTTTGTCAATAAACGACGATGGCATTTTGCATATGTGGCACCCCTTGCCCTTCTGTGTCTAGGAACTGTATTAGCAGAACACTACCTGGCCACAGCCTCTGGGAAACTCTGTGAAAACAAGTTTGCGTATAAAATCCTACCCTTTATTAGGATGCTTCAACTTCTAGAAGATTCCCTTGACTTGGATACGCCAAGCTTTTATTAACAAGGTGGTTTCATTCCCTGAAACCAAGGTGCTCAAAACTTGCCATTGGGAATGAGAAGCTCCAGTTGAGTGCAGCTGTACATCCCCCTAAAGGTACTGCATTAAATCATTTTGCATAAGATTACACTTATTTTTCCTAGGACCGTAATGCGTACTGGCCGCAAGCTGGCTCACATTAAAGCATGCCAGATACCGCAAGCAATATCACTGCTGATGGGAGATATCAGCAAAAAAGCTGGTGCAGACCACACAGTAGATTGGTTGGTGAGCATCTGTCTTGTTTTCGGTTATGTTTTATGGTCGTGTAAGGAGACAGGACTTGAACAGACTTTTGAAGGGAGGGGAGATGATGTCTTCCCTGAGGAAGATCGGGCTACGCTGCAGGAGAGAAGAGTGCGACCACGCAGAGCAGGACGGCCGCAGGAGAGAAGCAGCACAGGCACGGGCTGCAGCAGGAGATGGGAAGCAACCAGTCCGGCTCCAGAGGGGACAGAAAGACCCCCAGGAGACAGAAGAGGCTGGGGAGAGTTTGCTGCCATTTATAAAGTAACAGAAACCAAGCCTAGAAATACAGACCAATTTGTAAGGGCACATGGTATAGAAGAACTTTGTATAAAACTTTATACGTTTCTTTTCTGTCTACCATATTTACTTTGGTGTTTCTCTATTAACCCCACCCACACACAAACTCATAGTTTGATTTATAACAAAATATTCCTTTAATATCTTCAATTTTTTTTGTTTCCATCTCCTTTGAGTCCTTCTCTCTACCACAGACAATCAAAGCCCTGGCCAGCTGGAGTTCCCACCTCCCAGAGGCTGCAGAATCTCTGTGTCAGGAGGTAATACAGGGATGCACACACAGCCCCTGGCTTTGTCACCTCTCTATCATCTGCTTAGGGAAAGTCTGGAGTTAAGGAGCTCAAAAAGGATCACAGCTCCATGTTGGCAGCTCCGCCAACTGGGTCATTTTACTCCCAAGCTTTGCATGCTCAACATTTTGCTCCTATGTGGTTGTCCCTCCATAGCTACCTTAGACATCTGTCACCTTATGGAGTTGGTCCGAACATGTATCAAACGACAGTTTCTGCATGTTGGAGGCAGGGCTTGATGGAGAATCATTTAAGAGGGGAATGAGATCAAAAAATGACCACGTTTCATAGAGAGGCAGAAAGGAAAGGAAGGATGGTGGCAAAGAGTTAATGTTCCAAGTCCTCAAAATAAATACATCATCAGGGTTAGCAGTTTCTAATGAATTCGGTGATTCTATTTAGCAGTGGAAATGCTGTTTGCTGCTTGGCATTTCGGTGCTTACATAATTTATAGTCTATTATTTGATAATGTATTGAAGCAGGTTGTTGTCTTTGGCACCATCAAAGCTGTCTGCTAATTCACTGCTTGACCTTCTCTGTATGCATGTAAAATGGAAAAGAAGTGGTGCAGGGCATGCTGCGCTGGTTCCAGAGATGGCTTAGTGTTCAGACAGTTTGATTTGGATCAACTTCACCACCAAACTATAGTTTTATTTATCTATGCTCGGAACAAAGTAACGAACATGTGGTAAAGCAGTGTTTTAAAAGAATGACACATTTCTGTTCTATTTGGCTTCTCAGCCAAGTGTCATTTTATAACCTAGATAGTGAAAATGTCCTGGCATTGGGATGTGACATCACGCTTCTACCCCGTGTCTGCGTCACCTATGTAGCCAAGGGGGTCCTGTCTTGGGTGTTCAAAGGTGTTCACCCCGGAGAACAAGAGGAGATATGCTAATAGTCAACGTACAAGTGGGAGGAAGGACTCTGCTTGTATATAGGAACATTTACAGAAGTATTTCAGCTTCTGGATGCTGAACGCAAACAGTTTGCATCCAGTTTTCAGAGAAGTTAAAAATGTGAGATGAAAGGGATCTGCAAATGATCCAGCAGTCACCAAAGCACTGTGAAAAAACAGACAGGAACATGAATTCCAGAGAACGCTTTGCTTCATGCATTGCCTGTAATGAGGAGAACAGAAAGTATTGCTAGAACGTGACACATGGAAGAAAGCTGAAAGGCTGTCCATTCATAGGGCTTCCCCAGTACTGACAAGCTTCTCAGCGTACCCTGCAGTAAGTAGCCGGGGGGCAATTTGCGGGTGCCACCAAGTCACGGTCTTTCAAACAAGGAGAACTGACTTTTAAGCACCAGCAGATTCCCACTGGCTTCAGTTTGGACTGCAAGACTAAGGACTCTATCTGCAGATATAGCAGAAAAAATATTAATTAATGCCTACATTACTCTGCTGGTGCACGCTTACAGAACGGAGCATACAGAAGTTTGTGTGGGGTGACAGAACTGTCACCCATCCCTCCCAGGCTTCACTCGACAGTCCACGCTACACCCTCTGCTGTTTGAGTGCCCCAAATTGAAAGCACATTCCAATATTTCTTTTCCATTTCAATTTTGTGTCTAATCTGGTAGAAAAATAAGTAGAGCAATGTACTGAGAGAGGCAAGGAAAATTTAAATAACTTGTTAGTGCCAAAGTCATTGAAAGGGTTGTTTAATCACAGATGCCTGTTAGGGGCATGAGATGGAGAAGGCCACATTGTGGCAGAGTTTTCTTGATGCTCTTTTCCCCAAGCCCGACTTTTCTTTTCCTCCGTGAGTCACTTTTATGTTTTAGAGAAACAGTTGTGAGCCACAAATACGTGTTAACTGGAATTGATCAAGGACAAAATGAATAATTTACTTTCTGAAGAAGAGATCATCTATATTGCTACAGACTTTTTAGCAAAGATTTTTTTTTCCCTGATGTTACAGCCATCCTGTTTCAGCTGCATTTACATGTAGCAAGAGGGCTGCTTTGTTTCTAAACTGGCATGTCCCAATAGAATTCCCCACCTTTTTTTTTGTTTCAGCGCTTCTGATCTTAAAGAGCATGAATTATTCACAAAGAATTCTATACGTCTTCAAAACACTTCTGTTAAATAAAACTGCATATTTAATTTTTCCCCCTGTTGATTATCTACAATGAGGAATAATGATTTGAATTGTTGAAGATGATGAATCCCAAGCAGCTCTCTACATATGGCTACACCCACCCCTCTGTTTTTTGTCAGACCTGTTTCCAGGTCTGACAGTTTGCGCTACTTTGTCACAACAACTTATATTTTTGTAGATTGCTATATTACATCTATTTCTGCGATAGCAGTATCAAAAGGTTTTTAATAGTCAAAACCAAAAAAACAGTAAAAGGTTGAATAAGACATGAGCATTCTCCAGGCAATCAAAAGAAAGTTGCAAATAACTAATAGCAGGCAACTTGACTGAACACAATATATATATAAATATAGTTAAAAAGTCAACATGAATGCTGCCATTTTTGTTGACTCTCTTTGAAGTTCTCATTTTAAGATATACGTAAACCCTACGGCTGCAATTAAAAAAGCCCCCACACATGTGGTAAAATGAAATTCACCATTTAGTGAAAAAGAAAAAAAAAAGTTGAAATTCTTAAATATCTGGTTTCTTTTAACAGTGCTCACACCATTATACTGTGTTTTTGTTTCTCCTGTTTGGCTTTGGTTTTTTGAATAAGATGCAGAATAATAAATCTGCCACAGACCTTCTGCATAACTCCCATACCATGTGCATCTTAACTGCCATGCTTTAAAATGGGGAGAAAAGTACTTCTCATTTACAGGATTAGTGCAAAAACCATTTTTTGTTTGTGTAGCACTCATTTACTGAGGCCCCAAGATCAGTGAATATTGCACTGCATACCATACATAACATAAATATTATAGTTGTGTATTAACTGCTTCCTTGAAACTTGCGGCTTACAAGTTCAGTAAGTCAAAGTTCTTTGAACATTTTTGGGCTTGTGGATCTAACAAGCTTTGTTACATTCTCTGGTATATCAAAAGTGCATTTTAAAAATACTGGTTTAGGCTTTCAGCATTCACCTTTGAAGCTGAGGAGAACAGTACTGATGTGCACAAAAGAAACAAGGTCAAATGAGCAGTCATCATTTTTTACACAACCTGTGTGTGCAGAAAAATTTCTCCATGGGGCAAGCTCAGTCCCCTGAGTTCTATCAAGCTCCAACCCCATCTAAAAAACCATGTCCCCTCCTCAGTCTGGGCTGACTTTTTTCAGTCGGGGCACATTTTATACAAAGCTGGAGGTGCCAGTATTGAGACTTTGCTACTCTAGCAGCCGAAGAATACCACCACCTAATCCAAACCAGGTACCCGAGGTAATGCAGACAGTGATGTCAAGGAATCACCTTACAGAGAAGACCTAGTAAGCGGTGGGTGTACATGTCTTGGACTAGGTCACTGAAGTTCTGCAGCAGCTCTAGGAACTGAACTCAGGCTTCCTACATCCCAGTCCAGCATCCAGACTCCCTCTCACCAAACAGATTTTAAAATCCTACTCCTGTTAAAAAGGTGGGGGATTTTTCTTCAGTGGGTGGGAAAAGAAAGGGAACATTTTCCCAGAACAGAGAAATGATACACGACAGTCATACAACTCTAGGAGCACACTTGCACTGGGGGGGTATTCATCAGGATGACTGCCTGTCTGGCACAGACTCAGACTGTTGTCTGGGTGCACAGTGAACAGCCTTTCCTAGAAAGAGTAAGCATGCTGTTTGCAAAAGTACTAATTACTCATGGATAATAGAGCTTAAACTACTGTCTCTGCCCTAGAGATATTCTCCCTGTTAAGACCTGAAGCACACAAAATGCAAAAAAGGAGGAAGAATTTGAGGGGAGAACCCTGACATCAACCTATATATTGTAGGTGGAGTCTATGTTGAGTTTGCAACACCTCTGAAGTAAGCCACTAAATAAAGAACAACTTAGATTTACCAGCATGAAACCCTCTTGTTTTATGAGCCAACATGTGGTATGTGAAATGTGGCGGAGGCAGTCTAGTGAGATACACAGCAAGGCAGAGAAGGTGATTAGCATAGAGTGACTCAGACCATTGGCCATACTGAATTTCTAACAAAGAATCTGGCACAAACATAAATTTGGAGAAAACAAAGTCTGTATACAGAACTAGTGATGGCTGCTAAAAGAGTACAAACCAAGGGGGGGGGGGGGAGGGG
>JANZLQ010000057.1:17317600-17366738 GCA_026212715.1 Elanus axillaris
GGGGGGAGAGGGTGTGGGGCAGTCTAGCCATCACATTGGGAAGTAAAAAAGGAAAAGTAAGATAAACACCATTGCCAAGAACAATAACTGGAACACCAGACGTCCGATAGAAGTGTTGAATAAGCGTTGTGATCCCAAACAAATTAAGCCGGAAGAGACCTACCATGTACTTACACAAAAATAAGTAGCAAGAATTTTAAACCTCAGAAATGACATCTTTCTTATTTACCTCTAGTTTTGGAGATGACTCCCTAGTAACTTAGGATCCCAGCTACAGGAGGGTTTGCTGAGAGAGCAATGCTTTCCCTCCAGAGAGGTGCCTCCAGATGCTGCCACCCTACTTGGGCCACCTAAGTGATTAGAGAAAACAGCAGAATCACAGTTTAGGGGGGAAAAAAATATCACAAAAAAAACCAATCCCCACACAAAGGAATAGGTTCAACAACCATGAAGAACGAGAGAGGGAGAGGTGCAAGGAGGATGTGAAATAGAGCCATCTGTAACCCCCAAGGCTGCAGCCATTTCGGGAAGAAAGGAGTGAGCAGCGCATGCACAGACCAAGGGTGTAGAGGGCTTTAGTTCAGAGGATGATGTCTGCAGTGCAATTTCAGTAAAAGCAAGGGCTCTTAAAGTGTATGCACAGCCAAAGTCGGTCACCTATCATTCCGCTGCCGTATTTGCGGCTATACTATTAAATGAATGACTGTTTTGATTCCAGCTGGATTGTAGTGCCAGATGCAGTATCATTAAAACAACAATGATAAGCAGCAATCTTAGACTGGGCAAGTGTGACCAACTGCAGGTGATGGAAAATAAGTCTTCTGAGGCCAGCTGGCAGGAGCAGGCTGTGACTAAAAGCTGCACAAAATAAAATACGATCTTGTTTAGAGTTTACATTAGCTTACAGAATTATTGTATAAAGCAAACAGCTCGCTACAGAGGTGTCAATGACTGGGAGACACTGGGCGCAGAGCTCAGGTCTGGTCCAAATAGCTCCTCGAAACAATGGCAAAAGGCAAATTGCAATGGGACCGGTCTATATGAGGCAGCTACGGACTCTGGACAGCAGTGGAGACTGTAGGGCTCTAGTCTCCCGTGGCTGAATATTTAAGTGAATGTGGCCAGTGGCAAGAAAACATGGGAGAACTTTAGCTTGGATATAGGAATTACTACAAAAGGATGTGAATCCAGAGGACCAACAAGACACTGAGGAAAGACTAGGCAGTGTCCCTACCCACTTACTGTCTAGAAGTACCTACTGCCATCACAGGCTGAAGAGATGCTGGGATGTGGTGGTGTGCCAGAAAAGGCTGTGTCCATAGTGCAGCCTAGGAACTAGTAATCTTCATGTCAGCAATTAGGAAAAGGCAGGGAACAACTCCCCCCAGATTTACCAAGATTTCTACAGGGATAAAAGATGTAGCAGAGTAAAGAGAATGTTACAGCTGTTTGCTGCAGAAGAGTTTCCTGGAGGCACCAGGAAAGGCATCAGAGCCATTCCTAGGCTGACTTACTACAATTGCGGCACTTTACAAACAGATTTCTTCACAAACAACCCGTTTAGTTTTACAAGCCTACAGACCATTTGACACCTAAATAGTGTGGGAGTGCTCACTGCTGATACTGCACATCCATCTTGCATGAGGGCGGCATCATTTTGCACTGTATCTTTCACTGGTACTAAATCCCTTTTATAATGGAAGAGGATGTAATCTTAGTAGGATTCCAGAGATTTAGAAGTTTTATTGTTATCTTTATTGACAATTCATAATAAAGTGTCTTCTAGCATTCATTGGCTTTTTGACTGCCTCACTTTTACATTATAATTGCAGATTTTTTTGTTCTTTTCATTTTATATAGTTATTTTCAGATTTATTTCTTAGTTGATTAATAACCACAGGGACCGCACGCATTAGAAACAAATAAACTTCAGGTCTTTCACAGAATGATTAATAATAAGGGAACCGTTAATCAAATCACAAATGCACGTGGGTCCTAGTATGGAGGCATAGAAGAATGGTGAAAGTACTTCACTTATTTACTTAAGTTAAACAGCCTGCAAAACTTAAAAATAATGATAAAGACAGTATGCGTAACCATAACCTAGTAAGTTCAAGCATAAATAATGATACCAGTTTGCTACAGCATCTTTGCAATTTCTGAAGTATTCAGCTTGTTCCGGCATCACTACTGGGATAGTTCATAAACTTGCAGGTGTCTTTCAAGGCAGCCAGATAAGCACCTTCAAGCAGAATACTCATGAGTTTTCTTTGTGATTATATGTGTGTATTGGGTCTGGCCGAGATGGAATTAATTCTCCCCATAGCAGCCCTCATAGCACTGTGCTCTGCACTGGTAGCTAGAAAGGTTTTGATAACACACCTGTGTCTTGGTCACTGCTGAGCAGCGCTGGCACAGCACCAAGGCTGTGTCCCCAACATTTTTTGCCCCCCTCAAGGGCAGGCTGGGGCTGGGCAAGATCTTGGGAGGGCACGTAACCAGGACAGCCGACCCGAACTAACCAAACAGATATTCCATACCATATGTCGTCAGCTCAGATATAAAAGCTAAGTAAAGGGAGACGGAAGGGGGGACATTTTTCCATCTTCCAGAGCAACCACTACGCGTGCTGGAGCCCTGCTTCCCGGGAAGTGGCCAGACATCGCCTGCCGACGGGAAGTAGAGAATAACATCATTTGTTTTCTCTCTGCTTTCGCTTATTAAATTGTCCTTATCTTGACCCACGAGCCTTTTGTTATATTTTCTCTCCCCTGTCCAGCTGAGGGGGGGAGTGAGAGAGCGGCTTTGGTGGGCACCTGGTGTCCAGCCAGGGCCAACCCATCACAATGTGTTTTTACTTTGGCTTTGCCTCACGTTATATGTTTGCACACTACAGATTTGTTTTAACAGGTTTACCAAATTGCAGACTCCTGTACTTAATCATTACGTCATCACAATGAAGCAATGCTGGGTGGGTATCATGTCATCTCTTGTGTGTGACAGGAGAGATTTCAGAGAAATGCGAAGCCGAGAGTCTTTTAGAAATCTGCTTTCAACTCTGCACTAACTTTGAACTTCTCCTCATGGTGTAACATGCGGTTCTCATTACCATGCAGTAACTTGTTTCTAGTAGTTACAATGGAAACATCTTTAAAATTCGGTTCCCAAGAGCTATCCTTCCTAGCTGAACATAGCAACCCCCGATAACTGAGCATTAGCGCAATGCAGACTTCAAATATGTATGAAACAACAGTGTGAAACAAATATATGTGAAAACAAATTATATTCTATCACCAGTGGAGGTGTTCTGCATGGAAACGTATGGACTTCAACTGAGTCATGAGTACTAAGGATGTCATTGACAAATCCATTTACTCTCATGCTGTTCCTTGGAGCTGAATATGTCTCATTAACAATTAGAGGAAAGCAGGGAAAGAATAATCCATGTTATCAATTAAAACAAAAAAATCAAACTCTTTGACTTTCCTCAACCATTATGCTTCTTCCCTGCCATGAATGCATTTAATTGGTTATCTGAAAATTTCTCTTATTACAGAAATAGGAACAGGGTCAGATGGACCAAAGGGGTTACAATCAACTTTCCTTTGCGCTAATGCAACTCATGATCATTAAAAAAAAAAAAAAAAAGGCACTAAAGGTTTTTGTCATCAAACCAACCTGCTGAATATCTGGGCCACATCTGCATTGCATTTCCCAACCCACAACCACAGCATGTCAGAGTCTGGACATGACCAGTTTTCCTAATCAAGCCTGCTCATCCTTCAGAGTGTTTGCAAATATTTGCCAGGTACCTTGGAAAAAAAATACATTAGAAGATGACTTGTGGTTGATCTGTGAGAGCCTTTTGCTTTGACTGTTTGCTACTCCCTGCTGTTAGAGTGGTATGACAGAATGGCGACGAGGAAAAAGAAAACATAACCTGTATGAATTGAGACAGATAGTGTGGCTCCCTGTATAAATAAATATTTGGCATGACAGCCCCTGTGTTTTATAAGATTTGTAAATGTTTCAACTGGGCAAGGCTATGCAAGGAATGACATAATAACACAAATACTATAATTTATGCTGATTATTTAGGAAAAAACACACTGAAAAATCAGATGTCAGGAAAAAAAGAAGAAAACAAGTATTTTTGTTTTCTGGTTAATGCAAAGACAGACAATATACAGATGCATTTATCTGGGCCACATCTGCATTGCATTTCCCAACCCACAACCACAGCATGTCAGAGTCTGGACATGACCAGTTTTCCTAATCAAGCCTGCTCGTCCTTCAGAGTGTTTGCAAATATTTGCAACCTTCTACCGATCAACCACCTTTTTTCAGGCGAGAAATCAGATCCCTTCCTGGGGACAACAAAATGGTTGTCAGTCTGGTTCTTTTGGCAATTTAACGTCGGTGAAATGCTTTCTGTAACTGCAGGTTGTAAGCAGAGCCTCGTGGCCTCCTGGACTGCTTTGCCCTTCCGAACTGCCTCCCAAGGGACTCTGTCATCCAGGCTCCTACACAGACCAAAGCCTGCGCTCCCCAAGTCCAGGGCAGCAGTTCTGCTAAGCGACCTCCTTACTTCTCCAGGAATCAAAACCTCTTATCATTTTGTGATCGCTATGCCCAAGACGGCCTCCAACCACCACATCACCCACAAGTCCTTCTCTGTTCACAAACAACAGGTCCAGAGGGCTAGTCAGAGTGTAATAATAACCTAGTAATAATTAGGTTTATAATAGTAACAACCAGAGTGTAATAATAAATAACCTAGTCAGTGTAAGCATTGCTTTGGTCTTTGTGAGAAGATGTTATTTAGCAGTGTGCTGCATGTACTCTAGGGCAGGTGTCAAAGACAAGGAAAGGTACTTGTGCGAGTCATAAAAATTGGATGTGCTTGTACTTCTCCCAACTTCCTCTCCCTCACTGCCCTTATACAGGCCTTTCTCCTAGTCCTTGGAGATGTACTTTCTCTGAGGAGCAGAGGATGCTTCAGTAGCCAGCATCCCTGCTGGCCCAAGCCCCGAGGCACAAGTCACTCCGCGCACGGCTGCGCTGATGCTGGCAGTAGCCTGTGAGGAGATAAAATGTGACCAAAAAAAGAATTCTAGCTAAATTTCAGATGCTGTCCACTATCCCCCCCTTTAAAAAAAAAAATAATTAAAAAATCCTCTATCCATCTGCTGATGGTGCTTGCAATTTTTTTTTTTTTGACCCCCACATTTTAGAGCTTGCCTTCTAACCGTACTTGCCCTAATGAGCCAAATCTGCCTGGTCTTCTCTGAGCCACAAGCAGCAATACCGAATGATGCATTGCAGGTATCGCCAGGGTTTGTTACAGGTTTCAAGCTGGATGACAGGAACTGTGCGGTCTCAGTCTTTCATTTTTCATTTCCTGCAGCCATAAGCAAGACCAGAAGGACGTTGGGAAGCAGACTTTGGGGTTGACTTCCAATATTTGTGATATTAACAAATTAGGACATCTTCAAAAATTCTACAGCAGCTTTGAAAAGACACAGGTTGCTATAGAAATGTTTATATAGATGACAAATGTATGCTGTAGAGTCAGTTTTACCAAGAAATAAATATTGATTGGGATGGAGTTTATGTACTTAACTATTTCATTGCACGGATTTTATAGATGACATTTTAAAAAGGTTAATATATTCATCCTTTCCTGAGTCAGGGAGGACCACAGACTATCATGTAATGGGGTCTCCTCATATATACCGAATGAAAGTAATTTTGACAGACAACTTTAAAAGTATTTAAAATGTTAACACCTATGTAAAAACACACATTTTAAATCAATATGTTGTTTCATATTCTTGTTAATCTTAAGGCGATAAAAGGAATATTGAAGTGTGATTTCTAGAAGTTTTAAAATGAAAAGTAGAAAAGCAAATTTCCTAGCAACTTGCCTCTTTGCTTCATTCAAACAATCCTTTCAAGTAGGTGTTCACAGACACACAGAGTACGCAGTGATGAATGCTTTCCAAAGGTACAGTACCTAAGTATTATGATAGTACAATCTCATAATTTAGCTATTGAAAGTACAAAAAGCAATTGCTTCACTTTTAAAAAAAATAATTACACAACCCTTCCGACAGAGTTAGGACCCTATAAAGAATTATCAGCTGAATGTTATTTTTAAAGTTTATCTACTGTGCATCACCCATTTTCTTATTATTCTTTGCAGTTTTAGCAAGGTATGGAACAGCATATCCTGAAAAATGCTCTACAGATTCTCTTGTTCTCCACGGGCAGATTGTCTATTAAACAGTCTGTGTTGCTACCAACTGAAATACCACATAGCTTAGCCAAACTTAGAGATGGCCAGACTGATTCAGATTAAAATTAAATTCCATTTTAACTTTGCTCCGGAGCCAAGGAAGCCAAATGACATTTGTCAGTCTCTGGTGAGGACTCTGAAGCACTGTGTTCACCTCAACACTTGCAGAATTGACTTGAAAATGAACTACTTTGCCAGAGGCCATTGGCATTGCATTTCAGGTAAGGCTGGGATTAGGGAACACCTGAGCCTGCTCTCCTGCAGGTTTTGGTCCAAATTTTAAGCAACAGAAGAGAGGGCTGGTCCGTTCTCTCCTTTAAAAAGCAGGAGCGTCAGCAGCATGACACAAGGAGGGAGTACCAAGTGATGCACGATGCTTAAACCCCACTGCCGGCAGGGAAGGAAGCTTAGTCTCCAGGCCATGCTCCCAGCCCTGTTCTGACCCTTTTGAAGTTGACTCGATAAACTGAGAATGGTATGAACCAGCCAAAACAGGGCCCAAAGATGCAAATTTCTAGGCGAGAGCACGCACGGTGATAAAAGGCACATGCTCTGCTTTGCAAGGCAAGGCACCAGCGTGCCAGGTAGTTCCTGGAAAAGGCCATGAGGTTGAACGTACAGACATGTGCAGAGTTTAACTGCAGTTAAAGATTGTAAAAGGTAGAATTCACAGATCTTTTGTGAAAAAGTTGAGTGTTCTCAGAGTTTGAATTAAACGCAAGGGATTATTTGTGTTATCATCAGTGAGAACAGGTTTCTTTCCTATAACATTGGTTCATTTAGCTGATTATATCCCCCCCTCCAAACTCTGCACATGAGGAATATTTCCTTTTCAAGGAAACCGATCCCATGTTAGATTGCTACGTTGGACTGAGCTGGGTCCAGAAGCAAATCAAAACTGAACCTTATTTTTGGGAGAGGCTTGGTGTGCTGCACAGGAGCTGACACTGGGAACCCCTGCAACCTGTGTGCCCAGCTGGGTGACCTCTCCAGATCAGTGGTATAGAAAAGCATGCTGGCCACGATTTTCAAACTTCCATCAGCGAAAGAAAGATTACCAATGTAACAGTTGATGTATACCTTTAGAACTTCCTATTTTGCTTAACACAGCCATTAAAGGCAAGGCCCTGTGTGTTGAAGTAACTTAAGCTGTACTGCTAAGCATTAGTCAAAGTAGATGTGATAAGTGTTACCCTTTTCCTCAGCCAGAGCTCTTCCTTTTAACCTCTGGGACTATATTGGGAAAAAACCACCACAGATCCTTCTTCTTCTCTTTGCACATATGTGGAAAAGACCTGGTCCTGCTGATAGCAAACTTCCTACAACACGAGCCTGACACAAACAAATCAAGCCCAACCAAGTAGAGACTTAGGGCACATGAATGGTAAGAGGGCTCAGTACAGAGGATCCACATCCATCTGGTTTTCCAGCTCTGTCTTCTTAATACCCACCTGGGTAAGGTGTTACCTGAATTATGTTAAAAAAATATGCTTTGTGAATTCCTCAGGGTATTTTAAGAGTCTTGTGGAGTGTGTGTGGATGCGTGGGGCAGAGGAAAAAATCCAGTACTCTCAACTTCTTCTTTAGCCAAAAAGAAGGAAAAAAAAAAAAAAGGGGATTTTGGCCTTGTCAATCCTTAGATAAAAAGCATAAGGCTTCACCTAGTAAAAATAGATGATAATTTCAAGTCTTTGGGAGGTGTGTTGCCTTTCGTAATTTCCGAGAAGCGTATAATTGACTTCCAGGGATTGGTACTTTGATGCGTGCCCAAAATTTGATTAGCACACACATGAACATACCTATGACAAGAGAGAGAAATAGGTAGATACAGATGTATACTTCTAAAATAAAATCTGATTCTCCCAAAACCACTTTGTTTGCCTGCCAGGACTAGTGTCCAGCACAGCCCTGATGATGGCAGAACAGAGAGAAGACGATGGCTGCCAGCTGAGCTGGGTTTCAGCAGTGTCATCAACTGCTTATTCGTAAGCAGTCCAGGAACCTGAACTCAGTTCTCGTTCATCAAATGCTTAAGTTCACTTTTTGTTTGACCTGCAAGCCAAATTATAGACTTTATTAGCCTAGAGGCATTACTAGCAAGGAGAAAAACCAGGAATGCTACCACTACCCTTGAAGTTTTGAAAAAAACACACCACCTATACAAACTTATTTAGAAGAAGAAACTTCTTCAGATGTAGTGAAAAAGAAGATAAAAATTCTACCTTTTATAACTGAGAACGAATCTGGCTCTGTAAGACGAGTGATGTATCACAACAGCAGATGCAGCAGAAAATAAAACTAAGAGAAAAACATGATTGGACAAAACAAGATCTCAACAACTGCATGTATTAGTTGCTGGTGGATGCTGAATCCTGCCGTATCACTAAGAATGTTTAAGAATAAGTCCATATACACACTCTGTAATTGAATGTCAAGAAAAATGAAAATATATTGTTTTATTGCTACTGTTCATTGATTTATCGAAGTGATTTATTGTCATTGGACATGAGGATCAACAAATCATTTTGCTGACACCATCAGCTGCCTTAACTAGGTTGTCAGTCCACGACATTAAAGGTAATGGATGGTGATTATTTTACTGTAATGGGTTTAATCAGTACTTTGAATGACTTAGCAGTCATGTCATAGTATAGCCAACTCATCATTCATCAAGGCGGCATTTTGTTTACCAACATCATCTATAATTCATTTGATTGTTGACAATCATCAACAAATACCTCTCAGGCTAAGTTTTATCAGAAATGAAAATCTGCACAGCTGCAGCATACTAACTAACCCCACAGTTTACAACCAGAGGAGAAACACTGGAAGTTGCTTGTTCCTTCCCTCCGAGAAGAGGAACTGTCAGCCCAAAGAGGCACTGCCAGCCAGGGCTTCATTCCCATGGGCTGCTTTCAGTCCAGCACTAGGATTTACAGATGTGCGAAATACACAATGCTTGTTCCGTGATATGTGAACGCTCTGAGCGACCCTTGAATTCAGCTTTAAACAGAAATTTTGGCTTATTTTAGAAAAAAGAAGTGCAACCAGCCTGCTCTATATTCCCAATAGAGGAACATGTGTAAGCATAAGCTGTCTGATTTTCCCTCCTTGAATGGAGGTGAATCCTGCACTTATTTGTATTATGATCAAATTAATGGTGGAGAACTCCAGATTCATAAACGTGCCTGTTAACTTTATGGAAAAGAGTACAGTACTAGAAACATTGTGGGGTATCATCTTAAGACAGACCTTTAAATCATTACTTGGTATTATGTTTTTTATGAGTAAGCGACAAGATGCAAACTGCTAAAAATGTTTCATATTAAGCTGACAGGTCAACAGCTTAATTACCCACGAAGGTAGGTTATTAATACAAATTGATGGAAACTTTCTAGAGCTCCAGTAGCTTTTGTACTAGCTTTTCGTGCAAATTTTTCTCTGACATTTGCATTACAGATCTCAACATTGATATTCTTCTACTGATCTATTGGTGCATGGACAGAGAGCCACTTTAGATGTAGTGAAACAGGAACATCCCTGTTCTGCCTCTCAGACCTGAGAATGACCCTGAGTAAAACACAAGCGGTGGCTGTTCCAGATACTTTAATGTAAAAGGAAATAATTTCAAAATTTTGCAAGAATCTTTTACATTTCAAAACCATATTTGATTATTGTATATAAATATGTAAGAGACCTGCAGAAATGGAGTTTAAGGGAAAGATGTTTGGAAAGAATACTAAAAGTAAGAATAATTCCCCCCCCGTTACTCCATACTCATCGTTTGGCCTACATATCTTTGAACTATGAGAAATGAATGCATTTTGCAAATAGGTGGACCAAATTTTGAACGTGTAGGTAGGACACAGTAGCTTATAAGCAATAAAAGTTATCTTCAAGGTCAACAGCAAACACAAACCAGTGTTCCAGTCCAAAGACTAGACTAGAAGTGGCTGATATAGAAAAAAAAAGTATTTAAAACACTATAGAAAATATTAAATTACACCCTATTGTTTAGGAGAAAATGTAAGACCGGGTGTGTAAGCACCCATACCCGCTTTGTAATCAAATTCATGAAGAGATACAGTGAAATAATGACAGCAACACATAGCATTAGGAATAAGGTATCATGCATATTAATAATACCCTGGCAATAACCTAGACTAGCATATCCATGAATTAGAGATGGTCTACAGTAGGTAAATTACTTTTATTACAGTTAAAAGGAGATTAAATAACCTATTAGAGATTTCTTCCAACCCTAATAGTCTTTCACATGTAAAAGTGAAACTGAAGTGAATAGGAAGAACTGATAAAGACTGATACATAGCCTAGCAAATGTCATTACTATAAAATGGAGAGATATCAATGCCAATGCAAAACAAAGACTATGGAAACCATACTTTTTTAGTCAGGTTCATTTAACCCTTTTAAAAGCAACAGATATTGGTGTCAGACAGAAAGTACAAGTTAAACCCCTAAAAAGTTTTGGAAAACTCCAAATTCACAGTCATTAAATACTGAGTATTTTCACAGAAAAAAGATCTTGAAAACTTAAATGCTACATTTATTAGGATCATGGCAGTTATGTATGATTTCATTAGCAGAAAGTCCTAATTCAGTCAGACTGTATGTTCTTACAAGTTTTACAAAATTGTGGCTTAAATAGCTTGTTCAACATTGCAAGATTCTGAAACGAGATTTCTTCACGGAAAGACTTTTTCCACAAAGTTTAGTTTGCACAAATAACGTCCTACATACTTCTTCATGAACTTAGCACTCCTGTGTTTACTGACCCTGAGGCACATTTATCGGTGCAGACATAGTCCCCGTATTTAGTATATGCAACTGAAGTTTAAATCTGAAGTTTAAATGCTGGGAGGTCCAGGTTTGGACTGACTTGGTAAGCAGCAGGGTACCTCATCAGAAAGATGTTATAACATTCACAAGAATATCCTATCTAAAATTCAGTTGCTAGCTCTTACAATAGACAAAGCAAATCTTAAATACATGAACAGAGAATATCCCATTTAGAGAAGCCCAATATTTGGTCTATCCTTAAATATTTTCTTGATGAAATCTGGTTTGGGGAGGAGTTTTTTGTTATTTTTTCATAAACTACCTGTAGTTCCAAACTCAAATCTGCTTCCTGCCAACAAAACCTTTTGCTACAGAAACATTACCCTTCCTCCCTTCAACCACCTGTCATTACTCTTGCATGCTCTGACCAAGATATTCATAAAGGTTCCTCTTCTCAAGGTTGAAGAACAAGCCTTCTGTACAGTCAGACGGCACGTACCTACAGCTTTCCCTCTCATTATTTCCAAGACGGTGAACCAGCGTGCAGAGTCTCCTTCTAAAGAGGCATTTTCTTCACAAGATGTTCTACTGATGTCAGTAGCAGCACTGGGCATATTAATAGCAACACAAATGAGGTATGTTAATAACGTGTGCCTTCCTGGGGCTGCTCTCATAGCATACCGGTTTCAGAACATACAGGGATGTTTGGTAGAAACCACGTGCAGGCACACAAAGTGAACTACGAATACTACGTTTGGGTTCGAAATTAACATCCATCTAAGGTGACATAGGACACCTGAGGTAGCAAAAGGCTCTGTCGCAGGCAATCCTTGAGTAATGCCTGCACTGTAGGCAGGAGAGGAGGCAGCAAAGCTGCCAAGCTTCAATCTACCCATCCCCAGAAGTGCTAGCACTGAAGATATAGCAGCACTGACTTCAGCCAGCAACGCGTTAGCAACGTAAAGAAGCCCACGCTGCTGTGTCTTCATTTATCCTCACATTTCACCAGGTCTCCAGAGAGTGGTGGGAGAGGTGAAATCCCTCAGCATGGGATCGATTCGAGTGCCTTGCGGAGATAATTCACACGTCAATATTGTTAACTATTTCATTTTTTCTTGTGAAGGAAGGGAAGGAAGATAACAAATCACATTGGAAGCTATGTTCGAGCTTCCAGCAAACTCAACAAAACAAGAACTTGAACCTATATTCAGCTGGAGAAAATGGGAAAGGGCATGTTTGGAAGTCAAATCTGAAAATCATAACATGGACAGGCAAAAAAGATTTTAAGGACATATTTACAAAAAGCAAAGATATTTTTTGTAAATAATATTTCAATAGTAGTGTGTCTGCTAAAGAGTTTCTAGAAGTAACAATTGGTCAAAAGGACTGTGCTTTATTAGAGAACTGAAATAATTCAGTTCAGGGTTTATTAGGAAATAATTAAGAGAGGAAGCACATAATTTCCTTACAGGAGAAAAATCAGAGCAACTGCCGCAAACTGAAATGTAAATAAGGAAGCTTAAGATCAGAAAAGAGTAAGTAGTAATATTCTAGTAAGAGTCCTAAAAGAAATCACACACGGAAGTACTCCTCACTGAAACAGGCTTCAGTAGAGGCACACGGATTTCTGAATTTTTCTTTAAGGGATTAATGGAAAACTGGGGAAAGTTCAGACCAGCAAATCTGACTTTTTATAACAAGCAAATTGATAAAAACTGTAAGAAAGAAAGAAGTAGCAGATAAACAAATAAATATAACATGGAAAAGCCAAGACACAAAGTCATGTCTCATGAGGGTATTCAGGCTTTCTGAAAGAGATGATAAATGGGAATGAGGTTGTTCCAATTGATCTTCTATACTTGGATTTCCAATAAGGTTTTGACAAGGTTTCTCACCAAAGGCTCTTAAAAAAAATTAACTGTATGGAACTACAAGGAAGGTCCTTTACAGGATAAATGACTTATTAGAAGGTAGAATGTAAAGCATAAGAATAAGTAGTCATTTTTCATAACATAGGGAAGTTAAACTGTGGGTCTGTATGAATCCTCTTCAACATATTTAAAGCTCAAGAAAGGAATGAATAGTGTGGTGACAAAGTTTCTTCACAATTCAAAATTATTCAGGGTACCAAAATGAAAACTGTGACAAGTAGCAGAATGATCTCACAATACTGAATGATGAGACAATCAATCAATGTCAGATGAAATTTAAAGGATAGCATTTGAGGAAAAATGGACTAAATTTATATGGATTTATTAACGTACTCTAAATTATCTCTCAACACTCAGGAAAGATCTGGGATTCATTATGGATAGTTCTTTGAAAACATCAGTTCACAGCTCAAGGGCAGTGAGCAAGGAAAACAGAATAGTAAGAATTGTTGAAGGATGAAAAACAACAGCAAAACCACTATTATGCCACTTTATAAACCTATGGTGTTCATAGAGCTTGACTACTGTGTGACCTTCTAGGCACCCCACCTCTAAAAGGATAGAGCAGCAGAAGAAAACAGAGACAACCAAATGATCCAAGAAACAATACAGTATCGTACAAAGAAAGATCATACAGACTAAGGCTTTCTAAACTTGGAAAACAACGACCAAGGAGTGATAAGATGATAGAATCAGGCAGAAATAAGGAATGTCATTGCAAAGGAGTTTAGACAACAAGTTAATTATTATGCCCCAAGTTTGATTTGATGCTTCTTAATTTCTGTATTATCAGGCAGCAGTTTTAAAACTAGGAAAACAAGTTTATCTTTTTGCCCACAATCTATAACTAAAATGTCAAAACTCATTGCCAAGGACATTGTGGAAGCCAGCTGTATAAACAGGTCTAGAAAAAAACCCCCAACATGTAAACAACAGATAAATTAATGGAAGGAATGACCTATAACAGCCAGAAAGATGTGACTACAGCAGCGGGCTTGGTCTGTAAGTCAATAGCCGCAGACCACCAGAAGCTGGGGAAGCGCTGGGAGAAGTGTAATCATGTACTTGCTCTGCTTTTATCTTCTTTTCCCAAATATCTGCTCCTGGCCAGGATCAGAAACAAGACACAGGGCTCCATGGACCACTGATCACCCCCAGCAGGAGACATTCTTGTGTTCCTTGTCTGCAAAGTGCTTGGCAATGAGAAACACCAAGAGAACAGACATGGACTTCCTAAAAGAGTAATCAGGTCCTGGGTTTTGGAATTTTATTTTCTATTCACTAACTTTGCTTGGGTTTGTCTCCTGTCTATTTAGACATTTATGTTTCTCTCCTTTTGTACTCTGGATCTACTAAGTATAACACTGTACTTCTTTGCCACTTTCCTCCACGTTGCAATGGCTTCCCTGTTGTACTTAGACCTCATACTTCTGAGAAGTTGCAGCTTCTTATGCTAAGTCTGAATTTGGCTGAGTATGCTCTGGGCAGCTGGATAGAGTCTTGAAGAAAAAGGTTCCCTAATAACTAGAGTTTTTAATGGGTCATCTCTCAGGATTACAGAAATCTCCTCAAAATTGCTCAGAGTTTGGTGAGGACTTGGATTCTGAAATTTCTGACATTCCCATCCTACCATGGCGTTGTAAACCACCTGCTTCCTCTGTAATAAGCCTGAACCACTTTGTTCTCACTTAGATCTTTCCCTTCCCAGTTATCAAAGACTATAATATGAACTGCCCAGTCTATTCAAATTATGCTTGCACAATGCAAGAACTATATATAGGTAGGGAATGAAACCCTGACTTGAACCTCTAAATATAACTAAAATAATAATTCAGGTTTGACAACAAGATACCAAAGTGGTACTTACCTACAAGATTCTCTGCACGTTGCTATATCTACCTGAAGCTACCCATAAAATATATATATAAGTATGAAAAGAAACAGAATAAATATTCTTTTGCATCCTTGGTGTCTTCCACAAGCAACAATGTTCTTAACCCTGGTGAGGAGATATGCCTGAAAATTGAATCCCAAGTTTGACTCTCTTTCTCTCTATTGATATATATCGTCTTGCACTCTTTACTCGACTACACTACTGTGAAGAAACCACGTAGGTCCAGCAGGACCCCAAAGATGTCCATTACAGTGTAACACATCCTAACATACATGGAGGGGCAGAGAATCTTTAGTTGTCCCAGTTCCTCTGAAAACTGCACTGCGCTCTAGAATACTGGTTTAGTGCCTAGTTCAATGGTATTTTTTCCTCCCCAGAGAACTTCATCCGTTTAAGTTCAGTGAAGGCTCAAACAGAATGAGGACAAATTGAGCTGAAAAAGCAAAGGATACATGTAAAACAGCTGAGGAAAGCTCCAGCTCCATGGTTCGTGGAAATTGCTCTTTTTCCCCATTTACCTGAATTTGGTGACAGTGACTGCACCAAGTTTGTAAGCAGCTCTGTCTGGCTTAATAAGTATTCACTGGCAAAAAGAAACACATTCTTCCTCTGGTTTTTATTGCCTGCAAAATGTCATGAGAGTTTCAAATTCAGGCAATCAATGTGAAGGAGAATAGACCATAAAAGCAAGGATTATTGCCTCAGAAATAGCTCTGCTTTCCCTACCTTTCAATAATGAGGCAAGAACTTTATGGAAGATACCACAGTGATCAGAATGGTATAAAGGAGAAAGAAACACATACATGATTTGATATCAGAAAAAAATTATTAGATTTTACACAGTGTGCAAAAGAGAGCTAGAAAGAGGGGCCTCTCTTCTTTGCAAATTGTGCTCTTAAGTCTACATATGCAGAGAATGTAGGCTCTGTCTTTTAAAATCTGATCTTAATGCTTCCATTCTGCACTGAGAAAATTAAATGCAACTACCAAAGTGCAAGGAGTCAAATGTATTCCTGCAAAAATGCAGTGTGTAAATTGCATGCAAATGAGTTGTCATTTTCTAAAAGCACATCTCCTCCCATTGGAAGAGGAAAACTGAACTCTAAAGCATGCTGTTCACATGCTGTTTATAAGCTATTAAGGTAAACCGAAAGACATGCTCTGCAAATTCTATTTTCACCTGTTTCTTGCTGATGAAATACAGCCAAAGACCTACTTTTAAAACACACACAAAGTTAATTTATTCTTCAGAATGAAGCAGAGAGAAATTCTGGGGTGTCTTTGATCATGAAGACATACCTTGTTATGAAATATATGCCAGATGCTTAGATTCAGAGGCACTGGGTTGGTTGGGTTTTTTTTTTTGTCAAACTCTGCCACTAAAATACATTTTAATTATATTGAACAATTTTATATATCTGTTATCAAATTCCTTTGGAAATTATTTCAAATGTATTGGTGCTAGCTCAGATATTTTATTTTTACTTTTACATTATTATGCATAAGTCAAAATTATATTGAACTCCACTCCACTACTAATATGAATTTCTCATCTACTTTAGAAATGCTTAAATTGCAGGTATTTAGAATCTCAAACTTATAGCACGAGCAGAGACTACTAAACATAAAAAAACCCAACCTCCAATGCCCCAAACCAAAATCACAGCTAATATTCAATGATAGCTGAACGTCCAGAGTCCTTAACGATATTAAAAGAAAACTTAAAAGAAAATGGGTACTTTCTGCCTGTCCAGGTAATGCATGGTGTCCGTACTCAGAGGGATATGTCATGAAGTGGTGCAAGAAACTTCCATACTTCAGGGCATCAATTTTTCTCATAAAAAACATTTTTGGTGGAATGAATTCATGGGAAGTTTTAAAGATTTGCTCCTTTTTTTGAAACAGAATAAAAATAGTTAGACATATCAACATTCACCAGGAAGAGAAACATGCACTGCAAACAGCTCTACCTAGCAATGCAAGTCCCTTCAGAGGCTCTTCATGGTCTAACCCAATTTTTAGAAGAGATTCAGCATTTGAACTCACTTAGATCCTGCAACAGCAAGGAGCATGAGGCTTTAATGACTTGAAAAATCTGGGACACAGAGCGTACAGGCCACCATTCTCCGTCTGCACAAGCAGAGTGGCAGGAGGGGAATATTCTGACAAGCAATACATCTGTGTGAGTAAACTCAGGCAGTATGTTAAAAAGTCACCTGACAGCTAAACTCACCAGATACTAATAAGAGTCCAAATTAGAAGCCAATATGATAAACATGCAACTCAAACGCCTAAAAAATCCCTCTTCTTTCAAATATGGTTTTATACTGTATTTTGGGACACAAACACAATAGCATTCTCAAAATACCCTCGCTCCCTTTTTAATGTAACATTTATTCTGTTATGTTGATTTTGTTCATCTCAGAGCTGGAATTTAACAGTAGATTAGATCACTTTAAAGCTTTTGTTACTATGGTAACACTGCGCTGCTGTTATATTTCTTCACCTCCAATCTTGATTTTGAGGTGACTGGTTATATTTATTCCTCTCCTTTACAGGATCTCAGTGTGATGGAAAAGCATTTGGTAGAAGCAAAACGTTAGCATAAGCTCCCACCGTAAGGTGGGCAGTCCATACCGGCTAATTTGTGCTGAAGGTTAAGTGTGCTGTGGGTTATATGCATCCAGTTAACTTTTCAGGTCTTTAAGTTCCAAGTTAAATTAAATTAGCGGTGAGAAAAGTTTGTGCTGGTCACCCTTGGATTGCCTCTCTGAACAGCTTAGAAGCCGTGTGGCACTAGAGAGGTATTCTGCAAAGACACCAGCTCCAGCTCCACTGAGAGCTAAGAGATTTATCATCCCACACCAAGATGCAGAAAAGCAGCCAAGCAGAATCAACCAGATCTTGCTTTAAGCCCTACAAAACCTTCTTCCTGACCGAAGGCATAGTCCGCACTACAGATAATTCCTGCACATTCGGACTACAAGACCTGGAGACGGTCCCCAGCCCCAGACGTCCCACCTGCAGCCCCGCTGCTCTGTGGAAGGTTTCTTCTGTGCCTGGCTGCACTGTTCCTTTGCTGGCCTGCAACAGTGGGCATCGTAAGCATTCACAAAAATACAGGCTTATTAAAAGCCTCACCTGACACTTTGCATTGGAGTCTTTTATTATGTTGCTCATAATTTTGTTAAACTGAGCTGACTCTTTAATATAAGAAGGTGTGTATACAAGATAGCTTAAGAACAGAGGGCTTGATCTTCTCGGTCTTCCTCTGCAAAAGGACAAAGACTGCGCAGCTGAAGTAGCCTACGTACAGATAGCCTCCTGCATAAAATTGCTTTTGGGAGGCAGGACTTGCTGTCAGAAATCTGCTAAGGAAGTGGAAGGCTATTTTCTTATTAAACTATGACTAATATTGTGGATAGTCCCCTCTAGGCATTTATAGCATGCTGATTTTCTCATGGGAAATGTCAAGAAAAATGTTTGGGCAATTTCTAATGCAGAATTACAGAAAAATACACTTTTCCCATACGGCTTTTGTTTAGGATGTGTCTTTCATCATCCTGTGAAAACCAAGTAAAATTCCAACAACTCAGGAACCTGTAAAATATATAGCTTAGACGCAGGGGGAAGACTCTCCTTTTTGGAAGCTAAACATCTCCAAAATAAATCCCCTCTCCCCAGTCACACTAGAGCCTCAGCTCCCAACCTCCATTCCCAAGGGAGCAACCAGCGTTATTCCACCCCCTCCGAGCTCCCAGCTGCATCCAAAAAGCACATGCAAAAACCTTTGCTGCAGACAGCAGGAAGGATTAATTACTTTTTAATTAGGGAACACATTAGATTAGCCTAATTCTACCAGCAACCACAGGGTGGCGATCATGTCCTGTGCTATCAAATTAATGGCTTTTGGATCACAAGGTCACTTTGCACAAATAAACATCAGATACATCGTCTCGAAGGAGATTCTTCTGATTTTTTCTCCTAATGCTGAAGAATTGCAGAATTCATCACATCCCACCTGCACCTGATTACTATAAATCTAAATCCCCACTCTAGGCCTGTTTCGTCAGTTGGTCTTGTTTCATTTTTCTCCTCGTCTAGCAGAGAGTCCAATGAAAATTATTGCATGATGTCATGCTAGCATTCATTTCGACCCAGCAATCCTTTTAAGGGTTGCAGGCTAAATCTCATAAAGATATCTGATTGAATGGGAACTGGTAAATGCTAAACTGCATATCAAGTAGCATAACTCACTCCAGTGGCTCACTAAGGCTTCATTGGGTTTGTCCTTGAGGCATTGAAAGTAACTACTTAATATTTCACCATCTCTTTGATCATTTTTATAACATTTAGTTACCAAAGAACATTAGCTGAAATGTAACATCTGCTTGTCAAAAAAAAAAAAAAAAGTACTATTTGGTTGGGTTTTTTTAGCTACTCCTTCCAATGAGATTGATTGAGACATAAAGATGACAGGTATTTGCATAGAGACCAAGAGCAATTCCACAGGATCCAATTAATCTGCATTAGTACAAACAGCAAAATAATGAAAATAAAGAAATGATTCAAAGCACAATAACAGCCATGGTTGCATTTAACAATTAACAGAGGGTGGATTGTTCATATCTGGGGGGGGGGGAAAGCAACATTTTGGGGAGATTAAAGCACATTGGCAATTTCTTGCTAAAAATACAGGTTGTTTTGCTGTAACTTGTGTGATCATTTGCCCCTGTGGCTGTAAATGCTCTCAGACCTGACTAGCAAAACCCAAGCCTATTTTGTACAGGACCAAGTATACAAGAGAGAAGAGGAGAATCAGACTCCGCAATATTCACTCTGCCTAGATGTTCACAGGTTTTCCAATTTGGTTTTAAAATAAAAAGATATTAGCATCTAGCTAGGCAAACGAAAGCTTACATATAAAGTAGGCCAGGTTGATCTTGATGGAGTGAGAGAACCTGTCTGGAATAAAGATGATTATGCCCTACAGGAAAAAATAAGAATGGGCAGCTTATTTAGGATGCAAATATTTTGACATTTATTCAGTGTTTTACTTGGCAGCAGCAACAGAAATAGCAGATATCCTTCCTGTACCACTCAACAGAGACCTCAGCAGGAAAAGCCAAAACTACTGAAAAAATACTGGTTTGCTGTAGTATTACTGGGCAGAAATCTTTGGCCACAGAATCAGAGTGCCTTCATTTTCAGAGCCCTGACTCAACACTCAGTTTGGTTAAAGGCATGTACCTCTCACCAGAGAAGAGTACAGTGTATGTTGGTAAAGCAAAATTCAGTTCACGTGGTGGACATACACAGTTTGTCACAAAACCAGGCAAAAAGATCCATCCTTTCCTGGTCTTTGCTTTCAAGCATCAGATTTGTATTTTTGATCAGTGCTAGCTGGCTCTTGGGAAGGACCTCTTGTTGACAGCGTATCACTGGCTTCTATCCGTATGTGAATTAAACATTGCAACATTGATGGAAATCGTCTCCCAAATTCCCGGGTATACAAAAGCCATAGTACACATCACTACGCTCAAGGTGCAAACCAATCCCTCCATATTGGGTATCATCAGTACTGACTTTCAGCAAGTAAAGAGAGAAGGTTGCTGGCCAAGAGAAGAAAAAAACTGTCAGTTTGCTACCTCTTCAGGAGAGCTCTGGCTCACACGAGGGTCCAGCAAGTGGAAGCAGCTAGAAGTAGGAGGGTTGCTAGCTGTGGTGCCTGAGCCAGCCAGTACACAGTCCGGGCTGAAAGCTCTTTCCAAACACGCCAGCACAGGAAGGAGCTGAGGAAGCATCAGGAAAGGTTGAGCTGAGGAACTGAAAAACAGTGATTGTAGGCATTTCAGAAGGGATTTGTGCATCCACAGAGCACGAGTAGTGTGACAGCTCTGCAAGGAACTTCAGCGAAGCAGCTGAGAAACAGAAGAAACACTAACAGACTTGCATCTGTGGGCAACTCTTCTCTATCGTTAATTAAACTCAGCCTGTTCTCAGAGAGAGTCAGATGCTTTTGAAGAGAAAGAACGACTCCAGACCGAGGTCTTTAGCCATTTAAATGACTCTGTCTTGCTCCTGCGGACAGGCAAACATAGTTGGCAGTTTATTGAGTTGCAACCAATCAATCTATCGGACGTACCTTCCCTGGGTGTCTGTCAGCTGACTTTCAACTTGCTATCAGTGGGCAGATACAGACATAGAAATCCTCCCAAGGTGATAAACTTGTGAACTGGGGAGCTAACACCAGGTAAGCTAACACTGGGTGAGGGAGCCTGAACTCGGTGTGCAAAGGCAGGTCAGGTCAGACTTTCACAGCTCTCCTTCCTCGGGGACTGGCAAGTCCCTTCACACAAAGAGAATTTCAGTGCTCACTGGGTTGGGGTCACCCCCCCAGAATAAGGAAGGTACAAAATTGAGACTTCGACTCTGTCTCCCCATTTAGCAGAACACGTGCAGAACGGCAAAACTAAGTTGTATGTAATCCTCCCTTAGCAGAGAGGCAGAGCGACGCTTGGGCTTTCACCGCAAAAGAGGCAGCTTGCTCTCTCCACACAAGGGGATCTTAGCTACCTCCATAAAATCCTAATGGCAATGGAGTATCTTGTGGCTCTCCCTGGAGATCGAAAGATGAAGCGAAGTGCACTTGTGGCTCATCTCATCCAGCTGTCTCCTGTTAAAACCAATAGTAACTTGTACTCTCTAGGACTTGGCAGTGAGTTATGTGAGACATATTGGCTGTATCGCATAACCCCATGCCCCAAGACAAATGCGTTCCAGCCAACAAAGATGGTCTGAAGAGAGAGCTGTTAGCTTGGATGTCTACTGAAAAGTTTTGCTTTCACTAAGGAAAATGTATGATTTTACCATATGGTAGAGTTGGTTGAAGATGACTGTACCCTCTTTACAAGGCTTTAGATCAACCAGTTCAACACACAAAAAGGCACCTGCCTTGTCTTGACTAGGCTTTCAGAAAGGACTAATTAGACCAGACTGATTGGCAAGAGCCTTGTACTGAAACCTCAAATTAGGCAAAGCATTTTTATAAGAGAATGGCAGCCAGAGCCCACAACCAGAAGAGAACAGAATCAGATTCTGATTCTGTTCAAATGGAAGCTTTGAGTCCCACTAAGAGGACAATCATGATTTTCTATCTGCAGGGAAATGATAAAATGATAGCATTAATGGAGGTCCTGAAATTCCTAAATTTTTACGCTTCTTAGTGTTTCAGGTATTTAAATGTAGCACTTTAGCAGGCACGAGGGCAAAATCTGCAATTTTCCTAATTACTTTTAATTTTCAGAACAGGCCATTCTTTTTCACTGTAACATTTTTCTATGTTCAAGTATACAACAACAAAGCATCACCCATGTTTCTGGTCACAGATAAGATGGGGTCCTTCTGCTGACACACTTTGGCTAGATAAATTTGGCTGCTTTCACACATTTTCTTGATTAGTTTTTTGCATTTTACTTTGAGACTAATTCCTTTGAGGAATTAATAGAGAATTATGCATAACATGTCAGAACCTCATCTGTTGGAAAGCAATGGAAGTCAGGATGGCTTTAAGCTGGCTGAGTAAAAACCAAGATGCTTTACAGAAGTGGGGTAGAAGCAATCTAACACACCTTTCATTTTAACATTTTAAGTAGATAAGTAAAAGGCTTCTTAACATATATTTGCATGTACTTCATAAACAGTCTGTATATTTAATCTATTTTTGCTTTACTAAGGTGCAGAAAAGAATTTGCCTTCCAATATTTATTCTGTTCTAAATTCTGTTCCAGTTTTGCACTGTGTGTTCCCTAGTTGAGGACACTAAATTTCTCCTCATGTTTTGTTCTTCATATTTTTTGTGTCGTCGCAGCTGATTCAAAACAAGGATGCTGAAGAAAGAATGAGAGGATTTTTATAGTAGTCCTTAGCTGATAACAATATTTAAAGTGGCAACTGATCACATGATTGAAAAAAACCTCAAAGATAATCTGAATGTGACATGTTTGAATTTAAACTGTAAATGTCATCTGCTGATTTGATGACTCTTGTTCTGATTTGTACACAGCTTTCAATGAAGGATCACACTCCATGAATCAGGCACCAACATGTGAAACATTTAGCTCAGAGGTCTATTTAAATAGGAATTAGGCTCACCAAACTAGTGAAAGCTGGTTTAGTCTGTTCATCCCCTGACTTTCAGAAGTGAAGGAGTTAAGGCAATTTCATGCTGCTTTGTTTCTGACAGTTCCAGTCCAGGGGCTGTGAAGTCCATCTGCAGTAAAGCACTTAGCCACAGGCAATGTCATCTCCTTCCTTTTTACATTGCTTAGATGCTCCACCAGAGTGATAATAAGATTAGCTGCAAGAAGCTAAATACTTGACCCTACACTTGTGTTGCTATGTTTTATACACCAGAGAAGTGTTAATTATATGTAGAGATCTACCTCTGAAGGCTGAAGTATCAGATGAAGATGTACCACCTCTGAGACCAACTTGTATTCTTCGATAAATGTGCACTGTTGTGCCACTGAAAAGAATGAGATACACTCTTCAAGAGGAATAATTTGGGCCCTATCAACATCTGTATGGAGTTGCCCTGACTTAATGAAACATCCTCTCCTACTGAACTGTAGGTGTGATTCAATGTCTACATTTTATGCTCACTTCGCATAAATTACCATGCTTTGGGTCAAACTAATTATTATGATAGGCCTCCTTTCATAATCTCTGAATTCAGAGTAAAACTGCAGCTCACTATGGTTGTAAAAGAAAACCTCAGTGCCATAATTTATGGTTAATATCTTTGCCTCCCTCCTATTAGTGCCTCCAGATATAAATCCACCCCTCTTGCCAGGATCACACCTCTCCTTTTGCCCCAGGACTATGATTTTGGGCTTCCAAGTCCACAGTGATTTGCTGTGATTGCCCCCAAGGAGCGAACCTTAGCCCAAGTACTTGCCTTTGTGTTCTCTCTTAGTGGCAAGAGTGGGGGAAAACTGGGCACCCATTAGCTTTCAGAAAGCTCTGAGTTACTCTGTGCTACAGACAAGGAGTTAAAGGAAAAAGTACATCATAAAAACCAAACGAATCCCCATCTATGCTACTTGTACCAGCTATCATAATCCGTTAGGTATCCTAATATACACAAACTCAGCTTGCTGTCTGCATTCCAGCCTGTACCTCTTGTAAGCCTCCACTCATCACACATCAGAACAGGCTCTTTATACCCTTTTCTTGTTTGCCTGGTTTCTTGAACGGAGCAAACCAATACATGCACTTTTCTCCTAGAAGAATAGCTTTCACCAGATGACTTGACCCACAGACTGATTTAACTATACATTTGTCTTAATAGCCAAAAGCAAACAAGTACCACAGATAGGCACGTTAAACAGAGCACTAACAAAAGCTTTTTTAATTTCTTTTTCCATATCTTCTATCGCATATCATTACATTTGCCTCCTTAAGTCATATAACTTGAGATGAAGACCTTTCAAAAACAGCATCTAAGGTGTTAAAGGCTGTCCTTGTGTGCCGGGTTTGTCATGACGTTTTCAACAGTATTTTGCATTTATACTGAGATGTTCAAAGTACAGCTGAAAGAAACCCGGCTTTATTTATAAAAGATGCAAGATTGTGTTGTCATAGTCTGTTTCTGTTTGTTTGACATGGGTGAGTTTTAATCTTTCTGAAATGTGCATGAATGAAAAAAACTCAAATCAAAACTGTATCTACAGTGTGGGTTTCAGTGAAGCTGCTCACAACGTTGGCGAATTTTCAGAATATTTGACAAGGTTTGTCTGAAATTGATGGTGCTAATGAAACTTAGAGGTCTGCATATAAACTTCAGCAGCGTTCCCTCTTTTCCATCCTGTCTCCTAGGCCAGTTTCTTTATTACTAGAAATGCAAGAACATAATTCAGGAGACACTTACATTGCTGCTTTTATATCAAGCAATGCAGCTGTCTCCTGAATTATCCACTTCAGAGGATATTTTAGTAATAGAGGGTAAGCACTGGTTTAGTAAAAGTCTGATATTCTTCTGGCACAGTTGCTCTGGTGAAATAAAAGAGACTGTCAGTGGCTCTGGAAACTTCAGAGAGTCTTGGTAGGTTATGTGGAACAGAAAATGGAGGAGCTGACTGCTCCAGGAGTCTACTTTTTTCATATCCGCTAAGGTGCCAAGCGATACAGACCTTCTGATACCGACCTAACCTCATCAACCCCTGTTTAGATGTAAACAATGTCAATAAGCAGTGCTCTTCATCCACCTGGTACAGCTGTGTTTCATCCACACCAGCCCTTAATATCAATCTGCTAACCTAACTACTTTGCAGCGAGCACACTTTATTGAGCGTCTTCTCACAATCAAGCCTTCTGCTGGCTAATCACCTTCTTCCAGAAAGCATCAGGAAGTTTCTAAAGCATCTTTGCTACCTAAAACACAACATGCCTTGGAAGCCTGAGCAGCACACAGGCAAGCATAGCTGCGACTATCAGTGGGGCTACGTACAACCCCAGGCACCAGCTGCTAATCTTGAGAAGGCTCAAGTTTTGCCAGGAAGATGCGATCCATGAAGTTGCCTCCCATCCCATCAATCCCTTTTCCTTCCTCTCCTTTCCCTTTAGATTTTTCCTGCTTTCCTATTAATGCATTCCCTTCTTATTCTGGTAGAAGAAGGAGGAGAGATGAGCCCAGCTGCGACCCTGGGGGTGGTATGTTTGCAAAAAGTTATAGCATTAGTACACTGACCATGCCTTTACTCCTCCTTCAGATATACTGTGCGCTGGTGGGAAATAATGGGCATTTCTTCAGTTCTTACTGAGGCAGAAATCTTACTGGACCAGTGGGATTTTTATCTAAATAATGAAAATATCATAGCAAGTTCATGATATTATATTTTACAAGTGGGACTTTCAGAGGTCAGAGGATTTCAGTTACTGTAACATATGCATTGCTGGATCGAAGAGCTTGCACTATGGGGAATAAGAGATTGACATCCTCCCCCCCCAAACCCCCCACTTATCTAGGATAAAGAAAAGTTGTTTCATAGAAAGCAGACCTTTAAAAATGCTACATTAATACTAAAAATATACACTGGGGGCTACTATGGCAGCCTAGGTGCACAAACGGTTTCTACAAAGAGAGCCATTTATTTCACTACATATAGCTTATCAGGGGGAGTGCGCTGCGCTCAACTCTATAAAGACTGGCTTTCATCTTCGGTGCCTCTCTTACGAGCGAGACAGTATTATACTTGCGAACGAATGCAAGTTACCTAGCTCAGGGAGTTACACCGCATAGAGAGCCTTCATACAGATATTTAGTCATAAATACTATCATTACAGAGAGGCACAAACGCCGGTGCTTCTGAGATTAATGCATCTGCTGCGAGTCAGTACAGTCATTCAAAGGTCATGTCACAGCAATCCAGTCTTGACCCAGATGATATCTGTCCGATAGAGCTGGACTGTAACTGATACCTGTCTGCACATTGCAGGTGAATAATGGAAAAGAGCAAGGAGTCTGGTCATCCAGCTATGCCATATATTCTGTATTTAAATACAGCAGTAAATGCTTACAACTGATAACGAAAGATGCACAGCCTACATTTTCAGTACTGCACACAGAACAGGCTATCTACCACTATTTTCCTTTGTTAGCTTCAGGAACGCTCTCCTCGTCATCTGTTTGGCATGTTTTGGCCCTTAAGAAAAAGCAGTGACTTCTGATATAGTCCAGCAAAGTGCAAGCCAAATCATACAGCCTGCCAAAGCTACATAGGTGTCCTGGTTTCAGCTGGGATAGAGTTAATTTTCTTCCTAGTAGCTGGTATAGTGTTACATTTTGGATTTAGTATGAGAAGAATGTTGATAACACGCTGATGTTTTCTAGTTGTTGCTAAGTCATGTTTAGACTAAGTCAAGGATTTTTCAGCTTCTGATGCCCAGCCAGCGAGAAGGCTGGAGGGGCACAAGGAGTTGGGAGGGGACACAGCCAGGGCAGTGACCCCAACTGGCCAAAGGGCTATTCCAGACCATGGGACGTCATGGCCAGTATGGAAACTGGGGGGAGCTGGCCTGGGGGATGAGGGAGTCATTTCTCAGGAACTAACTGGGCATCAGTCAGTGAGTGGTGAGCAATTGCATTGCACAAGACTAGTTTTGTATATTCTGATCCTTTTTATTAGTATTGTCATTTTATTATTGTTATTACTATCATTATTTCTACCTTTCTGTTTGATTAAACTGTTCTTATCTCAACCTATGAGTTTTACTTGTTTTTTGCCCCAATTCTCTCCCCCATCCCACTGCGTAGGGGATGGTGACTGAGCAGCTGTGTGGTCCTTAGTTACCATCTGGGGTTAAACCACGACAGTTGGGGCAGCAAGTTATTAACAATCTGCTCATTACTGTAAAGGTACGCCAGCTGGACATGGCTCCCTGGTGTGAACCTTCATAATGGCTCTTTCTCCTATCAATATTCCTGGATCTACTAAGCATCTGAAGAAAAGAAAGATCTCAATAAACTGCCACTCACAAATGCAAAAAGAAAAAAAAAAAAAGAAAAAAGAAAGGGATAATTGGAAATAAAGTAGTTGGAGCGTGACTACTTCAATGCAAACCAAACTGAACCTAGTCAATACCTCTGCTGAACTGCCAGGACTTTTAGGAGCTATAGAGCGACAGACCATTAGTAGCAGTAGATTTTGAAAAATCATTACTTTAGTCCCATGATACAAATATTGACTTTCATCTATTCTCTATGCGGGCTAATCCCTCATGTCATTTTTGTAATCCTCATTTCCGCACCTTGTAAGCTTGAATCATGTTTTCTATGTAGTAGCATGTTATGTCAAATACAGATATTCAAAAGACTCCTGAAATCTGGTGAAAGACCTTGCCTTTACACAGAGTTTCTTAAGTAGCATTTAATTTCTCAAAGGAATAACTGCAACACACCTCAGAAAACACTTCATCTCAGCGACTGCCTGGTGGGTTGTGGATAGGAGTGAAGTATTGCCCTTCCAGGGTATTAGGGTTCACTGTAAAGGAAAACACTTTAGACTTGATCGATGAATAATATGCCTTGCTAGCATGTTACAAGGCCTTCAGAATTTTTGTTCTAACCACATTTTATGTTGCCCGTGATTTTCTGATAGCGTCAAGCCTCTTCTCCCCGCCCCTTAAAGGACGTAAGATTTTTATGTATTTTGGGATTAGCCAAGAAAAGATGGAAAAATCTTATTCGCTCATACAGAAACGCAACACATTATCCCCCCCAAGCAAGCAGTTTAGTGAGCAGGGGAATTTACAAGCCTCTCCTTCCTCACAATTCTTATCCTTTTGGATTACTGCGTGTTCTTACTTGATCATAAAATATCCCTGACTTGCATTAGTAATTGCATATGTTATGGCCTTTAAAGTAGAAAGTAAGGTTTAAAGTCTTATTCCTGTAATAAAGATGTTAAAGCAACAAAATGAGCTCTTTTCTGCTACCACCCCAAAATGGGAGAGGCAGCGCTCCTCCTGTAGAGTGAGTATGTACGAGCGAGAGGAGGCAATGTGCTAATAATAATAATGTACATTTTCATTTCCATCTCCTTTTCTAACTGAATAAAGCAACAAATCATGTAAGGTCTTCCACCCTTAAGATAGAATGGCCAGACTAGCTATGGTAAGAAAAACCACTGCTGTCTATTTGTAACAGTAACACTATATATATATAGAACAGACAAGCCCTTAAGGTAGGACTGGGTGGAAAACACATTGCATTATTCTGCACTAAGGCAAAAAAAATTGACTTACATAGCATGTTTTCTTTATTTCTGTCATTAAAGATACTTAACAATATCAAAGAGATGTGTGGAGATAACTTTGTGCTCTAAAGATACTGCTGAATTTGCAATGAATTACAAATTTGTCAATGAATTTGCACTGCTTGTTTCCAATAATTTGCCAATCTGTTGTCTCAGTCTCACAGCACATTCCTCTTGAAAATGGAAATTTACTACATATCAGTTTGTCTCCTAAAAACAATGTGATAAGAATCACTTTGGCCCCCTTTTTGACAACCTGTGAAAAGCTAAATCTATTCAACTCATAAGCGTTTATTACTCACCTGAAAATATACCACTGATAACTCCACTTTGATTTGTCCACAATTTGCGTTCACTATTCACATGTCTCGACTGTCAGACTCAGTAATTCATGTATGGGTTAATGAACATTAACAGAAACAAGGACTGAGAGTCTAAAGTTACTACACCGAATACAAGGACAAGCTCTTGTTCTATTAACAAGATGTTTGCACAGGCATTTGGTAGTTTTGTTTCTAATTTTGCTCCATCCCACAGTCCCTTGAAAGGTAAAAAGGAGATTAATACTTCAATTATATTACACCAGGAAAGTTACTCTAGTGATGCCTAATATTTTGTTGTAGAGAAAGGCTTATCATTGGCTTAAGCACTACTGCTTTGTTTTTTTCATAGAATGAGCACTATTGCTGTGGTCGTCAAGAAATGCATGTTGTAAAGGCAAGGCACAGGAATGCCTTAACCTCAAGGAATGAATATCCATGTGCATTGCCAGAGGAACAGCTACAGAGTACCCCGTCTACTGAACAGAAAGCAGCAGCACTGTAAATCTCTGCCCGGTCCTGTCCCTCAGACATCCACTCCTATATGCTGATGATACTGTACTTACGACCCCTGATTATACACTTGTCAATAAAAAGAGAGTTTAGACCACACATGTCTCAATTTGAGCAGAATTGATGGCATATGGTTACTGAGTTTCATTTCCTACCATTCCTTGTTATGCTACGGATAAAATTCTAACTTCAGCCATCTCATCAAACCAAATCTCACCTTTAAGCACCTATCAGGCCTTGCTTAGAAAATACAGAAGTGCCGTTATATGCAAGATATCACTTATCTAAGTGCCGTTATATGCAAGATATCACTTATCTCCTCACCTGCTTGTTGCCCAGCAAACTATCCCTGTTTCGTTTCATTCGTGGTCTAGAGTGTATGTTTTATACTCGTATTTAACTGCTGAAAGGCTGGCGTCCGAACTCCAAGGCAGCAGTTTTCAAAAACATTTGTGAAGACAACAACCACTTCTTGGATTAAGCTCTTCTTACCTACATTATATTTAATTACCGAAATGATGAGACAGTTTAATTATAAGCAGCCATGCAAGCTTACCAAGCGTTTAAAAGATAGTCCTAAGTTCAAATACATCTTCTTCCTTTGTTCCCCACACCAAGTACAGCAGTGCAACCCTGAAGTGTACAACACGGTATTACTGTGAAGCCTTTTTCTTTGGATGAAAGCTGGTGAGCAGGACTGATGTAGCAACAAAGGGCTGTCCCCTGCAACCCCAGAAACAGAGGTTCATAGGAGACATGTAGAAGAAGATCTGCTGATTCAAGTAGATTTTCAGGTATTAATGACCTGAGGTCTGAATTTATCAGCCCAGGAGAATACAACAACTTACAGGTGCCTTCTTGGCCAAAATGAATGTATTCTTGCTACAGTAGCCAGTCTGAGTGTGGTACTTCTTTTTGTTAAAGTGAGCCCACATTTAAATTATAAAGTTATTTCACAATTCAAAGCTTAGTGCCTAGAGCTACTTTCTGTGCTGTAGAAAGCTATACTGTGATTTTCATGAAGAATAATACCTGTATTGTTTACAGAGTAGGGCTAGAGACAGCTCTACTCACTACCACCTGCAGGCATTGAAAATTAGAACAAGTACATGCTTAATCATTTACCAGGGAAATGGAACAGCTACAATAACAACAAAAAAGAAGGAAAAAAAAAAATCAAGGTTTTACTAGATTAAAATGATGCTATGAATAATGCAATACGCTACAAGAGTGTCAAACATCACCTCCTTTTGACCAAACTCTCAAAAAGCAGTTTCTCAAACAAAACCCCTTATTTGCTGGTAGAGACCTTTTTGCTTGCTGGCTACTCAGAGGCAGCTGAGAACATTTAGTGAGAGTAAATCCAACGGCAAGCGGAAGCTCAGCTTCTAGAAAATAAGTACAAATGAATTTTGATTAAAATATCGTCTCAATTATAGTATTATCTATATATGACAGTCATAGGTAGAAAAGTGATTGGCAATTCTCTGGCTTTGATTTAGTACAGTGGGTTGATTTGGTCAAGCAGTAAAGTACCTGAGACACCACCAGGTGTATGCCATTCATCACCGGCTGCCTCATACACCCAGCTCTCCAGCTGGGCCCCTTTCACTCCCTGATTGGAAGCACTTACAGCAAAGGCACATTCTAGTCTACTCCTAACACAAGCTGCTTCACCATGGACTGAAACAATAATGCTCAAGATCAGAGCCTGGCAGAAGTTTTCTTCTGGTGGGTTTTTGGTGAAGGCAGGTGAATCTCAGGGTAGCACCAAAAGGAACCTGAGAAGGTCTGAGCAAATCTGGTAGAATAAATAAATATTTCTCATTGTTTTACTCGTTTGCATCCTAATTAGTTGAGTTGTTAATTAAGAGCAAAATAAATTTAATGGGAGTTAAAATTAATAGAAAGCACAAATGTACTCAGTTTATATGCACCGTGTTCTGAAGTAAAAGGCATCTGATGTACCTGCTTCACCTTAGAAATACAAATAAACTGCCACAATTACATTTACTACATAACAAGAAATTAGATTCCTCTCTTTTCATTTAACCCTTACATTAAAGGCAAGATTTTTCTTAACAGATTACATCCTTAAGGATGTACAAATCTTGTACAATAACTGTATCCCAGGACATAAGAGGTGCCTGTAATGCCTAATGTCCAAGAAGGTGATGTCACAAATGTAAGACACTGCAGGGGGACGAGCAACTTATTTTTCTTAATGATACAATTTTATCTTTGAAAGCTGTTCTTCGCATATTCTTGAGTATCAACACACTGTGCCTGCCAAGCAGCAATCAACCACCTATTGCGTTTGCCAATACGCACCTCTCATAGCTGCTTGCAAGAGCGTTTTTCAGACTCAGACAACTATCAACATCATGGTTTCAAAATACGTTGGACAAATTTTACCCAATACATTCAAGAGCTTCTGGTAATGCATGCTCCCCAAAACATCTCTACAAAGACAACTGATTTCGGAATGTCACTAGAATCAGGCAGAGAAGCAGTGAGGGAGCTGGCCTCAGGAGCCCCATGGGGTGGGAGATGCTGTCCCACGCAGAGAACTGAGCTGGTTTGCCAGTCACTCCTCCTCGGCCATTACGGACAATGAAAATAATGACTCACCTATCTTAATTTCAGTTGCAGGTTGTCAAGCTGTGATGACAAGGCTTGCTAAGCCTCATTTCTATTATGTCTGCCTTGGATTCAAGAGCTTTTCCGCCTGTCCCAGAATGACTACCGGCATCACCTCCCTTTCAGAGATGACCTTTCTGGGGACGCAACTGTATATTGTGAGAGAGGCTGATCCGGGTTTTAAGAACAAGTACAAATGCTCATAAACTCCAGTGATCAATGATGTATCTATCAACAGCCTTCTTGAAAGAAAACATTAGAGGGAAATATCTAACCATGAATTTGTGTCATCCACGTTTACAAGCCAACCCAAATTATTCCAGGTAGGCTGCCTTTTAATTTCCAAGAGCAGAATATAAAACATATTTCAGAGTCTCTAACCAATGCCCAGATGCTTATGCAATTCTGTAGATAATGCTGTTCATAGCACTATCCTCTTGGCCTCCTGCACCGTGCCGGCAGAGGTGCTCGCCAGGCGAACAGCCTGCAACACCAGCATGCTCCCAACAGCAAACCCAGCCGACGCAAGCAACCCTGCACTGGTATTGCAACACCTGCAACGAAACCTTTTGCTGACGTTGCTGAACAGGCCATGGTAAGCAGTAGGGATGTCTTCACAACTCCTCATAAAAGTGCTAAATCAGCAAAACTGGATCAGTTCTCCAGCTCCAGCCTTGTTCTTCTGAACTACTTGTGACCAAACTAATTTTAGCGCTCCTCAGAAGAGCGGGCAGTGGGTGTCTTGGCTTGTTTCCTTACCACACGCAAACATCAGTGTTAAGGGACCTGAAATCAAGGTCTTCCTCTTTCTTGCCCTATCTTCCTTAGGCGCTCATGCCTGCATGAGAGCAGGACTCCCACCATCATGCCACCATCGTAGGCGTGATGCCTACTATCACACAAGGCTAACGGCAGATACAGGATCATTGTAACAGACACAGATCATTATCTTTGTGGGGGCCTTCACAGCTACTATACCCTCATATTTTCCTAGCCAAAGGAATAAGAAAGAAAGGAAAAACCTAGTAGGATTTATGTATAACATGACAGACACAAGCATACATGACAACAAGCATATTTTATTTTCTATTAAATAAAAGCCTCTGCACTTAGTCTCAAGTGGGTGTCCAAATATTGGGTTACCTCAAATTTTCTTGTGGTTTGTATATTGTGTATGATATATTTTGTATATTTTGCCTTCAGCGTTCTCTGAGCTACTCTCATTTTGCCATTGGGAAGCAGCAGCAGTTTATGATAAGAGGTCCCCCAAGTAGTTAACCTAGTTTAGGGAGCTAATGCTGCAATTGTAAAAGAGGTGGGAAAAAAGTGCACAGAAGAGACATAATTTTCATTTTCTTTGGGTCAGATAGTTTACTGGAAAAAAGTTTTTTCTCCTGTTTTCACCCCTTAAAAACGCAAAAATCTCTGCATTACGGATACACACATCGGGGGGGGGGGGGAAGCTTTTGAGACCTACGTGAGTTTGTGGTGATAAATGGGTCAGTCTGAGTTCAGAGTCAGTATCTTTGCCCAGCCGTGACAGCTTCGGCATGTTTGGGGAAGAACAACAAAAAAAAAAAGTACATATAACGTAGCCAAATAAAGGCCACTAAGAGCTCTCCTTATTTCCTATAACAAAGCAAGAGCCTACAGGGGTAGAAATAAATTAGGTAAAAATTAATAGCTTTTTTAATTCTAACTAGTAAGCATATCACCCAGAGCTAGACAAACCGCTCAAAAAGAAGAAAAAAAAATCCCAACCCTATGATTTTTGTTTTTCAGTAGCTGGGAATACTAATGCAAGAGCTCAAGGCAAATACATTAATCCCCCCTAGCTACACAAAAATAAAATATTATGTTCAGCACTGCTTTCTTCAATGCCGTTTTAGCGAGGGGTTTTTCCACCAGCTTCCTCTCAACAATAAAATTTAATTTCATTTAAATAACAAAATAATACCCTAAACAAAACCCATAAAGGTGGACGTTAATTAGAAAGCATTCAAGTCCTGGTTTTGAGATAGATTACATCTTTTCTACAGTTTAAAACAGAGATTTTATTTTTTCTTTGTGCTCAAAGTCACCAGTGACGTGCTTGGAGTTCAGCAATGCTGAAATAGGAGGGCCCACACACAATCACAATGCAGCTTTTCCCCTTGGCAGTGTTGGAAAATGATCTGGTGTACGCACAGGTACAGAATACTATGGTCTACCAGTAGTGCAAATATAAGTTTGACAGCAAAGCAGAAAGGCCTTGTAATGTCATGCCAGCGTGCACAAGAATCCATTTAATTGGCACTCTGATAAACTTGAATTAATATAGAAGAGTGTCCTTGAGAAAAGGGGCAGCAGGGTTAAGGAGTAAAGGTGTTTGAGTCCATTCCTATTTAGAAATACCTGCAGTGCTGACACTGCCCTTCCCAGTAGTGTTGGAGGATGCTAACATTTCCAGTACAGGTAATGATATTAATTTTAAACGCAAAGGCAGGTAATATTAACACATTTTTTCCAAGCATTTCTCAGTCACTAGAGTGAAGCAGAATCCAACAAGCAGGTCTAATCAGCTATCATTTTTCTGTTACCCAAGTTTAACTTGTGTGAAATTTCTCATGTAGATGAGAAGATAAAATACATTACAATAATCTGTCTCAACAGATTTCTAAAAACACAACGAAGTTAAGGAAAACAAACCAACCAAGAAAGAACCCTCCAAAATGCTTCCCATACTTTCTTTCAGCAAAGAAAGTTTGCAGAAATGCAGCATCTCTCCCTTTATTTGTGTGTAATTTGGCATGGGAGATTTCCACAAGACATAAATCGGATTTATTTTTTCAGAGGCCTAGAATGCAGATCAGTGCTCTTGATCTTTCTAAACCTTGTACCCTCTGCAAGCCTATCCAGACACGCAAATTGAACTAAAAACCTCTCCTGTGTCGTAGTTCATTCATTCCCCATTCCACTGTGATTACAAACCAGCTCTAATTTACCACAATGAAGTTACTAGAAATGCATGGCACAGTGATGAACCTTGCATTAGTGGGGCTTTTAAGAACACGTTCATGCTTTCAAAAGTGTGGAGAGAAACAGGGACAGGCAAGACCTCTGGAGGGGAATCTGAAGACAGGCATTGTTCAAAAACCTTAATTTAATACAACATTTCCTGCAGATCAGTAAGCGCAGGTGGAAACATCTGACATCAAACAAGCAGGGGATGGGGAAAGTTACAGCAGCTGAACATGGTTTCAAACTTAAAGAAGCGGCACACTTTATATGAGTGTTTTTCTTCCTGGCTTTCTAAAGAAATCCTGTGAGCAACTGTGAGTCTGTACTGATGTCGAGCATCCCCCGAGCAAGGGAGCAGGTGTGCAGCAGTGAGGAAACCACCCCGGTGAGACTGATAGAAAAATCTTCTGAGAGCCTGATGTGCTCCAGGTCCCTCCTGAATGAAGAGAAACATCTCTGTGAGGTGGCAGACAGGATCTGGCTCTGCAGGGCACTTGCTGACCCAACGGCACAACTACAGCAGAATATCTACTTCCAAAAAAATACCATTCAAAAAAAGTTTTCACTGTCATCATTGCAAATAGGCTTGAAAACATGAACTGGAAAGGGCTGAAGCCATTACCTGTGCCTGTAGAGAGTTGATTTAAAAAAAAAGAAAAAGCCACACATGTATCAAACGCTACCAAAACAACATTATAGGAGCAATGTCTATGATTGGAGGTGAGAACAAAAAAAGACACAGGGGAATCAGATGTGGTGCCAAGGGATGTGCTGGGCTCTCCCTGGGGTCTGCCCACCCTGCTCTCCTCCCTGGGGCTGGGGTCCACTCCACCCCCAGCATCCCCTCAGCACCAGGAACCGATTAGTGGTGTTAAAAAAGAAAACCAAAACAAAACCCCCCTTACTGAAACAAAGGAGTTGGGTTTGTCTCAGAAAATGGGACTCTCAGAAATGCTACTGAAGATCCAAATCCCTTCCAAGCCTTCTAGGTGCATCTGGCTTGTGAAGTCGTAAGACCAACCTGGTCTCTGCCAACCTCACCCTCAGAAGGACCAAGCAGTGTTTCTACAGTTCCTTCATGATGATGTCTACTTTTCAATCTGGATGAGTAGAGATGATCTCGGAGCTGCCCTCCCCAGTCACGTTCCTCTGTGCTGCATTCCCCCATCTCCCCAAGCACTTGGGACGATCACCAACAAGTCACTCAGTGGAAATTGTGAGGGCTCTCGACTATCACTCGCTCCTTTGCTGATTCTCTGCTCTTGATGCTTCCTTGATGCTATGCTCCTCAAAGCTTCTGCAGGTTGTTATGGCCACGCATTGCACACCGATCATGTTAAAGCGATAGATATTTCTTGCACAGTTGTGGCTGGTGTTTGCTATATCTTGAAACGACTAGCGAGGATTTAGCATTTTAGGAGGAAGAGATTCATTTAGCTGGTAAGGCCAGTGTGGTTGTCACAACAGTGTGGATCAAATATAGCCCTTAGGTCAAAATATGCGAGTGCATTTATTCAGTAAATTATGTTTTCCTCTATGGGAGAAGTCTTGCTATTTATACAACACAAGTGAGGCATATGTCCAACAATGCTTGTAATAAATATTTTTAAAGATGAAGGAAAAAAAACAAAACCAAAAACTCACTGTCACCAAGTAAGCTGCCTCAGAAATGAAAAGAAATTTAAAATTGTATCATTTTCCTCGGTGGAAAGCAAATCATAAAGAGAACCTGATGAAAAAAAAGCAAAGAGCCAGGAGAACACTGATTCTCACCCAGATTTTTCTTACCAGACCTTGAGATCTAGCAAATGCTTAGACGATATCAAAACCTGACAATGACGGTATGCATAGGGAACAAATATTTTTGATTTAGTGCATTCCACTCCAAGTCCTTCTGATGTCAGGAGGACATGACTTGAGAGAGGAGTGTTTCAGTGTGAAGAGACCTTGGGCTTTGCAGCTCTGGGCAATCACAAGCGTTAGACTACAAAGTGGTGTGATAGGTGCCAGAGCTCCAGAAACCAGGGCCTAACTGGCCAAGGCTGTGCCCTCAGGTATATTTAGTACACGATGATTTCAATTGAATTCCTCTTCTTTTGCATCATAGGTCATGCTTAAGTCAATTCCCTACCTGTGGGCTATAATTTTGCATAAAACCACCAAATTTGATGGTTGATGGAAAAACTGACATGCAGATGGTAAAAACAGCATTCCTGGTTTTCATTTTTTTATTTGTATTGAGTTAGCACCCAAAAGCTCCAGCTGGGATTAGGATCCAATTGCTACTGTCCTTGTGTGCATTATTCAGTGCTGTTTCATTCTTGGCAAGATTTCCAATATACATATATAAGTATATGGAAAAATATTTGTTCAAAAAATGAGCTGCAGTAAGAAATCCTTGCTTTCTTGGAAAACTCTTAACAGAAAAAAGTAATAGCAGTGAAAGATAGACTTAAAGTGTAAATCAAACAAACTCCTTCCATAACAACCTGTCTTTTGCTTAGAGATTTTTTTTTATTATTATTATTTTGTGTTATTATTTTCAGAGAATATTTTAAGTAGTAAAAGCCACGATCCCTTAAACTAGGAAGATCTTAAGCTGAAACATATATTGATATTGCTTTGCTGAGCCCATTTTCTCTGTGAAAATGGACAGATAATGTCTTGAACTCTTCTCTTATCAAGAATTACATTTCTAGTTTTCACTCCCCAAAGATACTGGCACAACACAGCCTCAGTGTTGACATCATTTGGCCTGATACAGTGCCGTAGTAATTTAATCACTTCAGTAAGAGAACCATAAAAAGCTTAGCCCTTTGGGGTTTTGCTTTGTTTGTTCTTCCTTTCTGTTTTACTATTAGTGAAGGATGTGCAGCAGGCTGGGAGAGAGGATAAAAAAATAAAATACAATTAAAAAAAAAAATCAAGCTTTTTCATAGGAAAGTCCAACCATTATGTCATTAGCCATAACATTTTCAGGGCAAAACCGGCCCAGGTCCTCTGCTCTGCACAGGAAAAGCCACGATGGATTCATAAGCTGTAGAGTGAGCTGTGGCTGGCTGCATCATTGGATACACACCCTTACTGCTTCTCATGCTCTTGGACTTGTGCGTGTCCCTGTCAGTCACCAGCAAGAGAAGATTAGGAAGGCGTGCCAAGCAACAAGCAAAACCCAATGCTTAGGTTTAGTGCTGGGGGCACTGTGTTATGACAGTCACAGGGCTGTTCCTTACCACTAGTGGTATAATATAAACTCTCTTTGCTAGAACACAGGCATTATATTTGGATAAAGGCCAGCTGGATAATTACATTGCACCTTATTAAAATTTTAGAGCGATGTCAATTGGAGAAGAGTCTTATTATTGAGCCTTCCATGATTAAGATCTGATGCTTCTTCCCTACTGTCAGTGTTATTTAAAGGATGTGTACAATAATCCATGTATAATCAGGACCAGATTACAGATCCCATGAGAAGGAAGGGAGCAGCAGTAGAGGGAGGATGTGTTTTTGTACATCCCGACAGGAGGCAGTCAGAGCATAAGCCATTGCACCACTTATGAGTTGTAAGCTGTCAAGTAATGACCAAGACTTTGCGTGGCAAGGGGAACAGAATAGGCACAAGATCAAAGCCATCGCTACACCAATCCTTACTGCATCTGGAAAGAAAATTAGGAGCAGCCATCACCAACTACCCCTAGAGTCCTGTGCGTGTCTGGGCTCTGGGGGCTGTATCACAGTACAGGTGTTATGAACTGGGGGAAAAAAAAAAATTCAGCTCAGCTCATGAGCCACCACAGCACAAAAGCCCTGTAGGGGATATTTGACTGCAATGACCACTTTCTTAATGCAGTTATCCTTCAACATTATGCTTGACTTTGTCTCCCAGTTTTCTTCCTCCTGTTTCCAAACCAGAAGACTGCCTTTGCAAACAGCATAGTCCCACTCTGCTCCCCAGGTACAGCATCATGTGAAGCTGCTTTCGCTGGCTTCCTCTCCTCTAGTAACCAAACATACCAGTTAACAACTTGCTGTCACAAGGTTTGTGGGGTATGGCAGCGCTGCAGCGACAGCCAGCGTGACATTTATTTCTTGTGCTCCACTGCTGCAAGGGGCACTATGAAAAAGGAACTAGTTCATACAGGGACACATTGAGCTCAGAGTGGGAGGCAAGGGGTGTCCCCCTCATTACTGGCTGGGTAGATTACAGGACTGTGCAAAAGCTTCAGGTTTCTTTGAATACCACTGTATGCTACGGCACAGCCACAGAAAAGGTGGCCCTTACACAAATTTTTTTCCCTTTACATAAATATGCCTTCATACTGGATTCATTATGTAGCAAGGAAAATCACTCCACCTCAATCATTGAAGGGAAATATAGTGACAAAGGATGAAGAAAAGGCTGAGTTACTCAATGCCTTCTTTACCTCAGTCTTTAATAGTAAGACCAGTTGTTCTCCAGGTCCCCTGAGCTCAAACACAGGGAAGGGGAGTAGAATGAAGCCCTCATAATCCAGGGGGAAATGGTTAGTGACCTGCTACACCACTTAGACACGCACAAATCTATGGGGCTGGACGGAAGCCACTCAAAGGTGCTGAGGGAGCTGGCAGAAGTGCTCAGCAAGCCACCTTCCATCATTTATCATAGCAGTCCTGGCTAACCAGGGAAGTCCCAGTTGAGGGGAGGTTAGCAAACGTGATGCCCCTCTACAAAAGGGCTGGAAGGAGGATACAGGGAACTACAGTCTGTCAGTCTGACCTCAGTACCGGGGAAGCTTATGGAGATCATCTTGAGTGCCAACATACAGGACAGCCAGATGATCAGGTCCAGTCAGCATGGATTTATGAAAGGCATGCCCTGCTTGACTAACCACATCTCCTTCTATGACAAGGTGACCCACTTTGTGGATGAGGGAAAGGCTGTGGATGTTGTCTACCTAGATTTTAGTGAACCCTTTGACACCATGTCCCACAGCGTTCTCCTGGAGGGACTGGCTGCTCATGGCTTGGATGGGCACACACTTCACTGGGTAAAAAACTGGCTGGATGGCCAGAGTGGTGGTGAATGGGGTTAAATCAAGTTGGTGGCCGGTCACAAGCGTTGCTCCCCAGGGCTTATTATTTGGGCTAGTTCTGTTTAATATCTTTATCTGTGATCTGGACGAGGGGATAGAGTGCACCCTCAGTCAGTTTGGAGATGACAGCAAGTTGGGAGGAAAGGTTGATCTGCTCGAGGGTAGGAGGGCTCTACAGAGGGATCTGGACAGGCTGGATCTATGGGACCAGACCAGTTGTACGAGATTCAACAAGGCCGAGTGCTGGGTCCTGCACTTGGGTCACAACAACCCCATGCGACACAACAAGCCTGGGGAAGAGTGGCTGGAAAGCTGCCTGGGGGAAAAGGAGTTGGGGGTGTTGGTCAACTGCCAGCTAAATATGAGCCAGCAGTGGCCAACGGCTTCCTGGCCTGTATCACAAATAGCGTGGCCAGCAGGAGCAGGGAAATGATCATCCCTGAAATACTGGGTTCGGTTTTGGGCCCCTCACTACAGGACAGACACTGAGGTGCTGGAGCGTGTCCAGAGACGGGCAACGGAGCTGGCGAGGGGCCTGGGGCACAAGTCTGATGAGGAGCGGCTGAGGGAACCGGGGCTGTTAAGTCTGGAGAAAAGGAGGCTGAGGGGGGACCTCATCGCTCTCTACAACTACCCGAAAAGAGGCTGTAGCGAGGTGGGTGTCAGTCTCTTTTCCTAAGTAACAAGTGATAGCACAGGAGGAAATGGCTTCAAGTTGTGTCGGGGGAGGTTTAGATTGGACATTTGGAAATATTTCTTCACTGAAAAGGTTGTCAAACATTGGAACAGGCTGCCCAGGGAAGTGGTGGAGTCACCATCCCTGGAAGTATTTAAAAGATGTATAGATGTGGCAATTAGGGACACGGTTTAGAGGTGGACTTGGCAGTACCAGGTTAACAATTGGACTCCATGATCTCAAAGGTCCTTTCCAACGTGAATAATTCTATGATTCTAATTTCTTACTTTAAAACTTCATATGCAATAGCAGTAACCACCATGAGGTGTTCAGAAAACACACCACATGTTTGCATTTGTGGCAATCACTGCAAAAAGACAACTCGCGTCTAAATGCTGGACCTTGCAGTATTGAAATAGCACTGAATTACGTACTAAATCCTACATGAATACTGGAAAAAGTAGCAAAACATTTTATACTCCTTCAAATGAAGTTGGAAGAAAAGTTTTGTTCAGAAAATACAGTTGAGGATGGCTTCTTGGAAAGGTGAGCAGGAAAGCAAATCCTGTTTCAGCCAGCAGTACTATTTATATGAACCGAGCAAAAGTTAAATCAGGTTTTCCTACTGAAGCAGGATGAGGTTACCTAAGGATCAACAGGTAGGGGGTTAATCCTAATAGAACTGGTGGATAAATCTCCATGCATCAACAACAGGCTCCAGACTATACTAATCAGTAGTTTGCCCTAGCCCTGCTGCAATGCTAACTACTATTAGCCATGGTAAAGGAGTTACATGTTTTCAGAGCAGATTATACCCTCATTTCTTGCACAGTTTCTACCGGCACAGAAGCACTGCAGTCTTGAGAGTGACCTGCAATTGCTCCATGGTGAACTCGGCTACCACCTTCATAGAAATGGACGTTCATCTCTCGTGTTACAAGTCTTGTGTTGTTCTACTTTCTCCCAGTAATGAGAAGCTGTTTCATCTCCTCATATGGTACATCACAGGCAAGGCTAGGTCCCTTCTACACATGCCCTAGTCCAGGTAAGGGTCTCAATTACTGAAAAAAGGAAAGGAAAAAAAAAAAAAAAAGAAAAAGAAAAGGACTATCTACTGTCTTTCAGTTCAAGGCTCCAGAGCAGCATAGGCTTTGAGGCCCCGCAGAAAAATATCTAGTAACTGCTTCTGTATAGCACTCAGACTCTGCACTCACAGGCAAACATCTCCATAAACCAAAGCTTACTTCAGTATTGGAGCTGGCATGCTTGTTATCACTGATTCCACAGAGACCAATATTAGCTCCTCTAGAAACCATTTTTGACACCAGGATTATACCTTATTCTATTTGTTTGTCCCTGAAGTATAGGCAAGCTAGAGCTTCCTAGAGCCAGATGGGTTTGTCAGTCCCCCTCAGCAGGAAAGAATCAGAGATGTCACTGCTCTTTAGTATAAACGTGAAACATGAGGGTGCTTGCAACTAATGGTGACCACAGAAATGGGTCTCTCAGCAAGAACCAAGCCAGGTCTACTTATCTTATTTAGTAACTTGAGTCTGCAATGACACCTTAAAGTCCAGTGGTATAAAATTCCCGGTGGTAACCATTTAAAAAGCCATTGAAACTGTTATAAAGGAAAAGCTTTTTCAGTCTTCCAGTGCAAAAAGGTTGCTGCTATAAGAAGCCATCCATATAGCTCAAACCAACATGGTTTTAGAGACTGTTGCTAAAGCTAAGCAAGACCAAGGCATATATCGCTGAAGGAGAGAAAGCTTTGGGAGTGACCTCAAAAGCAAAAGCTACCGTCAACCTAACTTCACTGCGGGCGGGTGAATTCTGCACTTGCCCATCCAGAGCAATTCCAACACTATCTTAGATTGCCTCACTCTACAGATAGCATAAATGCCTCACTCCCAAAGTTACAGAAATATTGACAAAGTTCACCGCAGTTTTGTATGGACAGCCTGAGCTGAATCGTCCTGTTAGCTGAATAGGAAAGACACAGGGGTAGAAACATAGCCTGACTACTGATGGTCACACCACTGATTTCTCATGCGATCTCATGCTAACGTTTCCTTTGTCCTATCTGAGTTCTTTTTTTTTTTTCTTTGAGCAGATAGCTTTAGTATTAGAGACATTTGTTACAGAGGAGGCCAGGGATATATTCTGTATAGATCTGAATGAGAAACACAGTGCCTTAACTCACTCATACAATGGTGCAGAACACCACAAAGATGCCCATAAAAGCAATTTTTCTTCATTATTTGAAATAAACCAGATGTAGTTCTCTTTTGAATGGGAAGCACAGACTTAAAATGACACGCCAGTTCTTGAGGATTTTCTGTTCGTCAGTAGTGCAGTAACATCAAAGGAATGGATAGCAACTAATTTTGTTTGATTTATAACTTGATTATTTTTACATGCACTTACCAAAGAAGACACCTTTTAGCGATCAGTTCCTTGATAAGATTTCATTAGAGCTATTAAGTAATGTTTGCTTAACATTGAGAGTATCATCAGAGCCACCATGCCTATACAAAGGTCTTGAGGGACAGAGACAATACTGGATGCAAAAAAAAGCATAAGAGGTTTTTTACATCCATAAGTTGAAGTGTGCATGAGTATTAGCCTTGCTTTTCCATGCGTTTTCTTAGGCAAGAAAATTGGAGTCTGCAGGTTTCAAGTGGATGAAAGTAAACACCCAGTGATAAGAAAGTGAAAACAGCAGAGGTGCAAATTTTAATCGTGAACCCATTCCATGATCAAACACCATGGGACTCAAACCATAAGCACTTACAATGAGGATGGGTCAGCAAGACAGTTTGGAAAAAGTCTATTCCCATGAGCTACAAAGAAGTTTTTTATTTGCTTGTTTGTTTTTTTGAGAACCTCATTACAGGGAAATATAAGTTGCAACTTCCCTACTGATTATTAGAGGAGAGCAACGAAGGGCATATCTGTTCTCTGTTCAATGATCCATGCAACCAGGGCAATACCCGCAGCAGGCAAACCCAGGCTGTGAGAAGCTGAAACGTCCAGCACAGCAAATGTTTTTGAATGAATTTAGTTAGGGCTGAATCAAAGTGATGTGTGAAGCCTGCTCAAAAATCTTTTCTTTTGGGAAACAGAAAAGTGCATTCAAATAAATGAATAAATGTTTCCATATACATTATAGTTACAATTTTTAACATGTTAAACTAGAGAGACTTGGGCTATACTGAGTTTATATAGACTGTAAAACATGAGAATGGTGCTCAATGCTCTTTATCACATTGCTGAAACTAAACAGAATATTCAATTTTGCATTTTCTCTTGTTTCTACACGCCACATATTAAAAAGGACACTTTTCACAATTGTTACCAAAAAAGGTGCATTCTTTCTAGAAGCAAGAAGTAACTGGTCATGGCATCACATGTCTCTGGCACTAAGAACAAGTGTGTGCTCCCACTGCTGAAAATTTTTTGCAGTAAATTTTCAGCCTGGCTGGAGGCTGCTCACCTGTTTTACATATGCAGAGGAAATTACACCCTGCAGCAGTCATCCTCCAACATCTCAGCACTTGCAAGGTACAATATGAAGATTTGAGATTCATTAGGCCGTGGATGCAAATAAGGGCTCATGTAGAAAGATATCCAGGAGTGGTGGTAGCATGTAAAACTTGAGAGGAGGATCACAGACGATGCCACTCCTCAAGCACAGAGAAACTGTCTTTGGAAAGGGTAAATCTCATTTGTGTGGGAGAGAGACTTCCTTGAGGGTCTTTACAAGGCTGTGAAGTACAACCCTGCAGCATCAACACTTTCCATTCTATCACAAGCTTCAACACTTTCTGCAGACTTCCGAGAGAAAACCATATTTCAACCTGCCTCAATGAATTGGACATATGTATACCATACAGAAATCTAATAAAGCCCAGGCAAGCAGAAAAATGAGTAGTGAGCAAAGCACCTATAATAGGTGTCAGTGACATCTCTCAACGCGCTGCTGGAAGGCTCAGGCACCGCGGTAGTGGGCACTGTGTCAGAGTCAGAAGTCTGAGACGAGAGAGGACCTCAATATTTCCCTGCTTTGGAGGAGATGAAAAATGTAGCAACACTCATCCATATCTTTTCAGGCAGGGGGAGGGGAAAATGGACATATCGCCATGGAAATAATTCTGCAACAACTTTCTTCTATTGTTTTCAACCTTGGTGCTTCCAGACAGGTAAGAAGGATGAAGACAGCATTGGCCTATTAAAACCTGACTGTAAATGAAATAGTAAACACTGTAATCTCATCTTTTTAACACTTACAGAACTCCATATGTTTTTTGTTCCTCTGAAGATCTGAATTCTCTATGATTCACACTTGTTTGCTTCTATTAGCAGATTTGGCCCCTAAGCACTTACAGGCAAGTGTCCCTAAAAGGCATTCGTAAGGGAATGAACTGGTATAAACCAGGATTTTTTCTACTGGGTCATGGACAATGATTTATAGAACAACCTTACGGGGCCTCTGGATCCCAGCCTCTGCTCCAGTGGGAAACAAAGAACAATTCAGCCACAGTGTTTGCGAGGGACCCACTGCAGCGCCCAAATATCACAGCTTAGGGTGCTCTTGGCGTAGGGACATGAAATTCATAAACATAATTTTTTTTTGTAATGCCTTTCATGCCATTTTATGATTCTAGCCAGAAAACCACACAGAATAATGAAGTGTTTTGCTTTGGAAACAAACGACCTTTCTTACTAATTCTCTGGTTTTGCCATTCTACTGTAAGCTGCATAGGTACATGTGAAAAAACTTACCTTGTTTTTAACATTGCTGTTTTGTCCGCTGCAAGGTATTTGTGGGAATAACAGAAATAGTATAAAAGAGTCATGGGCATCAAAGCACAGATCAGTTTCATTCTGCTACTACTTGTCTGAGGCTCGTTTGGTTTTATTCTTTGCTACTGCTACTTATCTAGTTATCCCTCCTTACTGCTTTTAGCTGTACACAGATATCTTTTACATCACCTAGATTACTTTCTTCTCAGAGAGATGAGTGGCTCTTACCTTCAGGAGAATAGGTCCACAAGATTTTGGGTCCATCCTACCCCCAGGGCTTTATAACCATTTTTCCTCCTCTTGTGCTAACAGCTGACAGTGCTAGCACCAAGCCTAACACCACAAGGCACCAGAAGAACAACCATAGTGCACCTGTACAACAGCCCACCATGGAGATTCTCCTCAGCTATTCCCAAAATTGCAGGCACTGACACACAGCTGTACATGAAAAGCAACTTGTAGGAGAGAATTACAAGTTCCTTTAGAAGGTAATAGCCTTTTTTTTTTTCTTTTTAACATTTAAGAAGCAAAGATGCTTCTCTTTTTAGTATTATCTAGAAATGAATAATCTATACTATTGTTTTTTACAACACTGTTTGCTTAAGTGTCCACAGCATTATATCCATGTGTGCACGCACACGCACAAACATACTACTAAGTTTTTATAGAGATATGTGCTAGCTAAAATCATTACAACTGCCACCACTTTGAGAGCTTCAGTTCTCTTTCCTTTCCTTGTCTTCTCATTTGCTGCCAGGCACCCTGTAACAAATGTCTCCAGATTCCATCTATTCCTCCGATATTATGCAAATGTTTCACCTGTACACAAATTTGCCCTGTCCTCTGCTTTGTAGTATAAAAAAAACCCTACCACATTTTGTTTAGTAAATGCCCCAAAGTTCACCTTATGCTTGTGTTGGCAATTGGTTCCTTGGAAAGATCTGCCTTTGCAAAAGGTAAAAAACCTTTCTAGCAACAGCACTGAAAAATTAAGAGACGACAAGCAAGAACAAAGACCTTGGAATCTGAAAGAAATCCCAAAGCCCAAACTCCATTGACAGTAAAACTCAAGCGAGCCCAAAGTAATGATGGAGCACAAAAAGTGAACCGGAAAAAATATATAGACACTGGAAAACAACCATAATCCCCATAATTTTCCAATGGTCCCTATTATTATAATCTGCACCTCCACAGTGTTATTGCACTAACGCATTGTCACGTACAGCATTTTTTTCTTGTTTATTTTGGAACACAGTCGTTGTCTTAACGGAGCCCAACAGATAATGTGATTGTTGCTGCTTCTTAGATCCTAGCTACAGAACACAGTACGGAAATGAAAGCTGGGATGGTATAATTAATTTTTATCCCTGCAAAGTGATTGCTATAAACTGCAAAAGCATAGGTCTTCCCTTTACAGCAGGACAATCCCGTAGGAGATAAGAGCAGAGTTTTCACCTTTTGTAAGGAAGTGTGAAACTGAGGACAAAGGGAACATGAATTTTCATGCTAAAATCAAGTTCCTTCTGCACAGCTTTGTAGTTCTTGGCATTTTGTTAATGACATAGCAAGGTTTACCCCTTCAGTCAGTAAAATCTAACTCTGACCAAGAAAGGTCACTCAAACATCCAGAATGCATCTGTATTTTCTTGGTTTGGGCCATTCAAGACCTTTAGAAGGTAGAAGGGACCAGCACCTCATTCTGTTGCCCCCCCTTTCCAACACTTCCTACCTGATGAACAGGACTGGAAATACACTGCCGGGGATCTGTGTTTCCTCACCTGTCGTCATAGAGCAGTCATCTTGGCTGCTGTTGTACCTGCAACAGCAATCAAATCTGCTGATAGCAGCTGCCTTCAGACTACAGCACATTTCTGCTTCCCATAAAGCAAATCTGTGCCACTGATACTTGGAAGCACGGACCCTTAGCATACACCGATACCCAAGCAACAAAGGGATTACACCCTTCAGGACTTCACTCCTGCCCAGGTAACACAGCACACTTTAGATCTTCCCACTGCAGGATCTTCTTCCAATATTACTTAGGAATACAATCCAAAGACAGGTCAGATGATGCCAGTAGGCAGTCACTTGCAGATATCCCAACACACAAGTGAGCGCAGAGTGAGTGATGGAAAGAAACAATAATCAAGACAGCTGACCTCAGACCTACTGGGGAAGGAATCCGAAATATGAGGAAAGCTCTTTTTGAGATGACAGGTTGGGGTGGCAGTCTGCATTGTAGCTTCTTAGCCATAAGGCAGAGACAGAGAATAAGATGGGAAAGGGTAGAGAAACAAGGCCAAGAAAACAGAGCTCTGACACGAGGAAGACACAAGGGAGGAAGCAGCAGTACTCAAGAGAACTGCAAAGGAAAATGGATGATTAAAGGGAGAGAGAAGCAGAAAGTTCAAATCTAGATGGACCTTGACCAACTGTGTAGGGTTTTGCTACTTTCGGCCTCCTGCAGTAAGTCTGCAGTTGCACTCGAAGTATTCTGCAGCCAAGATACAAACCAATCCACAAGGGATTTCACAATAGGCTTTAATGGCAGCACGCTATCCCTAGTGAGTAGGGCTGAACGTTCAGGATCAACCTCACTTTGATGCCTTTCTTCAAACAATGACTGATGGGATTTTGGTATTTGTGCTCTATCAGTGTTTTTCTAGGCCAAGGGTGGAGCATATCACCTGTAATATCGTTACTGAATTAAGACTTGTAATTACAGATAATAATAATCATCACCATCTTAATCTTGAAGCCATTTGTCTATATAATTGGCCTCAATCTTTAACTTCTCTCAGTTACCGTTGGCAATAATGGCTGAACCCAAAGCACGGAGGGGGCAGGAATCACTCCATCAAGTTTATGCTTTGGCTCCGGTACAAGCTATGGGAAAAGATTAATAACATCTTAACCTGTAGACAGTTGTCATACAGAACAACTGGTTATACTGCTGAAACTGCACAGATGACAATATATAGGAAGAAAGAATAGGTTATAACTGTTGCACATGTTTGGAAAAAAAATGACGTGCTTTCAACAAGTATGAATACCTCAATCTATAGCCTGGCTTCTGAGTTTTCACAAGATCATTCACTGTTGGTTTTACAAACAGAAAACAATTGTTATGGGGTAGAAAACAGACAGAATGTAGCATAGGACATATTACAAGACTGAAAATAGCTTTGCACTTAGATATTTTCCATGGATGATAAAGAGTGGTAATAAATTGTGACTGACATGATTGTGACCTGCTAAAAGTGTGCAAGTAGCTTTTAAGACAAAGGGAACATTCTTCTCTGCGTGGTATCATAGAAATAACTTTATTTTGTTAACTAGCTCTCCATTCATAAGAATTAAAAGAATAACTA
>JANZLQ010000057.1:17366748-17407186 GCA_026212715.1 Elanus axillaris
GGGGGGGCGGTGAAATTCAGCGATTTAACTGCTAGATCTCATCGAAACTTTTCCACACATGATCTATCACTGCTTTGTATACAACAGAGAATTTTTTTGCAATGGGTCAAACTGATCAGAAAAAAAAAGGAAAGATTACACAAGATAATATATGTTGCCAGAATGCCTCAGATTCTGTTTGGAGCTTTAAATTTTTATTATTTTTTTTTTCCCCCCTTATAGAGGAGTCAATGAAAATTAAGGTGCTTAACACGATAATGAGATAGAGTAGTAGCAAGGGAGAAGAGAGCATATGTTCATTTATTTATAACAATATGACGAAGTGTTCAACATATTTAAATCAGTGAGACACACATTCACCATATAATTTAATTAGCACTTATGGTAGATACCATAAATGTTTCTAATGCGCACTTTCTATTACATGCAATTATAAATACTGTGCTTATTTATAACAGCCAACTGACCAGAAGATGGCCCCATAGTGAATACAATGCAACTTAAAATTCACTCAAGGGAATAGGCTGATGCCAAAATGTCCAAGCTCTATTTATCAATCCTGAAAAGTACATTAGGCAGGTCTCTCTGAAGGGGTAAAATATTTGTTGTTGTAGTACTCCAAATTATTTTAAATTTTTTTATGAAATAGATTGAGCAGGTACACAGATAATCACCAATCTATTTCCTTAAACTTTAAAACCGGAATAACTAACACTAGTGAAAAGCCAATCTTCTACCCATGTTGTGTTGTTCAAAATGTGGTTTTCCTCAGGATAAGACAACTCAGTTTTAGAGACTGACCCAACAACCACCTATGAAATCCATGAAAAAACTCCTGATAAATCCACTGGATTTTGCTTCATGCCTTCCTCTGGGGTGTCTTCAGGACAGCAGAGTCACAAACCTGTGCCTTCATTTCCACTACAGTTGACTGGAAAGAATAAAAAATCATTTCACAGCATTTATGAATGTGCTTCTTCCTTTACAACTACTATCTTGGGAAACAGACTGTACATCTGCTGTCACCAGTGAAAATAAATAGATGCTCTTTCCTAGCTAGAATGGCACATGCCACTGTTCTTCAAGCTTTGTGCATGGGCAGGACCATGGGTTTTATTTCTTGTCAATCATTAGCACTGCCCAGAAAACTATAGAGCTATGTTAATGTTCGCTATTATTAACTATGTTAATATGTTAATGTATCTGGAAATAGGAGACAATCTATGAAATGCAGTAGCTTTATACTTCAAGTAGGTGAAACCGCTGACTACAACAGCAGTCTTTTTTTCAAAAAGCAGAGGACTTAAAAAAAAATTGAGCAAAACAGTTTGACTGGACTCAATTACAGCACTCTTTGCATCACAACTCCGTAAAGCCCTTTCATACTCACTGTAATATCACTTAAAATTAAATTACCATGCAAGGAATTATTCTGTGGTTTATTCCAAATATTAATAATGTGCATCACTGTACCACTTTATAGATCTAGACAGAGCAGGGAGGAGGAGAGGGTTACTTCGGAGAATTTTGAAAGTAACAAGATGACTTCCTGCAATTGAGGAAAGCCAACGGAAAGATGAATTTACTTCCATCGTATCATTTCTGTTTTACACAGGTGTTCTGCACAGATTGAATGGGTACAAATGTCCTTGGGAAGCCGTAAGCCATGACAGGTAAGTTAAGACAGTCAGGCTTGCACCAGAGACACAGACAGGCATGATGCAATAGAGAGAACGTAGTTTTGGGAGGCACTGATGGATAGCAATATAATTTGGAATGGGTCAAGTCAGAGTAGAGACAGATACTTGTTTTGATAAAGAAGCAATTCCTTACTGGATGCTGACATCAATATAAGGTTCACTTTAAATTAACATGTTACTCTTAATGATATTCGAGGATAGTTTTTCAGAAGGAGTTACTTTAAGATGATAATCATGATTTGTCCTTCTCACACACACACATCTTGACCAAGCTACATAAGATCAGAAGATCTGAACAGCCCATTTCATCAACAATGTGAAAAGGCAAGGGAATATTTTAACTAACTCTAGGGTAAAAAGCACTAAAACCTTCACAAGCTGTTTACTCCCGAATTCCATACACTCCACAGTGTAGCTGCGTACCTCCGTTGAATACACTGGCCATTTGGCAATTAGAAACAAAGGTTTTCTCAAAAGCTTTTATTCTAACTCCATCCCCAACTTTTAAATATTGAAGCAGAGGTAATTAATATTAATAGAATGTAGAGTTTCTACAATTAAGATATATGCTAGACGTGGAATAACATAATGTTTATTCAAACAAGAAAGAACAGTGCATCAATAATTATGACCTCAACCATTTATTGTAATTCAAAATCAGATAATGGTAAATTTGCTGTACTCACTGCTGAGCGCAAGGAACACCCTGCTGTCTAGATACAAATTCTTCCTGAAGGAGGACTGTGATTCACTGCAGAGCTTTTGATCAACACATCCAAAGTGTAAACAAATGTTTCCCAAAATAGAAAATTCTTATCACTTGTCACAACATAATTGCAGCTGTTCAGATTTCAGATGACATTAGTACCTGCCTCAAAATTTCCTAAGTCCAGATCCCACACTGCTGTATTCTACAGCTGGTATGGCAGAATCTAGCAGCCGGTATTGCAATTACCCAAAATACTCCATTGCCACCAAATAGCTTAGACCTAATTGCCACAGCTGCCCTGACACTGTCACAGCAGAGAAAAAAGTCATTTTTTTGCTCCATGGGTCACCACCACCTCACCTTAAAGAAGCAGATGAGGAGGGGCAATAACCACAGCAGACCTTTGGAGTGCAGGGGGTGGTAGGTTGGACCCGAGAAATTCTGAAAGGAAAAACCAAATTACTACTAAGTTACCTGCTCCAATGTATACTTATTATATGGCTTTCCTGGGTGAAAAGTTGAAGAGTAGAGTATGAGGAAACAACCATATTTTCATGCAGAAGGTTACAAACATCTTGAAGGAATATAATCTGAAATCCAACACATGCATTGTGAGGAATGGAAATGTTTTTGCATAGTTACTGTAGGCTTCAGCAGTCAGAAGTTTCCCATAGCCAGTTGCTGCCATTCTGGATACCAAACCTTCTGCAGGAATGCACCGTTGTTAGAAACTTCACAATTTGGAGTGAAAATTTAGATGATTACAATTCCCCTTTGAAATGAATTTTAGAAGAAGCAGCCTTAAATAGTCAGTGGGCAGAAACTCTTAATGTTTTTTTTAAAATGAAGAATCGTTCATAACTCCCCTTTATGCTATGCCGTATTTATGAGATAAGGAATATGCTAGAATGAGAGGACTAAAAGAATCATGTGGGTAAAATTACAGATTTTCAGATTGCCAGACTGCTGGATTAAAAACTTTTTGTAGTAGTTGACTTTGAATTTTTTTATTCCCCCTCTCCCCCCCAAACTCAAGAGAGGACGCCTGACTTCCATATATTTAACTGATAATACTCCAAACCATTTTCCCTGATACTAAAGAAAAATCACATATCTTCAGAAGCTGGGAAGGGAGTTTTGAAGAAGGATGGAGATACAGAATGAAAAGACATTTGAAAGATGAAATTACCATTTAAAGATGCCAAAAAGTGAAAGTATGTAAAGTGAGTTTCTCCATTTCTTTATGAAGCAGTCAATAAGATCAGCTTCATGTTTTCCTCCTTTGATTCTTTGAAATATGGATTTTCCCCACCCGTGATACAAGTGTTAATTTTAGAGTTCATTTAAAAGTCATAAACCTGAAAATGGTAATATTTTGGGGTTGTATACTCACACGAAGAATAAAGTATTTCTTGAGCTATTCAGACAGTCACAGACTTTATTCACAAGATGCAGCTAGCGTTTTTATTCATTCATTCACATATCAATACTTGTAGACACCACACTTATTCCACCACTGCTACACCTATAGTCATCACTCAACTTTTGGCAGTTATGTTTTCCTCCAAATACTAGGTGGCAACGATGAGTTTGTGCCTTTTATTAGGATTTCTTGAAATATATTTGCTCTCATATATTTGTTCTTCAAACGAAGACATTTGAACAGGTTTTAAACAGAGATTAGGCTTATATATAACGAACAAGACCCAGTCAATACTAAGATCTGCAACGTGGATAAATATTCACAGCTTGACCTCACCAGGCTGTTATCCTACATTTGATTACTGCAATCTCGCACCTTCTCTGAAGCATCTGAGGTTAACTACAACTAGTGATCCAGCCTGCATACCCAGTTGCAATGCAGTCAGTTCAGTCAAGGAGCGTGAAATTCAATGAATACTCTGCACCACCTTGGGCAGACAGTACCTGAGCTGTGGGGTAAGGGAGCCCTGCGAGACCCTCTACCGTCCTGGTCTTCTAATGAGCACTCTGGCAGCATCCGGACTCCAGCCTGTAACAAGACCTTGGTGCACACCCTGTTCCTGCAGGGCATGGGTTCTTCCAGACAGAAACTAATTTGAGGACAGAAAAGCTGTGAACGCAATATGCCCTGCTCCTTACCCGAATTTAACTAGCCTCAGAGTGGGCAAAGCCATAGGGCACAGCTACTCTTGGATGTAGATTTGAAGTGATGAGCTTATTGCCAAAACGGCTGCAACATGGGGCAGGAGTTTCAAAAGCTCTAGGTTAGAAGCACAGATCCTGCTGAAATTTTCTTCAGGAATTTCATACAGATATTAGAAAAACCAAACCACCAAATAAACAAAAACCTTCGAATCTGCTTCCTCTATGACTTGTGGCCATCTAGCCACACTATTAGAGAGCGATGTTTGGTCTAGCATGTGGTGTTATTCAACAAATAAGCACTGATCACAGCCTGTCCTTGGGCATCCAAGGCATCTCTCGATACCTGCCTCATTTTCAATTACTAGAAGAGTCTCAATTTTTCCTAAGATAAGTCTGTACAGAAATACAATCTCTCACCAACACGCTCTCCAGCCGTACAAGATGGGTAGATGTATGGAGACGTCAGGAGTAGGCCTTGTATAAACTGTCTTGGTTTGGCAAAATCTTCCCCCCCCCAAGAGTCAGCTGAATCAAGTCAGTATGGCATCTGGGGGGGCTGCTGCAACTCTCACCTTGCTGGTTCCACAAGCAATCTTGAGGACCTCTGGAGTATTTAATATCCATTTCTTCCCATTATATGCACCCCAGTCTCTGACATGCGCCTGGTAAAGGTGAAAATATGTAACACCAACAGACAACTAGCTGAAGAAGACAGACAGGCCTTCAGCATCAAAAGCAGCTCCACCCCCAGAGGAAAAAACCTATTTCATTCCTGCCTCATTTATAGAGGGTGAAGGACTTGCCTTCCTTCATCCCCACAACCCCGTTATGAAATTACAACTCAGTAGTATTTTCTTCCACAAAAGCAGTGGAGAGTTTCCCTGTGAGACATCAGCATAGCTTTCTTTATGACCTTCACTTTTCAAAGTAATGTTTATGCAAGCATTCACTAAAACTACAGAAATCAGAGCGGAGTTAATTGGTAGAGTTTCAAAAGAGGCCACTCAACCACACCTAAAGTAACTTTTTAAATTAAGTATTGAACAGTGGGGAGATTACAAGAAGATGGCAGAGCAGAGAGAAGATAGCATTAGAGACGCAAAGAGAAACTTTGAAAATAGAAGTTGAAAGCCATGCTAAATACAACACTTTCTTCAATACTACAAATTAAGAGATCAGAGAAGGGGAAAATGAGAACATGGCGGGCCAGAAGGATAAACTGAATCACTTAGGATGGCAAAATGCCTGAACTATTACATTATTGCGTTCTCAATACATTTGCAAAAGGGAATGATAAAAGTTGGTCTTTGACCTAGCAGCAGATGTATAGTTACATAAGGCTACAAATAGCAAGATGGGAGTTTATTGTGAAAAACTCACAATTAAATGTGTGCCAGAAACCTAACATGTGCTACCTGCCTCTGATGAGAGGCAGCAATAAAGTTCTTGTGTTTTGTGCATTGCTCTTTATTAAGCTGTATTTCTGTTAGTCTCTGATGTAAGGAGACACATACATTGTGCTATGTCAGGTCATGTCAACTCCCATCAAGTCATATGATGTAATACAGCCTGATGTAACCTGACATGGTGCATATTAGTGCCAATGGAAAAAGCCTAAATGCCAAGCCATTTTCAATAAATACACTCCACGTGCTGGTGCACAGCAAGACCCAGATGGGGCTTTATCCTGCAGCTCTGCAAAAATACCAGTCATGGAAAGCTGTGGAGTTTCAGAGAGACGGAAAAAAATTTTCATAAAACACATTCCGCAGAAGCAGACATCTATTGGCATTCATGTCCAGAGCTATTAAGCATGATGTAGAGACCCTATGAATCAAGAAAACATAATTATCTTGGATGAATTTATTTCAAAGACTTAAAATAATGCCATACAGCTCTGCAAGTAGTGTGGCAATGGAAACAGCCAATCAGCTGTATTTAAGCTCAAGATGAACTTTCTCTTCTCCTTCTCCCCCATCCCTGTTTCTGTTACTCATTGCTGTTCCTCCGTTAGCACCAAGGGTTTGCTTGCGTACATCCTAGTGACAATCCACAGAGCTATAGACTGTGTTTGAATATGACCTTTCAACTTCGTTTACCTTTGTGCAGCCTACCCAAAATCTAGCCTGAGGAACTGAACAGATTCAGTCTCTTTCTGCATTTATGTTTCTGGAAAATGCCTTCTTATTCTTACAGGACAGCATCAGGTTCAGATGGAAAGAAGAGTACCAAGAAGTGAAAAGTATGCCGGGGAGGAAGGTAGCTCAACAAGGTATTATATTAACCTGAAAAGCATCTGGGTTCACTGGCCCTGTCAGTGCATCTACAGGCAAATTATAGTAACATTGATGTTCTTTTCATTGTACAAAAGCCTCCAACACATGCAACGGAATTGGTAATTCTTGGAAAATGCTTCCCTCATTCGAACAGCTTGATAAAGGGCTTTGCTATGTCCCATTGCTTTCAGTCGTGTCCTCAGTGTCTTATGGAGACATACAGCTGTACAGGGACAGGTGAGCAGCTCTCCATCATGCCTGTCCTTGTCTCAACCACTGCCTCCTTTGGGAAACAGCGTGGCCATTAGGAACCCGATAGCACATTTGTAACAGCAAAGGTAATTCTCTGAAGGGTAGTACAGGCCCTCTGTAATTCAAAGAGACTCACCCCACCTTGTTTTTTGCCTACCCACACAAGTCATAACCCTTATGGAGTTTGCCTACACAGTATTTATACACGAGAACTCTTTGCCACATTGACTTAGAGGTGCAGTGAAGAAGCAAAAAGAGATTAAAGCTCCTCAAACCGATCACTTCCATAACATTGTGGGATTAGCACATGCATCACTTAGAGAATCACAGACAGGTGGAAAGCCTTGGTGGGTACAAGACTTCAGTCCTTTCAAAGACTGTTAACACCTTTTCAGAGAGAAAAGGATAACTAATATACACTGCACCCAGCCTTCCTTCTCATCCATATTAAATGTTGCCCCACAGGTCTTCACCACGTGGTTAATTTTGATAGAGCATTCTCAGGGGACAATACTACTTTTGTCCTCAACTTTGCCACGAACAGAATTCAACTACTTCAATAATGCTTTAAATATTTAAATAGCATTTCTAAGGACAATTTTTTTGAGGGTAAGCATCTGCTCCTTACAGCAGGTTGCTCACTGCTTAAGCAAACACCTTTCCCAGCCACTTTTCAAGAACCAGTTGGAAAGGACCAAAGGTGAACTTTGGCATCAACAATGATTTATTCGCACAAAACAGTTTAAATGCAAGCCATATATTCCTGTCACCCAGACAGCTGACAAAATGTCAGTTGCCTTTATCAATTGTTTCAGTACCTCCTGTCAGCTGCCATCAATCTTTGGAATAAACACTATAAATAAAACTGCATAGGCAAATGGCTGCCAAATAAACCACAGGTTAAGCACGTTTCACCTATTGTGCAATTTGGTGCCAATGGTTATTTTGATCAGCAGCCTAAATTCAAAGTGAATACAGAGCTTCAGCCAGAGAGAAGAAAAGGCAAATCATGATAAATATACATAGGTGCTTTTCTTAATTCGCCCAGCAGGAAAGCATCCCTTGGCCCTCTTGGTCTCACCATCCAGCAGATGTCCACAGCAACATGCTCCTGAAACTTGCCGTGTGCCCACACACCGGAGCAAAACCTCACTCTTGCCTTGGGCAGAACAGAAGAGGGAGAGGTGAATGTGAGTTAGAAACACGGAGGGTGGCACAGCCAAAAGGGACAGGGCAGCTCAGCTGGGTCTGCAGGACCACAAAGGTCAGATGTGACTGGGGAAGCCACCAAGCTCCAGGCACGCCCCAGCTGATGCCCTCACCCCGCTTGCAGACCCCCAGAGCAGATGACCCAGCTGCTCGGACCTCCGCCTCAGACCTCCCGTACCACCCCGGAGTTCCCACCACACTGAGAAGAGCTGCTCCTTAAAGGTGCAAGGGGCATTTCCCACTTGCCCAGCCAGCCTCAGTTGTGCATTGGAGGGGCAAGGGAGAACAGGTCTCCACATGTGGCAGAAGGTCAAGATAGGAATTAATGACGGGGGGGGGGGGGAAATTGTAAAGGTGCCTTTTCTAAAGTTTCTTGGGTTTTAAACATCTAGAAAAGGTGATGCGAGAAGAAGGTGAAGCCATTGATCTCAAGAACTTAAGCAATGAGATGAAGATGAGTTTATAGTGCAACGCAATACATCCAATAGAAGCATTTTAAACTTACATAATCATATACATCAGCAGCCATCAGGTTTTCATTTCCTATTTCTTTTTAGACAAGCCTTGTAACAGAAAAAAAAAAAAAATCCACCTGTTTTCTTCCCACCTCAACTGCTATCTCTCTACTGTCATGTAGTCAGCACAAGGAGACCCAAAAAATAAATGGTGGGGTAGCACCTCCTTTCTAAAACAAGGCGAATGTTACAATGGCTAAAGCACAGAGGCAGATTGCAAACCCATCTGCAGAAAGCAAATAGTCGGTGTAGATTGCCACCTTTTTCCTCATTTTAAGCCCCATGAGTATTTTGTTTCCACCTTGCAAGATAATATCTAGTTATTGGCTGAGGTGCCAATTGTCTTTTAAATCTTTACAGAAGTCATTGCACAGCTCCCAACCTAAATAATAAAAATATCCTGCAGAGTATGACAAGGATCTATTGTTATTGAAGGGATTGATGTAGCAGTGCAGAAACCCTATGATAAAACAGCCTTAATACCCAACTTAATATTATAAGGATTACCAAACCATACTGATTTCAGAGGCTTCCCCCCACTCTTCATCTTTTCAGGCTGTGGCTGTAACACTTTGGGAACTGTTTAAATGCCAATAGGTCCAGATTTCAAAAAGTGGCACTGCACAATTGTCCAGCTCCAGCTGGAGGCTGCAAGAAGCAAAAGGAGCAATATTCTTCCATGGGATGAATAGCTTTCGGATGTTAGGAAGGATGAATAATCCTCAGCGCTCACATCTTAACCCCAGAAGTGTTAAATACATTATGGTCCCTGACTGTCTCAGAAGAGAAGTCGACTGAACACTCTTGAAGGTGACTGCACCCTATGGGCAGGAGGGGGAGAGGTTGAAGGCTAGTCACTGAATGAGGCTTTAATTTCTTGTGAATACGGGTGAAATCAAGACCAAGAGTGAGTGTGACAGAAATGAGGAAAAAGTGTCCATTTAAACTGGTCTGGTAATGTTTTCCAATGTCCAGGTCTGGGTGTATTGCATGCTCTTTCCATATACCAGGTGGGAAAGTGACCACCAAGTGCAGGACATGACCGCGTTCCAGTAAGTCCCTAAACAACAGGGACAGCCTGACTGCACCACGCACTGTGGAGCAGACCTGCCCTTTGGTTTGGTCGCAGCCAAAGAACAACAATTCTTGTGAGTCCTGCGGCTCTGCTCAAGGATGAGATAAAGAAGAATGTTGTGCAGTCATAAAGGACACTGATAACGAAAGGGCAGTTTGACAATAAAAATGTGTAGCATGGCTCCATCATACAATGGTAATTGCATTTCAAGCTAGAAGGAGGATCAGCGCAGCACCAGGTTTGGTTCAGGGTTGGAGAGATGTGGAAGATAGTCCCTGCAGAGCCAGGGAGCCTTCCAGAAGCACAGATTATCTATCAGGAGATGTCTAAGTTCAAACATGTCCTGGAAAGGATGTAGTCCCTAGAGGGGTTACAACTGCTCTCAGGTATTACACCACCTGGGTTCATGGACATAACCAATCTGGTCCTTTTGGCAGTTTCCAACCCTCCCTCCATGAAACCCAGCATCTCCTCCAAAGACTGAAATGTTCAAACACGATTCACAGAGCTTTTTATGGCAAGCCCACTTCCATTCTATGCTTGGCGCAGCTGATGGGACTAAGCCAGGAGGACTTAGAAAGGACACAGTGCCACAGAAACACTTACCCACAAGTCCTTAACTCACACAGGCACGCTTCTGGTGCATCTATCTGACTGTCACAGGCAGAGACATCCATTCGGCAGAACCGGCACTGTGTTGCCCTTGCTGGAGCTCTGTTTGGCCTACTTCCACAGCATCATTTTGGCAGGACTCCTTTGGCCCATTTAAGAACAGATTTGGAGAGGAGACGCTTACAACAGGTGTCTGCTGGTCCAGGAAAAAGCCAAATTAGCTTTTCCATGGATAAGTTTGCTGATTATTATTACTATTTCTATCTACTGCCTGTAAAAATCAGAGTGAAACCCTGGTGCCATGGAAACCAATGGCAAAACTATTACTGATGTCACCATGGCCAGGGTTTCCTCTCTGGTTTTCCAGATGTTTTGTACTCCAAACTTGCCAAATTCATTCCCTTAGACTTTTGTACCATTACCTACAAAATAGAGCCGGACTTGCCATATTGCATTTGACAGAAATTTTGCCCAGCGTCCTGACCATGAATGATCATTCAGTATCCTAGTATCCATTTGCTAATGAAGTATTCTAGTATCCATTTGCTAACTTCTTTTGCTAGCAAAAGAAGTTGCCTGACAGGGATGGCATATTATACCACGTTATTTACGTCAGGTCAAAATTTGCTGGGGGAATTGCTAATTAGAAGCACAGCCACTGTTTTTTTCCTCTAGGCAGACTGGCAGGCAACATAAAATTGAAGAGGGGACCATCTCACCTATCCGTACCTGGTATGAGCCTTCTTACTTTTAAAAAAGCTTCTGCTTGCTGTCTCCTTGCATTCCCTGCTACAGCACATTGCAGTCATACAGTCCAAAAGCAAGTAGTTTCTGTGTTTTGGGAGCACGGAGAAATGAAAGCATTTGGCAACAAGGGTGCCATAGCCTCTCATGAGTCTTACAAGAAAGGCAATCAGCCAAGTCCAGAGCTCCAAGCCAGAGAGGAAGCCAGGTGTTATACACATCTGGCACTTCCAGCTGCCAGAACAGTAGGAGGGAGAACAGGGGCTTCAAGATGTGCACCTCAAAGCTAATTGTAATTATTTTCCCAAGTGTGCAAGAACAGACTTCTCCCTTTAGAAAAGGATCACAGTTCAGATACCATCAAGCTGGGTGTGCAATCTGTCTCTTGTCCAAAGACCGACTGGTGCACCACATTAGCACTTTCTTTTTATGACTGTATGAGCTACCAGTGAGAGCCAGGAATACCCCAGAAAGTAAATTGGAGCTTCCGATACCAAACGTTATTCAAACCTCATGCTCAACCACCTCCATCAAGTCTATCAAAATGAACTCTTTCCAGTTACATACAACATGTTTACATGTGGAATGTCACAGAGAATTAAAATAGTTTACCTATGTGTGCTGCCTGGAAGGTATATAATTCCTTCACCTGCTTTTAACAGAAGGAGATAACTAAAAGTTTTGCCTTGACAAATATTTTTATGATTGGAGTTTTCATTATTAAAAACAAAGTGGCTAAGAAATTATCTTTGTAATTTTTTTTGGCCATAATACAGTCTCTCTCCCCATGCTGGTAATTGAATTCCATAAAATTAAGGACTTAATCCAATAACTAAACAAATCCTTGTATATTTAACAGACAAGCTATATTCTTCACTTATTAAATGTACAATTAAAAAATATATAAAATTTTAATTCTTATTACATTCAATTGGTAAGGTCAATGCCAATTATAGTATGGGAGCATTTTTACTCCAATTTGAAGTTTTATCTCCTACATTAGTTTTCATTAAGGTGTTAAATGAAAAGAAATAATTATTAAAGAATAAAAGAAATTGTTAGCAAACCAAGCAGGCAGTGTCTGTTAGTATTGTTAAATGAGCTTCAGGGAAATTGTTCCCATGGACTCAGCTGTTGTAGCAATTATCAAGGGATGGGGAAAAAGGGGTCTGGAAAATTCCACACAACACTTACATATATATCTGTTGGACCTAATATCTGATTTAATATGAAAGACAAAAAAAATAACATTAACAACAAGACAAAATCTATTCTCACCTTCCAGACAGCATAATTGGTGATCTGAAAGGCAAGGGAAAATATGTACCTGACGTGGAGAAGGTTATCGAATATGACCACTTTAATCTGTTATTTTATTTCTTCTAGAAATGTTTCATTTACACTTGTAAATAAAAATCTTAATGGTTTTGCTCAGAGACTAGGGCCAGAGGAAAATTAACATGCAGCAGTAGAGTCTTGGACCATGCCCGAGACGGAAACAAGGCAATAACAACTTGAAATCATTCCAGCCAGACATGATACTACATTCCAAGATCAAGAAGCTGTGTGCACTTCATTAAATATGCATATTAGTTAGTTAAATGAAGGTTGGGAATAAGACCTAGAGCTAGACAGGACCTGTGGAGCCAGGGCTCAGGCAGATGTCACTGCATTGATTATACTTTGGCAATATGTCAAGCTCTATTAAAAATTAAATTAAATTAAAGAAATCTCAACATGTTGCCCCAGTATAATCACCACGGTGACACCTGTCCAAACGTGCATGTGCCTGAAGCCACAGTGCCCGAAGTGCTCCTGGTACGTCACTGGGGACGGGGTGTTAATTCTAATACGAATTAGGCTGGTGGGCAGGTAGGGCGTATGTGACAGACTGTGTGCAGCAGGCAGAGGAGAGCGTATCCGAATCTGAATTTCCAGCCCTCGTAGTTAACCACTTATCTGCTCAGAGAAATACTGGGAGCTGCGCTCCAGCCATCAGCACCCTTTGAGCGGGGTGGGGACACGAGCTACCTGAAAGACCTAATCTGCCTCTTCCTCCCTTCCGTCCCAGAATCATCCAAATTACTGAATTCTAAGCATGGTACAGGGCAAACTTGGCCAACATTGTATGATTTAAGGGCCTAAGAATGGAAGGGCTGAAATAACATTGAGATTTAAGTTTACTCTGACTAGTTTTACTCTTGCACCTTAAGTAGCAAAGGCACCTAAAGCTGCTAATATCTGCCCCCCCCCTTACCTCAGATGTACACAGAAATGAACGCAGTACTGATGCTGCTGCACTTACCTATAATTTGATTTCTAACACTAAAAGTATACATTTTAAATGCATAGCAGCCCTAGGAATATTGCCCTACAGTAGCAAGGAATTTCTTAAAAAGCAGCTGCTCTTTTCATTCCCTGGTTAGAGACAGTGGGAACAGCTACTATGGAGCTGTCGTGTCTCTAATGACAATCTGAAGACTTATCTGAAATGTATTGTGTTAACTGTGCATATCTTCCTGTGCAGAACAAAGCTTGCCAGCATAACTGCCCTTATTAAAAAAGAATTGAATACAAATTGGAAGAGCCATTACAGCTGCCTCTGTTAGGGAATGCTGCTACAAATTAAGAAAGAAAAAAAAACAAACCCAAAACCAAGCCCCAAAACCAAAACCCAAATCATCCATGATCACTTTTAGACAGTAGCATGTGGGAATGCTCTGCAGACAGTAAGGCAGTACATTATGTCTAATAGAGAAGAAAAAGATGGTAAAGTGGCACAGAATTTCCAGGGGAAACAGGAATGATAGGAAAGAGGAGTCATATGCTAGAAACAGAAAAGCAGGGAAAAGTTCAGGCTAGAGGAAGAAAAATGTGGAAGGTGATGGGAACATGAGATCGGGGGAGATACAGAGATTAAGCAAAGTGAAGTAATAATACCAATTATTAAAAAACCACCTGAAGTATGATGTTAAATATAGCTAAAACTAGTGCTTTCCAAAAAGATCATCTTCAGGCAAATATTTTTTTGAAATTGTAATAGTGTATTGGGATGTTGGACATAAAGGTCTTCAAGACCATGCTAAAGCTCCCATTAAGAATGCCACCAGTTTTGCAATGAATGTCATCTCACGGTGTCCTTACTGTCTCCAAATTCTGGGTGCAGACACAATGAAATAGGCTTTGATGACATGCTAGAGTGCAGCATTGCATTGTGTAAGGTTTTTGGCAGGGGCTGTGTGCCCCTCTCTGGGCTCTGGGTCAGTTTTGGATTCAGAGCTGCTCTCTGAGCACAAAGCACTGGAAACGAGCTAAGGCTACTGGAAGAAGGGGGGGTCATCTCATCTTATAACTGCTGTCAGTGTGGGCAGATAAAGTAATTTACAGATGGGATATACTCCAGACCTTGTGGAATTTTTCCGTACTGGAATCTCTCAAACATCTGATATTACTTGGAAGAAGTATGACACAGGGAGCAGAAGAGGACTCCAACATGAGAAAAAACAGGAAAGTTTAAATAAGCCAAATGTGGCATTTGTTCAGAGTGAAAGTTACTGATGCAGAGGACTGAATCAAAGCTTTCACTTACTTACATCATGTGCTTGCAACTTTTTGCAATATTTAGGACTCGGGATGACCCTCTCCTTAAAGTCAATTCCATTTCACCAAAGCCCAACTGGCTGCAGCTTTTGTCAATGAGAGAGGACATGCCATATCAGCCTGACAGCCAGGTCACATCCTGCAAACACCCCCTGATGATCTCCCTCTTTGTGCAGAGCAGCAGTTGATGCGGCAAGACAGCAAAATTTGCACTACTGCTGCATAAGCTGTATTTGGCCAGACAAAAACTTTTGGTCTTTGAGGCTACCAACTTGACATCTTCATGGGTATTAAATTCCAGGAAAAACAGAAATAAAAGTACTCCTATGTCCTCTCTTCTCTCCAGACTGTATCAATGGAAAGATAACATTGGTTTGGTATCATCGGTCTCTATGAACTGCTTAACCAGGAACTTCCTCTCCTGGCTTTTGATTTATGAAGCATGGACATAATAAACCTCTACAAACTCCTTGTGCATTTTTGCCAAAAAAACCTTTAAGAACTACTACCAATTATTGCTTATCCAATTACTCAAATATTTATCATGACAACTTCTTCCTGGTCCATGCCTGGACTTCTGTGCACAGAAATAGGAACAGTATTTACCCTTCTAAGTTTTAGCTCTGAATTTTTTTTTTTTAAAAAGAGTTTAGGTTTGGAACATGACAGTCTTGCCACAGAGGCTGCATTTGAATATCGTCTAACGCTACCTACAGTGTCAGCAGGTAAAAATAAGGCCTGCTATTCGTATTTCAGCTACCCTACAAACAGGTTATGACCCATTCAATATCAAAGACAGGGCAAAGTGAATTGTACAGCACAAATTGTGCTGTATCTATAGTAGTTGTAGTTGTATCTAACCTTGCATATTAGAGAACAGTCACTGAGTAAATTAGCATGAATAAACACAACTTGCCTTTTTGCAAAGCCAATATGCAGTTTGTGCAAGTTTTACAGCCACAAGCCCACAGGATGAGCATGGTATCTGTTGGGAAATTAAACTTTTGTCTACCTGTGTAGTATCTCTTATGACACAGCCTTTAGAATAGTGCATTATCATGGGTACGTTGCTACGGTACCGCTTTTATAACTATTACACAAATATATAAACAATGCAATTGGCCCAGAGTATTTTGAGAAATCCCTCAAATTACTTCACTAGATATTATCACTTTTCCCCTTTTATGTGTGAATGTGTTCATCTTATAACAGGCACATGTAAGACGAGGAATTATACATTAATAGCCAGAGCATCACAAAGCCAAGAGGTCTCCAAATTTACTGAGGTCAAATCTTTATTACCCTCCGTATGAGGTTGCTCTTAAGCTAACAAGCCATGCTGAAATAATTCTTCCTTCCAGTAAGCAAACCTATAGGGGCTGAGCTCTACACTATAGACTGTGGTGAAACGTTTGTCTTGGAAAACAGTCAAGATAAATTGTAGGGCTTTCGGTTGCATTTTCCCCTTTGTGGAGTTACCTTTCCCCCAGGATCTAGTGGTGCCTTGACTGAAAAGTTGGAAAGCAAATGAACAGAAGGCAGCTTATTGGGCTAATAAACTCCTAGCAGGTAGGGAGCAGGTGCAAGTGCTCCCAGTTTGCTTTCTTGCTTTATAAGAAGGCTTGTGCAAAGCTGCCTCCTCTACCCCAAGTGAGAGCTCGCTCTTCCTCTTTCATCATTAGCAAGAGAACTATTAGTCCACCACTAACTAATCCTATACTCAATACAAGACTTAAAATTTGCTAAAAACAGTGCCTCATCTGTATAACTTAAATAGGGACAGGGAGGATAAAGTGCTGCTGTACACTGAATTCCTTATTTGCTCTGCATCTTCAAAACTGCAAAGTGCTTCACAGCAATTCAGCTTTCAGAACAGTTCACTTACTGTGCTGGTATTAAAAGTTAAAATATAGAGGGTGCAGATGACAATGCATAAGAAAACAAAATCTATAACTGGATGCCAGTCTCAAATCTTTGTCTGGCAAAATGATTTTAAATGTTAGAGGACTGAAAAGGTACCATATAAAATAAGCCACTAGGCATTTTACTACTTGAATCTTAATGGAGTTTCTTTTTTGCATTTATGTAAGTTCTTCAAAGATTTATTCTCTCAATTACCAATCAAAAGAACTCATAAAGGTAAAGTCAGTGGACCATGAAGGATTAGAGCTTTCTGCTAAGAAAGATGCACACTGGGCAGACCCTGTGTATTAAACAACCCTGTTTGACACCAATCCTTGGCCCAAATGATGGCTGACAAACTAAGTTGTTTATCATGAACTATTTTGATTTAAAGAGAAAAAGAAGTAACAACCCTCCCACATACAACCCACTGCCCCCAACAAAACTCCATATACTCCAGATTTTAGTTGCAGCTTAGCCTGTAAAGGCTGATTCTTAAATCCAGTGTATGGGAACCCAGGAATTCAAGCCAATGAAAACTAAAAGCTAAAGGCTGACTAGATTTCTCTTCCCCATTTTTCTTTTTAGTAAAAAAAAACCCCAAAAGATTAGTAATCTTGTAGCAGCTTCTGCATTAATTTAGTCTGAGACTTACTTAAATATGTATTCAAGTAATGTTTAATATACATAGTTAATTTGGGGAAATTTTGTATGTTGTCTATTAAGGAGTCCTTATTTTCTTTCTTGGGTTTCAACAAAGCAATTAAGGATGTTAGCTTCAAACATAAGAGTGCTCCATTTACTTAAAGGCTAAATGGCAAGCCTGCTTTTATGGGCTACACAACTTGCATGCTTTAATTTAAACATATTTAATTGGATTGGGTCTTGCCCAGGGTAGCAATCTACATGTTGAGTTATTTTTCCTTTCCTAATGCAAGTCTGCCATTTTCCATGAAGGATGTATTCTTGAAGAATACTCAGAGTCATAGAATGGTTGAGAAATTTCTACCTCTGGAAATCATCTACTCCACCCTCCTGCTCAGAAAAGGGTCAGCTAGAGCTCAGGGCTGTCAGGTTTTGACCATCTCCAAGGATGGACACTCCACAGCCTCTCTAGGCAACTTGCTCCAGTGTTTCTTATAGACTGTTTGCTCTTTCAGGCAATGAATACATACATAATATATAACAAGGACATATCAAAAGCTGGTTGAGCATTACTTGTTTAGTTATTATTTTTAACGGTCATCTAGGAGCTTCATGGTACTGATCAGTTGATTATAGTTTGTTGTGAATTTCTGTATAAAAATTGCAAGCATACGTAAAAGATGGTCCAGTAATAGATACTGTACATGCTTCTTCCTTCCTTGAATCGCTGTTAATTATGTGTAAAGAGCTCTAAGTACTGTATCTAGTAGAAAATTCAAGGTGAACCAACGGAGCAGAATATTTTCACACCAGGCAGAAATTTAGCAAGGATTCAAATGTTCAAACTCATTCACTTTTGGAAATGCATGGAAATGAATAAATCCTTAGTACACCACCTTCTTGTCTCATAAAATACACAATACCGGCACAAGCAAAAAAAAAAAACAAAAAACAAAAACATGCTCTGGCACTACACAGGGTTTTGAATCCAACAGAAAGTACTACGCCCTTGGTTACAAAATTATTTTCTGTGGACACGTCCACAGTGCTGGAGGCAGCACAGCACAGGCTCTTGTGCTAGCAACATCTTTGCTAGCTATAGCGCGGTTATCCTGCTTTTTGACCAGAGCTACCACTTTGGCATGACATTGCACTGTGCCATCAGGCTGGCTCATCAGAGGAAAGCTCCAGCTTGAGTGAGTCTCCATGATGCTTCATTGAGCAGCGGAGACATGCTCATTGACACTAGCATTCCCCCCAGGCCACTAATCCCATAAAGCCTCTTGCCTCCTTTCCTGAAAAGTCTGCCTTTGAATTAATCTGTTGGCTTTCCGAAGACATTGCTCTTGGCTTGTTGCAAGACAGTGATAATTAGAGGAATTTTCAGGTCCCTCTTTGCAGTTCTGCCTATATGATCCTGCCCAGATCCGCAGAACCTTGGGTCCCCTTTGCCATGCCAGGCACAGAGCTGTGATGAATGTGATTCTAACCTCATTTCATACATCCTTCCAACAGGCAGCAACGCAAACTTTCCCTGGAGATTTTAGTCCTAAATCGAGAGGTGGTGTGGTCTGGTAAATGGAGCACTGAGCAGGAACTCGGGAGACTTACTTGTCACTTCATTTTCCTATACCTAGCTCCCTTACCTTATTTATTCAGTTCATGAAGTCATCGGGTCGATCCTAACTATGTACCATGCATATCACCTTTACATACATAAAATAGACTTAGTATTACTTTAATAAGAACAATATTTATCATTAAGATAGTAAAAGATGCTAGACTACTAACATTAAGAGATAACAAATATCTGAAAAAAACCCCACAATTTTATCATAAAGTCCGTTCGCAGAAATTTTTCTGTTGGTAACTGGTGTTATAATATTCTCCCAGTCTAATGATGGGCTTTGTTATGTTGAAAGCATCCACTCCATATTTATGTCCCTTTTTCCCCCAAGAAGATCTTTAAAGGTCTATTTTGTCAAATTGTGCTAGAGAAGAGCAGTGCTTTAACTATTTCATCACATTAAGTAGGATTCTAAAGTAATATAATTTTTTAAGATAATGGAGGCTTTTTTCTTTTCCTGGAAAAGAATAGAAAGAAACTAGCATAATTTTTTTCACTATTTTTTTGGCCAGCATTTTCCCCCTCTTTTATTATTTGGAGCATTGTTACTGATGATATGGCAGGCAACATATTGCTGTATTAACAAGGTCACTCAGTCACAAAATCCCATTAGTGGTGAAAATGACAGAACTGAGTTGTGTAGTGACAAATAAGGCAAGTTCTCACCTCGTGTATAGAAGGTCTCAGGTTCAAATTTACACAATGTGGAAGCAGAAGAAAATGCATCCACAACTCGCATCTACTCTGCACAACTAATGCAGAGATGTCCTCAGCTTTCTTACTTAGACAAGGAAAATTTGATGAATGCAGTAGCTTCTTTTGAGCCATGCCTATAAAAACCCTACATGTAACCTTAAATGCTACAGAACATTCAGTAAACCAAGCCTCTTTCAATGTTTGTGTGTGATACCAGTACACAGATTTTATAGCAGGGAGTGCAGCAAGCAAGAGATCCATAACTCAGTTAAAGCAGGGATTATACAAAAGCTTTGCGATCTAACGGAAAGACTAGATAGCAACTTCTTCGGCACAGCCCTGAGCAGAGGTCTAACCTGCGCTGCCAGCAAACCTCTCCAAATTACAATTCCTTCCATGTTTCCTCCCGGCTCTTGCGCATAGCGATACAGCTCTGGCACTTACCGGCGGCACAGGGAAGCATCTTCCCACACCGGCTCTCCTGGATGGCTCAGGGAGGAGGGATGGGACCCCCACCAAGCCCCACCACCGGGCAGTGCCCCAAAGGAGCTGTGTCACCCAACACCCCCGCCCTGGGGAAGCTGGATGGGTAGCATGGAGAGAGCAGCTTCACCCAGACGCAGGTTTGTAATCAAACAACATGAAATAAACAGCAGGCACGGCAAAGAATAGTTAAACTGGTAATAATTCTACAGGAAAACACGAGACAGATTAAACCCTCCTGCAGCACTACGCTCTTTTGCAAAATTCGCAAGTTCCGCAGACTGAGGAACTCGTGACAAAAGTCTGATCAGGGTCTTGATAAGAGCCAGATGAAAAAGGCAAGCTGTCTTTCCTCTAATTTCTTGTCATATCTCGATTCCCTACAAATTTTCAAGGAATTTCTCAGCAACAGACATGCAACTGTGTGTTCAGAAAGCTTTTCCTGCTTTTAAATAATAGTCCTTTTTTTGTCTTTGTTGAAAAATGTAAGAATTCCTGTTAGAAAAATGTTATATTAATACTTCCGTTTTTTTAAAAAAGGTGTTCCTGAGAAAAATATTTTAATTATAGCTCTCACTCAGCTAAACATTATTTACTGGGGTAAAAAAAACCAAAAAAAAACCCCATAAAAATTACTGTAAAATATGATCCCCAGCTTGGAAAGCACTTTGCAGCCCTCAGCTCCTACAGACTCCATCTGAAATCTGTCTCAGAGGCATGGTCCAGGAAGCCCACAGGGGACCTCACAACTGAAGAAGCCTACCTACCTCTAGGGTTCTCATCTCTCCTATGTCCACAAAAGACGAGACTATCTGGTCCAAGATTTTTAAAGAACTTAAGCTCAATATGGTCCTGCAAGCTCTCTGTTTAGCATGGAAAGAGACCACGTCCAACAGACACAAAGAGGTGAGCACTGAAACCTTTCTGTTCCCTTTCGGTTCAGTCAGAACTTTAAACATTTAGCACTTGTTTTTTTCCTTCACAAATTACGTTGATTACCTGCTTTATGCAGAAGGAGCCCACTGTGAAATCGGAGAGCTCTCTACTTGCCAGAATCACTAGGCACGAGCTGCTGCAGGCGTAGCCACGGACAGAAGGGTGCTCATCAGACCTGCTGGACAGCGATATAGGTGCAGGCATACATTAAGTCACATACTGAGCCTGACGCCAGGGCATGAGCCCACTGAACACCGTCTCCCCAAGAGGCATCGAGATGAACACTTCAGTCTGCACCAGCTACAGCGAAAGCTGCACAGCCTTGTGCCTTGCCGCTTCTGCTTACAGGAGTAGCCAGAATTAGGTGAGAGGAGGAAAGCTGATGTTTGAGGAGGGTCTGGGAATAGAATATAAAACCTCTGGCTCCCCTGAACCTTGTAGTCCCACCCATTGTTGCCTGGCGTGACCGAAGATTCTTTACCAAGGCTGGTCTTTGCACAGGCTGGACGTGGTTGCAGACACTGTACAAAACCTAGCGAGCCACAGACAATTCTTTACCTTTCTTAACGCTCTGCTGAAGCTTTTAAGCACCATTATCCATCCCACGCGCAGACTTTGTAGGCATGGCTGGCCTTTCACTGAGAAAGGAAATATTTCCATCTCAAAGACATTTGCTGCTTATGAACTGTCCCAGAGACTTAAGATATTCTTATGGCACACCCTCATTTCAAAGAAATTTACATAGAAATGTTAACACCCCTGTAAATGAATCAGGCATTATGCATCATCTGTAGTGAAAGCAGTTCAGAGAGTCTTACTGAGCACCTACGCAGCCCAAGGAGGGGTTGATTTTCATTAGGTACCTACTTAATGCTTAGGAAAATGGGATCTTGAACACAACTTGGCTTTCCAGGCACTGCCCTTTATGTTCTTAAATTATTTACACTGAAAAAATATTTCAAGTTTAATGTAGATTTAATGCAGTAGAGATCAAGATTTTAGAGAACAAGAATGAAGCCCTAATTCTTGTCACAACAATGTGAGTTCTGCCAGTCACAATTCCATTGCACAGAAAAATTAAAAACACACCATACACCACCCCCCCCAATAGATGGTAACTTTCTAAAAGCTTTTTGCCTCAGAGGTACTTAGGTACATAATTCCTACAGACGGCAACAGGGCATACATAGCTGGGCTACTCGCTTCTGAATAGCGGAGTGGGAGAGGTGCTACGCTGATGGTGAGAATCCCAAACAGATGGTCAGACTGTACATGGAAGTCTTCATATTCGATACTTTCTATGGCAGAGGCCATTTTTTGTTGTATGCTTGCTACGGACTCTGGTAATTTATATGTACCTGTCTTGTATTGCATGCAAGGAATGATTTTCCCCGGGTTCTGGGAGACACCGGGATCACCCAACAAATGCAATACCAGCTCCAAGTGGAGACTCAGGACCAGCAGGTACTTGGAGAAAAGTCCATTCCCAGGACACAGAGCGAGGGGGTTTGCTGAGGGCAGCAGTCTGCTGTCTACTCGGATACCCGATGCCCTAGAGAAAGGCAGCTCGGGACTCCAATAGGAGCCAAAGCAGCTCATCACCTTGTGAAAAATCAAACCACTTGATTTGATCTGACTGCTCAGAGCAGAGGTCACAGCTTCCTGCTGCTTCCCTTTCGGCTCAGGACACGTCAGTGATGCACATAACAGAATAAATGTACTGGTAATGGGACTTTGGTAAGTCACTCATGGGGGCAGATTTCCAGCTTCCTAAGCAAAAAATCTGCAAAAGGGGCAAGTATATTTAGTTAAAAAGCATTCCACCTAATTGACACAAAGTGTAATAATTCTTCCCTGTCTTACAATTTCAGGCTGCCAAAATTTTTGGCTGAACTTGTTAAGACATAAGTTGAATACAAAGTGGCTTTTAAAAGAAGTGTCCAATTAGCTTCCTTTTCTGATTATTTATCCTGAAATTAGATTTTATTGCAATTGTATTTACAAAACTTGTGCTGCGAGATCTTTCCTCCACAGTCTGTCATTGCTAATGAGCAAAGGACGCATAGAAAGTTCTTACAGTTCTGTTCTCTCTTATCATTCCTCAAGGTGAACTATGATTTCTTTCAAGAGCTCTGCTTGCAGAAAAGTAAGGATTTTGTGAAAGACAGAGGCAAAAAATATTAATTGCTTTTTCCCACTTTACTGACAGTTCCACTAGCAGCAAATGTTATTGCAAAGGAGGAAAAAAGCCTCCCACCGTCAACTGCAAGATCACTTCAGTCCTGAAGTCAGCTCAACCTCTGCTGTTCCTCCCACTTTCCTTCCCCACTAAAGTCCTGGGAGGGTGCAGAGACATCCTCTCCAATAGAACAATTACGGAAAAAGTCAGACAAGATTACAATCACCAGGCAAATTAAGTGAAGCAGTAAACGTGATTCCTGTAGGAGTGGAATCTTTCAGATCCTGGAAAGGAAGAGAGAGCAATAATAGGAAACTACAAGGGAAATTACATTTTTCCCTTTTTCTTCACGAGAGATGAACTTTCCTCAAAAATGTCTGATTTCAAGACAAAGGTTGCACTATTAGATGCTGATTTCATGCCTTAGAAACAATGGACAAGACAAAACCATATAGTATTTGCCATCTAGAATAGAATATTGATTTTATTTTTTTTCCCCCTACAAGCCTGCCAAACAAAGTCTGAGTTAAAGCAGACTGTGTGGCAACTTCAGGTCACCATAATTCTCTTTAGTTCCTCTCCTTGTCAAAAGCCATGATATCAAAGCTGCCCTTTTGTTCCCCTTAATTCTATCAAATGCGCTCCCCATCTCTGAGCTTCCCTACCTCTTCATGCAAAGATGAGGAATAACTCAGTCTTGGACTCAGACATATCTATAATCATGATCTGAACACAAAGAGCCAACAGACATCTCTTTGCACAACTCCAGCCCTGCATTTACCTGGGAGATGGAGGGGTGTAACCTGAATGAGAATCAGGCTCTGCAGCATAGTCGGTGACAACAGCTAAAAACTAACGTGTCGCATTCCACCTCACTTTTTCACACAATACAATTTTGAGGATGGCCTGAACCCTCACCAGCTCCTGCACAAACCTGCACATATTGAAGGCCATAGGTAACTACATGTGTTTGCATTCAGTGTCTCCAGGCACATACCCAGAAAAACCTCAGACTGGGAACTAGCTGAGTAGCTCAGCTTTAACTTTTAGTTTTGCAGGGCTTCACAAAGTAAGAGGTGTCCTGCCTCCATCCCCTGAGAGCCAGAACTGCCAGGCTTGCTGCATGCCTGCTCTCTAGGGCTTTGCAAAAAAAAAAAAAAAAAAAAAAGACCTAACAGTTCTCTTGAAACACACAGCCAGCTGCAGGGAAAACATTGCCTCCATTCCAGACTGTGTTGAATGGCTAAAGTACGTCCCATGGGTACTTCAGCTCGGTCCCCTCCTTGGTCCAAGGGGGATTTAAAACTGCCCCTCCCACAGGGGTGCATTTTTCTCACTGTTGTGGAATGGAAGCAGCCCTTTTTCCCCACAGTCACCACTTACTGATGTAAAGGTGGAACATAATTCAGGATTTGGGATGTTTTCCTGGAAGAGAACCAGAGCTATGCATTGGCATTCTTAGAAAGTCACATGTAGGTGAACAGCTGGTGGGTTTGGGTTTGTTTGCTTGTTTTGTTGGGTTTGTTTAGTTTGCTTTGTTACATCTTATAACCTCTAACTATATAACTTCTACACAGATTTATGATTCATTATTTCCTAATGGGCCATTTCTTTCGTGACAGAGAACAGGAGAGAACCACGATGCCAACAGTTACATCACACATTTAATTAGTTAGAGAGTACCTGTCCATCATTCTCCACTCATCAGGAATTTCTGATAGGATGGTAATGAGCATGAAAAGCAAGTGGTCAGTCTCAAATTTCACAATAGGCTTTACTAAGAGTTTAGAACAAGCTTACAAGAGAAAGATTTTAGTCCAGAATACCCAGAAGAGAAGAAAACCCACTCTCATCGTTGGCTGCTTATTCCTGGAAGTTACATATGGGATAGAGGCCAGTGGTTAGTCACAGTCCTATAATGATTTCCAGTATAATCATATTATAAAGTGTTCTTCCATTGTTTTTGCTATTTTGTGTCTACCAGTTCTGACCAGGTTTTTCCCTCCAAACCAGAGCCCCGTAATTAGCGACACTGATCAGACCGTGCAAGCGACCATAGTATGTTGTAATCTGGAGAACTGAAACACTCACTTCTTCCAGTTCTTGCTGGGAAACTGATAGTACAGACTGACCTTGAGATTTTTCTCTGTTGTCTTGGATGAAACAATGAAAGTTTTCAAATCTCAAAGAAGGAAAAGGAGCATGAAGGTAGTGTCTAGAAACAAGTTTCCTCTGAGGAATGTCAGCATTGCCAACGCGAAGACTGCTATCATTACTCAAGATTTAATATTCAAAATATTGCCAAAAGTCTGCAAGAGAATGCTTCCTAAAGTGGAGGAAGGTAAAACCAAACGCTGCTTTGGATTTAGTTAGTACAGAAAGGTCTGAGTGTAAACCTGAATCCAGATTTTGACAGCATGCAGTAGTCATGCTTGGATCCAGTATTGGTTTTGGCCCTAGAAACAATTGTTTTGATATTTTTAAATAACCTTTAAACCCCAACATTTTCATAAGCTACTTGTCCCAACTTTTCTCAACAAGTTGAATAAGAACTGGCTTTCTTCCTCCTTCTCCTCTCGTTAACAAACAAACACGAGCCTTCTCAACAAAGCAGTCTGTATCTTAAGCAAATGACCAATCAGTGGTAGAGCCAGGAATAAAACCCACAAGGCCCAACTCCCATGAGCCTTTTTAATGTTGGACAAACTGCTTCTCAGACACAAAAGCTGCTTGCTTCTGGATGTCATTGTCAAAACTCTGTTGAATGATGAGATCCCAGTGTTACACAAGCTTTGACACTAGGTGGTCCCACAGAAGAACATAAAGTTGGAGTCAAACTGTCAGGCGATCCAGGCTTCGGCATCAAAATTAACAGGTTTTATCGTTAAAATATTAAAAAGGCAAACATTTTTTCAGCAGAAGGAATACCACGTGAGCTGGATCATTTCACAGAAGTGACCAGCTGTGAAATACTTGGAGAACGTTGGCTGCTGCATCCTTCACAGCTAACCTGACTGAAAGGACTGGCTGGTCACTCCCCTCATTCCCAAGGACTCAGATGTGCTGTAAAGCCTTAGATCATGCAAAGTTGTTTTCTAACCCCAAACAGTAAACAAATGAAAATATATTAAAGAAAACCTTTTCTTAGTGACTAGTAAAGCGTGAATAATTGGTTCTGGCTTATAGTTTGTAGCAGTTATCAAACTTTTCAGGCCTTATTAAAAGATTAAAATGACTCCTGTGTCTTCAGTTATGTTGCAATCCAGAAATAGTTTAGAAAAATAGCAAGACTCTTTTTGGTTAGAGCTCCTGAACTATATAAACACAAACATTTCTTATTCTAAATATGTAAAGCGGTTAATTTACTGCAAGCTAATCTGTTTGTTTAAAATGCTTAGTTTGCTTTCAAAACAAGGGCTTCTGGCCTCGGGAGTTATATAAAGAAGGTGTGTTCTTTATTGTTTTCATATACCTTAACTACATAATTGCCAAAATGTTTTGTTCTCAACATTTAATGCTCCCCTGCCCAGAAGATTATATTGAATCAGAACACGTGCAACTGAAAGCATGCACCAAGAAGAGGCAATAGCAGGAAAAGAAACTATCTGCTTAAGAAAAAGGCAAAACAGATCAGCATCCCCCCACCTCAGACTGAAAACATAGGCTCACATGTTTAGACATGCATTAACGTCAAAACCAGGATTTCACCCTGGGAAATACATCGCCACCACCCCCCAAAGTCAACCACACCGCTCCCCTGACTTCAGCAGGGCCAGCATTTCATTTCCCATGATTTTCAATGAGGAGAGGGTCAGCCCAGCAGAGAGGCAGACGGTTAAAATTAGCTATTCCTGCTCTCCACCCTCTTATGATCTCCACAAACATTTCTAATCAACTCTGTTGCAATTAGTTGCTGAAATATCCTATTAAATACAGACAAATCTTTTCCGATGTATCCATTTAAGAGGAAAATTTAGGAGCTGGCATAAATCCACCTCTTCTGACATGACTTCCCTTTTTTGATTTATTTTTAATCTTGCACTTCTCCTTTTTTCCAATACCTTTCATCCCTCGTTCCATACTCCTCCCTCTCAGGGAAAATGCACGGTGACAGTATAGACTGCATGGCAGCAGGAGAAATGAAAGGTTTATTTCAAAGTTGCTCTGATCTTTTGTGTGTGTGTGGTTTTGTTAAGTACATACTGTATTTCTGAAATCCAGCTAGGAAAACCTAGAAAAGTCTTCCAATTATAATCCTTGATATTTCCCCTGAAGCTAAACCAAAGCCCCTTTGAACTAGAAAAGTGTCTTTCAAAAATGAGAAGGGCAAGACCTGAACTTTTCTACCTGTAGTCTTCTAGCCCAAGATTAGAGTTGGGGTTTTTTTCCTCCTCCTCGAGGAAGAAAATACACTGATTTTTAATACAACTATTTTTAGCTAATCCAGCTTTCCTTTTTATCCTCTGTAGCCAATGCCTGCGCCAGTCATTTGAGCATTATTTAAGTTATACATCTACATCAAAAGTAACAGTTTCCCTGGTGTATATTTGCTGGCTGTGCAGAGAAGGTAAATAAGATTTTTGCAGTGCTTCTTGTCAAAAATCCCATTGTCACAGGCATGTTTATTGATTAATTTTCCCAAGTATGTAAGTTATGGATTAGCCTTTGCTCATGTTAAAAACAGTTTCCATTAGGAAGTCAATGCCTCATGAGGTGCAGATGGATTTAGCGTGTGTGTATTCATCTGGTGCTCTCTCAAATGGCTCTGTGGTGGGGTTGCAGGGTGATTTCAGGGAGGAGAGAATTCATCACTCTTGCTTACATGGTAGCTAATAGGCTTCTCCCCACTGCCCTGGGTGCTGTTTGTAACAAGACCATAAAGATTGAGACTGTGTATATGTTGCTTAGCATAACTCCTTTAATGCAGGTGGTTTAGAAAACTTATAGGTAGCATAAATGTGAGTTTTCTAGCATGAAGTACCATAACAAGGTGGAGCATGGGTTTAATGCACAGAAAGGGAATCATTCCAATTTTTCTAATGGGCTTTCATACCCACATGAAGAAAAGCAGTTCAGCTTCCTACATCTTTTAAAAGTAGCATGCTTTACATAAAACCTATTGCCTTTCTGCTTGATCTATGGTTTTAAACATAATATTATGCCCAGAATCTGAACTAAAAAGGTAATAAAGATACTGTCTTCTGGGACCAGATCAGCAATGAAACTTCCATTTTCATAACTCACCAACCCCAAGTACAGCTTATCAAATTTATTCTCATGGAGTGTTTAACAAATAAACCGAGAGAAATGCATTCAAGTGAAGTAATGTTCAGTATTTTAATTTGAGGTCTGTGTGAGGACAAGTAATCATGCATTTTGCTTAATTGCTTCACACTTATTCCTGTTTTTAACACCTCTCCAGCAAATTAGACAAGAATTTTCAATGTGTTACTGGAGTTGTGTCAAAGATCATATATTACCCGCTTTGTATGCTCCAGCAAAAGCCCAGAAGCCACGCAGAAGACAGACTGGACCAGAGTGAGAGGAAAAGCTTACAATAGGAAGTCTCATGGTGCATTACTAAAGTTAAGAATAGATATTCCTACTACAGAAGAACTCAAAGGCCTTAAGCAGAATGAGTTCCTTGCTATATCCAGGAGGACAGGATGGTCTATCAGTTAAAGTACAAGTAGAGAGCTTTACATGTGAATGGCCCAAGCACCTCAGAAGTATGAGCGAACCAGCAGAGTCCTCTGCCGACTGCTCAAGTGTTTTGGTATTCTTAGTTAACCCAACATTTTAGCATAAGGACCTCTTACTGATCGAATGCCTTTCCAATATACACGGAGTACTGCTAGGTGGAAGACTGTGGACGCCAATTCTTTAGGCACCAAAGCCCTGAGGGTCAGCTGAGACCCTCGTGGTAGGACTAGCATTTCTTCACCTCCCAGACACATTGCAGAGATGCCTACACTCAAGACTGAAGGGCAATCGGGTACTGTGGTTTCCAAGGGCCACCTAGGTAGTGCAGCTGGTTTGTTTTGGATCCATCTGGGAATGCAAGAAGCTGAAACGTGAGAATTCAATAGAAGCGCAAAAGAGTATTTGTTGGCTCACAGGACACCGCCAAACCAGAAGAATCCCCGTATTTCTCCCTTAAAGTCCCAAAAGAAAGGACTGGCAGGTGGGTAGAAGGTTTTTAATGAGTTCTCACAAGGAGCACAAGGATGTCAGTGGGTTCTGGGCTCTCTCCTTCACTCTCATTGAGAGGCAAGAGCATTGGGACCACGTGCTAGCACTGCCCTTGCAATGGTCACCCTGGGAGATCCGAGGATGACTCCTGTTGGCCTAATAAGCGTGGAAAAAGCCACCAATATGTTCTTTTGGATAAGGGACGAGATATAACTACACTGCAGTACTCAAAGGTTCTTTTCTGGATGTGGAGAATATGACTCGGAACAGCTCAAACATTTTATAGCCACCACCAAAGGGAGACAAGAGTCTCACTCAGAACTTAAATTACCCACATTTGCAGGTATAGAAAAAAGCAGGCATTGCCTTATTAGTTTGGCATTGACAAGCTGGACAATTTCCTCCACTTAGCAGGCAGCATCTCAGTGAGAGGTAAGCCTGGTGGCAGCTTTCAAGCTGTCTACAGTAAGGTATACACTTCAGAAGAATATGTATTTTAGCAAGTACAAATTAAAACACAGGCAACAATTTTATACAGGAAACCCCCCCCCACTGTGGCAGCAAAAAAACTGGCTAGCGTTCAGAAGCACAGCTCTTTAAACTGGTATTGACTGATTCATTAGATGTATAGAAGTGCTATTAAGAGCGTGAGGGCTCCTATCCAGATGGATAGGGACTCTCAGCACAACTTCAGAACGCATCTCAAAAGCAACCGTACAAATTAAAGATATCCTGTCACAAGTAAACCCAGTCACATCAGCTCTATACCCTCTCAACTGTCAACTTCCCTACCGTCTCACTAATTTCAGGGGCTGTCATTAGGGGGAAAGACTGAATTCTGCAGTGTGCCTTGACTTGACAATGTGCCCTGACTCAGACTGTTTTATTCAGACTGAGAAGAGGCAACTTTCAGACCAGGTGGCAAGAGCTTTTGAAATATGTCAGTGCTTGGCCCATCTTTCTTCACTCATTTTATTCAAGGAGGCTCCAGTTCAGATAACCCCTCTGATCAAAGCTAAGACTAACATTGTAAGAAAACCAGGACAACATTAGTAGCGAGATGTGGATAGATATGTTATTCATATGTGCTCATATATGCACATCTCCTGAAAAAGCCTGAAGTTGCCTCAAGTTCATGATTTTCTACCAACCCAGGCAAAGCTTTTACTGAGTGTTACCAGGAACATTATTTGCCTTGAAAGAGCAAGCATGAACTTTGTACAGCCACCCAGCAACACATCTCAATGTGAAATCAGTTCCGATAATGCCACTGAACGTAACTTAGCCTACAATTACTTGCCTGTGCCGTTGTTTTCCCTGTGAAACGCTGCAATGCTTGAACTGATAACGTTGGAACTGAAGTCTCACGACTATTGTGCAGTATTCCTCTCCACCTGGGAGACTTGGCAAGGCAAGACGTTGACATCTTCATGAACTTCGCACTTCATATCAACAAGAGGATGTGAGCTTGTCAACTTGACACTCATAGTGCAATCTCTTTCAAATTGGCCCTTAGAAATCATTACAATGTGACTGGAAGCTCTTCACAGTCATATAAATAGGATCCATTAGATTCAGCTGTTACAAAAAAAGTCAAAGGGTACTCATCATGTCCTTTCACCCAAATTAATATTGTCACATTTACTTACTAATACTTAGAGGATGTTGGTGAAATGTCTTTACCATCTGTTTTAGTTCATACATACATCATTAGAAGGATTCTTTCTTTTTTTCTTTACTGAAGCTGTCCTTCAATTAACACATAATTTCTTTCTAGCCTGCCAGATATTTTTCAAGTTACAAATATATGTCACACTAGTGTCCAATCCTTAAGAAATGCCTTCACCTCATTAAATTAAGTGAAGACTCATCTTACGTTCATCGCAACAGCAGGTTTTCATTTTAAAACTGGAAGCACTTAGAATTCTAAGGGAAATGATCAGAAGGATTTAAAAATATTTGACAGGGTTTTAAGGATGAACAGAAATTCTGAGCGCTTCCTCCTACTCACATAGTCTGTGTGGCTACGTAAGTGATTAAAGATAAACCAAGAACAACAAGAATTTGGCACTTAAAAAAATTAGAGCCCACTTACAGTCTCATAGTCCTTTATATCTAACTGGTATACTTAACCTACCGATAAACGACACGTTAGCTTAGGTAGAGAAGAAGTTTTACGTCACTCTCGTGATCCATACCTCAAAAAATCTCAGAGGAAATACGAAAGTTTAGGCATTGAGAGGATGTGCCCTACAGGTAAAAACTACCTGCCAGATACTCCCCACATCACCATCTTCTGTTAACACCAGGAAGATCTTAATTCCAATATTTTACATTGCAAAAGTATCACACAAGGAGATAAACATCTTTTGGTATTTAGTGCTGCTCGGATCCTCTATAATGTTATATTTTCATACCCATACTAGCAATGTAAGTCAAACCTTTGTTTGCATAACAGGTATGATTTCTTACATGTGAGATATGAATGCACAACAGCATATGGACTAACTGCAATTATAAAACTGCACAAGGACCACTTCTGTGCACAATGCAGCAGCAAAAAACAATGGGATCAAAAATAGAGTGTAATCTTCATGCAAAATACAAACTTTGACAGCATCTCTGGCCACCTGAGAGAGTCTCCAAGGGTCTCAGGTGAAAAACAGAAATTTGACATCAAATACCCAGACATCCTTTCATCTAATTACTTCCTCTCATTTTATTAGCTCTCTGCTAGCTGAATTGCATAAGCCATTCCACTGCATGAGAAGGATCTGTAGCCATGGAAATATTTTTTTTTCTCTGAAAGCATACTTGCTCACTTTGTGAAAAAGTATAATCCTCCCTAGCAAAGCTGTGGGGATATTGGATGTTTGAAGTATGCAGATTAAGCCTAGGGTGCAACTTCTACACCACAGCCCACAGTGTGGGACCAAAAAAAAAAAAAAAAAAGTAGTGCCAGGGCTCCCCCAGGATCAGAGCACAACTCTTGTCCGAAGGCAGCCCTACCAGCCAGGCTTGCCTGGAGCAAAGGGGGAGCACCAGGCTTTCCTTTCTCTGTGCTTGGCAAGCATCAGGAGCCAAGGTTTAGGATGTGGGTGGCCCCATGGCTGCTTTTCTACCTCTTCCCTTCTGGAGGAGCTGACACCTGGAGGCAGGTGAAGAGGAATCAGTCATTTTACTCATCCAAAATTCAAGGAGTGGTGTCTCTGGAGGAGTATGTGGAAATGCCACCTGCTGCCTTCATATGAAGAGAAACCTACTTCAGGGTCTTTTGTCACTTAGTTCTGCCTTTTTTTTTTTTTTTTCCTCCCCTTCCACAAATCACATTCAACTACACTTGGCAGTTGATATCAGGAACGGGACATTTACTGCAGATGAAGTGATGACTCTGCAGATCCCAGTCAGTCATGCAGATTCCAGACAGCCATAAACTTTTCTGGTTTGCTTCCATCACTTCAGGTTACCCAAAATTCAGTGATGAATTTATGGAATGAGGCATCTGTGACTTGTCAGAATTTACTTTTCATGGCAGGCAACACAGATAAAAGTCATTCTTGGCTATCATGATTGGATTGCTGTGAAGTGCCACGTCAGGTTGAGCTCAGCTAAATTCAAGTGTCCACTGAAGGGATGCAGTATTTCACCTTTTAAGAGCAATTGTTAAATTCTGGGCTTGTTGCAAACTCCAAGGATGGAACAACTTATTATTTAAGCAAGTACTGCAGTAGACCAGGAGTCAAACTGAGATCCTGGTTATTAATTACCCTCCAGCTTCAAGGGTGACAGCAGGAAAAACTGTCAGTATCAAACCACCTACATCACACATCTGAGTGAGAAAAGAAGGATGCGTATCTACCTGCTTCCTACCTGTGGGGAGATCTTTTGGACCTGTGGAATACACCATGGCTCCTTTCCTGCACTTGTACATTTGGGGGGAGTCCCCCCTCCTCGGAAGTCACCGTGGGGAAGGGATATTGCACACCCAGCTCTCACCCCAGCAGGGAGTCAAGCTACAGCCAGGGTGGGCATCCAAATTCCAGTTTATACTTATCCAATGTAGTGAGCAAGTGAGATACTGTGACTTCCATCAGGTCCATGACTTGCCCTGGATCTGAGTCCTACAGTGATGGAGAACACATCAAAAACTCAGTGGTTTCATTTACGCTGGAGTGGGAGGAGAAAGTTCTGTGTCCACTTGAATGCTAAGATAACACTATTGCTATTTGAGTTTAGCTACTCTGAGTGAAGCACACGTCACGGCTTCACCTCCTCAGGGAAGGGCACCTAAGGAACTAAACAGTAGTTTATTACAAAGCGTGGGCATTTGGGGTTCCGCACAGAAGTAACCTGTGATTTTCCCAGAAGGTCTCAGGCTAGTGCTGGGCAGGGATTAATCCTTCCTTCTGACAGACGGGTACGAGCTATGCTGGGGAATAGAAGAGACAGAACACAGGCTGAGATGTGGGCAGCATATTTTGGGGAACAGTTTTAACTTCTAATTTCTTATAGATCCAAGCAAGCTCACGGGCCTTCTGAGCAAGTTGTTGCTAGTGAGCTGTGATTTCTCCTCCTCCAGATAAACAATTATTCAACTAAGACAACTATACAGCCAAAAATATTTGAGCATAGGTAAGATCACGCTAAGCATATTACCAATATGAAGTTGGGTTTTTTTAAACCTTTCAGAAATGTTGAGAAAGTATTCAAGAGGCACCACGCTCTTTCCTTTAGCATAATTTTCTCCCATTATCCCTCAGCCTTTGTCCTGCTGATGGGGATGCCATCACATGGAGCAACAGAGCTCCTCCTTTCCTCTAGCTGTAACTCCTGAGAGGCTGCAGTTCTTCCTGCAAAGTAACAGGAAATCTAGATAGGACCTGCTAAATCCTTGGCTGAAACAACAAATACTCCTTTGTCACACGCAGAGGTTGTGAAAGTAGTAAGGCTGGTGTCCATTCAAACACAGCACTGAATGGATCGCTTTGCATTCTGTAACTGAGCAAGCATACAGCAGACACTGCGTTTGGGAAGAGCCAAACCTCTTGTAGTCTCTTTTTGACTACCGAGCTGGCAATTGACTGGAAAAAACACAGCAGCAAAAGCAGTGAAGGGAAAAGAGGTGCAAGACAGAGCTGAATGTGATGCCATAGGTGGTACTTTTGTAAACCACTCCTGCCCCTGCAAGGCACTTAACCTGAAGTGTACATGGTTTCTTCCCCAGCAGCAGTTTTTCCACCTTCTTTTGTCCTACTGCATAATATCTAGTATCTGACTCTTTTGTGATAAGCACTACACACTTACTACTAATCGTGGTGGATTTTATTCCCTTGTTCTTTTTTGAACTTCCCTTAATTTCTCTTCTTATTTCTGATTGGATCAGCTATAATTGTTATATTGATTTTTGTATTTTTCTATCTGCAATTTATGAGCAGTATCTTTTCTATTTGCTACTGCTTTCAACTGCAGGAACAGTCTGAATGAATCAGAATTAGGTCTAGTTGCAGCTGAGCTGTGGAAACCTGCTGAGCCATCATAGCTAGAACCCTGGATCCCAGAAACTGTCATAAATAAAAGCCATTATGAATAGTACCTCATGCCATTTCTGACTGTGAGCATATGGCAGCATGCTCTGTATGGCTAGGGAAACAATAACTACTTTATGCACCTATTTGAATGTTAATACAAGGAGCTTTATTCTGATGTTACACAAAACCATCAGAGTTCCTAGTTACCGAATAGTATGATTTCTAAATTCTGCTTCAAAGCTTCACTGAATCTCCCTCCTCCTGTCTGCGAACTGAAAAGCCAGACCGAGTGTGAAGGAGAATTTATTTTCTATTAGAAAAGGAGGCAACATGGTGAGTATAGCTCTTGCGCATGACTCTACAAGGCTGAGTGAAGTGCAGGAACCTTCGTCCCCTTTCTGAGGCAAGTTTATCCCAGAAAAAACTAGCCAAATCACACGCTAAATAAGCAATGCAAATAAAATAAAATGTATCTGGGTAGCTCTGAAGATGGGAGCAAGCAGGGAAGAAGCAAGAAGGGAGCGGGAGCAGTGGAGTGGAGGGAACGGGGCTCTCCCGAATGAAGCTTAGAGCACAGGAGAGGGATAGCTGCAATCATCTGCCTACAGCCTCGTGCTGTCCTAGGCAATAAGGTTTAATAAACTCTTAATTAAAACACATCAGTTCCTATCCTAAAAACAAGTTACAGGAGTTATACCATGTTTACTACAGGAAATCTCCCATAAATGCTCTGCTTTTCTAATATGAAAATGTTGTGCCAGCCCTATCGTGTCTGCTCAAAGGTATCTTCTCCCCTCCTCCCCCTTCTTTAGAGACTTCTCCTCTGGTAAATCTGTAGGTGAGAGTCATACCTTCTCTCAACCTTTGTTTTCTCCAGCCTGAAGAAGCCATACTTCCAATTTTCTTTCGTAAGATAGGCTGCTAAGACCATTGTACCCTTCTCACACATACCATCTTAAATTAATTTTTGAGAAATTATACACAGAGATCCACACAGCATTTCAGATAAGGTCATACTGGAGCCTTGTACATAGCATGGAAATCGCTACACTAAAACCAGAACATAATAGCTTATGACCCCAATGAGCTTTTTCACAGTTATGTCTGTACCTGTCTAAAACACATGACCTGACTTCTCCTCTGCTCCCAGCTCAAGCACCACTTAATGCCTGAAATTCTTGTTCATGGTCCCAAAGTGTATAACTTTGCATTTTGTACTATAATGTTCCATCACACTTATATCACTCTTGATCTCAAGGTCATCTAATTATTTCTATATAATATGGTAATTCACATTTTTATTGGGAACATCCCACACTTATGCCACCAGAAGAAAAAAATTAATTCAGCCCCACTTTTGGTTTTGAGGTCATTAATGAAAATATTAAATCAGATTATGCTCTAATCCAATAATTGTAGTTCACTAGACAATTTCTAACTGTTCCCATTTCAGCATGGTCTTCTGCCAGCTTTCTCTGGGCCACCTTCCACCATCACTTTATAATTCTTAGACATCAATCTCCATCTTAACTTAATAAAGTTACTCTAAGTTTAACTAATATTTTTCCATCTGGCACAACAGTAGGTGTTTTACAGAAGCCTTGAATGCTGCTTACACATGTAGTTTCTCCCCCCCCCCCAAGCTTTTCCATGCCTTAGAAATGGGAAGGACTGAGCCAAATCCAAGTAGCCTCCAATCCTACAGACGTGTTGGACCTATGCTACCAGGAAGATGCAGCAGCTCAGGGGGTAGGAGGCTGAGAAGCCCAAAACATCATTGCCCTCCGTGCAATAAGTTCTACCTCTCAGCAGTCTCAGGGCATCAGCCAGGTTTGGAATTCAGCCTTCTCAGCATCCTACATCATGAGGTTGGGAGGGAAGGCTTGTCCTCTTTATTCCTCCCTGATGGGATGCCAACAGACATCACTGCAAGAAGAGGCCTTTGAATATTTCCTCCCTAAAATCAATTTGTCTGGAAAGGGCAAGAGATTAAGGAGTTCAGCTGGAACAAGATTTATTCCCATGCATACACATGTGTTTTTAAAGCATCTTTCTTATCGTGCACAATAGTAATTCCTGAAACATCGCTCTTGAAACTTGTTCATTCAGCACAAATGCAGTAAAGGAAGTCCCAGGTGCTACATCGCTGTCAATTCCTTCAGTGCTTGCAGCTTTCTTGCAGCTTCCTAAGAAGTTCAAACTCCTGATCTAGCCTATTTCAAGACTGTAGGAGCTATTCGGGATGATAAAGTCATACTAAAAGCCTTTGCAAAGCTTTTTTTTTTTTTTTAAAGAAATGTCAGAGCTAAGACTTGCCCTTTGTGCTGTTTTCCTCTGGTATTACACAAATCCTGTGAGATTTTTGTATTAGACCTGATGACCAGATACCTTACCCTTGGCAATAAAAGGGATATCTGTGCATGAGCCAGAAACATAAATGTTGCATTTCTTGGCCTTTCTATTAATGGTGGTATTCACACTCATTTAGGCTTTTTATCAAAACCTATATTTGGAAAGTACTGTGGATGTTAAAGGGAAAAATAATGGGCTTGGCATTATGCAGGTACATCAGAATAGGCCCTTGTTACATACAGCGCATCCAGTGAGCTACAGAGTTTCTGACTGCTGATTTTCCTTTGTCAAAACATTTAAGATTTATGGTGTCTTGTTTTATGCTCCTATCATACTCCCATCTATGACTCAGGCTTACTGGTAATCTTCATTGCAGCTAATGTTCTCTTATGTCAGAGCATGACATGAAAAACCTTTAAAAAGATAGTATAAAAAAAAGTAGGTTTTTGTTCAAGGTAGACTATCAGCTCCTTTACACCATTTGCAGTTGAGACTTTGCAGTCTGGTGCCAATGTCATGTTACCTGTACCACAACTGACACTTTGCCAGTAAATATTAACTTCTTATGAACTACAGAAGCATCTTCCTGTTCCAAATGTCTCCGTGTTCCCATTTTACCCTTCCCGTCTAGGATGACTCGAAGTAATACAAAATTCTTGAACACATCCCAGCTACGCTTGTTATGCCCCCAGCAAAATTTGATCCAAACTTCAATAGGGTGGGTTTTCAAGTGCCATGGGTTCAGAGAGTCTGGAAAGTTTCTGAGGTCCTTTATTGCTCTTTTTTGTTTTATGGATGATGCAGTTGTTAGCGTAATGTAGGCTCTAATACTGGTTAGTAACAGAGAAAGCAGAGATGGTGAACTTAATCTCAACATCAATGCCTTTTTCATTTTGTTCTTTATTGAAAAGGTCAGCTGTAATTAAGGTGCTTACTTATTTAAACACCTATAGATAAGGACAAATGATCTCACAGAGCACTGCCATGAATACTTAAAGATAAGCTAGATGTTTTCTAAGTGGCTGGGTCTAATTAAATTTTTCCTAAGATACTCTTGTAGAACTGGCTGGAGCAGTCTCAGATTTCCTAGCAGTTATCTTTGAGAATTTCTGAAAAATAGGTGGAGACCCAAAAGATTACAAAAGGATAAAACCAGTGCTTCTTTACCACAAAGATAGGAAAGAGAATATTATAGACCACACAACTTCAGCTCTTGGAGAAATAGTAAAACAGTCAAAGAACACATAAGCAATTAAAAGAAAAATAAGGAAGACTAGAAACAGTTAGGAGGATTCATTAGGAACAAATGATGTAACACCAATCTAGGTTCTTTCCTTGGTAGGGTAAAAAGCTTGTATTTAGCAAGAAGTTGCAGCAGGTATCATATAAACTTGAATTTAGTAGGGTTTCTGGCCTTATCTCCTACAACATCCTCATAAGCAGCCTAAGAAACACAGTCTAAATGAAACTAGAGGATGGAAACCAAAACATCCCACAAAACATATCCAGAGAGTCTACGCATCCAGAAAGCGTATGCTGTCACCGGACAATCCCATGCAATACAACCTCCCCCAGTGAGATGTCCTCTCAATGTTTCATTTATGACCCAGATGATTAAATATAGGATGTGTGTTAAATTGGCGGGTCTGCACACAAATTCGGTAAGAGCCAATGCAAAAGTTTTACATTTAGGTTGGAGCAACAGGCTCCACAGCTAGAGGATGTGGTACCCACTAGCCAGCCCTCTCTCAGAGCACAGTTAGGAGGCTGTGAAGAAACACAAGGTGAAAAAGAGTTAGAAGGTCTATGCTCCTGCCAAAAAGGCAGTCATCACCCCAAAAGATACAAAGGGACATAAAGTCATCCTTTCCTTCTCCTCAGGGCTCGCAAGGCTTCTGTGGGAACAGTGTGTTCAGGTTTGGCCAGCATGCTTCTCAGCAGTTACAGAACACTCAGGGAGCAGTTGCAAGTGGCAAAAAAGATCAGTTTTCTGCAAAAATTGGGGCTAGTTGAGTCTAGGAAAAATGCTAAGATGAGGCATTTAACAGCCTTCATCTATGCAAGAGAACACTGTAAAAAAAAGCTCTTACCCGTATCAAAGATAGACAGTAAAAAAAAAAAATCTAATGAACTTCAACTACAGCAAGGGTAGATATTAGAAAAGCTTTCAGCAGTAAAAATAGTTAATTATCTATGGAATTTGTAGGAATTCCATCTCTTTAGTAACAAAGTCTGATAAGTAGTCCATTAAAAACTCCAATTTACCCATAGAAGGCGAAACCCACTTTTCCTCTCCTTGTACTTTCTGACTGCAGACTCCTTCCCTCAACACCCAATAGATTCCCCGTGTCTGCAGTTCCTCTCCCCTGAGCAAAGCTCTGTCATGCTTTCATAGCTCCTTCCTACAGCAATTCACACCAGCGTCCCCTCCTTCACCATTCTACTATAACCCCTTCATCAGATTTTTAGTACACCACATCTTCCCTTCTGCTACATTAACCCCCTCGCCTTGCCCGGCCTCTGCATCTTTTCATCCCCATACAAGCTGTACGTGCTTGTCGTCTAGTTGGCAAGGGATGATACAGTCCCTGGGCCACGTTTGATCGACTAGAACATGCTTTCCTCCTGCCGGTTACAAGCCATAGCCGAATGCACTCTTTCCTCACCTCTCTGGTGGGAGGGTGGCACATACTCATTCCTCTGGGCAAGGCAAGCAACATGTGGCACCTCTGAATCGTAGGCAGTCCACAGAAATTTCCCCACGGGCTGGGTTAGACGACCTGTTCTGAGCAACCGGGGGGTTATTGGCCCTGGCTGGTACAGAGGTGGACTGCCTGACTTCCTGAGCTTCATGTCACTACTTCATAGACTCATAGAATCATTTGGGTTGGAAAAGACCATTAAGATCATTGAGACCACCAGTAAACCTAACACTGCCAAGTCCACCACTAAACCACGTCCTTAAGTGCCACATGTGCACATAGATGTGCCCATCTCTCATAGTCCTGGTTTCAGCTGGGATAGAGTTAAGTGTCTTCCTAGCAGCTGGTACAGTGCTGTGTTTTGAGTTCAGTAGGAG
>JANZLQ010000057.1:17415766-17445865 GCA_026212715.1 Elanus axillaris
TTTACTATTACTGTTGTCATTTTATTAGTGTTGTTATCATTATAATTACTTTCTTCTTTTCTGTTCTATTAAACTGTCCTTATCTCAACCCACGAGCTTTACTTCTTTTCCTGATTTTCTCCCCCATCCCACTGGGTGGGGGGAGTGAGTGAGCCGCTGCCTGGTGCTTAGTTGCTGGCTGGGGTTAAACCACGACATTGCACTACACAGTAAAGTACACAGAAACATCCAGCAGGAACTGCTAAATCAAGAATAGGGGATTAGGTGCTTCCAAGCCACCCCAAATTACAGCCTTTGTCCCTATCCCAGGGCTTGCTCCTGGGAGACCCGAGCAGCCTTCTCTGCCAGCATCTCAAGTTAGGCAAGTGCACATGTGCTTTGTGAATCAGGATCTTTCCAAAGCAAATGCTAAGACTTCACCCAAGGATCATTTAACAATTGAATAACACTCAGCTATCCAAGGTGAAACCAACAGCAACATGTTGTGTTTTGCAGCAGTTTAGTTTATGAACTGAAAATTACAATATCTAGTCAAAACAGTAGAAAAACATCTAGGTAGGCAGGAAACAAGTCACTGAAGTGAGAGCCGGACAGGACATCGTCTGTGGGGACTGAAGGCTACAAAAAAAAATAATTGCAAGTGGTCAGGAACTCCACATCATGTATCAGTTGTCAATGAGATGATCAGTTGTTACTGTTACCACTATTGTATGTATTTTAACCCATGTGTGCTTCGTATGTGACAAATTCTAGTTTACAGAGAAAATCATTTAAAACTGTTAACTGCATAGGACCATGTGCCAAACTAAACTCCTGGTATCCTTACACCTTCTCATGGTGAGCTCATTAGATGCAACTGATAATACTGTCTAGCTCCTGTCACAAGACAGACATTGAAATCCCCAGCTTTCCATAGAAGATAACCTCAATTCATCCAAAGTAACGTCTCAAAGAACAGCTTGCACCAGTGGTACCTGTATTACAGAAATAAGTATAACAAATTTTGTACACCATAATTTATACTTAATAGCCATAATATACCACCTACAAAAAGATTCAGCCTGAACATGCTAAAACTGGAATAAAGATATTGCCCTGTACTGGAATAAAGGCAGCTCTCAACACAAAGCTTTCAGAAACACTACTGACTTGCTTTCAGCAATATTAAGATTAGGCAATCTTTTAGCTTTTCCTTAGAGACATCCTAATTCGAGCTCCGCAGTTATCATATTAGTGCAGGTACAAGTGTATCAGAAGCTATTGGCTATAATACTGGCTTGTTTTACTTATTTTAAACTTGTGTTAACATTGGAGAGAGACCATGGGAAATGTGCTAGCATCAATTTCTTATGAGCTGTTCTGGATTTTCAAATCTGCCCAATTAACTCATTCATTCTTCCTTTAAAGAGAACATCTCAAAAACTGACATAATGCAAACATTATTTCATCTAGTAACAACCTAGAAAAAAATGTAAAAAGTTTGCAATACCAACAGAAATGTCTTTAAACCCACATTTCTGTTACCCTTGGTAACCAGTAAGACACGCTATCATGCTATAACATATTAGTGTTCAAGGCTATTTAGAAAACTAAAGCTCTGACTACTTAGGACATACATTCATGTGCACAAATGTATTATCCTAAAAAGTGCATTCTCACAAATAGCACTTACATTTTCAACTGGGTAGCCATTTTATTTCTTACCTAATTGAAGGAAAAGATTTTTCCTTTAGTTAGTAGTCCCATGGGTCAGCTTATGACAAGCACCTCGAAAGGCACAGTTGTCTTATTTAGGGTACAAACTGTTGTGCTAAATCCCACAACCTCCCTGCTTTTCCCTAGGGAGGAAAGATTAAATATTTAGGATGATAATTATCCAATTCATAGAAGTGGTCAGCTCCACAGTCATGATATTTTTGGTCTTGCTTTCTTAAGGAGAGAGCGCTGCTGTCAATAGTGGCAGGTGTGCAAGCCATTCAGGGCTTAGCTTAATGCTGCTTGCTCCAGAGAGCTGGGTTTCCAAGTCCCTTTTCTCAGAGACCGCGTCTTTTGGGGGTTTTGTTTACAAAAATAGATTGCTTCAGCAGGGCAGAGAAAACCAGGATGGTCTGACATAGCAGAGGGAAAATCCTCTTTTCCCTTCTCCTCCCTATGCTACTGCCTGGAAAGCAGTGTACTGGTAGAAGTAGGACCACTTTCAAAGGGAAGGGCTTGTTTCTTTCCTTAACCAAGCAAACAACAGCTAGCTCTCCCTCTACTTCCCCGTCTCTTTTCTCAATTGTAACCCTCCTGCATAGTACAGATTATTGTATATTTGCTTGTGCTTCCCCACTGCCCCACAATTACACCAATTATAAAGGGATAGTAGAAAGAGACTGGTTTTTCTTTTCTAGCCATAATCTTCCACATCTCTCAACTATTCCTGCTACTCAGACGTGCCTTGGCTTCTGTGCACGTCACTCAATACCATCAGTACATATCCAAGGACAAAAACGTCCCTTTTGTTACTCAGAAGTGGCCTTGTATAGCTCTCAAGTTGCTGAGGGAGTTTGGCTACACAGGAGATTACTTTGCTTGCTGAGGAATATCCTATTGTGACAGCCGTGTTATCCCTACCTTTTTAAAAAGTAGAGACAAGCAAGAGGCAACACAGAGATTACTAACTATGCCTAAAATTATGAAATGTTGTTCAACATACTAATACACATCTTTAGAAGTGAGGGCTGCTGCACAGTACTCACGAGTATTCTTTCCGATTCTCTCACCTATACCACTTGCAAGACACTTGAATAATGTAAGACCCAACCCCAACAGCACGTATTTTTAAAAAAATATTTCTGGCAACAGTCTCCCTCACTCAGAGCAGTGTCTTTTCACAGCACAAGCAGCCTGAGTGACTTTAAGTATACCCACTGAATTTTGCTCTGGGAATACTGTGTTTCCATGAAACGCTACCCGAGACCACCAAGAGCAGCAGAAAGACAAGAGGGACTCAAGGCCGCAGCTGTTCTGGAAAGGTTCTTCAAGCACTGGGTATAGCTCTGTCTATTCTGCACGTGCACAACACGTGCACGGAAAGGCACGCGCTTGACCTTCTCCTGGGAAAAAGGAGATTGTTCTGCTGGTATTACAGAAGGAAAAGGGGAAGCCCGACCAATATTTAGTTTGGATCTTGAAGAACGACGACTTGGTTTTAGCTCACCAGTATTCAGAAATTCTGGGCTTCGGATCAGCTAGAGGACTCCATCTAACAGAAAGGCTTAAAAACTAAGAAAGAAAACTTAGCCCAGGAAGAAGAAGTGATGTCTGGAATATGAACAGCATGAAGGAAAAAAAAAAAAGTAGTAGACTGAAATCACAACTATTATTTTAATGTCATATTTGCCCTCACTTTGAGGAGTGGAAAATTAGTGGGCACAGCTTGCCAAAGGGTAACAGTAAAATCACAGTATTGGTTGCGCTCCAAAACAACAAGTCCAAATATTTTAGCTCCCTTTCTTCGTTCGGTGCAAATACTTTAAGCCGACATTTTTGAGCACTTGTTTCCCTCTCCTCTGGCAATCTAGGATATTTATAACTAAAGCATGAGAGATGACAAAATTAAGTGCAAGTGAAAGAGATGGTGTCTGGGTAGGTTTTGCTGGAAAAACTGAGACTTGCTCATCAATTGATGCTCAAACATCAGAGCATTCAATAGCTTATCAACACATTAAAAATGCATTGACTGTAGTTCTTGCCTATAACCCTTTTGTTACAGTTTGGGTCCATAATGTTTTTCCTTCTCCAGAAATACTCTGCTTAAGGTGTCCGACTGATCTTCAAACACCTACAAAGGAAAAAGGCCCACTAATGCAATTTCACTGTCATTGTTTTCAAAGCTATTGAGCTGTAAACCCTGCATGTTAGGCAACTGATGTGTGAACACCTCATCTGGCAAACCCTAAGTAAAATATTTCAGTAGGTAAATTTAGTTAAACTGTGTACAATTAGAACATGAAAAAGCAACTTATTTCATGGAGTATAAGACTCCAGTTATAATACTGATACATGTTAAACTGATTTTCTGTGCTGTATTGGGTCTTCACATACATACAGACATATACAGTAGTACATATGTTGACAATATTGTATATACTTCATGCAAAAGTTGAGTTTCTCCTTAAATTATGCTGTGAATTACTCACCTCACTCTACATGAGGCAACCTGATATATGCAAAAAAGCAAAGACCATGCCCTGAATCTGAAGTTTGGTCATTGTAAAGTCCACAAGAATTACTGTTATATGTATATAACCTAGATCAACTATGATTTTTGAACGTCATTGGAATTATTCCTTTCTCACCACTTGTAATGTATCATTACTTTGCTGCTCTGCACAAGAAGTCATGAATTAACACAAACTTCTGAAATCCACTCTGTACAATTTTTCATCACATAAAGGGTTTCTCCTTGTCATTTATTTTTATTACACTTAGTCTATAAAGTTCCATAGGCCTGATATTAAAGAAGAAGATGCATAAAATAGTTGATTTGCCACACTTGCCAGTGGTATGGTGGTAATGATGGAAAAAAATCTTTACATCAGCATTCTTTGGTGTATTAGCTGATCATTAATATTCATTTACTTTAAAAAGGATTTGTAAATTATATGCTAGTAGTGACACGGATGACAAAATACTGAAAACACAGATTCAGAGAGCATAAAATTAAAAGGAGAAAATAAGAATATAGAGTCTGAGTTAATTGGTACAAAAATCTTACACACAGAGCATGTGGATTAGTCAGTGACATGAGTTGCTTTAGTTCACTTGGTTATCTAAATATTAAACAGTGTCCAGCCTTAGGTATTTTAGAATTTACAAATACATTAAATAAGAAAAAATGTCCCAAGAAAGTCATCATTCAAGACACTGTCAATATTAACAAAGACAGCATGCAGGTGGTAGCCAGCACCCCAAGTCTTTGGTTTCACACTAACTGGGGGTGAAGATGTGTCTTCTTCAACCCAAACTCTGCCTGCAATGATGTATTGATATCCTTCAACTGAACCTTACCTTAGATGCACTGTACTCCCCAAATCAATTCTCAACTTCCCAAAGCTCACCAAATAAGTGAGGAACAACACAGTAAAACCAGCCTGGAATGCCCCTGATGCCCAGGCCCATTCAATTACTCTCCTTCGCCAGAGTTTCTTCTTTCTCTATCCCACCACCCACAAATTCCGGTGAATTTCCAACAAACTCCACACTTTCAATAAATTAGGCAAGTTGTCATAAGATACTTTGCCATCACTATTCACTTCCACAGTAAGGAGGTGGTTGTGGAAACTCTAGAGGAGACATACAAATGAGTTACGTTCAGAACAGAAATATGTGGAAGGAAAGGACTGCTAGAAGTACAGCAAATCAGCACTGGAAAACCACACATTTTACAGTAAAATATAATTTCTGGTAGCATTCTGCAAGCACTTTTGTGGAAGCGTGACTGTAGAAGGAAGACTTCACAACTACTATCTCTCACTCAGTTTGAAGCACAGCACTCAGTTTACAGGTGAAAACATTGGGTTTTGTGATCAATACTGGAATCTAAGTAGATCAGAAACCAAATACTGGAATTAAAATTAAAAATGGCAGGGTAGTTTTGTTTTCTCCCCCCCCCCCCGCCACCAAGTGCCTATTCTATCACTGACAGTAAAGTCCTTCACCATTACTTGGTTTGCGTTGTAAGAAAAACACCCATTTTTTTCTACTGATGAGCCGCTGCTGGCAGAACATGACGTGCGACACCGCTCCATACGGGGCCAGCCTCGGCCCCAGCCTACAAGAGAAGGGCCATGCTGGAGCAGACCCAAGTCCCATCTAGCTCAATGCCTTGCGTCCAGCAGCAGACATGAAGAGATGCCAAAGGCTCAGAACAAGGCTTCAGTATACCAAGGTATGATGCTTCCCTTCAATACTCTCCCAGGCTCCCACTCAGGGAGTCTACTTCGCTGGGTGCTGGTTCCCTTTCTACTTAGCAGCTCCATGACAGTGTCCAGTTTCCCTGGAACACTCTTATGGGTGTCCAAATACTGTAATGCTAACAGGAGGAAGGTTGCTACAAACTGCATTTTGTCATGAGAAATTGACACAGTTAAGTTTAAAATGTGACCATATTTTTTGTTTTTCTCTCATTTTTCTTTAACATAATTGCTTTTTAAAATGGAACAATAAAATAATGAAAAAAAATGGATGATTGTTACTTTCTTTGGGTTTTTAAGATCTGTACTTTGGGGGTAAAAAGGTTGTGGCATTTTTGGGAGGTTTGCCATTTTGTTTGTCTGTTTTAAACATCCCAAGAAAGTATAGAAACAGCGATGAGATACAAAAACCAACTCGGAATTATCAAATCACGTACCAAATGATGGTAAGGCCTTCTAAAATATGGTACAATAGCAGTTGAAAATTTGGAACAGCCAGACAAAATAGTGCAGGAAAAGTGTTAAGGCTACTCCAGACCACAGAGGGGAAGTAAGGACAAACAACAGCAGTGAACAGGAAAGTTAATAAAAGACAGAAGGACGAAAAGAAAGAAGGAAAAAACAACACCCAATGAAAATGCTTAAGTAACACCTCTCCTCTCTCACCTAGATGAGAGCTGGAAGAAAGTATTGGATTATACCTCCACACCAGTGACCACTCCACTCCCTTGTGGGCAGTCAGAAGAAGATGGAACTGGAAAAAATCTCCCAGGTTACTGAGATAAAGCTTTTACCGTTGCAAGCACTACGTCATATAAACACTTGAATGAATTCACCAACCATCATCTTACAGACAATTCAGCTTTTTTTTTTTTTTTTTGCCTTCAGCTGCAGGCTGTCCAGAATGGTTTGAGGCCAGCGTTTTCCTTAACTAATTCTGCTTTCTCCCACTCACGCCCCTCCTCAGGTATTGTTTTGCTGGACAAAACAAAGAAAGCACTTTCAGTCTCCCAGTATAGGTTCTCTATTCCTACAAGCATTTCTTCTCATCTTTTCCATCATGAATGCATTTCTCATGAACACTCATGACAAGCTTTGCATGATACTCCAGATACTGAAATTTTTCCAAGCAGGAATCTTTCTCCTGACATATCTTCCAATCAATCACAGTTGTCTTTTTTTGCACTTGCTCAGGGTTATTAGCGTATGATCACAGATGATCCTATGACCACCTAATGGACTCATAACTGATGCACGTGAGCTGCGTTCCAGCGACATCTCAGTACCACAGACATGCATTGAACTAGAACTCACTGAATAAACAGCATAAGAAGAGACTCTTTCTCCTCTAGCAAGGTGTCACTGTCTGGCGAGTGACACAAGAACAATACTTTGCATAAGCGACTTCCATGTGAAGTTTCTGATTAGTGCAGATGTTGTGAAGGCAGAAAGCCATCAGAATTTGGCAGGAGGAGCTTTGTCATTAAGTAATTCAATCTCTAAGTGACAAAATGATGTGTAGATGACTGTGCCGAGTTCTCTGCCTTTCCTTCTCACGCTCCAATACACTATGAACAGGAGTGTCTTTTGGGATCTTTTTCCCCCTCAACCTTCTAGCAAACACAGGAGTAAGAGGGTCGGATGCCACCTCTGTTCAAACATTGTGAAATGCAGCAGTAACGGAGCCATTAAAGATGGAGATAAAACAACACAGTAAGGAGAAAAGAAATGAGAACACACAGCTCCGCTGGAAGTCTGGAGATATCTTAAGGAGACAGGTCACTAAGCAAGAATGGTACAGAACCTTATCCTAACCTCATGCTCTTAATAAAGCTTGGTGGCACGGGCATAAAGCATTTTCAAGTCCTGTTCTTTCTGTTTGGCTTGGTTGGGGATGAAGGTGAATGTGTGAGTTCACGCTCATGGTGACAAAGGCAGACTATAGAAGTCAACAGAGCAGCTGTAGGTCAATGTCACAAAACTTACTAATTGAGAACTTCACCTGAAGCAGGTGACAGTATTTCAGGAAAACGTGGAGGCAAGCACAGGAAAGTATTCTCCAGACAGCGCCTTCTAGTTGTTCAAAAAATACAAAAGAGGCTCTCACCTCTGGAATTCAAGGGTCTCATCTGCAACTAGGTCAGCTTTATGCAGACAGATAGCCACCGTTCTTGCTTCAAAATGGGCTGCAAATCTCTCTAAGGTAAACTCCATCCCTTTTGTTGTATCGTGCTTGTTGTCAGACTCCATTACTGAAACTTCTGAGCTAACAGTTGAGCACAGCTACACCTGCACTGAAGGCATCTGTACTACATGCATGCTGATCCAAGACACAGCATCTGGCATTTAGGGAAGGAAATGTTGTAATTCTGTGCAACATTTGTTCAGGACAATGTTTAGCTAAAGGACAAAGAGTCATGAACCACTGGTACCATATAAAGCTTGAAAGGGACAAATAAACTGTCAGCAACATCAATATTCCAAAGGTACTATTTAAAAAAGGTAAATCCAATTTCCCCCATAAGAAATAGAAGGCACACCAGGAAATACTCTGTTCATACAATTATGCATCATGTATAGCGAGGTATATTTACACCCACAGCACTCGTCCAAAGGAGAGTTTCCCCCAACACCCATGCATGACTTCATCGCTGTCATAGTCTCATTAACTTTGAGTGGCCATTTCTGCGCTCGCTCTCTCTGCAGCTATGATTAATGTGTCTGCTTTGGAAAGCAAGCTGCTTCTGTGCCAACAAAACTCTGAAGGTGTGCTCTAAAAAGAAGCACACACAGATAGACCTTTAGTCTTCAACTGGATCAGGACTTCTCAAAACGCTGTGACAACCTATTTTGCCATACCGGTCTGATGGCGCGAGTCCATCTGCCGGTACAGACCTGCCTGTTGCTATTGCCATTACGCATGTCCTGCTTCCTTCTCTAAAGAGAAGGGGTTTCCACCATTACCCTACAACTCAGGCAACTACACAAACTGTGGAAATAAACACCCTCATCAACCTAAGCAACCTGATTTTTAGAGGTGTTAAAAACCATACGGCTTTCAGAGTTACCATATAGAAAAGCCAAGTCTCTTTCTAGGTGTCTAAAATTAATCTTTTTGGCTCTAATTACCTGCCAAAACCCCCATGGATCTATTGTTCCAGTTATATTCTAAGAGATGTCTTTCCTGTCTTTCAGATTATCATCTCTCTCTTCTGCAAGTCTGGGCTCAGCTGCGTATGTCTGTCCCTGAAGAGCCATTTCTGTATCAGATGATTCATTTTCTGCATATGATAAGGTACAATAAACACAGCCACCAATAAACCACACCCCCTCACAATTTGGCTTATGTAATTGCTACATTTACGAGTTTCACACATGAAAAGCTACTGGTCGTTTTCCACACAGGTGCAGACTCTGTTTCCCTGTAGGCAGAGTATTCACATGCAAACGTTAGCAAAACATTGCTCGGTTTAGGTTTGCTTCCATTCAAATACCACCAAGGAACCCATCTTCCTGTACTAATTGATGGTGTGGGACTTCAGACAGAGGAAGAACAAAACCCTCTTTGTGGTCTCTACATAGAAGGTAGTGAAAAAATAATTGGCAGCAAGCTTAACTAGAGGTTAAAGGTAAACTCCAAATGAGTGGAAATTCCAGCATTGCCCATAACAGTTATTTTGTCACTATCTCAATTTTTACTATGACCATAATGTCTTACGAATAAAGCTGTTTACCAGCAACACATCAAAAAGGCATTATCAGAAAAATCTGTCAGATAGACTACTTCAGCTATAACAGTGCATACAACGTTACCTATCTTAAAGGCTCAGATTTATGAGGCAGAAACATTGCTTCAGGCAGTTTTCAAGAATAGGTACAGGAGGTGGAGATTACAGAGAGGAGGGTGTTGTATTGTGGTTAAAGGTTATAAAACTGCATTTACACAGAGCTCTTCAATAGCTACAAAATTAACTTAGATATTTCAGGAAAGGACAAGTACAAAAATCACTGGTGCTGCAGAGACAAGGGGAAAAAGAACTTTTTGGGTTGGGCTTCATCCCCCCCCCCNNNNAAATGCCAGTCAAAATGGAAAACAGGCAATTTATGGAGAGGTATCAGAAACAAAGTTTCATCTGCAGAGACTTCAATTTAGAAGCAGGCTGTGGGAGAGGGGGAGAGGATGAGGCGTAGGAAATATAACATGCTTCCCAGGCACATGCTGTGACAGTAAGATTCTCACCTCCTAAAGCCCGTGAATCAAAGGTTTTGAAGATTCAAGCATTTCTCTCCTGGCAGTGGGTGGCCTAGTCCCAAAATCCAGCTGCCTTCCTGTATGAGAGACAGCTGAAATCATCTTCACGTACGCTAGATTTATGTTATTATGCAGATCATATCAAAATCTATGCTCTGATGAGTTTTCTCCTGATGTAATTGCCTCCTCCAAGCTAAGCACATGTCCCATCACAAAATACCACAGTTGTACCCCCCAAAATCAACCAAGGTATTAGGCAATTATAAATAGCCATTTTCTCTTTCTTTTTTCCTCCTCCTCCTCTCCAGCTTTCATCTACTTCAAGGTTTTTTTGCAGTGCTGACCTGGAGCACAGCTCTTTTCAGAGAAGCACAAGTGGAGGGCTAAGCTGAACAGATGTCAGTCCGAGTACCTACTTGATTGTTTGACTTAAAAAGGATGGGTCTGCCGAGGTATTTTCACACATTCTAAAGCACATGCTTGCAACAATGGACATATCTTACAGGTCATAGAGGTCCCATCCAAATTACAGACAGGGCAGTAAGGGCAGCACGAGCCCTGGGTGCCTGCCTGGCTCGCTCCAAACGTGGCTGGCCCTATCCCTAACCTACAGCAGGGTGCATGCAGCCTAGGATGCTCAAATGAAGTCACAGGTAACATCAAAGACTCCAAACAACAAAATTTTATTTTTTTTTTTTATCCTCAATGTTGTCAACTTCTGCCCCCAGTAATTTCAAGTCAATGCATGCAGGGAAGAATTTATCAGAGCACGTCAGCCTTCACAGACCCCTGCTGTATATTGGGAGGGTCCTAAAAGAAACTCAGTGCTCCTTACTATATTTATCCTGGCAAGAATAGATAAATAAGACGAAGGGCAAAGCTATTGAGAGTCAAAGCCACAGAGCGAACACACAAGCTGCCAACATAGCTGGGAGAAGCAGTCCATGCAGTCAGGTACCTTGTCCTCGATGCCGACTAAAACAGGCTTCTTCAGGGGAAAAACCCTCCTGAGGCAGTTACGTGAGAACGTGCGGTCTCTTAAAGTCTCCCCATTTATGCCAAAAGGTCCCATGCCAGAAGATTTATGTACCCGTCCTCACCACTCGCTTCTACTGCCTGCTGGTTTTCAGTTTGGAAATCTTTGCTAAGCCACACGTGTTTGTTTTTTTCCTCTCGTAACACCACGGGGATGAACTCCAAAGGCTGTGCACGCTTTCCACCACACCCCTTTTTACTTGCATTGGTTTGGTTTCACAGGTTTCCCTCTTGTTTCTGTACCGTGGAAGACGGTAAACAAAAAGGCATCAAAAAAGTCAATGAGAACTGCTGCGTACTATCCAAACGTCCTCTCATTTTCACCTCTTATTTTTCAGTAAAGAGTCCCAATTATACATAGGAGAGACTTTCCACAACACTGAGTAGTCTCTTTGTCTGCCTTGGCAGACCCTCAGTTTCTGCTGCAACCCTTCATCTCTGGTCCCTTTCGCTAGCCCAGATTTGATCACTGGCTACACCTTCACCGCTCACGGAGGTCTTGCCATTTCTGTGTAAAGAGAAACATCTTTACACCCAAAAGCTAGTGCACCAGCATTTAGTTTTCTCAAATTATTTATTTATCATTTACTTAATAGTGTGAGAGAAGCAGTGCACAGGCTCCTAATGCTTCCCCTAATGTCCACCTCTCAATGCAGCGGTTCTGCAGCAATTTAGTGGAAACAGCTTATTACTTAGTGATAGCTGGTATTAGTCATGTTAGCTTTTATGCAATGATAATCTAAAATGGGTATGGTATGAGTGCTGTATCTCCATCTGCATCTATATGCATGTGATTTAAAGAAGGGTGTCGAAACAAGGATTTAGGGGCCTAATTGTGGATACTTATTTTCTAAAATGGCAGCATTAAAAAGCTGCCGTTTCACTTGGTAATTAGCACCAGGCTTTTTAGCAACTCTAAGTGCAACTTAACATTATTCTTTCGAATATCTTCAAACTTTGGATGAGCCCAGTACCTAAAGATCCCAATTTAGACACCAATGGGGGGTGGTGGTGTGGGGGGAAGTTCTCATTTGGGCATCTAGTCCTTGGGAAGAGCAGCTGGAAGCCAAGTATTATGAGAGCTTCATTTAGATGCTGAAGCAGGATCCAAGCGCTTTTGAAAATCAGATATTTAGTGGCAAAAATCTATAAGCATTCAGTTCAGTAAGAATTATCATCTCTGTTGGGAAGGACACATTTGTTTTACTAGATAAAGCAGCAATCATTTAGCTGTTCTTCTCACAGCAAGAAATCCTATGTTCCATGAATTTATGAAAGCATGGCCAAATCCTGTATGCTTTATCTTCCCTCTATATTTGCTGGATGAAGGAAATACACAAGGTTTGCAACAGGGCAGAGGACTAGCTGAAAAGCTAATGTCAACCTTGCAGATTTCAAATAAAACAGGTATTTTGGAAGGCTCTGTTAATTCAGCAGGAGTAACTAAAGTCTGAAGACTAAAAACATCAGCTTCAAGAAAACCCTGTGCTATTCTGTTAAACTGTTTCTACTCAACTGATGCTATTAGGGTTGCACTTTAATCATTGCTACAAAGATCTTAAGGGTGTTGAGCAGTTTGCTTAGGGAAACTTATTCAACATCTGTGAATGTGCCATTTATATATTACATACATAGCAAGCAAATATTGATTTATTGGCATTGCAGGTTCTTGAATAGAGTAGTTCAACCGCATGTATATTTAACTCCAATTTATCTCCTACCCTGTGGGAGGACTAAGGGGGCATAGCTCATGCAATTGAAGAAAAGTAGCATTTGCTCCATGCTGTTTTTGAAAAAAGCTTCCATTTTTATAACCTCTGCCAATAACAAACAGAATTCACTGCTGAAAATTTCTCATCACACATTTTCTAGCAACAAACTTTAATCATACTGAACACAAGGCTGACCATACTCTGCCTATACATATAATACCTGCCAGTCTCATTTTGGCCAAGATAGTGTCTATCCCATTAAGTAACACAGTTTTACTTCTCTAGGCTGGTGCATAATCCTTGAGGAACAAAACTACCAACGCTTACCATTTTATGGAGTTTCATATGCTATTTACTGTTTCCTCTTAAGGCCATAAGCCTGAGAATATTACACGCCCACCCACACATACAAACACATCTTTCTTTTTAATTATGTTTCTAGCCCTAGAGATTACGGATCAGCCTGGAACTGTAAACTACGTGCATCCCAAAACATCAAAACCAACCCAAGTTGCATGTAATCTCAGGATCTTTTCACATGCTGCTCGTGATTTTGGGGGAGGGGAGGAGGAGAAGACTTCTGATGTGGGAATGTTTCTGGTAGGCAAACTTTGCCACCTTGCAGCTTATGCAACAGCTCTGACTCACTCACCGCAGCCCATCTGCCGGGATGCGCTCGGCCGGCAGCCGCACCGATGCGGCACAGAGTGGGATTGCGCGCACGTCCTGCCTCTTACCACCCGAGGATGGCATGGCCGGGAGAGGAAAACTCACTGCAGAGGCTGCAAAATTAACCTGGAAGTGGTGTGCAGACACGGAAGGCAAGGAGGACCCAGAAGCTGCCTAGAAAGGACCAGCTCCTTGCAAAGATGGATCACAACAAGCCTTTCTGGAGGGTGTACGCTGAAACACCACCCCGGCTCCTTAACATACTCGCAGGCAGCATCAGCTCAGATGAATTCAGAGCTCCGAGGCTGGAAACGCAACCCGCTAAAACCAATTGTGGTGACGGGCCAGCTGCAGTGTAGATGCCGTTACAACCAATGTCTTGGCTTGCTTAAGCTGCCATTTATTTCTTAGCATAGCAAAATCATGGTAAAATTGGCCTATATTTCAATAAATGCAAAATAAAATTTAAAAGATTTACTTTCACACCATTTTTCTGGCAGCAGAACATATTTCAGAGGTTGGTTTTGGGTTGGGTTTTTTTTTTTGTGGTTTTTTTTTTTCCATTTTTAATTCTTTTTTAAAAGCCAGAGCCTTTAACAAGTTAGCAGTTTTAATGAGGAGAGGAATGTTAACTACTTGAATAAATACAAACCATGAAAGAAGTGAAAAATTAAGCTTTCTCCCCTCTTGGAAGCTAGAGATAATTTCATATCTGTGGGAAGTGTCACTGACCAACTGTTTGCTTAAATACGTTATTTAAAGTATTCTTAAAAATACTGTTCCCTCATAATATTAAGCATCCTCATTACCCTAGCCATCAAAATTATTTTCATAGTGAATGCAGGGCAGCACACGCGTTCTCACTCGATTCATTACAAGAGATGAGGAAAATACAAAGCAGACATAAAATCATGAATGGTTGTGCAGCATTTCTGTGATGCAGAGTATGAATGGCCAGAAAGGCCAAGCTAATCATTTCTATAACTCCACTGTTTTGGACCACCCTACTTCACTACTGCGTGAATCGAAGGTACACTTGGTTCTTCATTTCTTGGTTATCCCTGAAAAATAAACAAGCACCAGCAACCTCAGTATATGATTATCAACCATCATGTTCTAAGCTGAAAAAAAAAACCCACTCAAATTATAATAAAGGTAGGACTACATCTGCCTTTGTAAACAAATCACACTGATGAATAAATGGCATTCATGGTAATACTGCCAAAGGCAAAACTGTGACCTAAGAAAAAACATCAATCTCTTTCACATTGCTCTAGCCTCTTTGGGATTGCTGTATTTATTAATATCCAGATTTTTACCATACATCAAATGCTACTACCGTTTCATAGTTTCTTCCCTACAAGGTCAAAATTTAGCCCATGGAGGCTTAGCGTTCAAAAAAAAAAAAATTGTTTCCCAGTCAGCTCAAAGTCACCACAAAAGACAGACCTATCTGCACACTTAGCAACCTAGAAAGGAGCTTCAAACTATAAGAGCAGGGATGCTAACAGAACCACGCTGAAAGGCCGATACAGTTTTGAAATGAAAAAAAGAAATCTGAAAAATCAGAACCTGCTCTGCACTTTCTTGGATGTTCGTGTGAGGAGCAGAGCTATAGCTCAGCAGCGATACCCACGCGCGCCCACGCCAGACCTGCCCCTCCGCAGCTCCTGGGCTGCACGGCACGTCCTACCCCGGGATGCTGAGGCTGGCGGCGGGCAGGGTACCTCCGTCCTGCATGTTGTCAGGACCCTGGTAACTCAGCCTGCCCCAAGTTTACCTTGCAAGCGATTCAGTACCGCTACCCATGAAAGGCTGGAGGTGGCAATGGCTCCACTAAGGACCACGCCGTGGGAGCTCTCCCGGAGCACCCCGCTCCCTGCGGGACATAACCAAAGCCTGGGTTAGCCATGACCTTGGCTTATCCTCACCCCAAAGCGAGCAGGGAAGTCCTTGGCTCTGCAAACACCACCTTCGGCTACGGGTCCAAGCCTTGGGAACGCATCCTAGTACATTTGCAGAGGACGTCCGGCCATCCACTAACCAGCTCCAGCCCTGCTGCCCTTCAGCAGACACAGCCATTCCCTCTGAACAGGTTAAAACCAGCCCCAGTCAAGGGGCACAGACAAATGACTGCCAGCAGATGCAGTTGCAGCAGCTAATTCATCCTGGTGATTTCAGTAAGTGTTAAAAAGAAGATAATCTCTGCTGTTTGTCTTTGCTCATGGTTTGTTCTCAAGCACACAGTAGTCAAATTAGGTCACAGCCATGGCACGTGTTGTACAAGAGTTTGTTATTACTGAAGCCATACAAGTGTCACCATTCTGGGCCACAGGTGTTGTGATAAGCAAGCTTTTATTTCTCATACACTCACAACTAATTTGTTTTTGAGTGTAAATTCACCCCAGATGCGAAGTGGACTCAGAAACCATCAGGTCTAACAATTTCAGTCAAAGCCATCAACTAAGATAGCCTAAAAACTTTACAAGAAAGAACTAAATTCAGGATTTTTAACAAGGTTCAGGCAGGATGAGTTGTGTTTGTTTTCAGATGTGACAGCAAAATTTAAATACTCATAGCTGTTTGTAAACTTAGGCAAGAGCTATAAATCTTTCTCTCATTTGTCAGTTCAGTTAAGTTCCAGTTCTCTTGCTCTACTCAAATATTTGGCAGGATTATACTTATGTGTTTTATTTCCTAATCTGACCATTACGGCACCTAATTTATTTGTATGTAATTTAATTATCTTTAGCTGTTCTGCATCCTTGGTGCTCTCCGAATACTCCATCTCCAGCTATTTAATTTTCTTTTCACTCTTCTCCTGCATTTGAATGATTGCTCTTTACATAGATTGCTGGCATGGAAATGTTGCTTAACTTGTAGCATCTGCAGTCAGAGCTATTATTTTATTTCAATACACTGTCTGGCCAAGGGGCTGAACCCCAGGACTTTGATCTTCGGTCCTTAAGGCTTATTTTCTCGCTGATGCTAATGAAGGTGCTCTGCTCTTTTCTTCTATTGATTCCTGCTCCACCACCAGGTACTACTCACAAAGCAGATAGTTCCCTTGATCCTTGCAAGTGCACCTTTAATTCCTTTATTTCTATTTTTAAATCCTGCCAGGCTGGTGGTGGGATACCCAAGTAAAGGAAGAACTTACTTCCTTTCCTTTTTGGTGCCACTGATGCTGGCACAAGTTTCACAGCTGAACTCTGTGGAGTCTAGATTTCACCTATACCTGCAATATCAATTTTTGCAGCCTCCAAAGTCCTCCCAGGAACTCAAAACCCCACCCCAGCAGCAGGGAGCAGCAGCAGGTTGGGCTTCTCTTGGGGCAGCCGTTCCTCCGAGCTTCCCCCAGCTCCTGGGTGCTCCCCTGCTACATCCATCATCCCTCCTCCCAGTACGCAGCAACTGCAGAGCACAGGCATAATTTCTCTTGTAAGAAGGTGATACAGGGAGAATGCTAAACATCTATTGTGCCGCTGCAATACTTGTAACAGTGTAACAACCTAAAAAGTGGCATTTGGATAACAGGCATTTCACATGAACTCCTTGTCTTTGGTTTTGCCACGTGTATTTCTGTCTTAGAGGAAAGGAGCATCCCCCACACCTTCATTTTCCACTTTTTTTAATTAATAAGCCTCAAAATAGAAAAACAGCAGATAAATTTACTCATTAGGTAACAGCTGCCAAAATTTGCTGCTAACAGACTGGAATTACCATGGAGAAACACATTCTGCAAAGAAAAAATTCAATCTGCAAAAGATTTCATTTGGCACCAAGACGAAAGTTCTTTATTCCAGATACATGTTTACAAGGTTTCCATGTAAGTTTGTGTTTGTGGTATTAAAAAAATATAATTTTTTCCTCATTTAATGGGCTGTTGTAAGGCTAAACTAGAATTGCCAGATGATATCTTAAAAAATACAAAACACACTCCAATTATCTACTGACCTTTGAGAAAACCTGCACACCTCTCTCCATTTTTTCATGCCTCTTTTACCTACTGCCTTTCTCAACTGGTTTCATCCTAACAGACTATGTAGCACCTCTCACCTGTTTGGCTTCGAAACTAGACGCTGCCCGCTCTCTGAACGGGAACTCAGATGCCACTTCCCAATTTGAAGAGATTTCAAGGGTGAGAGAAGGTTGACGGAGTATGTAGTGAGCTGATGGGACACAGGATTCAAGTTGGGTCTGGCCAGACCGTCTAGCAGTATGAAAGAATATCGTCAGCTATTCTGGCTTGCTTTGAATTTCTTTTTTGAAGACTTCAGCAGAAATCACACAGCAATTCCTCAGTGTGAGTTTACAGAAAGCATGTGTTACCCACACAAATCAAAACAAAGTGAATTTAAGTCATCCACTGAGAAACTGGAAGGTTGGGGTGAGAGCTTGAAGTCTGATGGAAGAGTTCAGCGGCGGCAGGGATCTGCCAGCCGTACCGACCCTGCTCCCCTCGCGCATCGCTCCCCTGAGCGCGCACGGCCTTCCCCCAGACAAGAGTGCCGGGATGAGCACAATTTATACTGCAAACGCTGTCAGAGATGGCAGCCGACACGGTCCAGAGCAGGGACAGTACGCTGCGTATTTTCCTCAGTGGTGCCCGTGCAGGTTTGGGGAAGTTACAAACAGGAGTTAAGTGTCTGCAGGAACATCAGCTGGTACCAGGGGTGATTGCAGATAGAAAGAACAAGAATAAGCAGGTAGGTAAGAGCAGAAAAGTCTACAACTGCAGAGCGCAACAGGAGCCTGAGCTCACAACAGGGACTGTTATTTTCTGGCAACAGAGAAATAGTAAATCGATGCTTCATCGTGATCCAGCAGCTGGCTGACATCTACAGCATCCTGCCCCAGGTGCCTTCTACTTTTGTAGCTCATGCAACAGTTTCATGCAGTAAATCTTCCACACTGAGGAACACTACAGGAAGTGGAAGTTTCCACAAGATGTATTGTGTTTGTATTTTCAGAAGCCTATGGAACCTTGTCAAAGAAGATGCAACACAACAACACCCACCCCCTAACCTCCAGACAGCCAAGGTCTCAGAAGCAAGGAAATGCAAGAAATGACTCCATTAGTACAACCTTAATTTGGTCTCTTTATCATAATATATACACTTTCTTTAAATGCAGGACAAAACATTAAACACTTTTTAACAAAATATCTAAAATTATGACATACATCTGGAATCTGTTTTGGTGGCTTTGGACGTTTGGGGTTTTTTTAAACACACAACGGCATGCAACCTCTCTACTACATCTACCAGAAGATGCTTACTTGGGAACCTTGTATTTCAACTACGTAAGCAAACCCACTGCTTTACAGACTGACAATACATCTCAGAAGGCGCAGTCTGATTTGCTTGCTGCTGCCCCTCACTCCAGGCTCTGTAAACAGACCCCAGCCAACTAATTCACCCTAATGTCAACCGAGGAGCAATTTTGCTGTGCTCCAAGTACTTGTTCTCTTTTCCTTGCTGACACCGCCAGCAGCAGTGACAGAAGCTGCCCTAAAACACAGGCTGCAGTCCCTGGACCTTTTAGTCTGACCCTCAAGCAGGAAAGCAGGGATGTGTCAGCAGACCTCTGCTTTTGACAAGGTAAATTGTGTGCAAGCCAATATGAAAACACCAAGTACGAGTTACCTGCTGTTTATGACAAAAATCTTGTTTGCTTCATTTTTGCAGGCGATATAAATCCAGGGCACCACACAGCTTCCTCACATACAGCCAGTGCAGAGGGATTTCTTAAGGGACACGTGCCTCCAGTATCATTGCTTCAGTGCTACCAATATTCCCCTGGCTCCTTTCACTTCCCTGCTCAGAGCCCACACCCAGCCATGAAACACTGGCTCTTTTATAATTAAGAAGAGGCTTTGAAATTTTTTTTTTCCAACTCAGTTATCGGTAGAGCTTTGTGCACATTTCCAGTTGAAACTTGAGGACTGGGAGGTACCGCAAACTTCACCTCAAAGACACCCTTCAAAGCAGAGATCCGGATGCTACGAGCCCAGGTTTTTGTCAGCAGCTTTCATTTCCACTGTGTACCCATTTATGTTTTAATATACTGAACGGACACCCCTACATATTGCACAAGGATTGGATTGTGTTGTGGACAAACCATACCAACAAAAGTCTAGTGGCAGCAGCAGTTTTTGCCAGGAGTCGTTAGTGGCTGCAAGATGCTCCAAGTTCAGTACTTGGGTATTTTCCTTAAAATTACAACAGCAAATTGGCACTAGTCTGTACTTAGGAATCTAAGAATACTAAAGTCTTCCCAGGGTACGTTTAAACTGATAATACTTGCAAGTGCTAATTTTGCATAAACACTGCTAATGTTTATTAAAGGAAGAGACAATATAGTACCAATTAGGAAATGTTCAGCAACTGGCTAATAATAGACAAAATAATGACCTTTGCCTCTTCAGCTGTCTTTACAAATGTTTAATGATGAAAATATCCAAGTTATATCAGCCTAATTAAAAAGAATTCTTTAATTCTCTGCCCTTAAACATTTAAGTCATACAGATAGATAAACTATTGATACTTACAAAGATACAACCTAACTACACCTTCCCCTTCACTTCTGCACTGTCCCGGTATGCCGTCCAGGACCAGCTAATGGCAAAAGCATCCCCAGTTCAGTGGGACACAAGGACATGAAGCCCTCACTGTGCTGAAGAGATGACTTGTTACTTCTTGATCAGCATCCATACTTTGACTCCTGGCTGCTGCACCACAGGAATGCCACCAGCTCTGATGGCACTTCTTGTTTTCTCCTTTCCCATCCACCCTGTTCTGCACAGTCCAGGCCTGGTTAGCACTACCTCCTACCCAGACTCTGAGGAACCGCAGCTTAAGATGATGCAGAAACCCAGACGATGCACCCAAGGTCAGCCTGGTGAGCGTGCCGGATTTGCAGTTTGGGCAGGCAGCATTTTCCCTGGGCTATCACCATTGCTACCTTCCTAGCAGCTTTTGCAGTAAGACAGACTCCATATCAGCTCTCAAGTACCGACACCGGGCAATGCTGAAATCACTGCTGGGTGCTGCAAGAGACTCAACAGCATCTCTTCAGTTGCTGGTTTCTGCTCAGCAAGGGGCTGCCTGGAGGGAGGCTTCAGATGGTTACAGGACCTTTAAGCAAAACCCTACCTCTCCAGGAGAAATACCCTCTGTGTCCTTGCTGCCTCTCACTCACATTTCAGCTCATTATCCAGCACTTCCACAGCAAGACATTGGAGAATCGCCCTTCCTTTGAGACATATTTAGTTGAAATTTGCTGTCATTTACTCACACCATGGGAACAACAGTATTTCACTACTGCTGCTTTCAAAAATTAAGTGAATTACAAGAAATACTAATGTAACTGAGATCTATTCTCCTCCCTTCCCCCAAATCCACAGCACTGAGAGCTTTTTTTTCTTTAGAGTCCTTCCCACAGGCTCGCACGTCATGGAGATTAGCAGACAATGCAGAATTGTCTGAGAGCATGTTGGCTGGAAACAGTTAGTGTCAAATTAGCCAAGTTAACATGATAGATTGTGATCAATTGAATGCTTGGGGTACTACGTGCTTGAACTATGTGGTGCTGTGTATCACAGCAAATCTATTTCCTAAAACATCTAACTGGGCAATTTCTTCCATATAAAAATGCTACTAAATACGCCTCAGCTTGTTGTCAGACAGTTTCCTCTCCTTTTCAGCAGCTATAAAACATATGGGGTTTATACTGATAAGAGCCTTTGTAAATCATGCTGTAATACCTATGGGTTATACTTAGCTATAGACATGTCTTCAGCTGATGTCAATTGTTGTAGCTGCCTTGACATCAGAGCCAAGATTATTTACAGCAGCTGAGCATCTCCTGCTGTGCTCAGCACTTACAAAGGTATGCAAATGAGAAGTGGTTTTGCTTTAGGTTTAGGACTTTTAAAGCAGAAGTTGGTCCCCAGAAACTAAAGCCAGACAGTCACTCAGATCGGGCCCTTGTCTGTTTGACCTCTCAAAGAGTAGATAGATCCCTAGATATAAACCAGTTAGTCTTCACCCTCTCCTGCTCACCACTCTTGCTGTCCTTTACCTTACACAGCAAAAGCCTAAAGAAACATATCTGATAACATGAATACATACATATGTAAATAAATCTTTTTAAAGTTGTTTACCATTTGTCTCGCCCTCTTAGAAGAGGGGACGACAACCACCTTTAGCAGGAGCAGCTAGGGCAAAGCTGAATCATCTCACCAGCTTCCCAGGCAGCCAGGAGAGAGAGCACTGAAGAGGCACCTCCACGCTGTAATTCACCCCAGCCAAGAAGGGAAACCTCAGCCAGCTCCTACCTTCCAGGGATGGATGGGAATGCCTCCCAGACTGCAACCACAACAGCATTCCGGACCTCCTCTTCTCTCGGGAAATGTTCAGAATGAGCAGGGACGCTGCAGCTACGGAGAGTTCTACCACACAGGGGTGAACCTCCTTCACAGCTGGGCCATGGGTGCAGGAGCACAAGGGGGATGTTCACCATCCAGTTAACACCTGCCCCTCCCTGAAGCCAAGGCTCCTTCTCCACTGCAGACATGCTACAGGTGCCTTTAACTACTGGTGCTTAAAAAAAAAAAGTTTGATCTGGATCCATCATCCCCCTGTGTCCTTTTAACATCTTTCCTTATCCTTCCCTATACACCAATTAGCAAGTAATTGCCAAAAGGTATGAAATAGTCAACATTGTTTTCCACAGGTTTAGGTCCATTAATTAATAACAGAAGAATAGTTCTAACTCTCAAAATATTGCTTTTATATTTTTAGTTTTTCTTGTAAGGTTTATAATTACAGCTGAGCTTGTTTCCAGAGCCACTTCTTAAGCAAACCTCTAGACAGCCCTCAATATTACAAGCTTTGCACTGCTGCACTGCATATAAACCTCACAACAGAGCTTTTGCAACTTCCACACTATAATTTTATAATAAGGCAATGAAATAAAGAGCCAAGCAAAAAAGTAAAGCACACCATAACAGGCTGGTATCAAAATAACCTCAACCTTCCATACCTGCAGGAAGGAGTAGATCTCAGACAGTTAAAAATTATTTTTCAGTCAATCTTGTTATGCATCCCACACACTAGAACTTATCTGACATGAAAGGGGATAGATAGATACAAAAATAGTACATGAAGTACAGTATTAATTTTAGTACAGACAAATTATGTTGAAGACTGTCAACTTTCAGTCTGGCACAACTGCTATACAGCTACAACATTTGGGGGGGGGGGGAGTCAGGCTGGTCTCTGTCTCCTGCAAATGGGTCATTCAAAATTAAATTGTGTTAATCCCACCCTAGGCTTTGGGGAGCCTCAGTCAAAGGATGTTATTTTGGAAAGTGCTTATGCAATGTTTCAGAGCGACTTCGTGGGTTCTGCATCAGGAAGCGGCACCACTCTGTGGAGCAACTTGTGGGAGTTTAATGGCTTGTCTGGGAGATGCCTTACACTGCAGCACCTGCCAAGGACGGCATCTCCTCCTCTTGCAACGCTGCTTTCAGAAGGTATTCGCAATTTAGGGGCTTCTCGGGTTTTTTTTTCTGGTTTAACAGTCCTAAGAACTTAACAATTTCTTTCATTTAGAGGAGGAAAAAAAAAATATCAAAAAGAGAGCCAGAAACTCCAATTTCTTAGTTATTTTTAGTGCCACAATGTGCATCCTGCTAAGCCAACAATCATCCCAGCGTGAGCTGACTAGAAGCAGCAGCAGGTAGCTGCCTGGCTAGCTAGCAGGGATCAGATTGGACAAAAGACAAATAAGACTAGGTTTACCATGGAGAGTAAACCCAAGCAGAGGATCTTGTGCCCCCGCCCACTTTTTAAAGACCTTCATTTTTGTATGGCAAGGCCCCTTAGCTCAGGATATAAAAACGCAATGGGCCCCAGAAGGGGAACAAACCAAGCCTCTTCCCTGGGCTCTGCTGTGAAGATTGCACAAGACCAACTAAAAGCTGTGAAAGCACCTCTAGCACCCAGGCCCGCATGGTCTTCCTCGTCTCTCCTTGTTGCAGGCACATTTTGATATCACCTGCGGGGAGCAGCAGGAGCAGCTTCTCCCAAAGAGGGGCAGAAGGGGGATTTCGGAGCAAAGCCCCTGTACCCCGCAGAAGCGGTTCCAGATTTGACTCGCATCTGCCCGCCGACTCACCAGGAGCTGCTCGCTAACTTCCAAGCCAACCCTCAGGGCAAAGGCTTGAGCGCTGGGTTCTAAACCCAAAGCTCAAATATTGCCATAAAGCTTTTTCTTTTACAGATACCTGCCCGATGGAAAAAGCGTACTCTATTACCTGCACATACATGCATCAGCTTTGAAACTCTGCGTTCAGGTCTCTATTCAAAGAGAGGTATATACATATATGCAAAAAGCAACAGAGGAGGAAATATTACTCAAAGGCAACACTTATTTTTAGAACAGCATTTTCAAGTTTTCCCAATAAAAGGGGTATTGTATTATGATAAGCTTTGTCTACTGTGGGAGGGCTTGCTAGAAAAACTATACTGACAAGCCTTTATGGTATAAACTAGGATTCAAACCAGGTACCTGCCAGCCAAAATAATGCATGTGCAGATGCCTTACTGTTTTGGATATAGGACTTTGGAGAAATCTAGGTTTCAAATTCCATCCTCTGTTTTGCCTTCAGCAAGAAATCCCACAATGTCTTTTCCAAGGAAATTCTCTTAGCAATATATTTTAAGGCCAAATTTACTGTCCTATTTTGCTTCACTAACCTACTAAAGACATTTTGTGAATTTTGTAATAAACAGGAAAAAAGAAACAGGTGAAGGGCAGAAGAAAGTTTCCTAAAGCTGATGGCATAATTTCTGTCAAAAAGCATTTACTTCAATCTATGTAAGCATAGCTTTATCTGCACATCATGGAATCTTTTAGGAGTTAATTTTGAACAGAGAAGGTCAAAACAGTAGTACAGACAGGCCAGCTGAAGCTGACATTAACTTTTCCTTGAAACTCCTAGTCAATAAGGCATATACCTTAATATTAAGTTATGCAATAATACCAGCTTTCTTTGCTTCATTAGGAAGAGAGTTATTTGTTAGCAGAATAAAATTATATGCTGGTGACCCAATATGCAACTTGTTTGCGTTAAGTAAGACTCCTGAAGTTCTCTTGTAGGTTTATATCAGGCCATAATGTTATTGTAGTCAACATTTCTGCACTGTAAACAATACAATATTTAACTGTAGGACATGTATTACACTGCAGCTGTAATAAGGTGCATATCTGGGCTGTTTCCTGGTTTTAAAAAAAAAAATCACAGAAAATAAACACCTCAACCAGCCACCAAAAAAACCCCATATTCTGCTATTGCAGGGAGTCTCAACTCAATATATTACTTCCACCTTGATAAGTCACTCACTGTGCAGCACAACTTTACTTTTCCCCTAGCAGCAGAGACAATTTAAGATATCCCTATTCTTCTCCCCCTCCCTCCCCTCTGGCTTTTATGATTCCTTCCACTGTGCCACTGCAGCAGGTTGAGAGGAGAGCCCTGCCATCAGGCCAGCAAGGCACTGTGAACTCAAGGAAAAAAAAAAAAAAGCCTCCAAAATCAAAACATCATCACTTTTTAATCTAGAACAGGGATGCTGTTCCCAGGACAGGCGACAGGACAGGCTCCTTTCCCACTAACCTGGGTGTGGGCACAGGAGCACAGATCCAGGGACTGAGGAGGAAAGAAGGACACCCACCTCCTGCCAGAAAAAGCCATCACACAACACACCATGCCTTTTCCATACCTGGCCTGCAATCCCCTCTGCCATACGTTCATCACAGTTTGCTAACGAGCTGTTATTTAAACACAATGCAATAGTCCATTCACAAAAAAACTGCATATTTGGCCTCATTTTTATCATTATGGAAAACAGAATTACTTCAGGTGGGGCTTTGGGGTACACAGCTGAGGCTCCATACAGATAATCTTTAAAGGGACCATACTTCCCCCACAAAGTTTACGATCTGTACTATACCATAACCCATCGCAGGCACAAACCAAGTGTAATCAAGCAGGTAAAGCATGAAGAAATGCTGGGACAAGTGCAGCAGTGTCTCACAAATCTGAGCTCCTTAAAGGCTGGACCAGCAGAAAGTTACAACCATGCATTTTTGTTAGAGCAAGCGCACAGCCTCCAGACACACAATTAAGTCTTTTCACTGCAAATTAGCATCTGGGGACCAAACACAACAAAAGAAACCACACTTCGAAAGTGAACTTACAAACCACAGCAATTCCTAGAGTAGCACACAGCAGACTTGAGATCTGTAAAACAAGCTGCCAGATAGCAGGTCCCAGGACACCAAAGAAATACCCTGCATTTTGGTAATAGGAGAGCTAGTTGTAACTTTACACCTACCTCAGAGGTAGCAGGCACCAGAAAGTACTTGTGTTGAGAAAAGAGGTGCTTTTTCTCCTGGAAACCAGCCTATAGTCCTCCCCCAAAGAATGTAAAGAGTCCCAAGGTGCCTCCTGGGAAGGCCATCAGGCAGGTGCTGGCAATCAACAGCATCGCCAAGTCTATTAACACCTCGTTTAATGGGATTAGATTTGTTACAACCTTGGACTTCCCCTTGGCTGGTTTGATATCCCTCCCCCTCCAGGGGCTGCGCGTGGGACTCCAGCTGTCCACGCAGGACGTCCAGCCCTTGGTGAGGCACCTCTCGCCTCTCTCAGCGCATCGGAAGGCAGGCGAAAGGCAGATGCGAGAAGCCATTTCAATTCATTTGCTTTTTATCTTGTCAACAGACTAACAACCAGAATTTACACTGAAAGCATAAGACAGGAGCAGGATAATCCACCGAGCCTTTTTACCTTTATATCTCAATTTAGTGTAAAGATTATGTGACACTGAGATAAATGCCCCGTCTCTCTCTTCCTTCACTCGGGAGGTAGAGTCTGCCCTCAGAAACCTCAGATTAACCCCCTAGTTCACCAGGGAGCTGAATAACAGCACCAATGGCATCTACCCACACGTTCTGCAAATCTGGTGACAGGATTATCAAGAGCAAGGGGCCGCTTCTCAGCACCAAGGCCTATGCTAGGACACGGCACACAACCCAGCAAGCTGACAGTAAGATTCGCTGGGGCTGTCAAACGACTGCAGCGGGGCCTATTTTGCACAGCTCCAGTCACTGCGTGACACCTAATGTCAAGAACTATCTGACGCTCTTTGTCAGTCACCAGAGTCAGCCTGACTTAGAGGCATGTGCCAGGCTATAGGCAAGAAAAAGAAAGGATGGAAAGCTGAGCCTGCTGGGATACTCGAGGAGATGAGATGAAGAAGCCAGAGCGCGTCCCAGGATATCAGGTTCAGCACTGCCTTGGTGGAAGACGTACATACTTTATGTATTAATTGGCTTGCCTGTGAAGTGGCATAAATACATCAATATCATGGCCATGTTGTTGGGCTAAATTCATTCACATGCACGTACCTCTCTGAGGTGAGGAGAGTGAGCACGTTCAGTTCAAACTCTGTACACCAGCGCTGGACGAAAGGCGTCTGGGCACCGCTGTGCTCGCACACTGCTTAGAAAATAGCCCCGCCACGGTGACAAGTCCTGACTGCCAGCAGGAAAAACCCAGAGCCCTGTCGTTTGCTGAGCAAAGCGCTCAGAGATGTGAACAAAACCCTTTCACAGAGCCAGCGTTAAACAGAACGCTCGCGAGCAAGGGCAATACCCTGCATCCCCTGAAGACCAAAGCGGTTCCTCCCTGGCGACCACAGTGATGGACAAGGGAAGCGCGGAGCCCTGCAGAAGCTTGGTCAAAGCAGGCAGGTCCAACAGTACATCTAGCTTTCTGCTGAGCCCGCAGAGAGATGTATTTTATTGCTCCTAGAAGGTGGCTTACCCTGTGGAAGGGCAACAACAGCAGGCAGTAGCTCTCTCCCCCTTCTCTGGCTCGCAGCAGTGTGCCAACCACCTGCTTGATGGACGTGTACCACCGTCTGCAGGCCAGCACAAATTGGTCTCCAAAATGCACCACATGGCTTCATTTAAGGCAGGTTGCAAGGGCAACCCATTAGAGAGAAAGACTACAACATAACTAAAATGCTCTGTTAATTTTAATTAAGCTCATCACACTGGCAAATACTGCTGAATCTAGGGAAACATTTGTTGTTGGGATTCCTGTGTTTTCTGTTTTGCTTTTAAGCAAAAAAAAAAACCAAAAAACCTCCAAATTGCAAACCAGCAAGTGGCTAAGTAATCCTGGTGAGCTTTCCCTCAAGTTCCCGCAGTTTGCCGTGAGCTCAGCAACAGCCCATCTTAGCACCGAGTATTGGATATTGCTTCCAGTTGGTCATGCAGGGCATCAAGACAACAAATGACCAGGACAGGAGCCCTACCTGTCAGTGCTGTCCTCTACTGCAGGACTGGCTTTCACAGAAATGGCACGCAAATTGCAAACAAGGGGCACAAAGGATCTGAGACAGCAACTCTAGACAGGATTTGTTTTGCATTGACTAACTGTAAAACAAGCCTTTTTTAAAACCAGTTGCCGTCTCCATACATATCATGCTTCTATAGGAATTACGAAGATAAGAAAGATTTTCTCAGGCACGCATTCATAACACAAAACAAAGAGGAAGTACCAGGTACAAAAACTTAACAGAAAATGTAGGTCACGTTCAAAAATGTTATCGAGAGTATGCAGAGTATATTGTACTTTGACAACAAGCTTTGGTTTCATGAAAATTAATTAGACCCAGATTTCAAGTATTACTTTTCATTTCTGCTGTCTCAGCTCTTCGGTGTCACGTCTGAGACAGCTTGGCCCTGATATCTGCAGGCACTGATCACCTCCAGCATGACCACACAATGATCAGTAACTGCCCACTGAAATGAAGCCTTTGCTATCTCAATATAATGCCTGAAAAATATGGTAGCCAAATCAAGTTGCTGTTTCTGAAAATTTAATTCCTCTAGAAATTTAGCTTCTCTGACAAAATAAATCCCTGCAGTTCATCTGGTTTGCAATCAGCAAAGTGTTCAGGCAGATAAAGGCAGCAGAAAGCCACCTTCATCCTTTACTACCTTCCTCAAGATGGGTGCAATCAGTCAGTAGCACAACCGAGAGCAGCCTTTGGGTTATGTTGGGTGATGTGCACTGAAATGGCTTGCTGGGACATGGCAGGCCACTCAGGACCAGAGCTGGACTAGCGAGAGTCACGCGCCAGCAGTGCAGCACCCAGAGACTTGGCTTCATCCAGTTGGTTCCTGAGCTCCCTCCCTGGCAGTTTTGGTTGGGATCAGCTAGCTGGCCCGTGACCTATGGGAGAGGCTGTCCCCAGACAGGTATAGAAAGTCCTTTTCCAGGGGAGGGGAGAGGTAAGGTGAGTTTATTTGTACAAGTGCAAGGCATAATTCTGCCTTTTGTCCTCAGGATGAGAAAACAGACTACTGCAGGTATACCTGTAATCTCCCATGAAAGGGCCAGCAGAGACACAACAATAATTCTCCATTAGTGGTAGCAATGAAGGGTGATCACAGAAAGAGTCTAGGAAATCCACTGCAAGCAGATCTATTTTTTTTTTTTAATTTACATGCTAAGTGGGATTTGACATAAGGAAACAATTTCACACATTAGTTTCAGACTGAAAGTTTCATTTCATCCCCTGAAGTAGAATACTGATTGCTCAAACTGCTTATTTTCCAATACATGGCCCAGCTACAGACCAGCTAAATCTTCACAGGCATCACTCCAGCGTCTCTCAATTTTCATTCTCACTTCTCTCACTCTCTCTTATTTTTGTCTTCAGGAATCTCAATACTGCTAGTGTTGCTTCTGGATTTTATCATCTATATTCAAAGACGTATTTGTACAATGAAGGAGCATGTTTAGAACAAGACATTCTCAGAAGTTTATTATGGGAGACAAGATCACAGAAGATAGGAGGCTCAATTCAGAACATGTTTTATGTTCATCTCATTGCCATGGTATGAAAAGGTGTAAAGGGAAGATGAGCTCCTTTTCCTTAGCAAAAAATGAGCCTGTGTTGCTTCCACCTTTTACATATTCTTTAAGCCAAGAGCTAGAGAAGATTATAATGACCGGGCACCTGTGTATCACTGGAAAAGGAGATTTCAGGAGACCAGAATGGAAAGAGGGCATTTAAAAAATGAGGGGTCAGGCATCTGTCACATGTAAACTGCAGGGGATGGGGGATACAAATGTCCTACAGTCATGTATCAGTGGCTCTAAAAGTCTCATGTGTTGGAGCTTCTTTCAACTACCTAGAATCTCACCCAACTCCTACTCTCTTCTATTTCATGAATAAGGGAAATTTGAGACCTCCCACACCTATATTTATGCCGTGCAAAGTCATGACTACAGAGGTATCTTGTCCCAGTTTCTCAGGGCGATGACTCAGGTTTGCCGATTCCCAGGTCAGGATTAAGGTGCAACGACCCCGGGGATCCT
>JANZLQ010000057.1:17446550-17494565 GCA_026212715.1 Elanus axillaris
CCCGGGGTTCCTTGCTGGGCAGGGTTCCTTGTCATGTCCCATCGCAACGTTCGGGACATGAACCCTTTCAGTCCCTCGCAACAGGTAAGCGTTTCCTGGCCCTGAGGAAATCAAGTCAGTTTTTGCTAGCCATCAGTTTTTGCAGCTGTCAGAGAACAAACGGGGATTGAGCTGAGCCCCTGAGTGTGGGATCCAGGGACCCCCAGTTCATGTGCTGCACCTGCGGAAAGGGAGTCCTTCACCAGATAGTATTTTTCTTTCTGCAGTATTTTCTCTAAAAACATAGGGTATATAATCATAAATGAAGTCTTGCTATACCTCGCTATGCCAGGTGAGACAAAAGCCCCAAAGCTCTCATAAAAGTTAAAGCAAGACAAACCGTGCTCCAAATCCCCAGAAAACAAGAAAAATGTTGGAACAGAGAATCATAATCCATTTGGATCCTATGCTGCTGCAGCACCACGTATTTACGTTCTGATGGAAACCGATGGTTCGTAATGTCAGCGTGCGATAGATACAACTCCTCGTGAGGAGCATGAATGGTAGCCCAGAGTAACTGCATCACTGTGTGTTACTGCGTGATGTTTACTGAATTTCTGCATGTTGAAAGTGTAACACATAATGATTTGAGCACAGTGGATCAGTTGAATATATCCTTTCAAAACTTGAAACTACACCTTCCACTTGCCTTTTCTTCACAAGACTTAAAAATGCAAACATAGTTTTAAGGACCTACCTTCTAAATACTCAGCTAAAATAGTTTGTTCCGAAGAGAGAGGCAGATTTTTTGATGGGACTGTACTAAGATGTAAACATAGCCTCATATTATGTAAGCATCATTTCCAAGCACTCTCAACATATCTGATATACCAGGCTGTTCTATGCTATAAGAAGAAACACTTTCTGTTATTTCTTCTTGCTTTTCCTGCAAAGGCATACACTAGGGTTTGGAAATACATAGTTATTGTTTCTGGAATAGAGCACAAAAATCTGCACCATGTAAGTTACTTCAAGCAATTGATAACAGGCTGTTGTTCATATGGCACTACCATGTATAAATGGAAGTGTGCATTCTGTAAGCTAGTGGATATTTTATATCTGCCGACTGCTTTGCCCCTTCACAGCTCTTCAAGCAAACCAAAATTAAAGACTTTTCACACTAAAAAGATTGCACAGGAAAAGACACAGATAATGATATAGCTGCTCAGCTGTTAGAGCTACAGCAGTAGTCATAGCTCAGTGTTAGTTGTCATATTAAAAATACTTCACTGTTAATTATTTAGGCATTAAGATCAGTTTATCACCTCTACATTATCTAGCATGAAACCCATTGCCAGCTGGGCACTTGCTGTTGCTGTTTTGCAGCTGTGGCATGGCATTTATTAAGGAGCTTTGTTGTAGCGCTTGTTGTGAGTTATATTGCTCCTTTGAGCTCTCTTACTTGTGCCTTTTAGCCAGCTAATGGCAAACTTCACCTTAGTTGTGTTTTTCATACAAAGGTCACTGTACCTCATTTCATCCCCTCCCACAGCATACTTGATAATAGATTGCAATCAGAAAGTTTCCTAGGATGGTACTTTCTCTTGGTGTGAACAAAGCCAGGGGACTTGCATGTGGGATAACATCCCTGGCTGTTAAGAAATCCTTGCACTTGACACAGAATCAGAGTGGAAAGCCCTTGAGACAAGAGTGTGTTTTAGAGAGGTTCCCCGCTCTGAACGCAGCAGGGAAGAAACCTCGTTAGATGGCACAATACTGACCATAGACGAACCACGCGTACGGTCCTCACCCAAGAACTTAAACATCATTGACGTTAACACATCTGGAAGCGGGCAACCGTTATTGCTCATTTTACAAGTGGTGAACTAAAGCAGAGACAGACTATCACTGCTTGCCTGAAGTCAACCTGGGAGGTTCTTGGCAAAGCAGGGGACAGCAGCTGGGACTCCCAGCTGTGGATGTAGCAGCATCGCTCTTCCAGAGGGCTGGCAGTAGCACCTCGTGCTCAGGTTTTGGTCACAGCTGCAACGGGCACCCTACTGAAATGCCTCGTTGCATGGGTTCAGCAGTCACATCCACAGTGCTGGCTGGACACCCAGTTTCGGGGAGGAAGGGCTGGCCTCGTTGTATTTGTACTTGAAGTATAAAATTATTATTACTTTTCTGGATTTGGATTGATCACCTTTATTATTGTGAAAAGTTGTGTAATCGGCTTCATAAATACTGTTACACTGGTTTTGATGAGATTGCATATATGAGGAAAAAACTTGCCCTGCTGGACAAGAAGTGTAGGAAATTAAAATAGCAGGTCTTTTGGTTTTGTTTTGCAAATACTTTTTGTTTGTTTGTTTTTAAGGAAATCCCCCGCGGAAATTCATGACAAGAAAGTTTCTGGAAATTCTAAGAAGGTATGAAAATAAACTTGTAAATTGAAAAAATTGAAATTAAAAGTCTATGTTTCCCAGCTGCTCAAAGAAACTGAACTCTCATGATCCTTACACAGCAGATTATAGTAGACAGCCTTTCCTAGTAGACGGTGTTTTTATTTAATATGGCTGCCACCTAAAATGGTGGGTGGGTTAATTTTCCCTACAGATTTCAGTTAGAATTTACTTGTCAAAAAAAATAAATAATTTGAAAAAAATATCGCAGCAATTCCTTGCAGAGTAGAGCAGGAAAGCAACGCGAAGGCTGTGAAATCAAATAGCCTGAGCGAGGGCTGAAATCTCAGTCCTGGTCCTTCACATTCTCCCTTCCCCTTTAATCTTGGGCAAGCTGCAGTCCCTCTCTCTAAAGCAGGAGTAATTATATTTACTTACTTTGCATAAGGAGCTGGATTAATACTCAAGGGGCAGCATGCTATGCAAGCAGAAATGTTTGTGAAAGCCAACCGGAGTGGGAGGTGGGAGCAGACCTCCGCTCCGGGACCCCCTTTGCTTGCTCTTCCCTTCAACCATGCGCCGGTGAGCAGAAGTTGCACCCTTGGCAGCTGGTTACTGAGCTTCAGGAAGGCTTCTCTGATGGGAGACCATGATCCACCCTTATGAATAATAAAAAGTAACAGGAGTTCAAATCTTTTATCAGCTGGAGAAGATTGAGCAAGCTGCAGCTTAGTTAAAAACTCTCGCCTCAAGGCTTTAACAACCAGTGTCTGTGGAGTGGTAAATGCCAGACAAGCCTGCTGGGAAAGAAAAGATCCTAACAATGCTAACACCGAGGACACTTGTTTTCTTGGGGAAAGAGTCTCCTTAGGAGCTGTATGGCTGCTAGTGAGGTAACAGCAATAGTTCTTGCAATTTCAAATCAATTTATAGGATCTCACAAAAGCCCAGATATTTTAAGCCATTGAGTCAAACACCTCAGTCTCCTGTCTATATGTGGGGGGAAAAGTCTGGAAAAAGATGTGTTGTTTTAGGATGAGAAGCAGTTTCTGTCCAAATTGCACCATTTTTTAGTTCTATTTGTAAATCTTTGTAAGATTTACAAAACAAGACAGTTTAAATGACTCAGCTCACCCATTTTTATGTGACTACAAGGATAAACAACAACATGCTGTGTTTTACGTGGAATGTATGTCATTGAAGCACACAAAGCTCAAAAGATTGTTGAATATGTTTTACTTCCAGCTTCCAAAAGCTCTGCCTATGGACTGAGTCCAAGCGTGCAAAATTTCAGCCTCCATGTATTTGCCAAAATCGTAAGCACCTAAATAATAAGGGCTTTGTCGTGATAATGATGCAACACACACCTATCGGCACTATAAACCAAGTAAACTGAGTTAAGACTGTTCATAAATTCTCTTCTTGTATATATATGTACATTGACAAAATGAAGGCAATTATAACCTCAGGCTGAAAATGGAACACGGAATTTGAACACTGTGATTTAGCGGACCTGGTTAATGACAAGCGGTCACATGCAGACGCATGACTCAAATCTACCCCAGCTGCAAGCCACATCTTTACTTGCGGTTTGCTGTCTGATGCTCACAAGTTGCTCCCCGTGCAATAAATCAGTAGGTCCTAGACCATTTCCAAAAGCAGGATGATGCCCACCGCAGAGGCACCAGTGCCAACACCAAGGGCTCCACTTCAAAGCCTGCCAAGCTCCTCCGAATCCCCTCTAGGCTGCTGTCACGCGCACCCACTACTTTTGCCCTCGGTTCCCCCCCCCCCAGACACAGGCTCTGCTCTGGGATGCACAGCAGATCCCTGGCAGGACGAAACTGCGTGCAGCAAGAGCACGTGGATCAGGGCAGGCAGCAAAGCCTGCCGCTCGCGGCTTTCCTCCTTGCCTTTCAGTCTTGCAGCAGTCAACCTGGCACACGCTGCCTTTCCCCATCACGCCCTCACGCCTCGCCCTCTGGCTACAGAAACTCTCAGAGTCACTGGACTGTGAAATAGCTCTTTTTTCGTTTGTGTCTCCTTGAGGAGCTGTAATGCAGGTGCAGAGAAGGAGGTGAGAGGCTGTTCTTGCGCTGGCGAGAGCTGCGCTTGCTCTCCTGGCCTTGCTGATGGAAATGTTTCCCAGCAGCAATGCAGAGGGAGAAGGAGCAGGCCCATGGTCAGCCCTGCTTGAACCTCGGAGTAACACAGGGTCCCATGGAGGAAGGAGAAAGCTGTGTGCTCCCACACGCCCGGCCCAGGAACAGGCACGCAGATGCTGCTGGGTGCAACCAGCCTTTGGTCCTGCTCTGAATGCTGCTGCCTGGAGGCAGGAGTCCCCAGGACGTGAGGAGGCTGAGGACAGTGCTCCGCCCGTGGAGTCTGTTCTCCCGCTCCCTCCCATCCCATTGCTTTGCCCACGCAGACAGCTAAGGGCAGGGGAAGGGGCTCTCCCACCCACCGCTCACCTCGTGTTCTCCCCATCCCTCGGGAGAGAGGATGCGCTGGCCACGTGCCCCAACCTGACGGACACCAACTATTTCTAGGCAGTGCCTTAGCTGTGAAAACGATGCTACCTTCAGGACCGGGGGAAGGTGGAAGAGGAGAGCAGTGCTGAGCTCCTCTCCGTTTCCCTCCCACGGAGCTGCCCTCTCTCCGGGTCCCAGGCTGGGATACCCGGCCAGAGGAGCGCGGGCGGCCCCGTACCAACGGGTACTCCCAGGAGGATGCTGCTGGCATCCTGGGTGGGAGAGCGCAGCCGCCTGCAGTCAGCAGAAGACAGAATTAATGACCTTTTCTTGCCTAATTAGTTGAAGGTTTAGGCATCTGGTTTTGACAGAGTAGAAAAAACTTCAAGCTTCTGTTCAGTATCTGATGCTGAACAGAGGCCTTATGTCTACAGGGATTTTAGTCTAGCACTTTTGATGAGCCCTACATTCACCCCCAATAAATATATTATCTTTTTCTCTTGTAGAAACCATTCTAAAAGGAACTTTGAGGAAACCTTTGATAACTCTTCCCTTGCTTAAAAACATCCCCTTTGGTTGACAGGGTAATATCAAGACTTCAAATTGGAGCTGGTGAAATGTTCAGATCAAAAAGGATGAATTTATCTTAACAGTAATCTATATCTGCTATGTCAGACACTGTGCTGCAGCATGTCCTGCTGTGTGCAGTATGCCACTTATAAAGCAATGATAAACCTTTCTAGATAGTGCCTAACGCAAAGTGTTTACCAGAATATAGATTGCTGTGAGATATAGTTAAAAGTTGCTCAGAAATAAAAGATCAGGGAGGCTGACCATTTGCGAGGAGGTCAGTGATGCTTTTTTTGTTGGTTTTTTTTTGGTTTTTCTTTTTCTTTTTTTTTTTTTTGCCAGCAGCATCTAAGTGCAATAAAATATCAGAGTGAGAAAGAATTGCTATAGCAACAAAGTATGTTCTCCTAATGGAGGCTGTGTGTAGCAGCCAACCGCCACTAGAACTTTAAGGGGAAGGAATAAAATCTATCACAAAAGCGGGAAAAGGAAAAGCATTAAAAATTAAAATTTTATTATTCCATGATTTATATTTACTGACTTCACATCTCCAGACAATCTAGAGTATTTTCAGTACTTCTCTGCTCCTAATTACTGCTTCACACAAAAATTTTCAGGAACTCAGAAAAACAATGGTGTGAATGATCCATTAGTAGTAATACAGTGATACAGATTTGCATTCAACAGTAGTATAACACTAGTATTACTGCTACAAATATGAGAAATTATGAGATTATAGCAGCACTGGGACACGACAGTAAGACAGGAGTTAAGACTGACATGATGTCAATACACAGCAAGAGGCTGTCCTTCCTGTCAAGGGTCACAATGATAAAAAAAAAAACAGAGTGAGGGGGAAACCGCCCCAGAGAGATGAAGTGACAAGTTCAGGGTCACTCAGCAAGCCAGTGGCAACATCAGGACCAGAACACAGGTCTCTGGTGCTCCTCTCACTGCCCATCAGCTATTAAAGCTGTCCAGAAAGCTAATCGCAATGTTCTTGTGCAGTGTGATTGCCACATACCTTAGGGTGGGCTGCGTATACAGAGAAGCTGGTTCGTGTCTGAGTTCACTGTGATTTTTAAACCGTCCTCGATAACTACTGCACCCGCGCTTCATTGCTGAGCCATAACCAGCCTTCATCCTCACCCGGGCACTACGACCATCTTGCCCTTCCCTCCTTTCTCCTCCGTGGCTCAGACTGTGGTACCAGTCACAGCAGGGAAAAGGAGGAGTGCAAAACGGGGAAGCGTTTGCTTTCCATAATTGTAACAGACGATATCTGGAGAAAGAAGAAAGAGAAGATGGGTTAAGGAATCTCACTTCATGTCACAACTAGTTTTCTCCTTTGCTTCTGACATGATGAAGCTTCAACACTTTCAAAGCTGTTTTCCACTGGGGGAGACAGCCCTTGTCCTGTGTGGTACTGCTATCTCATGCTGGCTCTGCACAGATCAACTCAACTTAGAATCTAGGTCGAGAGAAATTCCTTCTTCTGCAGGTGACCAAACAGAAACGCTGGCAAAGCAGGGGAAAGAAGCAGCAAGTTCTGAAGAGTTGAGCCCTGCCGCCCTGGTTGAGTCTTTGGATATTCAGGACAGGGAACAGCAGAAGTATGTACCGAAGCAGGAAAATTGAAAGGCTCATTTAAAAGATTCTTTCCCCACAGAGAAAATATTTTCTGGCATATCTTTGCAATGAAGCTCGTTATATGTTGTCCTATTTATAACTCGCAACTCTCCATAACAAGCAAGCTCCTCAGAGGTAGAAAAGCGAATGTGATTTGAATAGAGCTGTATATCACAGTTCGATGTTCCCACTCTGGCTGTGATTTATAACAAAAGCGTAGCAGCATGGGTCAATCAGTGAGGGACATTCTGCAGCAAAGGCATTTTTCTTTAAACTTAAAAACCGTTTTAGTTTCATATCCTTCTAGACTAAGCAGCAAGTCTTCCTCATTTTACAATACAGTTTCTGCTAATCAGTTTCTCTTCTAACATTCTTAAACAAGGCATTGTACCAGACAATACAAAACAGAGAAAAACGAAAATACAACTGAGTAGCCCACAACCAAGGATACAAGTTATTTCAGAATTATAGAATGAAACACTTTAGATGTTTACCATCTGTGAAAAAGCAAACAAAAAACAACACTGGAGTTTCCCACAGACGGCAGAGGTCATCTTGGGTTAAAGTCATGCCAATGAGAACCAGCCCACGCAGACCAGACAGCGGCTCCTTGGGTGGGAAAGGGCAGAGCGGAGACAGATGTGCACTCTTCCCATGACTGCTCTCCCAAACCTAAGGCATAAACTGCTGCACAATTTTTTGTGATGGACTCAGAGGAAACCAGCAACCTTCACATTTGGAAATCTCGGCAACAGCAGAAACCCAGGAGGTAACCCTGTCTTCATGTACATAGTAGTCAGTTTTACAGGCTGCAGCAAAATAGTGACATATCCAAATGATAATGGAACCTAATTTCCTCACCAACATACATGCACGAAGAGGGGAGAGAGCAAGGTTCAGAAAATCAAGGGCTGCCATCTCCATTCACAGTGCTGCCTCGTGGTCACAGTCATGCTCCGTTTACATCTTTCTGTGATCCCATGAAACTTTTATCGCTTGCTTATCTGTGGCCCAGCTATTATCACCTCCTGCTCTTCAGAGGAGTCACCTTCTTAAAATGAGAATAGTGCCGCTGGGTTGTTTCAAAGAGGTTTTGTAAATGCTGATTCTCTGGGAGGGCATTCAAGGGCTCTGACTGGAGACTGGGCTTTCCCAGAGCCCTACGTCCGGCACTGACAGGACTTGCGATGCTCTCCCAGTTTCCTGCTGGTCCCCAGCATCCTCAGTTTTGGGCATCACGGTGAAACACCCATTCCTCCTTAACGGAGAAGGTCAAATATGGCTAATGAGCTCCAGTTCGGGGGTCAGACACATAAACTACAGGCAGTGCGGCAACAAGTTTTTGGGTTCAAGCTACCACACAACAAAAGGAGTTTTGAAAGAGTCTCTTGCTTGTGTTTGTTTACCCTAAACTTTGTTAAGAAATTGCGCACATGCTGCGTTTCCACACAAAGGCTTAGCAAGTTTCGACCCAGATGGGAAGTGTTTTTTCCCAATCGCAGAAGGCCCAGCTTGCATAAATGGTTATAAATGAAGTTACTTATATTCTGGGTGGGGGAGAAGAGGGGAAAGACTGAGGCTTGGGGCGGTAAGGAAGCAACTCTACATGCCTTCCACCAGCTTCTTCCAGTTGCCATTGCCTACCAAGCTGCTGTGTAGGTGCCACCAGGACCTGAGGAAGAGAGCAAGGGCTCTTAATAGTATTCAATAGCTCTTGTTAGAGATTCCCCATTCCCAGAAACAGCTGACTGACCCTTGCCTCATCTTTCAGCTTATGTACATCACCCTCTAGCACAGTCCTTTTTGCAGATCTTCATGGTTTTGACGTATTGCTTATTCCTTTGCCAGTCAGTGCACAGCTGGCTGAGCATGGGTTAATACATCAGCTCCCTCCCACTTAAGAGCTTCCCTCACTGGGGAACATACTGATGGAAAGGTTCGGCTCTTTGAAAGGGATGCTCTTCAGGTGGTGTAAAGGTGTTCAGACTTGCTGGGAAGAACTTTTGTTGTCCTAGTATGACAAAACATTAAACAAACTGCTGGGACTCCTTATGCTACCATTGACAGGGTTCCATCAGAGACATTAGCTGGAGATGCACCATTCTTTAGCGTTTTCCCTACCTGCTCTAAAATCTGCTACCATGACTGGTGGTCAGTCAAGTTTTGCTATCTTATTTTCCTACTCAGACAAAAACTGTTTTAACTGAAGAGTTATTATATACTGTGTTTGCTTTAACATGAAGGCATATGAGAAAAATGGAAACTAAAGACTAGTTCCTCAAACAGAAGAGCTATAAAACAAAGCCATAAAAAGTGTCTCTTCCATTTACTTTGTTTGCAGATGATCTCATTTGTATTGCGGGCACAGATTTACCCTGTTCAGATCAAATTTCTATGAATAGAAAAAAACTGTAACTGTGATAAACACCCACAATTATAGCACTTGATTTTCTCTTCCATAATTTAGCACAGCTTCAGCCCATAAACTATCTCTTCTCAGGAAAGGAAATTGTAAGCCCTGAATTTTTGCACAACACTTTGCAGGGTATATGGTGTGCTCCTCTGACTCATGTTGCCCAATGGTGCCTGAAACAAACACTGCCAGTCATAGAATCATCGAATAGTTTGGGTTGAAAGGGACCTTAAAGGTCATCTCGTCCAACCCCCCTGCAATGAGCAAGGACATCTTCAACTAGAGCAGGTTGCTCAGAGCCCCATCCAACCCGACCTTCAATGTTTCCAGGGATGGGGCATCTACCACCCCTCCGGGCATCCTGTTCCATTGTTTCACCACCATCGTGGTAAAAAATTTCTTCCTTATATTTAGTCTAAATCTACCTTCTTTCAGTTTAATACCGTTAGCCCTTGTCCTATCACTACATGCCCTTGTAAAAAGTCCCTCTCCGTCTCTCCTGTCAGCCCCCTTTAGGTACTGAAAGGCCCCTATAAGGTCTTCCCGGAGCCTTCTCTTCTCCAGGCTGGACAACCTCAACTCTCTCAGCCCGTCCTCATTAGAGAGGTGCTCCAGCTTTGCTCATCAGGGGCGTACGCTTTCTTTGACCTTCCATTTCTGGCTGACATACCTGTAGAAGCCCTTCTTACTATTCTTTGCATCCCTTGCCAAGTTCAGCTCCATCTACGCCTTGGCCTTCCTGACCCCATCCCTACACAACTGGGCAGTGTCCCTATACTCTTCCCAGGATACCTGTCCCTGCTTCCACTGCCCTGTGTGTTTCATTCTTGCCCTTTAGTTTGACCAGCAGGTCTCAACTCAGCCGTGCCGGTCTCTTGCCTTCCTTTCCTGCTTTCTTACACCTGGGGATCAAGAGCTCCTGCGGTCTGTGGAAAGCATCCTTAAAGATCAGGCAGCTCTGTTCTGCTCCCTTGTCCCCGAAGGAGGTTTTCCAGGGGGTCCTATTGACTAACTCCTTGAAGAGCTGGAATTTTGCTTTCCTAAAATCCAGGCTCCTGACCTTACTCCTTGCCTAACCCATATTCCTCAGGACTGTGAGCTCCACCAGTGCATGGTCACTGCAGCCCAGGCTGCCTCCAATCTTGACGTCACCGATTAGCTCACTTGCACTGGTGACCAGCAGGTCCAGTATAGCATCCCCTCTGATAGGGCTGTCTATTACCAGGCTTAAGAAATTATCCTCAGTGCATTCCAGGAGTCTCCTGGATTGCCTACAGCTCACTGTACTGCTTTTCCAGAAGATGTCATGGCAGCTGAAGTTACCCAGCAAGATGAGAGCCTGTGAGAGCGATGTGCTATCATAAGGTGTTATGCCATGCTGTCATGCTGGGCTGTAATGTGAAACTCATACTAACTGCAGGTCATTAGAGAAAAGTTTGTGAATATTTTCTTACTGGTGAGCAGGTTACCTGAAGTTTCTTACTGTCTGTTCCCGCCCCCCCCCTTATTTATTCAGTAAATAGACTGTACAAAGATGTAAAAAGAACAAAAACAAACAAACAAACAAAAAACCACCAAAAACCCAACACCAAAACAAGAGTAGCAAACACTTCAGGATGTCCAGTTGTTATAAGTGGGACAAACACACAAAACAACTACCTTTTGCCTCCTTGATACTTCATGTAGCTTAACGTTTCCAGGTGAGAGACAGCGGTAGAAGAGATAACCTGCGGATACCCCTCTGAAAGGTTTCTTCTCCTCCTCAGAGGACCTCAGCAAACTGCTCTGTTGAGGACACAAGCGTGTGCTCAGTGCATCAACCTTGTTACAGTGGGCTTAGCGCAGGCTTAGCTCCAGCTGGTGTCTAAGGGATGTGCTATGGGTCGGCAGGGAACCATTCTGCTTCTCCTACAGAAGAAAGAGAAAGTCCAGGAATGAAATTAAGAGAAACAAGGGGAAAGAAGCGGATCAGTGGAGTCAGGAGTGTCTGTTTGGAGAGTAGAAAGGCCAGGACTGTCCTAGTAAAGAGAAATAAATCCTCGGAAGGCAAAGGAAAAGAATAATCTTAGCAGTAGAGGGATGGGTTGGGTGGAAGAGAGCTAGAAAGAATGAATGTTGAAAATAAGTGAGTGAGCAATGATCACAACAGAAAGCAGAAACCATTTTCATTGAGCAAGCCCTGTGAATATCAGCAGCCCAAAAAAAGCTTTAACAGTCCTACCTGTACTACTCATTAATGAGATGCTTGACTGTCATTTTCTAGCATTTCTCTAAAAGCAGTAAGAACACCTAGGGAATGAAATCTAGGATTTTCCTTTTTTATTTTTTTTTTTCATCTACATGATACAGTACATAAAACTTCAATAAAACTTCATAAAGATGATGTATAGATTTGTGAGGGTTGTATTGTAATGGAATAGTTGCACACCCTATAAAAGGTGGAGCACCGTAATAACAATTCTCATTTTTCTGATGAGCCATACACTAGGATTCTGGCCCTTGTCATTTTGTTGTGGAGGAAAGTCTGCACATTTTAATTAAAATGCTGAAGCCAAATTTAGAAACCTGGCTGGGGCTACACTCCTATGAAAATTGTCTGTGGTCACTCAGTACACAGTAGGATTCAATACTTTTTCCTTTCTATGTGAAATTTGAATAAATGAATTGAAATAATTTGCATTTTTCATAATGATCAGGGAGTTGAAATAATGAAAGGTGATCATGAATATTTTAACTGAAGAATAAAATTACGTTAAAATACTCTTTAGATTTCTCTTATGCTTTGTTAAAAGATACCGATACTATAAACAGTATTGTAATTTTTAGAAATGCGTTATAGATTCACATATTTGCTATTCATAAAGTTCATTGATGCCTTTTTTCAAAGGTGCTTTATAAAGGATTTAGAAACCTCTTTAATCTTCGAAAGTAACAATGTAGTTTGTGATTAAATATCTCTACAGCATAACTATAAAGATACCCATCTGCATCATAAGATCAAAATCAGAATATAGCACAAGGAGATCAATGCAAAGTTTTTTCTTAAAATGAAAATTTCTATTGTTACTAATGCTTTACGCAATATCCTTCAGATGACAAGATCACCTAATACTGTTAAGTTTCTTACAGAATCACACAAGGAGCCCTTAGGAGTGGCCCACTTCAGAGCAGCCAGAGGTGATTCTGGAATCTACCTCGCACCAAAATTTTGTAGTTTAAGTTTCAATCCAAGGGTGTCTGTGCCCCTCTCATCAAAAACCTTGCAACTGCAAGGCTGCAAAAAGATCATGCAACTCAGAGTAAAATGGATTTGCCTTAGTGGAAGATCTGAATATCAGCTCAAAATTATACCTTCGTAATGTTTGTTTCTGTTACCTGTTTTAATATTCAAGGTGTCTAAGTATTAGAACAAAACTGGATTGCATCTTATCGATGCTCCTTAAAAGTCTAAAATAATGATCAATAGACTTTAAAATTTTATATGGAATATTATTCAAAAAAACAATATTTATAAAAGTATACCCCTTCAAAGGGCTGCCATTACGCTTCTGTGGCCTAACATCCTGCGACAACTGCAGGAAGCTCAAAGAGTCCCTGCACTGTTTCAAAGTCTTTTGCTTTTAGCATTGCTTAACGCTATATAATCAGTCGTAATGCTTTAAAATCAAAACTAATACTCAAAAAATGGAAGGATAGAGGGGTTGGCTTTGTTCTTCAATTTTTTTCCAATGCTATACTAAGGAATCTTCTATTTTTGATCATTAATTATTGTAGTCCAATTAGATCTTTATGTTTGTGCTCCCTAGTTACCTGAGAACATCCGAAGCCACACTCCCTTTTGACCATGAGATACAGAGAACAGACCAGGAAGTCTTGTCATCAGAGCGGTTTCCACAGTACTCTTACCGATGACGAATGTATACCATTTAGGAGCCACTTACATGATTGTGTGTTCTCTACAGCATTTCTCTGACTGCCAGAGGTCCAGGCCTAATGAGTGCAGAACTCTTTAAATCCTAACTAGTTATATTTGCAGAGAACTGGGGCACTGATATATGCCAGTTATAACTTTTAAAAATGCAACAGGATTTCTAGAAATTACGCGACTTTCAAAACCTATCCCTGCAGAAGAAATATCGGCCTGAGTAGGAGTTACGTGCACCATAACCGGGAGGTAAATACTGGTTTACCTTTAAATGCAACAGCCAGGGATTGCTGCAGCCCTGACCTCAGAGGAGGGACGGCCGCAGCTCTGCGGTGAGCCCACGCTCTGCGCTGGTAAGTCATCCTGAGGGAGGCAAGACCCTTGGGTGAGTGATGGCACAGCCCAACCCTTGCTGCTGTACAAGTAGCCGTGGGCTCACGCTGCTCCTTGTGCCCGTATCCATTCGCCCCTGGTAGCCGAAGCACGATGCTGGTGAACGACTGCAAGGCAGCAGCTGGTACCTCACTGCTTGGAAGGCAAAAGGCAAGGTGAAAAAAATGCATGAAGGACATGGAGGTACCGGCACTGCTTGGTCTGTGCTCTGCTTTCACATGTATGGACGTGATCATGGAACAACAGCGAGAAGGTCTGCGTAAGTGCTTCTTCTGTAAAACGACTTAATGCCTGATGCTAAGTGGCAATGAATGAATTTAATTTGGGGTTTGATCACACAGTGCTGATCAAAGAGTCTGGTGTACGGCGTCCCTAAAAGCAGGCTATTTGCAGGCAAGGAGTATAATTATATGTCAAGGGGGCACATGGGCTTTCTCTGGAAATGAAGAGGAGCTTTTTATCTGAAAGGAAAAACAGGCGACAACAGAAGAGATTTTTGAGAATCAGCTTTCACCTTCCCACAATGACCAGAAAAGCTTCTCCCAAAAGAATAATCATATCTAAACTCCTAGCAATCCAAAAAGGCACTTCTCCTTATCGCCTTCAGTTGAGTCCCACTTTGCCCTGTTCCTCACCTCAATAAAGAAAACAGCTCAGCTTTTAATCAGTTTGCAAACATAAGGATTCATTTGAGAAGCAGGTGCTTGTGCTCATCTCACTTTATTTGTACCTGATGCCTGATGCCCCATTCCCTTGCCTCAATTCCCTTGCCCTTGCTCAGCATCCTCCACGATGCAACCTTATCTTCACAAAACAGACAAACAGCTCCCTCCAGATGCCGTGCCAATGCCACTGCTGCGGCAATAAACGGGCAAGTGGGGAAGGAATAAAGGTATAGTCACTGAACGAAGAAGTAAATGCTTCTTCCAGAGCCTGAACACATCACCTTCACCACCCTATGGTCAGAAAATAGCAAGTTGTTTCTGAACTTCCCTCCATCTGGAAGTGCAATTATGCTAGTTAATCTTAAAATGCCTTTGGCAGCTGTCATCTCATTTTTTTTATATTATCCTTAAAACTTTTCTAATGGTAAGTACACACGCAGTGAGAAATAATAGCCCTTTGTGTAACAAGCAATGCACACACTTTGTCCAATTCATTTTTACAGTGTTTTTCTCTCTTTCCGAGGTTATTATCACAGAAGAGATTGAAAGCTGAGCCATCATACCAGAGCTTAAATGTAGCAGTGAAGCAGTCCTTTTTCTCTCCCTCCCTGCTGCCCTCTGCCCCCCCCCTTTTTTTTAAAATAAAAACCAAAGGTGTGCAGGATGCTAAGGTAACCAAGGTATATTATCCCTCAAGAAATCTAGCCTAATCCCAGCCCAGCATTCACTGCTCTGCTCCCGAGTCACAGCCTGCGTGGCCCTTTCGGGCTTCAGCCAACCCCCTACACAACACTCGTCTCCTGCCGTGGACTTCTGCTAATGGCACAGGTTAATTAACGCAGGCAAAGGGTCAGACCCTGCAGAAATAAGAAATAAGACAGCGTCTGCCATTCAGTTGTGATGCCAGGAAAGATCTGTGAGACTAAGACATCTGAGGATCCTGCAGACCGAGGCAGCTGGAAGCACTGGTAAGAGAAGCTTACTTTGAGACAACACAGTTGATAGGCTGAAGTGTTCGTCCTCAACAATTTCTCCTTGGTTTAACTAGGAAAAGGCAGGGACAGACTGGGTATTGCAGGAGAGAGGGAACCTTGAGGTCTTTGTCTCAGCACTGATCTCTGACTTGCTGTGAGATCCCAGCAGACCCCAAAGCTCTCCCTGTGCCGCATTTTCCTGGAGGTGCCCAACCTGTGGTGTTATAGCAAAAGCAAAAATTTAAAAAAGGAAAGAAAAAAAATACCCATTGAGAAACTGGTTTTAGTACCAACATATTCTCCAGTGCACACCCTCAGTGTTCAGGATGGGAAATGCTCGAGGCTAACTCTGAACACAGGTTCAAACCCTTCCCCCTGATCTCATACACACATTGGGAAAGGCAGGGTTGAATCCAAAACGTGTCAAAGACAACAACTCTAAATTCAGGGAGTGCCTGATCGTGCATAGCGCTTTTCTCTTTTCGTCCTCCTTTTCAAAACTTCTTTTGTAATGCCTGATCGATGAAAAATACTAACAAAATCATGAGTGAACAACTGTCTCGGGTATGATCCTGGATTCGCTCTCAGGAGCTGTTGCCTTTTCCACAACCTGCCCTGGTACAGAAAAGGTTGGCACCTACCTTCTTCTGCCTGAACATCCTTCCTCCCTGATAAAATGCAATCTGTTTCCAGAAAGAAATGTTATTTCAAATTCAGTAAGTGTTGCTTAAAGCAAAGGTCACCATTAGTTCTGGATGTGCTAATGCACTGTACTCACAATAGTTCTATATCAACATTATATTTCAGAAGATGAGGTCATTGTACTTATTCCACCTAAGATTCTTAGCAGGCATTTAAAGCATGTTTTCATCAGCCTGTAGTAGCCCTTATATATTTTAACAAAATGCTCAAAGGATTTAATCTTGGAGTTTTCAAGGTAGTTCTATTTTATGATTTTACCTTTAGTCTGTATATAGTATTTGAAATTTAAAATTTTGATCCTCATCAATATATTTGTTTCAGTGACTGAATGAAATTAAAGATGTAAGTCCCGGTATATGCTGTCAGAAGAAAAATTGAAGGTCAGACAATGTTGGACAGCCAGAGCTACCAAATGATTAAAGAGTTGTAGGTAACTTAGCTCCAGACTGTGGCATGTGACTGCGTGCTGCTGCTTGAACAACAGAAGTCTCTCTGCAATGCACAAAGGAAAGTAGCTACTCATCACATATTAAGGTTAAGGTAATGTAGGATATGTGTATATACTCACTTGCAGTTGACTGACAGTCGCAATACACTATTTATCAGCTGGGAATTTTCGTAGTGATCTTAAAGCAGTGAAGCCATTTATAAGGTATTCCTTTCACTGAGCATGTTTTCATCAGAAAAGTAGATAACAGGAATCACTTGCAACAGAAATCAAGCTTAATATTTCAAAGTCCTTGAGACCCTGATTAGACCATTGATCTGTCTGTACATAATCACTTACTAAACTAAATTGATGGCGCTTTGTCCGCGTAAAAATGGCACAAACACTTTGTATCTGGAAAAAGCAAGACTCTATAAGCTCCCTGATGTGCAAGCAAGGAAAAAAAAAAATCTTATTTAACTAAGAAAAGAATGAGATAGGAATGAAAAATGCAGATGCTAAAGCAGACTAAAAATTGATTGGCACAAAAATTTTTACTCAGTTGTAAATTTTCGGAGTAGACTGCACTTGCTGGGCAGATGACTAATGACATGCTTCTCACTCTGGAGTCTTTAGGCCAAATGCTGCTCTCAGTTACCCAAATATAAATCTCAAGTAAATCCATTGATGCTACCGTAGAGTTATGCCAGCTTCACTGAGAGCAGAATATGATGCCTTGTTTACAAAATTAAGCTCTGAAAGGTACATCTGTGTGTGCATTTTGATTTGCCAATAAAATAATTTTATGGCGCTAAATTTATGCAAATACTTAGAATTTAAATCCAAAGGAGACCTTGCAGTCTTGCATTCAGTAAAGATTATGCACCATTTTACAAGAAGGTACTCAAAAATACAATATGCAATACAATTAAAAGGAATAAATTCACAGAGGTTTCATATTTTACCAAGTCTTTGTGCCCTGCGTGAATCTAACTGACTGCTCCCCTAGGAGCAAAGATATATATATGCCGCAGTCATCATCTCCGACTACCTTACAAATATCAGGAAATTTCTCTTCACAACAGCTGAGGGAAGAAGAGAGACAGCATCACCGCTGTATCGCTAATCAAGCACGGAGTCAGGAGAAATCATGAGTCTGGCCAAAGGCCAGACTGGGAGTGTGAGACGCAGACAGGGAGAGAAATGCTCTTCTCCTGCACTAGCCCGTCGGTAGCGCACGAGCCCTTCTTGGGAGATGTAACGTCATGCAAGGACAGGGCGATTGGGAAAAGATGTCTGTGCTAAATCCCAGATCAACAGGCACAAAAGTTAAGTCAGAGTAACTGTTGTCTTAAGGGTGTAGTCATTCATTCACATCGTTAGGTACACCAGTACCTGAGTGTATGCGGCTTCTTGTAGTTTGCTTCGAGTCTCTGAAGGCAGAACAATTTATAACGGACGGCTGCTTCTTTCCCCTGCATGGAAATATTCACCACCGCAGGTGAGATGTTTGGGGACTGCATGCCAGAAAATAAAAATCATATCAGTCTTTCGATACGAGGATCACCTGCAGGCTTTCACACAATTTTTATGCTTAAAACAACCCTGTTTAAAAGCAACCTTAAGGGATGGCTGGAGATAAAGGAATTCGTTTTTAAACTAGGCATTTGGAAAAGAGTGGTGAAGGAAGAAACACAATTCATTTTTCTCAAAGAAACAAGACATCAATTCCACAATGAATATATCTATAAATTATCATCTATTACTTCAAAAAAAAAAAAGAAGTATTTCTAGCCTGTCTTAGCAACTCTGTAGTAATTCCTTTTACAGGTCGTAGAACCACGTTCTTGCTAATGGCAGGAGCTAGCCAGCTGTCAGGAAGCAAGCTTTGCTAGCATGTTGTTGGAATAGTGGAGGTACCATAAATTACGTGTATTTGCTGGTGCTGCCAACCCTCGTGCTACTTAGCTCTGAAGAATCTCTGCTTGGATTAAATTAAACAATAGCAGCGTAAAGAGTCTGCTGGAGTCTGGCATAGTGGGTGAGTCGACTGACTCCCACCCAACTCTTACAGCTTCAGTGACACTGGCCAGTGCAAGGAACCAATTGCCAAAATCATTTCAAATCAGCCAGTAGAGAACCACTACTACATGAACTAGAGCAAACATGACATGAAGCACTACTAGCCGAATTGATTTGGATAGGGCAGAGAATTCAGTACCAGTTTAGGCAGACTGCAGGCAGTGGGCAAGCCACAAGTTCACCAGCAGCACCACGCAGGCATCGGCAACCGAAACAGCGGTACCCAGAGCGCGGCTCGTGGGGACGGCCAACTTCACCAACAAAGCACCTTCCACCGTCCTGTGGAACGCACAACCATGCTCCCCTATCAGGTGAAAGCTGGTCCCATCATTTGAACAGCTATCAATTTTTCTGAGATATTTTATCCTCCTTCCTTCAAAAACATTGAGACAGCCTAAAAAAGCCGACTTGAATGTAGCTGCTGGTGGTGTAGTCAGTCACTGTCTTCTCACACTTGGCTCCCAACTAACTTTGGAGATGGACATTTGTGCACCTGAGGGATGTGTGAGCTGAGACTGTGTACTTTTTCAGGTGGTTCCAGCTCCTCCTGGGTTTAATAACAAAAACATTTTCAAGCTGCGCTGTCCCCAGAGACCATCAATGTAGATCACATAAGTAACTCTTGAATTTTATGCACCAAACATCCATATAACTAGGTGTCTGCTACACTGTCCAATATTTTTCGTTCATTTGAAGTATGAGCTTTCATAGGGAGATGCGTAATGTGCTCTGAATTTTTCTAATATAGACGAATAGCAGTCAGACTGGAAGCTGCTCTTTATATACTAAATACAATCCTTCCACACCTCCTCACAATCTTCCCCCGATTCCCCCCCCAGCATCTTTCCTCACAACACCGTTCTGCACCGAATACAGCCAAGTGGAACACGCAGAAGGAAAGCCAGTATTTTGTCTTTGCATGAGAAAAGGTGAACCTATGAGCTATGGATATAAAGAAAAGAATGACCAGATACCTGCTTAAACTGGAAGACATGTGGAAGATACGATTTCACAGTTCACTGTTGTGCTCAGTGCAGTGGATCCCTGAACTCTCTTTTCTACAATGCAAATCGCCCTCCCCGGCCCCCCATGTATCAGTGCAAAGCTAACATTAACAACAAGAAGTGCTTCTTTAATGGTAAGCTGTCATCATTCCTGGGAAATTCTTCAGCAAAACGTTTTACATCAGGATCGGAAACGTAAAATCTGTAAGAGCAACAACAAAAAAAACCCAACCCAGGGAACTATAGTTCTCCTTCAAAAGGGAGTAAAACCCCTTTCTAATTCTGAACGTGACAGAATTTTTCATTTTCAAATTACCGTGCAAGAAGGAATTAAGTCATCTTTACCGAATGCTTTTGAAGAAAAATGATATAAATGAGTTCTCAGTCCTGTTTCTCAGATGAGGAATCACACCGTGTATTCAGGCAAAAGGAGGTTTTCAGGCTCCAGTTCAGTGCTTCTCCCTCAGCACTGCGCTGTCTTTACAGAGAATTGATCAGCTGAAAACAAACGGGATGCAAGACTCTTGATATTTACACAGTACAAAAGGTGGAAAACCCCGATCCTAAGACGGAAACTTGCTTCGTGCAGACACCCCGCCGCAGAAGATACTTTTGCCACGTCACTTGCACCATGAGACAACCAGACGTGGTCGTGGCAAGAAGTTTATATGGCAATCAGGCTCCCAGGCGCCTCACAGTTTTTTTACAGCTTACAATCACCAAGCTGTAGCATGGAAAGCTTGTTTCATTGAATTCCAGTGGCTGCACCTGCTCAGCCTCCCATGCTGTTGTTTCAGGAGTCAGCTAGATGGTGCTCATGGGGTGGCAGCTGATGTGCAAAGTTAGCACTGGGATTTTGCTCCCTGGCCTCCGGCATCCCACACAATCTAAGCAAGTTGTCACAAATGAAAAAAACAGGGCTGGGAGGAGGTCAAAGGAGGTAGGGGAAAGGAAACTGCATCTCGGGTGCTGTAGGAGCACAGATCCTCCCACAACTGCGCTGGCTTTCGAAGGCTGGGATGCAAGCGTGAAGCTGGGGTTGGTTTCGTTGCGTACGAGCCAGCTCATTCGCTTCTACCTGGCAGCCTGAAAAGAGCACAGTACTGGCAGCTTAGGGAGGAACCGTGTTTTTGGAGAAACCTGACAATTCAGAAGTCAAATAACAATCTTAGCTGTAAGATTCATCATGATCCAACAGAGTGTGTCTTTATGGGTGTTTAAAGGTAGAATTAACTAGTAGCTTTTAGCAGTCTGTGAAGTTGCCTAGTTTTGTTGGATTGACTGCATGCTGCAGACAGTACCACGTAAAGCCGCCCTGTGCTAGCTCCCAGTAAATATGAAAAATTCAGAGTGCTCAGGGATGGTAGACAAAGATAAGATTTTGGTGTGGACATACTGCTCAGGGATCCATTGAGTGGCAGAGCACTTATAAATTCTTAAATCTGAAGATCCCACTTGGTCCCTTGGGCTGAAAGTTTGTATGAAAATTTCATTTCAAAATGACAAGCCCATATATGCACAGGAATGGTTTTCTAAATAAAACCCTAGATCATTGTTTATTCATTTTATGTCTAAAATGCCCAGAGGCGTAGCTCCATAAAAATTTTAAACTTTCAACAAAAGCTCCCTTTGAGTTCCAGGAAAACAAAACATTCAGAAAGCAACAGTTTATATTATTTATTGTGATGTTTACTTAGCAAGAGAGGCTGATGAGTTAATTCTCAGTGGAAGTGCTGAATTACTTTAGGACCAGAAGCCCAATTAATTAAGGATCATTTCCTATCGATTTCACTGTACTACAGACCAAACTCAGAGTACCTGCTATACTCCTATACAAGATATAAATAATAAACAATAATATACTTAGACCTGTTACTGCTGTCCTGATGACCTATAATTCTCACTGAGGAAAGACTTCTAAGACTTTGATGTGAACACAATAAAATCCAGAATGCTTCTTGAAAGAAAGAGAACAGGAAAAGCACAGAAGAGGCACTATGCACACTCCAGATCAAAGACAATAGCCAAATGAAGAGACAGGTTTATAAAGCAGACAAAAGTGCGGAAAAATACATTTGCATTGAAAAAAAAAAAAAAACCCACAATAGGAAACTACCCAATTTCATGCCTAAAGCTGGGAATATTTTACTTTATAGAGCACGAAACCTGAGTGCATTCAGGAGACACACTGTGGCCGGACTTCAAGCCCAGATTCACCTCACAACTTCATTAGGAGCAGAAATCAAGCCCTGGAAATCTCCTTACTTGACCACTTTGATCAGTGTGCTGCATGGCCATCAAGCACCAGGGTTTTCTCTCTAGGTGTGCTTATCCGTCTTGGGGACCAGCCGGAGCCCCACGCTGCGGCATTCAGCCCTTCACGCCCCCACCGTCGACAGCCTTTCCTATAAAGCAGCAAAGTAATCAGTTCTGTTGTCCAGGCTCTTATACTGTTGTAATGAGACATGGGGTCAAGTTTTGGCTCAGTTTGCAGGGAAGTTGCTCTGTTGGGTTCAGTCTGGAAAATATAGCAGCTATTACATGCCTTGCCAGAATACTCCATTAAGAAATTCAGAAAGCTCAGCATTCCTTTGGTACAACTGGGTTTGTTTATAAAGAGCGTACACAAAATCGTGTTGTCTGAGAGACAAATACAGAAGCAAGTTGTCTGATTACAGTTTTCAGGTCTGCTACTATTGAGTCCAACGCCTGGAGATCTTCTGCCTCTGCGTGCTCTTCAAGCTAAGCTCTCCTCCCAGCCTTGTCTCAGTCCGCTGCCTCTCTTGACTTCCTGACTGCTTTCTGCCCCTAAAGCCCACGCAGCAGTATCAAGTCTGTGACCTAGCTTTTGTGTTTGTACTCAGTCACTAAAAAGACCACTGGGCCATAAAGATTCAATTTTTGCTAAGGGTTGCCAGGCTAACTACTAATTACTGTCTTGTACAGCAGCTTCTCTTTCAGCTCTCACTGTCTGCGCTGCCTGACATTTTCTTTTCACTTAGCCTAAAGAAATGACAGACAGCACACCCAAGAAGTTCAGGCGTGTTCACAACTCACAGTGTCCATCGATATCACACAGAACAGCAAGAACATGGAAAATAAAACATTCATCTTTACTCAGACTGTAAGATTGAGCAAGTGACTTCAGCCAAGTCCCTATAGAAGAAGGCTGCCAGTTGCAAAAAATAATGCGTCAAGGTATCAACTTTAAAAAAACAAACCTTAAGTACCTTTATTATCTAAAGGAGAAGGTGAAATCCTATCTTGTTGTTATGGCAAGGGAAAAAGGAACCTGGGAGCAATGTTTGATATGTCTGTAGCCAACATGCACCCAGAGCAGGAGGTGGTCAGGATGGCTAAAACCAGTCCACTGGCTCACCAGGGGAGCATCCTCCAGGGCTTGAGGTCAGACTCCTCAAGAAGCAGCAGATGCATTAGCAAAGCTCCGAGCTCTTCATGGCTGGGCAGCAGGTCTCCCGGGCAGGGCTGCCGGGAGCGGGGCTGCCAGCAGCTGTCGTCTTTGAAAGCCTGTAGAAAGGTGGGAAAGAAGGGGAGAAAAAGGAAGCTCTTGGAGCCTTTGACTTCTGCCCATTAACCTCAGCCTCTCTGAGCTTAGACTCAGCAGGAGGACATGGGTAATCACAGAAAATGGCCTTTTCATTTCTTCTGCTGGTTACATTTCAGGTTTGCTTAGAGAGCCATGAGGATAGACTTGACAGGGTGAGACCATTCTTTGGCCTCAGGAACAAAAGGACTCAAGGAAGGGATCAAATCCAGTTAAAAAAAAAAAAAAAAAAAAAGGTATTTTAAATGCTTACCCATTATTTAAAATGAGACATTATGTGAAAATAATTATTCCAGATCTGAGAGCATGTGTACTAAAGGTGAACATGACATAGGAGGAACTGGGTTTTTCAGCCCGGAGAAGCAAAGGCTGGGGGAGCTAATTGCTGTCTTCATCTATAACCCCCTGTCTTCCAGGGGGTTATAGATAAGAGCCAGACTTCTCAGTATCTCACTCTCAAAGGATGAGAGGTAAAGACTGTATTGCAGCACGGGCAATTATAAGTGGATGAAAAGAAAAAAAAATTCTTCACCGTGAAGCTGGTCCACCACTGGAGCAAGTGCCCTGAGAGGCTGGGGATCTCTGTCCTTGGAGATTTTCAAGAAGCTTAACTTTAACGTGGGGCTTGTAAGTCAAACCAAAAACTCAAACTGAAGTTGAGACAATTTATGGAGGAAGGCTGTAGACACGTGTCCTGTTTCTGCTGCCACTGACACGTTTGTCCCCTATCTTTCCCTGCTGTTTCTCACCACGCTTCAGGGTGCCATGGATGTGTTAGCATAACTGCAAACACAGCCACTCCTCAACCCTGCTACCTGGGTTAAATATTTTGCATGGTTTAGCCTATTTTGTGTTTTGGTGTATGCTGAAAGGGTAAGGCAAAACTGGGCAACACACACTTCTAACACCCCGGTTTAAAAGGGTATCATATGCGTGACCTCCAGGGCATAAACACAGGTCTAGGAACAACTAGATTCAGGGAGACAGACATTGATGCAGTTTATAGTTTCTTATTGCTCTTTCCAACTAGCAATAAATAAAAAAACCCCAAAAGGTATCATTTTGGATAGACACAGCAGGACCTCACTTCTCTGAAAGCAAGACAGGAACTTTACCTGCCGCCATGCAATTATTTAACTCCCTCCATACTCCCCATGCGTTAATTGCGCAGAGGGAGCACGGCCTCAATATGAAAATGCCCTGATATGCAGGTGCCCACGCCTGGAACAAGGAACAGGATCCAGAGACAAGCATGGGTGTACGAGCAGGGCAGGAGCCCCATGCAGCGTGCAGTAGCACATCGAAGGCTGCTCAGTAAGCGCTGGCTGCCTGCAGAAGTGACCCACCTGCAGCACGATCCTAGGCCAGGGCAGATGGGCAAAGGACAGCACCATCCCTTCAATCCAGCTCGTTCTTCAGAGTTTGCAAAGAAAAACATCATGGGGATAAAGTCCAGGTCGGGAATGCACGTAAAAGGGGGAGGAGGAAAAAAAGAAAAAAGTCTACTTCTGCACACTGTAAATTCATAGTCATAATCAGCTAATAATAATAGTTAACAATGTTAATAAACAATATAAATAAATACAATGATCAATACAGTCTATAAATTCAGTGCATCACCAGCAGCTACTCAAGGTTGCTTAATAATTCATTTTACTCAGTTTCAGAGTAACTTCTAATAGAAAAAAAATAATAAAAGACCATGAAAAAACAAAGCCCAGAACACCGTGTGTGTTGTGAACTCCTGTTCCTGTGGAGTCTTTAATGTTTTGGAACATGATATACAGCAGACACAGTATTTTATGAGTTTTTTCATACTTTTGTTTTATTTAACATGTGCTCCTGTCCAACTGAATTTCTGTCAAAGCAAGCCTCAAGTTTTTGAGAGAGAAAAATCCTCGTGGTAGCAAAAGAGGACAACGTGACCACAGAGCAGGACAGCTGGCATGTGCAGGATATACCATAGCCAGGACACATCCCGTCTGCTGGGAAGTGATGCCTGCTGAGTCTGGGCACTGAAATGGGGACTTCAAAGCCTGGGCATAGGAAACCCCTCTGCAAACTCCAGCTGCACTTAGTCAATCTATAGGTAAAACCGGTACCTTCACACAAGAGCTTGCTTACCTCAGACCTCACTTGCGATGCCACTGGCTGGACAAATGCTCTCAGCCTCGATATTTCTCTTTCTTTTCAAATTTGTGCAATTGTCCATGTGCTGGAAAATAAGGTAAGGACACAATTAAGGAAAGTCTAATGTGTTTTTCTTAAACCTCACCCCAACCACACCTTTTTCTTCTGCACAGCAAATCATCTTACATGATTACCGAGTTGGTCATTTCCCACGAAAAAAAGATACAAATTTTCAGTCACTTGAAAATTGTTTCAGTTTTTCCAACAGTATCTTCTGGGGGCAAGTAGCTGTACAGCATCACATAATTTATGTGATAGTGTGTTACATCCAATGGTGCCCCTTCGGAACAAGCATAGATTACAACACAAAGACAAGGCAAAATAAATAAGAAATGAAAGGAAAAATAATAATAGTATGAGAATTTTTTTTTTTTATTTTACCCCTCAGAGTTCAATTTAGGCAGAGTGGTTATTGATTTAATTTCACAGCAGAGGCCCACAGTGATAAAAGATAGCACAGTATAATGTACACATAACAAGGGAAATAATGGAAAAATAGGAAAGTGGTTTTCTTTAACTAGTTTCATTTTGTTACTACAATGTTGCCCACATTGATCCTTTTTATTTATTAACAAATAGTAAAGCAGATTTTTTAAGAGGGAGGAAAAGAAAAATTCATTTTGAAATTTTAATACTGTGGATGGTTGAAAAGTTTCTTGGGAAACTTCGCAAGAAAATTAACTTTCAAACAAATCCTTTCACTTATAAGTGTTTGCTTTCCACGAAAGGGAGTTGATTTTTTTGAACTGGAAAACATAAAGGTGTAGAGATGAAAAAAAATTAAGCCAAAGCCAAAAGGGATTTTTTGAATTTAAGTTATTGCAACACCTTATAAAAGTTGTATTTCAGATAGCTCATATTCCTTTTCCACCTACAGCCCTGCAGTGAGCTTCCCAGTTGAACACTACATCCCATTGCACGTGGGAGTCTGGCAGCTCCGTGGGCTGCAAGAGCTCCAGTCAAACAGTCATGCCGTCCGGAACCACACTTCACAACCATACCTCTGTAAGGTACTGTGGAAAACTTCCTGACTGAAATAACCAATTTTTCAGGCTCAAGTTTTGCTTAATTCTAGTTGGGGGGGGGGGGTGTGCCTAAATATGTCAATGGCAAAAAGAAGTATTTTCTCACCATAACAGGCTTACTGAGCCTGAGACAGCCCTGGTCATTTTTTTTTTCCTGTTACTACTTCTTTGGTAGTGTGGAGCCCTGCACCCTGGGTGGGGAGATAGGATCTGTACCTGGAAAAGATGCACAAATTTACAAACTTAAAGCCTGCCACAGACCAGTCCCCCATTCAGCCTGTTACAGATCAGTGTTTTCCCAATGTTTTCCCGTCCACTCAGCGGCAACTGCCGCAGTATCTGTTTCCAGGACAAAGATGAAACACTGAGGTAGGTGAAGCATTATGGCAGCAGGATTGCCTTCCTGGCACCTACACAGACAGCTGGCTTTGGCTCGGATCCTAAATGCTTACATCCACATCAATTCCCAGGTTTTGAAAGATGTGCTCTTTCAAGCATAGGTGCAAAAAAAGACTTTTTTAAAAAGCCCTGCCGTGCTTCACCATAGAAAATCCTGCAAGCTACCAAGTTTAATTTAGGTTCCATATTTTGCAACTTTTATTTAATTGCCCATAAACCCTCCCCCTAGAAGAGGATGGACAAATGGTCCTATCGCATTTTATACAAACCACTTCAAGCCTGATTTGGAAAGTGTTGCAACTCTGACACTCAGTGTAAACACCGCCACATTTTTGGAAGTTTTTCCATCCAAATTCAGTAGTACAGCATGAACTTGCCTCAAATAATAATAACACAGAGCAGCTCCCCCGGGGTGTAGATAATACGTGTAATCACCACAGTCTCTGCCTATTCAAGTTAACACTTCTTAACAACAGATGTAATCTTCAGTGAAACCAAGCTTTTACAAATTGCCGTTAATATGAATCACGCTTAACTTGTCTAAGTATCTCCTCTAAAGAGCTTATGTTTTCCCTAGAGGTATTTAAATCAGGAATTCTTAACCACTAATTGAATATGAACTTGGATAACCGAGCAGGTCATCTTCGCTTGCGGAATGGAGGCTGAAGGACTTTGCTGTCCAGACTGCATGAGGTGAACGTGTCTGACTGACGTTATATAAAAATTTCATGGTAAGGTAAAGGTTTGAGGGACACTGTTTCAACAGGTCTTGGGGCTGAGGAGTATCAGGCGATGCTTCCAGTCCTCTCCCAGCAGCTCAGGGTGGTATGGCACTGCCACAAAACGAGTCGGGTCATTGCATTCGTTTTCGTTGCTCAGGCACGTGACAAATTAGGAAGGACTTCAGTTCAAGAGCCTGTCTATTTTCTTTTTAATGCTGCATTCAAACATCATTAAGACATTAAAACGATCTGACAAGAGAAAGGGATTTATGAATTGCCTATTGCACAAGTTTTCAGAACAGAGAAAAGCAGGCTCGTTGCTTTTAGGCCACCAGATCATTGTTGCACGTCAGTGCAGGTATTGAATTTGGTCGAATATTTCAGAAGTCCTCCAAAGCAACAGACCTTTACATCTCCTAAGGGTTTTGCAGACAGCTCAAAACTGTACTTTAGTATTTTTATACAATGATAATGGTTCAAAAAGTCACTTTGCACTGTTAATTGCATTCTATTTTGGTGCAGTAAATTTAGAAATATACATATTTAACCAGACATAATGCTGCCAGAAAACTACTTAATCAGCAGATGAATGTACATAGGAACAAAAGCTGAGTACGTTTATCCACTTAGGTATGAATATTGCCATAATGGCTCTAATGGAGGGTGGGGAAATGGGGCAGCAAGGAAGGGAAATGACACAAAGCATCGCTAGTCCCATAAATGCAGAAAAAGGAAAGATAACAAGCACAATATTAACTTAAAAGTCATAACGTTCCGTTTTTTATGTTAAGTGATAGTTTTGCTGCAAAATTAAGTTTCTCTTCTTTGAACTCGGGGAAAACTGTGAATGCATACTGGGGTATACTGAGGCTATGCTTCCATCGGGAGGTGGACTTTCAGCACAGTATAATTCAGTTTCCATCCACTCCAAACTAAACCGCACCCTGTTCACCCCATCACCACCAGTTTTCCTCAATACAGAAACTTGATTATTTTTTTTTTCAGGTATATTAAAACATTTCAGTTTTATCTTCCTGTAACACAGCGATACACATGCATGGTAACTGTGAAGTTTCTGGATATCTTTTTAGTTTTCCACCTGAAGGGCAAGATGCTATAATAAAAAATGGTAGATTCGATATATCCTCACATATTTAAGAGGTGGAAGACTGCACACAATCTATACACATGGTTGCTTCACAAACCCTTCCCAAAAGGTTCCTTCTGGCACATGTGATGGAAAAGGGTAGGCTTGGCAGAAGAAGAATTATTGGGGTTCAAAGATACAGCAGAGAGAGAACCAGGCAAGCAGGGCTCACTATTTCAACCCCAGCAACACAACAGCAGCTAGAGCACAGACTCTTGAAAGATAACCTTCTGCAGGCAATAAAAGGGGTACCTTTTGCTAAGGGCTTGAATAGCCTGTGCCAGGTCACAGTGGCTTTCCGAGTTGTGCTCTGTTCAACCAACTTTATTAGAAGACAGGCAAAAAGGATTCACCTTGCAAGAGGTGAAGTAAAAAGCATAACAAAAGGCAACATAAAAGGACATGTGTCCTCAAAAGGACTATCTTTGCTTTTAAAGTCACTTTGTTCTCCTTTCGGTTTCTGTAAAAGAAAACCTGAGAAATGGAAATACTTCCAGTATGCTTGCTTGAAGGGCTGGTGCTTTGGCAACAGAAGGTCTGTCCCAGGGTGCTGGCTGTTCAGGACTGCCCTTGGCTTGGGATCCCAAGCCCAGGGAGAAAATTGCTTTGGGAAACTGAAAAAAGTCTGAAGGAGGGGGCGAGTGCTGTGAGTTCTCAGAGCTCCCAGGGTCTTGGGTCTGGTGAGGGACTCCCCCAAGACCTAGACCCAGCCAGGCCACGAGGGACTGGCCAGACAGCTGCAGGGAACCAGTCAGGCTTTCCGTCTGGCAGACAAGAGGCAAAATGAAAATCCATTTCATAAAGTTACAGAATACCAGGCTGGAAAAGACCTCAAGGATCATCTGGTCCAACCTTACTTGGCAAAAGCATGGTCTAGACAAGATGGCCCAGCACACTGTCCAGCTGAATCTTGAAGCGTCCAATGTTGGGGAATCCACCACTTCCCTAGGGAAATTATTCCAACGGCTAATTGTTCTTGTGAAAGATTTTCCTCTTGTGTCCAATCAGAATCTCCCCAGGACCAACTTGTACCCATTAACCTGAGTCTTTTCCATGTGACTGCTTGTAAAAAGGGAGTCTCTATCTTCTTTACAGCCACCCTTTAAATACTGGAATATGGTGATACTGGAACATTTGGCTTTTATGAACTTTTCTATCAAAAAAACAGCCTCTTGTTAGAAACACTGACCTCTTCTCTGTCTTGCAGAACTCAGTGTGAAATACACAAATTCATGAATAGATATATGCGTAACGTACACCTCCATCCCCAGAGGAAGACAATCACAAAGGGCAACCCCTGTGTGCAACAGCTTTGAAAACATGTAGGAAAAGGAGGGGGGGTAAAATCCAAATTTCCTGAATTTCCTCACAGGCGTCACTTGTTTCTTTATCTCCCCAGTGGCTAGTCAAAAGCCAGACTGTGGGGTTTTTTCCTCTGATGCACACAGAGGTTCCCATGATGCAACTTCTTCTCCTTACCTTAACAGGAGAGGTTTTTTTTTTCTGGAGAAAAAAACAGGAGATGATGAGACACTGTGGCAACATTTTTCTAATCCAAATATATCTGTAACCAAAAAATATTTTGTGTTACTGATTTCTTCCTCATTGACAGCTAAAAATCATGAAGTTTCCAGAAATGGGGGTGGGGAGGGAAATCTGGAAATTTTTTTGTTTGAAAAAAATCCACCTTCAAGGCATCTGTAACTAAAACAACAGAGCATAATCCTCCCGCATTTGGTAACTTTACTGTCACACAGAACTGTACAAGGTAGCAATTTTCAGTGGAGCAAAATGTTTCCTGACTCTGCGTAATCCACAGTTATACACCTTCTTGAATGCTGTTTCCAGCCATTCTGTCTATTAACAAACTATTTACTACAGGCACGACTGTTAATCCTACATAATACTAAGGTTGTCCAACACTTCCCATTTTGAACGTGTATTCAGCTGCTAATGGCTTTGCCAAAATTTCATGTTCTATGCCACTGTCTGCCTCAACTTAATTGGCTCTGTAGAATGTAGAATATAAATATAACGTACCACACACCCACAGAGCTTTGCCCAGATTAGAAGAAATTGTAAAAGATTAATTGAAAAAAATCCAGTTATCCATGTCATGCTCTGATGAGGGGATCTGAAATATGGCAGGAGGTAGTTTATGTGTTAAAAATGTGCTCATTGCCATTGTTGTGAAAATCTGTACCGCATCAACCATCTTAACAGCTTTTGCACATTGTCCCTTTCCCTCACTATCAACATACTTACCCTTCAGAAAAGCTACTTACAGTTTAGCGCCTCAAGTCCCAGAGATGGGCTACTGCAACTCAGCCTGGGTGCACAAATTCTGCTGGGGAGATTTCATCTTGTGCTCTTCTGCTGAGATTTCTGCTGGACTGGGGCAGCGGAGAGGAGGACAGCAGGGAGATCCCTGTGTCAGCAGTAACAAAACAGATGGGAAGGGGCTGATAGTGGGGACGCAGGGAACAGTTTGGGAAGTGGAGCCTTACAACCAACAACTGGGAAGAGAGAAAAACTAGGAGAGTGGGGTATGGGTGTGACAAGTTTTTTAGTGGCCACCAAGAGACAGACTGGGAAAGAGATGGAAAACAGGAATAGGCAGGATAGTTGGGAGCAAATGAGTGGCAGGTAAATGGAAATGAGGAAAGAGAGCAAGCCCAGGAGGCACGGTCTCAGGTCCAGGAGGCTGGAGTCTGCGTGCAATGCACACAGCTTCTTGGTGTTTCCAGCTGTTTCCTGGCCCCGGTGTCGGAGCTGGGGGCACAGAAACTTCCTTCTGCCATCCAGCTCTCCCCACGTCCTCCCTTTCTGGCTGGACGCTTGTGTTAGATGGATTCCTGTTGAAAGCACTTGCATTTTGGAAGCTTCTACGTTGCTCAGATGCTGGAGGTGGATTATGAAGAGGGAAGGACTGGTTAGAGTGTTTTGAGGTGTGGGAAGAAGGAAGTTGCTAAGAGAAGAGACTAGTTTGAGCTCCTAAATGTCTCATTACTTGCTCCTGCGTATGCCTAGTCCAAGGTTGAGAAAGCAATCACTGCATATCCAGCCCTGGCAGCAACTTAAAACCTGGATTCTACTTTATTTCTTTCCTTCTCAGTGAGGAGGCAGGAGATAATACAAGATTTTCAGGTTGGGGCTCTGTTACTTCAGCTGTGACTTGAGCTACACACACATGCATTGGGAAAGATGCTCCTGCGTGTGCTCACCTTTTCAGTTATGGATGCACAGGAATAAGCAGGTTCTTCTTATGTCCTTTATATTCTCAGGACAGATGAGCACAGCTAAAAACTGTCAGAGGCTTAAGTGCAATCATTTAGTACTTAGACAGCATATCTGAAAGAACAGAGAAAATAGAGAAAAAGAAAAGATGTAACTTGCTCCAAAGAAATAACATTCTTCACTCCCCTCATGCTGCCTGCCCACCCCCCCACACACACATCAGCCATCAGCTTCATGGAGCAAGTGAGTAAAAAATCATGATCCAGAGGGTTATGGCTGGCTAAGAGAGGCTCCCGGGTCCGCTGCAGGCGTGCTATGGTTCACACCATAGCTCCTGCTCAGCACTGACAGCCGAAACCTCATCTTTGTATTCTGTGTCCTGGCTGTGGAGTTCTCTGCTCTAATTATTCTGCACGTGTCTCTCCTCACAGCCTGGAACAGCCTTTCTAAAGGCTGAGATCACTGGAATGGGGAAGATTTATGAAGCCAGTCAATGCTGGTTATATTCTACAGAACCTTGAATAAGAACCAAAAGACTCTTCCAAATCTTAGGAGGGAAGTTTCCCCCTGCTTTGAGGATTACTCACTTCCTGGTGCACTGAAGTTGAAGGATTAAGTAACTTTTCCCAAATATAGAACGTATCACACCCAATCACACACACACACGCTGCTGCCTTCTTAAGTGAGGCATCTGAGGAGGAAAATGAGATTACGAATTTAGGAATATAATGAGATCAAGTTAAATTCACACCATTTCCCCGCCTAGGCACAATCTATGTCATTAGAAAGGATTAATTTTTTTTGTTGCAATTTTTAATCTCATTATACCTTTTGTCATAAGAATGATTTATCAGAATTTCAATACTTAATGCTATACATTTGTGAAATACTATACTGTGCTCTAGCATAGTACCTTCACTTGACTTTTCCAGTATTGTATATATTCATTAGCTGGTATCCACTCACTCATGCCATACCACTCAGCACAGCTATAAATAGAAAGAGCAGCCAACCAAATCACACAATATTGAAAAGGTCAAAGTAGTATACTACATTACTGTAATTTAGAGAATACCATTCACAAAGTATTAAAACTTTGATGCCTTATTTATGTGACAATGAAAGTAATGAAAATAGAAGGCATTGCAAAATGATCACATTATTACCAGAAATCATTGTGAGATTGAGGGATTGAAACCCCCTCAACATTATTAACTTTATAGCCTAATATAAATTCATGTTATTCTTTAGGAACTGTACCTCCAAGCTAAGTTTCTGTGTCTCTCACCAGCAAGACAATGGTCTGTTCACTACTTCTTTTGATTATTATTTTTTTAAATACAAATATTTAAGGATCTCTTAAGGAATAGTCATAAGCATTTTTTGAAGCACAAGTGTCTTCTAGCTAACTTGCAAGGAAATACAGACAGAGGGGAAAAAAAAAAAAGTGAAAATCAAACTAAGCATTATTAGCACTGACTCTTTCTCCCCACCAAGAGAATAAGAAAATTATGGCCTTGCTTTCCAAGTCTATGGAAAGGACTTGTTTGAGCTCAGTGGCTGTGCTACCACACCTGGTCGTGCAAAAGTACTTTTAGAGCAGCTGTGAGCACAGGCTTTTTTGCAACACAACCACCATCCTGTTGCCCCTACAGATATCCATCTCCACATGGCAAAATGTATGTGTCCTGACAACTGCATGGTCCCCCACCTCTTTCCCCACAGCCCAGGGTTCCAAGGAAATTGTGTCCAAGCTGCAGAAACCCCTGTAAATCAACAGTACCTCCCCAGGCCCAGGCTCAGTCAGGTGTCTGATGCACTCCCTGCATCACTGATCCTGGTACCCAACGCTGTGTGATGCTGCAAAAGTCTCTGGCTGGCTAATGTGAAAGCCAGACTCTGTGCCGAGCCATCTCCAAGCATGCAATTTTACCCAAAGAACACGAAGTCCATCTGCACTCTCCAAGACTGGAAGAGCTGTCCCAAAGAAAGCAGTCGTGGCCCACATTGCAAATACTCAGAACTCCACAGCAGTTGTTTTTAAAACTATCTGCGGGAAAAAAAAAGGAAGGAACAATGTAAAAGGGGCAAAGAGAGAGGGTATCGGCTAGGCTTTTTGAGATAGCTGCAGGAGAACTGGGCTTAGTACACAGGCCACAGCGCACTCCCCACTATGCTCGAGACCCCCTGAACCCTTGGGCAAGTTCGGGTGTCCACAATCCAACAGGCTGGGGAAGATGTACTGGAAGCTGCCCTGCTTTCTCCCAGTATAGAAAGTAGGCTAATCTGGGGCAATCTGTATCTAGCCAATATATGTTTGATTAGATCCTGGCATTACAGAGTTCTGTAGGTTTCAGGAATCAATAATAATGACATTTCAGGGGGCTTAATTCATGGAATTGTAATTAACCTAATGGATAACTGAGAAGTAAGCTCAGCTAATATTAAACCAACGGTAATCAGTGACCTAATTTCTATCTTATGAGTCTTATTGTCTTCCACGAGAAAATACCTATTTCCCAGTGAATAAGGGGGGATATGCCAGGGTAACTCTTTTTGAGGACGATTCCTGATGTCAGTGTTCCAGTTTGAAATGCCACAGTTGCAATAACGCATTGCAAAATTTCCTAATGCCGGGCTGGAGCTGGCGTCTCTACCTCTCTCTCCACGGAGTCCCTGTTAGGAGATCAGAGAGGCTGGAGCACAGCAAAGCTGCAGCGTCTGCAGGCAGTACAGCTGAATAGCCACATTCAACCTGCTGAAACTAGTATAGGTGCTTATATGGCAAAAAGAGCCTGTAAGTTCTTTTTTTCACACATGAGACTTGAAGGTTGCTTTGGGGTTTAGGTGTTGGGGTTTTTTTCAGGGGATGGGGGATGGTTTGGGGAGATACGGGTTTTTTTCTTTTGGTGGGTTTTTTTTTTTGGTTTGGTGCTGTTTGTGTGTTTTTTAGGAAAGCACCCGATAAGACCTTGTTTAAGGCCTTGTCTACATAAAAATAATGTCTTAGTAGAAGCGATGAAGCCTCCTCCCCTGACAGTCCCCCCTCCAGTATAGATGCTCTTATTCCAAGAGCAAGGTTGTGCACACTGCTAACCAGTTTACTGAGGAAGTAATTACACTCTCTACTTGTGTTACACAATTTTCAGTCTAGCTAGAAACCTAAGGCTATACTCTTAAACTGACTAAATGTCTATAGGTAAGACATGCAAGTAATTTGCCAGGAAGGAGACTAAAACCCCCCCAAAAAACAACCAAAAAAAAAAAAAAAAGCCCAAACCCAACACCAGGCTTTATCTTTGTCAGCAAAGTTTACCCAGGAGCGCGCAAGGGAGAAGTGAAATAGCGGATCTCCCGGCTGATCCGTGCCTCCTGCAGACTCCCACCCTGAGCTGGTGCCTTGGCACGGTGCTGGCGAGGCTCCGAGCCCTCTGGCAGAGCAGGTGGCTGTGGGCGGCGTGCTCCACCGTCCTCCTACTCCCAACAGATTTGCTGGTGCCGGGGGCGTCGAAAGCGAGCTCCACCTGAACAAACCCAACCCCTTCGCTTTTGGGATGATGGCTGGAGGGACGGAGAGAATGCCTTATGGAATTTTTGATTTGAATTTTCGTAACATATGGAAATTGGTCTGTGAGAAAAGCGAGAAATATTTAGAAACAGTTGGAAAGGCTGTCATTGAAATTTATCCTGGCTATGTCTAAACATGGAAAAGGACAACAGAAACCAACGTTAACTTCAGAAAAATGTAAAGAGAACCGACTATGCAACAAGCAGAAGGCTTATTTCTTTTTAAGTATAAACAATCTGGTGAGGAGGAAGAAAGGCAGAACTATAAAAATAAGCCAAGGCAAGTAAAAAATAATGAAGGTAAAAAAATAATAATACTCTGCAGCAGTTTGCAGAGATTTTTTCTTGTACAGTGGTCTCCAAATATAACTTTCTTAAGGGAGAAACCAGACAAAATATTTCTGTTCCAAAATATCACAGTGGAGAATGGTACAAAAGGAAGGTGTACTGGGGGAAGGGGATAACCTTTAACTATGGACAAGCTTTCTAGACACCTTCCCTGGGAGAAGACTTGGGAGTCTTTCTAGACTCCTTACGCAGTCAACAGAAAGAGGTACCAGCCTCCACCGGGCAATTCAGTACCCCTAAATGCAGGTGGCATGGACGCCTCATTTACCGTAAGGATAAAGACTGTAACAAATCAGAAAACGAGGGTCATTTTCTTCAAGCTTCGACTGTTTGGAGGCCTGGGCTGAATTACAGATGGAACAAAGATCGCTGCCTTCAGGGGAAGTTATAGGACATGGGTGTGAGGACACAGCACCCTTGTTTGATCCTTCTCCCTTTTTTTCTGTTAAGTTGAGCACGGTGCCTTAAACCCCTGCCTTCCCACTCATTCTCTTTGTGTTTTGTTTTGCTTTTTCTTTCCTCCCCTCAGCTCTGTAATGTTTCTTTTCACTCCAGTGCCACAGGCAGTCACAGGCAAAGGGAGCTCCCAGGCTGCGAGCTTGCAGAAGTGCTGAGCGCCCACTGCTTAGCCCACAGATTTCCTTCCCCACCGCTGTTTTCTGCTGGTGGAGAGGTCCCAGCCACAGGGAGCAACCCTTTATCTAGAACAATAACTCATTTACACTTGCAACTGAAGTGTCTTTTGTGCAGCAAGTCTCTAGTACCAAGGTAGAAATTTTGTTCCCAGGGAACTTGTAAAAAGGCCGTATTACAAAGACAGTGGAAAAATTAGTGTGGAGGCTGCCTAACAAAATATTTGAAATACCAAGATTAGCAATGACTATAATCAAGGGTAAAGACAGAAATGGAGAATGTAATTGCTTCTAATTTGAACACCATTGCATTTTACCCTCTTTTCATAGATGCCAAATAGGCAAGATTATCTAGATTTTGACATGGGTTTATCTAAAACCAATTGGCTGAGTGGATTGACAGAAAAAGTAATATAAGACGATGAATATATAGCATACTTACTACAGAAACACAATGACAAGGAATGCTGTTGTTACTCTATAAAGTTGCTGAATCTAAAAGTATCAATTCCATGCAAAGCCCGAGTTACCTTTCCACAAATGTACTTCGGAGAGGCAGAACAACCTAAATTGCCCTATATTTCCTTTAAAAAGGAAGTTCCATTTTGAAAGTATGCAAGTATATAAATTCCAGAAAAATCATAGGATTCTTCTGTTTTCCTTTCTTCCCACACTACATCTGAGAACACCAATTTCTCCTCCTTTTGTTTCAGTTTTCCTTTTAGGACGCTGACAGAGCTGCAGTTTGGCTTAGGAGGCCAACTCCTTGCATTTACTCACTCCGAGTCTACTACCTAAGAACCTTTCCTTTACTTAACTTACACCTATGAATTTCAGTTGCTAACTTATTTTCAGATCCAAACTTTCAAATTCACTGGTTACTCCTAATCCTTCCTGACAGAAGACAGGAACCACATCAAATGCTGTATTTTGCCACCTGCTGCGATCCAGAATTTCTGTAAATGACTGCAAGCAGTGTGCAAGGCACAGTTTGGTTTTGGTAAAATTTTCTCAACAAAATTTCAGTATCACTTACAAATTTCTGAAAAAGTAAATTGAAGGATTTGAATTAATACAATATTGACTTGCTGAAAATATTTGTCAGGGTTTAGGGATTTCTGAAAAAAATAAATAGGAAAAGCAGAAATATTCATTGAATAACGCATGCTTTGTAGTGTATTGCATCAGTTTCTCAAATCTCTCTGACTCCTAATAAAGGAAGCACAGCCAGTGTTGAAGAAATGTAGTATTGCCTGGACTTCATTGCACACGTGAGGCACTAGCCTGAGTTAAGCTATTCCATGACATACAAGCAAAATACACCTGACATAGCAGGAAGACACCAAATTTGGATGGATAACGCAGCACATGTGAGTAGCAGAGTATGGACATGAGCAAATCTATGCCAGGCTAAAGCTGACAAAGCAGAAAAAGAAAAAATACGCAGAACAGAGTTAAACTACAATTGAAACTCTTCACTGCTGAGGCAAACGCACCCAATGATCACTACTATCATTTTTCAATTTGTTCATACAGGGAATAGCTAAATAATCTCATGGTGTTTCCCCCCCATCCTTCCCATCACTCCTTTTCTCCTCTTGCTAGCTTTCTTGCATCATACCTTTGGTTTCTTAAGGTCAGTCGTGAGACACCTTCCTACATGCATGAATAAGGCCACAGTGAATACTGTGCGCTAAAAGATGAAACAATAATCTGTTTCCTATAAATGTCTTGACCAGCTTCCACCAGGAAGGCAAGGGAGAGAGCTCTTCTACTTTGCAGGTAAGGGTTCCTGGCAAGGTGACATATTTTTTGTTTCTTTAGGTTAAATGTACTTGTTATTTACATAAAATCCATCTGCTACAACATCCTACATGCCCAATAGGACCATACAGTTAAAACACATTAAAAACACATTAATGTGTTTTTCCATACTGTGACATGTTAATAGTACAAAAAGCTATTAGGAGCAGGCTCTCGGGCATACACAATAGATGAATTGCTGGGTAAGCATGAATGTACACTGCGCCACAATTCATAAAAGAATACCATTAACATATAGAAATACAAGTAGACCAAAAAAAACCCCTAAGAAGATCAACATTTAACCCTAGTTACTAGCCCTTCCCATATTTTTTGCTCTTTCAGCAGCTAAATTCTTTGAATCTAGCAATAGCAAGCTAGACTAAAGAAAACACCTGTGAATTACTGGCCCATTTTTTCAAGTGCCTGAAAGGGAGACAGAACCATCTTTGGGAGCAGACATATTCACCGCACAAGCAAAACCTGGTTTTGCCTGTAAAAATCAGGTAGTTGCCAAAGTTAGCTCTTTTCTCATTAGCACGATCATCTACTTGAGCACATATGTAGAAAGTTATAGTGGACGACTGGTATGCACTTTGAGGGGAATATATAATTACTTGAAGTTTTTTATATTCAGAAACAAAAATAATAAAAATGTTTTAAAAAATCTGGACTTACCTGCCCCACTCAAACAGGTCTTCCAGATGGTGAGATTTTGTGGGGTCTGGCCTTTCTCTGGTAAGACCAATGTTTAGGGAAGGAGAATGACACCATCCATGTAGAAGAATGAAAAACAAAAAGCACTCTTAGGAGCTTGGCAACAATATGTACAGACATATTTCCTTTTAATGGCATATACGTATCAACTCTACTAGTCATACACACACACCTTCGTAGGCATGACTATATTTTCCTCTTGACTTTGCTATCAAAGTGTTTCTTACCACATTTATATGTTCCTCAAAAATGTACATAGGGAAGCAAAAGGTCTTTTTGATTGGATGAGAGGTTCCTTTGCAAGTTATCTTTGTCCACTTGTCTAAAAGCCACATGAAAACTGACTCAGTATGTGCTTGAATCTCTTTCATATTTATTTTGCCGAATCCCTGTTACTTCATGTTTAACTGCACATCTTCTAGCTGTTGTCATTTATACACCCTCCACATAGCAGAATGCTGCAGGACATATCGTGCTTGCTGACATACTTTTTGTGAAGGAATTCCTTACAATCAGCTGGCCAACATATGAAGCTACATTTGACCACAGGGCATAGAATGAGGGAACTGTCCTTATGACAAAGAAAATCAAAACATTTCCTCCACACAGTTCTGTGGAGAAAGAGGNNNGGGGGGGAAGAAGTACCAAACCCCACATCTCTATCAGAACGTAATGAAAAGAAAAATAAATCCTTCCTAAAAGCCTGAGGTCAAAAAGCACCGAGTTACGAAATCCCAGAGGCCAACGGAGGCTGAAAGCATTTGGCATCCATATGGACTGGTCCTATTACTTCAAGAGACTATTCAAATCAGCATTGCTCTCTTATCAGTTTCAGAATATATCTTCTAGCACCCAGGAGAAATTGGTGCTAACTGCAACAACAGTATTTTGAAGATAGCGGTAGTAACCACTACTAACTGCTAAACACAAATCAGAGATGATCTTCAGAGTCTATTTAGCACACCGTTTCCACATGCAGCTTGATAAAGGCCGAAAATTATTCAGTTGCAACATACTCCACAAGGTCTACAGAAGTGAACTGAAGACAATAACAGGTAAACAGATGATTCGGGAAACCCTTGAATTCAGACATACAATGTTGAGGTAGGAGTTCAGACCTTCTCCCTGTCCAGTCTTCTGTGCTCAGGCTCTGGCTCTGCTGAACTACCAGGCTTTGTCTTCTGCTGTGAGAGTGGAACACCACTGAAGCCAATAGACATATCATCTGCAAAGAAAAAGTCAGAGTTAGAAATTCACACCGAGAGCCACAGTCCAAAATGCTGTGTGTGTTTCAAAGTGAGCCCATTTATGGTGATTTTTAATGGGGCTAGAACACCTGCTCCCTTGGCAGAAAACACTAAAAATATGTGCTACAAAACTAGTGGTGGTTCACAAATACTTTAGTAACACTTCATTATAGTATCTCTGTAGAAGAAAAGAACATCTCTGTGATATGTAAAGTATTTAAGCACTTATTAAAGAACTCATCCTTTCAGAAAACACAACCCATCTGTTAGCCCGGGCTTATTTTATGGCTTCGTCCAGGAGTCGCAGTTCAGGGCATACCCAGTCACCTCTTTCCAAAACACTCCACTAGGTACCTTCCCTCTAATTTTTGTAGAAGTGTGCCCAGGACTCTCCATTCACAATTTAAGAGGCTTTTCTCAGACACGGCCTTACTCTTCAGCGTGTAGGATTTATGTACCCACTCATAACAATATCCTACTGTCCTACATAGTATGTCCACTCTGAAGACCACTTCTGGAACTTCCCCATTTGTCAAATCATCAACAAGCTTTATATGAGGTTCCCAGAGAGACCAGTAATGAATCTAGGAACAAGAGCGTGCATTTAATATTTGTCACTGTATGACAATGTTTTACCAGCTCATGCTCAAAAAACTACAACAAAAGAGTCTGAAGAATAAAGTCAGGAAGATGTTAATGTATTTGGGCAACAGAAATACTGATTTAATACCTTTGGAGGAATGGGGAAAGAGCTTTGCACATTACACGCGGCGTCACTGTGTGCAATCACAGGGGAATAACAGTGGGAGAAAAGGAAGAGGCAGTTATTTTTCAGATGGTCTCTCCATCCAGCCTAGAGTAAAAAGCAGGTTTAAAGTAGCTACTGCAGCCATAAGAACAGGGAGGATGTATCCATGACCTCCCCAACCCATGCTGTTCTGGGCACACTGGTCACAGCAAGAGACTCTGAAACAGAGCAAAGAGGATTCATTATTGTTGCATACCCCCGTAATAACACAAAAGTGTTAAATCTCTGTGTGAACCTTTCCCATCCACTGTTGGGAACGTGTCTGTATGCATGGCTCTTCTCTAATCTTTTCATGTTATAGTAAAGCTGACTCTTCAGCAAAATAGCAAAACAAGACATTCACTTTTCTCAGTGCAGGACAATTAATAAAACCAAGGAGCTGGACCACTGTGTTGGTGCCTACCACAGCAGATAGTTAACAAATAAATAAAGGTTGTGCTACTCCAGGGCAACAGAGACGTGTCTCTGCTAATCCTCACAGAGCAATTGCAACTGGTAGGAAATCAGCCTGTGCTGAAGAAGCATCACCCATTGACTGAGCCATTTCAGGTTTGGGCAGGCAATTGGACAGTGGCGAGAAGGTATGAAAAAAATCAAAGATGCTCTTATTTCTAGCATTACTACTACTAGTAATGCTATGTTTTAAATCTTTCCCTAGTTGTACACTTTCCTTGCTTTCAACTGGCTCCTTCGAGTGAGCCACGGCGCTGCTGAAAGTTGCCCTGACATCCTAGCCCCAACCCACACCTGCCATGGCACCTCTAACTCAGTCATCCTTTACTGCTGAGTACAGAGTTCTTCTCCCAGTACTGCCACTCCTCGCAGATGTCTTGTTTAAGTTGAATATTCCTTAGCATCTGCCAGCATTTCCCCCTAGCTAAATTCCTACTAAATACACTTTACTTCTCTAAGCCTCATCAGCTATTGCTCTAAATGCACCCTTTCAAAAAGAAAAAAATCTCCACCTGCCTTTAATATGTGTATCAATAAAAGGATTAGAAATCAGCATTCCTAGACTCTGTTGAACAAACTTCTTTCTGCCTCAGTTTATTCAACCATAAAATGGCTATAATATTTACTAAAATATCTCAAAGAATAGTTAAGAAGCTTAATGTTATTAATTCAATACTACTGATTCTGACTTGCTACAGGAAATATATAAACATTTCCATGCAAAGTTGATACATATTTCTAAGATTTATAGTTTATGGTTTGTAGTCATTAGAATAACATTATTTGCAAGGTTAATACCCCAGTCCGCTATGGAGCAGAAAGCAGTATCCACATTATAGTCAAGATTATGTTTTTATTTGCTAGTTATTCCTTTTAAGTAATTCTGTAGTATTTATCTTCTCCTATAGGACAGTATTATTAATAAATACTTACTGCCAGTAAACCTACATAAATTTACTGAGAAACCCATTGTTTTAAAGAATTTCCCTGGAACAGAATTTATCCCCCTTTCTTTTTTAAATATATAGGGCAGAATCTTTTTCATGTAAGTGCTTTAACAAGGTTTTTCCCTTAGGTCTGTATATTATGGAAATACTTGCAAGAGAAAGTAAAAAAAAAAAAAACACAACCAAAAAAACCACACCACCACCCCCCCCAAAACCCCACAACAAAGGGAAGAATTAGTAACCCCATAAGTCATTGTCACATAAAGCCAAGAAATAATATTTCTAAAATTACAGACCTGAAGTTGTTCTTTCAAAAAAAATTATAACTTCCAAGTCTGATTCCGCAGGCTATATTTACTATAACATTAACTAGTGAGATTATCTGCCGTCTCTCTAAAGGAAAGAGGGCTACGTTTAGCTGTACTTTAAGTCTTCTGTAAGAATTATTCTGATCTGTACATGGGCTGCCTGTCAGCCATTTCCAGGACTAATTGGAGTAAAGTATGGCACGACCTATTTTTTCAGCATACGCCACAGAATTTTGAGATTCCTAAATGCTTCAGTCTTTTGGGAATGTTGTTGTTTTCTGTCAGCTACAACTTCATTGTATCCACCTGCCAGCAGAGGGAGAAAACGCGATATGAAGTATAGAAATATAATACAACACACCATCACTCATCTGCACTACTGAAATAAATATGATGCGGTTTCAACCATTTCTTTTCTAGGACAGGGTACACTCATTGTCAGTTCCCCAGTCTACAAGTAATCTGATTAATTGTTGCGCTCCCCCCCTGCCCTGTCTTTTTCCCCTCTCTCCCCTTTTGCCTTTCATTCCATGCGGGCGGAATCTTTATGAGATGTATAAATAGTGGAAGAATTATGCAGAAGGCTTTATTATGAAACTAGAAATCATTTCATTGACATTAATGGGAAAGTCTGTCTTTTGGAGAGCTCCACATTTCTAGATGCCATTTCCTGTTCTCAAGGTCCCCTAATGCAATGAACCAGGGCAAGATGGGAATTGCTTTACCTCTCTTATGCTTCAGAGACAACTATATGAGATGGGCTGCCGAAGGGCTACATTATTTTAAAAATATTAGCAGTTAGTCTTCCATATAGACTGGCTGCTGTTTTATTTAACAATTTGCTAAGCTTATTGGCACACATGCAATTATTTTAACCAGAGACGACCACATTTCCCCCAAAAGCTGCCCTCTCCACATCTGTGCCAGCACACACATATGCACAAAGCCATATAATACGCTATTTAAATAAAGTGTTTTCTCATTCCTTCCTTGGGCGTAAAGCCTGTCAGTTGTAACAGAGACAAAGGGCAGACAGCTCCTGCTGCTGCCTCATTGCCTCCTAGCTTCTGGCGCTGGGAGGCTTGGCTGGCTAGGTCAGGTGTTTGGTCCTCTCTACGCGGATCCTCACACTCTGGGTAAGGACACAATGGTGACTGACAAGTTAAATGCTCTCTGCTCAGGGTCTCCATCCCCATCTACTGCCTGGAGCATGGTATCATCCACCACCAGCTTTAAATAAGGGGCTGGGGTTGCATCGGTACAGCCAAAGGGTAGAGCTCCCCAGGCATAAATTACTTTCTTATTGCTCATATTCCTAAAGCAGTCTGCCCTTTAGGTCGCTCTGCTCTTTCCAGCTGTAGCGTGTTACACACACAGATGATCATGGACCTAATAGCAAGTGATGGCAGTGCTAAATCATCTGACGCTTCTAGCTGTCTACAGGTGCCTATGAATCATCTGGTGTTTGGAGAATTTCTGTTCCAAGGCCGAATTAAACCAAGCTACGGAGGGGTGAATGACGACCAAAAAATGTTAGACACTCACTGTATCAAACACGCTCATCGAGAAGACAGTCACCAGAAATGGGATAAATCCTTAGTGAGGTCCTTGCCCTGCCAGCAGTCAGAGGTTTGGCTCTGAGTCTCCTGTACAACAGACCTCAGCTTCTGCAGGACTGGCTTCTCTGAAACAGAAATTGGGACAAAACCCTCTCTTCCCACTTATTTCTCCCTAGGTTAGAAGGGACATCAGAAACTTTAAGGAGAGCAGTTTCAGAATGCAGAAAAGGTCTTGAATAGGGCTGCAAAGAGGGAACAAGAGGCAGCAGTTCAAATAATAGTATAGCGCAGGGGAGTAAAGCTCTACAGTAGTATGCAGAGAAGCAGAGTCATCCAAGATTTAATATTTCTGTCACGTGAGGGGTATTATCATAAATAAATAGGCCATTGCAACCATGCAGGCACCACCTTCACAGGGGGACTGGCAGAGGGAAAGGTGACCCATAACATCAAAGGAGGGCTGTTAACTGAGGCAGAGCAACAATCTGAACACTCAGTCAATGGAAAAAATGGGCTATAATAGATTCAGGATGGAACAAGAGGCTTGCTGACAAGTCCATAGAGGAGAGATGCCAGCTGGCCCCCTTCCTGTTAAATAAGTGGACATGAAAGATGTCCTGAGGGTTCTGTCCTCTCTAGCCTGGCAGTGCTGAACACCACAAGGCATGGGGCTGTTCTGCACCTGCATTCACAAAGTGCTATGGCTATGGTGAGTGGTGAACAGACAAATAAAGCACAGGGGTTTTTCTGAGCAAGGTCTGGTTTGGGTCTGGTTTGCTTGCTGTAGGACACTTGCAGAGCCAGGTGCCTTCCCTGCACAGAGCTTCCCTGCATAAAGCCTTTCAAGGCAGGACTTAACAGTCAAAAGATCTTCACCCCTGTGGTATATGGTAACCCACTTGGGATTGACATCAGCGGTGCACTTAAGCCAACCTTTAGACTAGTACAAGTCTAAGCTTTGCCTCTTGCTGTGCCTCATAGCTTATGCAAACCTATAGAGAAGCAGAAGGTGATACATGAGCAGTGCAGAGGACCAATAAAAGTTCTATCAGCGCATATGTGTATCACCCCTTCCGAAAAAAAGCAGCGGAAGCAAAACTACCACCTGTCTTTTTTTTAAAACTACATTAATGCAACAATTGCAACTCGACGCACAGCAGCGGGCAATAAACTTCAAGGACCAGGCTGGTGCTGCTAGAAGAATGGTGCAGCTGGCTAGGTAATTTTTACCTGCATGTAAATTCTGCTGATTTAACCACAACTTTCTCCAGGAGTTTCTCTAGGATCCAGACTTCTCTCGTATCAGAAGGACTTGCCTACATGTGACACATATTCAGATTACTTCAAAAACTCTTCACAGGGACAGTCAGGAAGAGAAGCAATGTGCACACAGCTTTTGCACTCACCACGCAAGCACGTCTGTTGAATACTAATTGTCTCCTAAAAAGGTCATTCATTCAAGAAGCTCAACACCACTACATAAGCTAGCATCTAACCAGTAGGTTTGTACTGTAGCATTGCTTACGGTAGCTCATAACATCTTTGGTATCCATAATAGCTTCCATACCCATAAAGGCAGCCTATAAAGGAGTGGCTTGGATTTATCACTGTGTGCCTCCGTAGTTACGCTTGTACGACTCATTGGTCATGGCACCAGTGAAGCTACCACTGTATTTTGTCCAGTAACGGGACCTAAGGATGTTTTATACTGCCACAATGATAATAGAGAAGTTTTTTAGGCATGACCGTTCACTGACAGCTACTGGGCATGCTCTGGCATCTGAACAGCTCCCAGATCAAAGCTGGCGGGCAGCTCATGGGCTCAGAGTGCAGGCCATGGTAGCAGGTAGACCTGTCTGTATGGAGATTTGTGTTCTACAAGACCAGGCCCATGGACTTCCGTGAAGTCACTGCAGCATGGCAAAGTCAAAAATCAGGCCCATGCTGTGCTACAAATGGCTTGTGCAGGATTGTGGGTGTATTTAATTCAGCATGGCAAGGACTATTTACCCAGATTGTTTATGGTTCCTTTTCTGTAAAGCTGTGGCTTGTTTTCCCTCAAAAAGTCATGTTTCTTATTCTCATTTGTAACTTGCTAGGGGCAAGTAAAGCATAGCAAATACACAGAAAGCAAAGTCCTAGCAGGGTAGTTAATTTTAGACTTACCCTGCTAGTGGCATTTGCTGCTTTTATCAACTTCTACAAACGGGGCAGGCATAGGGAAATGGTTTCCTAAAAGTAGCGAGTCATACAGAATATTTAGAAAGTACTGATTCACTTAGAGAAGCATGCAGTCAGTGAATAAAAGTGCTAGATATGGGAATCAGCACATTTCATAGCATCAACGTGCTGCAGAGAAGGCTATAGCCAGTGCTAACGTGCTTACTGTCACCCATTCCCATCACTGGGAAGAAAGCAGAGCATAATTAAGAGATTGATCTCCTGGAAACAATGCTTAATAAAAAGACAAAATCCTGGAAGTAATTCCATAGTTTCAAATATCTTTCTCCACTTAATTTTGCCTGAGTTGTTTGTAAGCAGCTACAAATATCTAAGACTCAAGCTCAAGTCTATGGACTTGATTCAGTTTCTGCTCAGACCAGTGTAAGTCTAGAAAAAGCTAACTGAAGTTAATATAGAAACAAAGGAATAAAACTAATGCAAGTGAAATATGAATTAGACCCTGTCTTCAAAAAGGTTTAAGAAAACATCCAGCTTCAATTTGCTGTTTCAATCAAGCCAAAGTAAGAACAGTATTGCAGAAGCAGATACAGAAGACATGATATTTTATGCTCTGTGAAACCTTTTGTTTCTTTGTTTTGTTTAGGAGACATGACATAGTACCTGAACTTGTCATTTTAGGGGAACACAGTTGTGATCCAATAGCACTCACCGTCTGGGGATTTTAGTTTTTTTCAATATTGTGATAGGTATCATATGCTGCAGACCAATTTCTCAACTAATTTAAGCAGATGTAACACCTTTAATTTCAGTGCGATTCCATTAGTTCATAGTACTGCTCAGCACTGACATTTTCCTGAAATGTATTAGTGCAAGCCAATGCAATTTAATAACACAAGCATAGCAGTACTTAGTAAAGACCAAACTAGCTCTATTTGTTAATGTTAAGACCAGAAAAGACCATTACATTATGCAGTCTGATCTGCTGGACAGCACAGCCCATTCACCGAGCCAAAAACTCTAATTAAAATAGATTAGAATTTGATCCTGAGCATGTACATGACATAACCAGCCAGGTAGCTAAGAATGGTGAAGGAGAGAATGGACTGAGCAGTATCCATCCAGATCCATCCAGGCTTTGAGTTCTGGTCTCTCTCCAGCTGTCATGTTTAACCCCCGCCAGCAACTAAGCACCAGGCAGCCACTCACTCGCTCCCCCCCTCCCCCAGTGGGATGGGGGACAGAATCGGGAAGGGAAAAAAGAAGGTAAAACTCATGGGTCGAGATAAGAACAGTTGAATAGAACAGAAAGGAAGAAAATAATAATAATGATAATAATAACAATAATAAAATGACACTACTAATAAAAGGATTGGAATACACAAGCGATGCACAATGCAATTGCTCACCACTCGCTGACCGATGCCCAGTTAGTTCCCGAGCAGCGATCCCCCAGGCCAGCTCCCCCCAGTTTCCATACTGGCCATGACGTCCCATGGTCTGGAATAGCCCTTTGGCCAGTTG
>JANZLQ010000057.1:17494577-17512369 GCA_026212715.1 Elanus axillaris
TGTGTCCCCTCCCAACTCCTTGTGCCCCTCCAGCCTTCTCGCTGGCTGGGCACGAGAAGCTGAAAAATCCTTGACTTGGTATAAACATGACTTAGCAACAACTGAAAACACCAGTGTGTTATCAACATTTTTCTCATACTAAATCCAAAACATAACACTATACCAGCTACTAAGAAGACAATTAACTCTATCCCAGCTGAAACCAGGACACCAGCTCTGATTGCATCTCTCTAATTGCGCATTTAAGGAGGGGGAAAAACAAAAAAATGAAAAAAAAATTTAAAACACACTCTTGAAGGCCTACAGACAATTGACTGAAGCACAAGATTCAGTAACTAACTGAAAGTACTAACTAGCTGAACCCCAAACGAAGATGTCATGAATACATGGAAACTGAAGCAGAAAATTTTCTTTTCTTCCTCATTAACCCACACAGGCAGCAGAGACAGCACAGCATTTAATTATCGTGTTCCTATGGAGTGCCTTCTTTGTTCCTTCTCCTTCCTTGTGCCTGGAAAGCTCCCTCTTATTCTGAAATTGAATTAGTTCAACTGCACCTTCCAGCTACTGAACTATGATAAACCTCGTAACAGTCGCTGTCGTATCACTTTCCATGTTTCAGGACTGATTTTCAGCCATGAAGTCCCCTTCTAAAGCTGTCATTAAAGAGACTTTTGCATGCAAACGGTTCAAAAGTCTGTGATAAACTTCTGCAGCCAAGTGGTTCAGTTCCAATTTCTCTTCATCATATTATACAAGCCTCTTAAAAGGCTAACAAATAGTTAAGTCTCTGTACATGCTAAATGAGCATGTATGGAACATTTCCTTTTATCACTTGAATTCTTCCATTGATTTCACTGCAGAAGTTTCACATCCTCTTTCAATCTCTCTTGGACATTATTCGCTCTATTACCAATCCTCTTTTCTGAGAAAGTCTGCAAATCACAAGATTATATCACTGCCTAGCATGACAATAGAAACACTAAAGAGCACCAAGCTCCAGTTTTTAGGAGAAGCTACTAGAGACCATGCTTCTTGCACTGCTAGATCTCTGTTCACTGTGTTATCTGTAGACAAGGTAGATATTAATTCAGCTAACGTGTCTGATATATCTCACATGAGGTAACTTTACTTGGGTTTTAATCATAATACAGTTTTAGTACTCAATCAGCATAAATTTAAGGATGGTATGTCAAACAGACTTCTAAGATCTACAAAAACCTGCCAAACCACCACGCCCCCCCCCCAAAAAAAAAAAAAAAGAAAAAAGAGAACAGCCTCCCACCACCATTAATGTTTCCATTAAATAATGCCTGCCTAAAATGTAATACCTGCATATTTCTAAATCCTACCTTGTAACAGCCCATGGTGCTGGCTGAGGTTTGTGAAGGAACCATGAAGGAAAGAAGGGAGCAAACTGCCATTTGATTGCACAGATCGCTATGAGCATCCTCACTACTACCAGCAGAGATCACCTCCCCTTCCCCCGTAAGACTGACCTGTCTCTCCCTCTGTTATATGGGGTGGGTTCCTCCCCTGGGTGTGCTCTAGTAACAAACAACTCCTGGCTACTGCCTTAGCTACATCTCTTTTTACGATTTTAGCACCTGCATCTATCAGTCACCCACCTGCCCTTCGATATTGCACTGATTTCATTGGCTTCCCATAAGGGATCAGCACATGAGTTGCATGCTTGCGAGCACAGGCGTTGCTTAAAGAGACTTCACACCAAATGCAAATGGATATTTTCACGTCATGCAAGCCAGGTTCTTCAAAATGGTAAATAATAACCGTTTGCTCCGCTCTTCAACAGAAGCGTATCATTTATAGCCAGAAAAATAGAATGATATGGTCTAAAAGTTTCTCTCTTCTGCTTGAAGACTGACAGTTCTCTCTGATGGTGGCTTTGGATGTAGGAAGCTCTCAGGAAAGCAGAAGCATTAAATATAAATGCAAGATGCTTCATGCACGTTATAACATACTGAACTTTCAGAATAAATTATTTATACCAAAGGTTGGATGCGCCATAACAGCATACACCCAGCAGTAAGAAATGTATAGGAAATGGGACAGCAAACCACAGAGACTAAGAGAAAGAAGCCTGCCTGCCAGCTATGTGTGCAAGCCTGGTAGGAAAAATAATATAATGCTTAACTAAAATTATTCAAAGAGTGCAAAGGGGTGATCAATTCACCTGGGTTTTGTTTTTTTCTCCCCGATAGTCTACAGCAAGAACACAAGGACCAGAGGACTTTGCAGAATTACAAATCTGGTGTATTTGTTCGTGTTATGAATCTATATTTCTGCGCAAATAAAAAAGTCAGAGTTGCCAAGCCTTCACTTAAAAAAAAAGAAAAAATACAACTTGAGATTTCCCATGCAATAATAATATACAAACTCTTTTAATTCTTTTAACTGAGCATCTCGGTTCTTACATTGCTTGTAGCATTATATTAACTAGCACCTTCCAGTAGTATGGTATTAACAAATACAAGATTGGACTTTGGCAGGATACTTCCTGGAGGTAGTTGCAATCACACCGCAATCAAATCACCTCTCCCAGGATGGAGTTATATGATAGAGGAAAAATCCATTGTATAAGGCAGCAGATAGAGCACAGAATACACACTCCTTGGCTCTGCACAGCACCATATTTTATCTGCATCTCCTTGCTATTAACCTATGAAGCTGACGTGTCAGAACAAAAACCCATATGCTGATCTGGGGACGCAGGTCTTCTCACACCATGGCACAGAAGCAGCAGATGGGAGCTAGGGAGGTAAAATATTAAGGGGAACTTAATCCCAGTCCCTTCAGTAAATCCTTACCTCCACATTCTTTAATCTCTCTTACACCACTGGCGATCAGCTCTCTCCATACCAAGCATTTTGAATCAAGAGTTCAAAAAGATGGTGCAAAGTAATCACATGTATCACATGATTTCTAAAGTTACCTTTATACTCTGAAAGCTCCCTCCACCACCAGAGAGCTGTTAGGTCACAGCACAAACACACACCCCTTGACAAGTAAAAACCTTTCAGTCTGAAGTCTTTCCTGTATCAAGGCAGTCAGAATATTCCAGTCTCAGTATATTGCATTTCTGGGAAATATTTTCACCTGATGCCATGTTGACAGTGCAAGAGGTTGGGGTTTCATGTTAACATCGTTCTCTTTTCCTTCATGGACGCTTGCTAAGCAGGGGCAGTCTACTAAATATGCACGGTAGTACATAACAAATTTGAGAGTGCAACATTCACGTCTGTAAAGCTCTTCCATAAAGCAAGGCAACTTGGCATAAATACTGCATATTATAAGCAAAGTTTTACAGACAAAGACGCTCACTGGATCCTGAAATTTCGTAACCCCTTTGCTTCGGAGGGCACGCGCTGCACCACCCTGCCGGGGCTCCACGCTGCGTCTGCGACCTTCCTGGGTCCGGTGACGACTAACGGCACCGCTCCACGGCTGTGTGCTGCACGGGTACGATGAGCACAGCCAGGTACACCCTTACATTTGTGTTTCAGTCATAAACCATTCTACAGAAGGGAATTGTCCAGGCACCATCTTCAGGGCCATCTGTAGGCTATACATCACGCTTGGTGAAAGCCCCTGAACTCAGTAACACCCAGTTTATTGTCCAAGACTGTCACCTAAATATAACAGAGCACAAACTAATCATTTTTACTGCTGTCACGAGGCTGAGCATGGGAGGGCAGGATGAAGGTGAGGGGCATGGTAACTTTCAATAAGGAACCTGAAACACTATTTCAGAGTGTTTTTCAGAACGGGCAACAAAGAGGCTGCTCTTGCACTGTGGGTTGCTTTGTAGGCTTCAAAGGCACGAGTGTCGGCTTTGGATTTCTCATAGACCACTTTGGAAATGCACATAAAGCCCAGACAATGGAGTAGTACTCCTCATTCCTGTGTTTTGCCAAGATACAAAATCAAACAAACATTGTCTTTCTCACTGTTAGCGGGTAGAGAGCTCCATGGTATGACAGAAGCTATGTATATAGAAACTGCTAAGTTTCAGCTGAAATCAGAAGCACATTTAACAAAGCATGAAACATAGAAACAGATTTATAAAAATAAGTCCACAGCCAACAAACTCTTCAGACCTACACTACATTTCTCACCATATATTTGCATACAAAAGTCAAGGGGGGAATCTTAAACTTCTAATTGGAAAGAAAAATCCCATGGTGATATGCTTAGATGCAATTCTTTTATTAACCCCACTGTGAATTCTGAGTAATTCCACCTACATCAAAACTATAATGGTGTAAAAAGCACAAAAACCGTGAGGACAATTGTATCCAATATCACAACCAGAATAACAGGATGAATAATGGACAAACGGGGGCAGAACTTTAAGTGGTGTAAAGCAACTTACAGGTTTCGCTGTGGCAAGCTTAATTTACAGCAGCTGTGGATGTCGGTCCATCATCATCAAATCCTGTTTTCTCACGCTTACGTTAACAAACCTGTTAGGAACATGGGAACAAATGCAAAAGTAGGTGTAATGATTAATTTGATGAAACTCTCTGAATTAATTTACTCCTTAAAAGTAATACAGTATGCCCTATAAATGGAAAATGTTAACGTTTTTTAAAAGCCATTAAAATCACAGTAACTATTGAGCAAATTAAAGGCTCTGGTAATGATTCATCATTTCATTACAATTAAAAACTAATTGTATGCCTAAATAAATAATGTCAGAGTTTTATTCATGATACTGGGGAAAATAGGGTTGAACAGCTTATGTTAGACAGAGATTCTTGTCCTTTCACTAATGGAGAGGATTATACTACACAATAATTTTTTTTACCAACACCAGCACTTATGCTGCAGCATTAAACGCAAAGATAAAAATGATCAGTTGCAGCAAAGGAATTGGAGCAATGGCGTTAATAAAACAACAGAGGCCAGCCATCTTGCGCACCACAGGGAAATCCAGTTTTGCACAGTTGGTGTTTTGAGGCACATATGTGACACAATTAGTATAACAAAATAAGTTTCTCCTTGCTGAAGCATTTACTGCAAATTGAGTCATTAATCTCATTTATAAAACAGGCACGGTGGCTAGCACACTGCGATTGGCCAAGGCGATTTCTTCTCATTAGTGCGTGAATAGCTCAATCTTGTTCGCTTTACATGTGGGTCATTTTAACTAAATATAAATACTTCAGCCCCGAGCCCCTGCAAGAACAGTTACTATATTTATATGAACAATTTAAAGTTCCAGCTTGCTGGTGATGCTGTGGGCTAGCACCTGCCCAGACGGCACCATGACCGTGGCAGCAGGCATATTGCAGTCATCATTTTAAAGGTGAAGACTCAAAGCTCAGAGGGATTCAGGACTAAGTCCATTGAAAGGATTCATCTTCTAAAAGAGGATGCAAGTACATTGAGGCTCCTAAATTCAACCAGTGATTCAGAAAAATCCCTATTGAGTTGCTGCCAAAATCTGAAGCTGCCTCTGCTCACAAGATATCTACCTACTCAACTGTTTACAGTGTTTGCACCTACCCAAAACTGCCCAGACTGAGCTACTTGGCATATGCCTCTTGCCTTGTCCTGGTCATGTTTCAGAGAATAGGTCTTTTTTCAGCATAAGGCATTGGATCCGGACTCTTTTGCCACATATGCAATCTCGTAGGAGTTCTGCAGGGTGAGGGCCAGTCCATCACAAGTAGAGGGCTGCTGCCAGCCCTGGAGGAACAGCCTGAGCTTTCTGACAGCAAACACAACTCGGTCACTACTTGCGAGGACCAGGTTTCAGCCTCCAGCTTGGATAGGTAATCTAACCCAACTCTAAAGTCACTTTCCCCTCCTTCATTAGGAACTTTCTTATTTTGGTAGACCAAATATTGGGTGAATGGAGCGGCCAAAACTATAATTTCAGGTCACCAAGGAGACGGCAAATCTCTTGACTGACTTCTAGCAAAACTCCCTTTCCCCTGGTAAGGGCTTCTGCACATAATGAAAAGCAATGCAAGGAATTACCTGTATTCCTTGTAGGTCTTTTCCTTCAAGTACTTCCACTTGGATGACTCATGCCATGTTTACCTCAATTATATCACCTAATGTAATACAGTGCCACTGATACCACCGGACATAGAGAATAGCCCATCAGATCAGCTTTACAAAAAGCTACAGCCCTTACAGGGAGAAGAGGAAAGACTACACACCCCTCCTCACAGCACAGACTGTTTTGATTGCTTTTAACATAAAACACACCCTCGTGCCACCTGTTAGGAGTTTCAGTCCCCATCCAAGAGCTGTCCCATCAGCAGAGTCACTACAGCATCAGGTGTGGATTGGGTATGATGCAGGCTCCCTTCACCTTCAGGATGCAACAAGCTCCAACATATCATGGCTTCTTTGAGGCTCAATTGCCCTTTCCTTCCAAAGGAGATCTGCGTAATTTAAACAGAGTAATCAAGTGCTAAGCAGTAAAGGGATCAAAGTCTAGCCTTCTTCAAGCTATCAAAGGCAACTTTCTTTTTTTTTTTTTTTGGTGTGTGTGGGGTGTTGTTTGTTTGGGGTTTTTTGTTTCAAACAAACTTCTCAAGCCAACCACAAAATCATGTCAACTGATATGATCATCAAGCTCCAAAACCTCACATTACAATCAAAGTGCCAGGTTTGCAGAGAGGCTTAAAAACCTTCTGCAAAGAAAAGCATGAGGAGGTCCTTCGAAATGCCAGAAGGAGCTACTCTTACATGTAACAACTCAACAAAAGTAAGTCACCTACTCACCTGGCTAGAAAGGAAGAGGTTAGCCCAGATTGCTGTAAGCCTCTTGCCTGCGTCCTAGAGACTCAGGGGTGACTTCCCCCTCTGTTAAAAGGCCCAACTACTCAAGAAGTGTATTTAAGGGGAGAGGCAACTGTAAGGGTAGGGGAGATCTTTTTTGGTGGGTTAGTCATTGAGGAATTGCTCTTTTGGTAGTGTAAGAGTTGGATTACAGCTCCCCACCATCTGAAAGCTGTGCTGAGAGGGGGATCTTCCGCATAACTTTGCTGAACTGTCTTTATATGCACACAGATGTAATAAAAATTAATATCCAGAACTTATGGTGTCTTGTCCATGATTGATTCATTGGTATTTATAAATAAAAATAAAAGTTTAGGGTTGTTTTTTTTTCACATCAACTACTTGTGCTCTGCTCAAATAGGGCTCCTCCCTAAAACACAGGCCCACAGTAGCAGCTCTAGGTGAGGGAACCTGCTTCTCACATGAAACCCCCTTGAATAAGTTGCAAGACTTTTACGGCAGAGATGGTCAGATGCAAAGTGCTTGCTACATTCCATAATGGTGTCATCTTTGTCTGTGAAGCCTCTAGACATTCCTTTGTTTAGCTACTCATAGCAAACAATTAATCAAATAATGCATGTTCTTTCTGAAAGGTTAAAAACATTAACATTTTGAATACTCTTATTACAAACTTTCATCAACCACTGCACTTCCTTGATCCCACTGAAATTGAAAACGCTGCTACTTTTCTTGCTACTTCCACCCTAAGATGAAGCCCAAAGGGTGTCAAATCTCAGAGAAAAGGATCATAACTCACTTACTTTTGCAGATCAGTAAGCCCCTAAAGTTTGAATCCAGGAATTTTGAAAATAGTCCCATGATTTATAAGCAATTGTGGCATCTGAGAGGGGGTTTACATTTCTTTACGATGGTCTTAATTTTGTGACTGAAAGCAGGGCTTTCTCATCTGCTCTTTCACCTGGCACTACTTAACCCTCTTCTGGCAAACCTCCCACAATCTTGAAAAAGGAAGGGAGTAATGACATTAATCCACTGCCGAATGTACTGGCAGGAGTTAAGGTACAGCACTCATTGGAAGCCATGAATATTTATAACTGTAATCCACTGTAGCACGTGTTTTCTGCTTGCACTTTCATTGCATTTCTAGGCAATATACATTTTTTTGTTGCTCAAAGTAAATACAGGAGCTCTGAACTATTAACAAGTAGAGCACTTGCTGTTGTTTGTGAAATATTAGCTGACCTATTTCATTGCCATTTTAATTAGGTATTACTCCCATGCTGGTTTCGTCCCTGTGGGGATTATACAGTTGGCACTGATATAAGTGTTCCTACGGTAGGGCGATTCACCAGGAAAGACACTGTTTAGAAATACATCACTCAAAGCAAGGCAGAGGAGCACAACAGTGCACTGTAGTGTTTGTTATCTGATCCATGTCAGCTGCCCTGCTCCCATATCAGGAATTACCGGGGCAGGGCTGCTGATGTCCAAAAGGGAGACACAGCTTTGCATCCATCTGGGATCAATCCTGAATTCCCCCTGACTACAGCCTAACCCCAGAAAAACCCTGCTGTACCACAAGTATTGAAAGCCTGGGACTGTGCCCAGGGATTCATCACCTGCAAACTTAGGGGTATTGTACTGACAAACTACAAGTCATTTTAACAGTTGTCAAAACTGTTGTTTAATTTCCCAGAATAGGTCTTTCTGCTTCATGCCTCAATAACTGAAATAATTCCAAATGAACTATTTTTAGTTTGAAAGAAGCCTGTTGAGGAATGGCAAGGCACAGATCTTAAATTATTTTCTTCTTTTACCCATCAGTAGAACCATGATAGCACAGTTATTTTGTTGTTTCACTAGGGTAGTTCAGTTGTACGCTGCTAACTGCAAAAACATATTCCCTGGGAATTTTTACAGTTTTTTTTTTTCTTTTGGCAAGATGAATAACTCTGTATGCAATATTTCACTGCTCTATGTCCAAAAATAAGCAGCAATACACTGAGCAACAATATGATTCCATGACACATGAAACAGATACAGTTTTACACACATCAAAGTAATTTCAGAAGCAATTAAGGATGAAACACGAATCAGGGGAGCCTGTACTCCCATTGAAGTGTCCCAGGGGAGAACAAACCCCTTAACTGCCACTCTCCTCTAATTACATGTAATACCACTGTATACAATCCAAAGAAATTGATAGCTAAGGGTGCCTCAGCTGGCATTTAGAAACAAAAGAAAAAGTTAAAAGCTTCCACAGCAGTGAGGTTTTGAACCTCAAACATATCAGGTGTATTTTTGTTCATTTGTTTTCTTTTTCCTCTCAAAGGGGCAGCTTTTGGGGTAGTTTTCCTTAAGCCGTGCCTTAGGCCATGGTCCTCACTGATTTTTCACTGACCTATAGCATAAACTTTTTTCCCCCTCTGTTTATGAGTTTTAGGAATGATTAAAATCACCCTAAATCTGACTTTCCTATTACAAATGAAAGTTAAAGTGGCCACAGCCAAATCCAATTAAACTGATGGCTCAGTCTGACCTTTCATCTTTAAAATCAAGTAATTTTTTCATTAAAGAAATTCAGAAACCTTGAGTTTCTCAGGAAGACGTGAGTGGCTGAACCTCCAATGCTTCCAAACTCAGGCTTGGATGAAATGAAACATCGTCATCTCCAACTGGGAGGCTTTGCACCTAGTGTTCTCCATTTGTTGCAAAAGGGGATACACCAAGATTTGGTAGAATTTCCCTTCTACTTTTTACAAAAAACACTAAGCCACAGAAAGTAATGGTCTGGGGAAACAACATAGAATCTGTGAATTAGCTCTTACAAATGAGCACACAAAAAATTTTTGACTGAGTAGCTGGTTGATTGCACGCAGTTCTGGGCAATATGAAGGAGTTTATCTAACAATCCCTTTGCATGGCTTTGCAAAACACCACAGGTCTATAACAGAAAAGCTTTCCCTCGCATCATCATCCACAGATCGCATGTGTGGTACCTCAAACACGTACAGCCCCTTACCAACGCCACCTCATGCCCATCCCACCTCTCTTGTCAACAAGCACATCTTTCCCTCTCCATTCCCGATTGCATGCTTACCTCAAGCAAAGCTAGACTACCTCTATATTTGATTACTCGGACAAAACCGGTTCTGAACTCCCGACAAGAGAATTGTAGCATTTCTTGCACAAAGGTATAGTCTATTGGAAAATCAGTCCTTTTTCATAATGTATCTTCAAACCAGCTGGACTTAAGAGGAATGGAAGAAGTGAAAAAATGTGAGACTGCAATGTCACACAATGTCGCATATGCAGCAAAGCCAGGACAGCTTGCATGAAGTTCACTCACCACTCACACGGCACTTCATTCAGCTAAGGGGCAGCTCACCCTGACCTCCACAGCAGTCTAGGGAGGGAAAACCAGCACAAGGCAATTCCAGCTTGCTTTCTGTGCCACCTGGGTAGAGCAGGCACAGACAGATCAAGTGTGATGCAGCCTGTTCTGTCGGCAGATTAGATATTGATGTTACTGTTCAAATGCGGTGTCGTCTATAAGGAAACGGGAAGAAAAATGGCATTTTAACCACAGTTATGGGAAACGGGGACAGAGCACTCCTAACTGCTGCATAAGCCAGACAGATACAACAATGAGTTACCCTCATTTGGGACATACCTGTAATGCTTCCATTCACTCATTAGGCTTTGATTTGTCACAGCGGGGTTGTGACTGCCCTGGTTGTGCTGTAACACTTCATAAAGGTTGGGTAACCTAATGAAGCAGCGTTTCTCCCATCATCTCTAAACATCCAGTTAAACCACAACAGGCTTCATTAAGGTGACATAAAATGAGTAAGTTTCGAAGCCTTTGCAGGAGGATTTAACCACACAACTTCGCAATGCCACTTATGGGAGTCGTGTGGCAGGAGCTACGTGAAACATAGCACTGTAAGACCTGGCTTCCCCAACAGCAGCCCCCTGCTTCCCTTCCCCCCCATAAGGGGGTGTTGGGCAGCATCATTTTGTCATGACCCGGGAGACCTATGGGGCCATACTTGAAAAACGGGCTCCTTTTAAATCAGTGGAAACTCACTATTCTCCCAGATTTCACTGACAGTTTCTGGGCTGAGCCCACATACACAGATGTGGCACAGAAGCGCTTCTAAAACTTTTTGGTAGGGCAGGATGCTCCACGTGGGCTATGGATCCACTTTAGAAGCTCCAAAGATGTTGCCAGCTCTGTCATTACTTCTCCCCACTCCTTTTAGCTTTTGCAGGACCATGGGACTGACTGCTGGAACTCCACAGGAGAGCCTGGGGACAAAGGAAATACAGGAACCAAGGAACAATTTTAAAGTGAGCAAAATAAGGTGGTTATTTTGTATTTGTACAGGCTGCAGCTTGTACGAGAGTTCCAAATTCTGTTCTACATATCTATATGCAGAAAGCTTTACAGTGAACCTCGGTTCTATCTGAAGGATGTGGAATTTTCTATCATAAGCATACATATTTCAGTGGAAAATACTCATATTCAGTAAAGCTCCCTTTTTTGCTGTGTTCTTCTTCACTTCTTTTTTAAAGTACTAATTGGAGACTCCAAGAGGTGAAATACTGACTTGAGGAAAGTGATTTCAATGAACATATTGCCTTGTCAAATGACGACAGCCGGTTTAAGCCTCATTAATAATGGGTGAGGTAGATCTCACAAAATTGGCACAACTTGGTTTTGTTGCAAAAGGTTGGTCTGAGTCTACTGCATATGCAAACAGTCTAGAGCATCAAGTTGTGTAGCAGTCAAGCCACTGCTCTCTGTAGAAAGGGTGAAATTTGATCTCTGTGACTCCTGATCGTTCTGACTACCCTTAAACATAATGACAAGAATGCGTATCTCATCTACCTATAACACACCATGCCATAGCAGTCAGTCTTACACCGATGAAATGGAAATGATTGAGTATAACAAATCTGAGTCATGATATAGGAGCAGAAAAAAGACATTTGAAACACTGTATGTTTTCTGTTCTTTTTTTTTTTTATATCTAAGATTTAAAAATCACCATATAAAATTTAATCATAGCCTGCTATTCCTGAGCTATAAAATATGAGCCATGTCTTGGAGGAAATGGAGGAGAAAGAAAGTAGAGATTCTTAAAGAAATGTCACCCACTAAAGACACCAGAAAATTTATTGTAAGTGTTCTGCTAGGTCCCTATCTACATGCAGGGCGATAACAGACCCCACTGTGGTTACTCTTGTTTTCATGCCTCATGAAAGTCAAGTTATATTCTGTGTGTGTGGTGGGTTATCTTTTATGACTGAACATGTAACAGACCCTAATGCTAGGGCTGACTCCTTCTCCTACAAGCATATTTATCCTTACATTTCATTTTTATTAATATTTCTGATGCCAGTGTTGCACATGCTAGAATTCTGACACAGCTGAACATGTAACAAAAGACAGTCGTGCAACATCATGGACAGGCTTTGAAGAAAACCATTCATGAAAACATACCTTCAGGGAGTCAGCAGCAAGCTACTGAGAACATAATATGCTTGTAAAGCTGGGCTAAGCACTGGGCAAGGTCTAAGCAGGGACACTTTTATATGGTCAGAAAAAATATGCTTGCAATGAGCGAAAGATGAATATGTTTTGCTTTTGTGGGAATATGTTTAGTGAATCATGCAAGTGGGCAGTTAATTTCATTTCTATGGTTGTAGTGCCTTGAGTTATAAATTTCTAGGTAACATTCAGAGAAAGGAGTCGTTTATAAATTGCCTCATTTCTGTTTGTATTCTATATTAAATACTTAAATTAATTTTCAAGCTACAAACAAATAACCAAAGATGACAGTCAAGAAACAGAATTTGGGCTGCTGCTGTAAGGGGTGGGCAGAGTACGCAGCATATCTTCGTATAGTGGAACTGTCCATGTGAGGAGAGTTACTCATGTGCATTAATGTTTCAGAAGAAAGCTCTTGGGGCGTATTACACATTTTGCTTTATGGAACACAAGGTTATTTTATCTTTCATCCTATCCAAAGCACACTGAAATCAAGATCTGCCTTGCTTTGACTCACAACTGTAATTTTGGTGACTTATTTTGGTGACTTATAAACTGAAATGTTGATTTACCATGTTCATAGCCCATTTCCTTTTGCTTTGTGTGGATTGGAAATGATTCATGCACACATCAGTAGAAAATGAATTTGATGCTCCTTTTTTCCAGCAAATTTGTCCAGAGCAGACAGCTATTTCCTTACTAGAGGCCACCAGCATCTGCCATTAGCGCTTGTGCCAGGTCAGGACACTAAACTGATCGTGATGCCTTTTTTATGACTGCCACTAACAGTTGCCTGGAACTTGAGGGCACGTCTTCATGGGAAATCCCATGATGTTACAGCATATGCTACCTGACACCACACAGAGCACTGGGCGAGAAGAGGGAAGGCCACATTCACAGTCTTGCCAGCTGGTCAAGCTTACACATAGCAGCAACTTGAAGTGATGCTAACCACCACAGGTTTGATTGTGCTGAGTGCCCTGCCAAGTTTATTGTAGTCCTGGTTAATATTTTTGATTATATTTTCAAATATAGGCAGTCCCTAGAGTTCCTTTTTATCTGGTTCCCTACCACCACCTTTTTAATGCTGCTCCTAGCATGGGCCCCTAACTAATATGGACAATTACAAACGTGCCAAGAGTTAATTAGCCCAACACAAGAACAGGTTTTTTGGCAAGTTTCCCAGGTCCTTGACTGACATCTTGGCATGGGCTCGTCACAAGTGCTTCACTGGTCTGTGAATATGCATGCATATTGCAACCTGGGCAGAGGAGGGAGAAGACGGAGATGTTCCCCCAGGTGCTATGAGGAATTGTGACAGATAAGCAAAAACTAGGTTCCACATCTCTGCCATTCTATATATGAGATTTACTTATGAATTAGAATTTTACAAGCACCCCCACGAGCACAAGATGCAAAACAGAAGGCCACCAGTTTGCCCGTGAGGAACATGATGAACATCCCAGAGATGCATGTTTCCTTGTGTATTGGGTCTGGCTGAGATGGAATTAATTCTCCCCATAGCAGCCCTCATAGCACTGTGCTCTGCACTGGTAGCTAGAAAGGTGTTGATAACACACCCGTGTCTTGGTCACTGCTGAGCAGCGCTGGCACAGCACCAAGGCTGTGTCTCCAATTTTTTTTGCCCCCCCTCAAGGGCAGGCTGGGGCTGGGCAAGATCTTGGGAGGGCACGTAACCAGGACAGCCGACCTGAACTAACCACACAGATATTCCATACCATATGTCATCAGCTCAGATATAAAAGCTAAGTAAAGGGAGATGGAAGGGGGGACATTTTTCCATCTTCCAGAGCAACCACTACGCGTGCTAGAGCCCTGCTTCCCAGGAAGTGGCCAGACATCACCTGCCGATGGGAAGTAGAGAATAACATCATTTGTTTCTCTCTGCTTTTCACACGCAACCTCTGCTTTCGTTTATTAAACTGTCCTTATCTTGACCCACGAGCCTGTTGTTACATTTTCTCCCCCCTGTCCAGCTGAGGAGGGGGAGTGATAGAGCGGCTTTGGTGGGCACCTGGTGTCCAGCCAGGGCCAACCCATCACAACATGCAATTATTCTTAAATAATTGTAAGTGATGGCCATGTTTATAGAAATAAAATTTTGTTCAGAACCACTAGAAACCAAGAATGAGGAGTGGAGGTACAGGAATGGTATCTTGCAATGAAAGTGTTCTAAACATCTGCGTGTGCTGATAGGGATCCATCTCTACTCTGTTCATCCCCATTTTCTAATATGACCTAGCCACAACGATTTAAATCCAGTGAATTACTTTAAAAGATGTAGCCTGTTTCTGGCTTTTCTGATATTGTTTTAAGATGTTTGCATACGTGTCCTTTCACTGTATCTATCCAAGAAACAAGACTAGACCTCTTGTTTATTTATTTGTAAATTATATAGATTAGAGAGTTTGTTTTCAGAAAGCCCCCTGATGGTATCTGGCTCTTCCAGTGGATTAAACAACAGATGCTGTTCTCATCATAGGCAAAAGAATGACTTCTACCAGTTTTAATGTCTTTGCAAAGCTCTTCAGACTTGCTTCATAGCATTGTAACAAATGTAGTAGCAACTAAACTGAAAAAGATAATCTTTGGGAATAGAAAAGGATGGCCCTGGTTTCTCCAAGTCCCTTCTCTAATAGGAGAAGCTGACAAAATAAGGAAAATATTAGTCATGACATCTGGTGTCCAAGAACTTAGTGACAACATCGTAATTTTAAAAAAACAAACAAACTAGTAGAGAAAAAATACCAGCATTACTAGCGAATCCATGGCCAGTTATTTTATGCTAGGAACTTTATGGACTTTCTCTATAAATACTGTAAAAACAGATTTGAGAAATGTAGTGGCTTTGGACAGCTGTTCCTTTACTGAGAAGAATAATGGGCTGCAAATGCCCCTTCCAGCCTTATGAGAATGTTCTATGTCTGCTTAGGAGAAATGGGGTTCTTTTCCCATATGCAAATAATAAGACTCAAGATTGAATTGAGTCCTAGTATAAGCTCTGCCTTTACCCATACTGGGATCTGCATTATGAATAAACCTGAATCCTTGTTTTGCTCAGTGATGATGACAAGTCTCCCTCCAAGTCCAGAATTCTCTGGATTGGTGCTCCAATGAGGCTAATTATAAAAATAAAATTAAACATACTCACTTGGAGGTACCTTTCTTTACAGCTGGTATGTATTTTTGTTGTCCAGTGTGAAAATTTGAAGGAGATGAGTAAGTATTTTCAAGCAGTTTCTCCATCATTTTCCCACATGTTCAAAACCCTTCTAATTCTGCATCTCCATTTCCCCCAGCACCAGCCTGTAGAGTGTGTCGTTTTCAAGGCCACTACGTCATTCTGTTAGCTGAGCCAGAAGCGTTTCCAAGTTCATTTTATTCAAAATTCTGTTGTAACTTTATCTCCCAAAGATGTATGTTCCTGGCTTTTGAAGACTGAATGCCTAAGGGAGAATAAAAGAAACCTGCATAATGTGATGGCAAGGGATGGGGTATCTCTGAACTCCATAGATGCGACTCGTTCTGCAGCGCTCACTCTGTAATGTTTCATGATGGCCGGTGCTATTGGTATCAATAGTCAACACTATTACCAATCCTGTCCCAACCTCAGTGTCCCACGTCTTAATTTTCCAAACAAATTATGCAGACCAGAGAAGAGTTCCCTGCGCTGCTCTGTGAATCACAGTCGGAGAATCCCCACAAACAAAAGCCAAGCACATTGTAGGAACCCATGACAAAGTAATCGTTTTCCCAACTATACTTTGTAACTTAACATAATCTACAAAGCTTTTGATCATATTTTGAAAGTAAGACGTGGTCCTGCACTCTCCAAGCATTTATGTGGGATTCAGGGAGACAATTAAGCACGATTCCAGCTCTTTGCACCTAATTTACTTTTGTGGCCTAGACGTATTAGTGGGCATTAGCCCAGTCCAGTCGAGGAGACAGTAAGAAGGGTTGTGTTGATGCGGGTCATTCTAGCGTGAATGAACTAACCCTCTTATCCACAATTCGTACATCTTAAAGACTAGTCCTGAGCTTATTTGAATTTGCAATAAATGTGCCCACTTCCTCTGCTCCTAAAACATCGTGGCAGTATCCTAATTTCTGTTGTATGAAATTATTTATCTGTAAAGGGTGGCAACCCCATTACTAGCCAAAACAATAAGCAAAGCTGAATTTCTTCCAGGCTTTTTTCAGAGCTCAAAATTTAGGAATTGCTGATCCTTAGGTTAAATCCCACAGGCACTGAATGCTCCAGTTCTAGTCAAGAAAATCACAGAAGGCTCTGAGGTTAGGACAAGAGATTTTTTTTCTAGTCTCCAATAAAAATTACCTGCATACTTGAAGCTGAACATCTGCCTGAGTGCTCTGTTGGATTGAAACCAAAATGCTTAGCTCTTCGCCAGGAAGGGTTCTGACAGTCTCAAGGCCAATGATTTTTACAGCAGAAAGCCAAGCTATCGAAGGATTAAACAATACAGAAAGAATGCTGAAAATATAAAGTTATTGCCTTGCTTCCTCGAGGAGATGACAACGTGTACCCTTATCACAAATTAAAAAAAAAAAAAAAAAAAGTTGTAACCATAGCAGCTGTTAAAGTCAGGCACTCTGGGCACAGGATTTATTATGCCTCTACTTCATCACAGGCTGCATTCATTTACAAAGGAGTCCTTAACATGAAGAACAAAAGAAACAAAATTTCTTTGAATGCTCCGAGTGTGCTGACTGCCTAATGGTTTGAGTGCCACTTCACAAGCTGAGCTGACAGGAAATAATAATATAATTAGGCAATAATGACCTTCAGGTCGGGCACTTCCTGGCAGTTAACCCAGTCTTTAACCTGATGGCTCCACTGCTCCTGGAAAGTGCCCGATCCTGAGGCTTTCATAGCTATGACAACGGTGGGAGTGCTTAAAACAAATAAATTACCATTTTTATGTGTTAAAAGTTAAAAACTGAACTGCACATTGCCATGGAGACAGTGTGCTATTTAGAGCACAGAGATTTTCCAAGTAGTGAGAGTCCAGTTTAATATCCAGCAGGAAAGAAGGCTTCAGTTTTTATGTTTTGTTAGGTTTATAATCATTGTATTTTGCATGTAGTATGCGCAGAGATAATGTTAATTGATTCTCTGAAGTTATTTGTGCATTCTGGAGACAAATCGTGACTGTCATATTGGAACTGTGTATTCAGCTCTGGTCTGCTCCAGTTCTTACACCACACCCTTTCTGTAATATCTTAGCATATGACTAGAGCCATCAGAAGGGACAATATTAGACATCGTTTAAGCATCAGTCAAAATAATTACTACAACAAACCCTTCCTGGTGTCGGCTGGGATAGAGTTGATTTTCTTCCCAGTAGCTGGTACAGTGTTTTGCATTTAGTGTGAGAACAGCGTTGATAGCACACTGATGTTTAGTTGTTGC
>JANZLQ010000057.1:17512469-17547029 GCA_026212715.1 Elanus axillaris
TCTATAATAATGCAAGCTGAGAGCGGTGGCCTCTCTGATCCACCGATGCATGCTGCCTTGTTGGGGATGAGTAAAATGGGGCCAGAATTTGACAAATAGCATTTTTGTATGCTACTGCGCAGGTTCCAAAAAAGGAACTATTTAAGCTGTGTGCACAGGATACTCTGCAGTTGCTAGCCAGTGCTGAATTATACAAGAAGATATTTGGTCTACATAAATAAATTTATACTCTGGGGCGCTTGCCTAATCCAAAGCCCATTAGAGTCAAAGTAATACTCTTTGGATCAAGGTCCTAAAGGAGGACGCTCTGGAGTTACTGTATGGTCTGCAGAAATCCCAATACAGTAGCTCCTAAAACTAGACTGCTTGCTTTTTTCTTTTTTTCTTTTTTTTTTTTTTCTTCCTGTTTTCATCTCCCGACTTTTGTATTTCCCTTTCCAATACGCACTTTTTTTCTGATGCCTATTGCATTTTTGTTTGCTACTGACCAGTCCTTACTTTATCCCCCACTCTGTGCTTTTATGTTTCTGTTTTACTCCACCTCTGGTTGCATCTCTTATCTTTAGGAATATCCCTTCACCTTTCTTCTCTTTTCTAAAGGTATAAACCCTCCCTTTTAGCTCTGTGCATTCGGCCGCGTAACAAGGAGATCATTAGGAGCACCTCTTTCCATCGGAGCCGAGTCCGTAGCCCACCTTAGGAGCAAAGAGGTGCTGAGGCTCCTTCACTCGGTTTCGAGGGGCACCTCATATGCCCTATTTCGTTTGCTGCTTTCTTGGTTCATTGCATCTACCTCCTCTGGCAGAAGGTAACGTTTTCAAAAGCGCTGAAGTCATCTGAAGAGTCAGAGGATATGTCTACATGGGAAACCCAGGTGAACTGTGCCCACTTTCTGACCTGAGCAAAAGCCATATGGCTTATCAGCAGGACTCGGTAGCCTCACCTTGTGCTGCGCATGGTTTCGGGATGCCACAAGGTGTGTGAAATTTTCAAGTGCTAGTAAAAGACTCTGTAGAGACACCTTACGTATAAATGTTGTAATGCATATAGCTTTCTAAGTGCCTAAATTGCTTCTGAACTGACTGGTTGATGCCCTTTAGAATTTTGTCCAAAAGTGTAAATAGCCTTTTTCAAAGGAAATAAACTTATTCAGCTCTTAATCATTATTAGTGGTGGAGTTAGGCAATGTTAATTAGGCATCAAGTTCTAATGTAGACCCACATTTTAATGAGAAGGTGTGTGTGAGTTTGCATGAGCTGGTTGGGAGTGAGGCAGGTGGGCAGGAGACAGGGTTTTGTGGAGTGCTCTGAAAGCTTCCCACGCCATCAGAAAACGTTGTTAGGTTCACTTAAAAAAAAAAAAAAAAAAGAAGAGAAAATTCCTTCAATATTTTACAAACCCCAGAACATTTTAAATGCGGAATTTGGGGTCAATTTCTTCCTCCCTTCAGGAGGAATGTGCACTGACTTTAAGGGACTGTGCGGTAACGGAGAGCTTTCATTTTTCACCGGCATCAGCTGAAGGAGGCGAATGATTTCTAGAGGAGCAGGACAAGACGGGCACGCCTGGGAAGCTGGAGCTCCTACTCCTACACACGGCATGCCCCGTGAGCACCTCTATTCTTTCCAAGTGCAAGGATTAGGGATCTCAATTAACAGAAATCTGCTGGCCCTATTATTCCAGTGCAGTGCAGGGATTAGCTGTTATTGAGGAGTCTCATTCATTCCAGGACTTTCTGCATGTTCTGTAGAAATACGGCTTGAGCAGGGTACACCATAAATCCGAAAAGTTCAGCAAAGCCTTCGCCACAGCTTTGGAGCTACCAACTCCCTTTTATCTTGAACGAACACCTTATCAGACCAGTGTCTTTGAATGGAGATTCGTACTCCTGGCAAGGGAAGATGTGGCTGAGCCCTTCATAGAAGCCTCTTACGCAACGGGGTCGTGGATAGAAACAGCCTGCAATCTAGTTTGAAAGAATAACCTTTCAGCTGTAAAATACTTTTAAATACTTCAGCAACACTTCATATAGTATTGCTCACAAGCTATTGTATCCCCTTCAGTTCTGTTCCTGCCCCCCTTCCTCCCCCACCAAGAGGAAAAAAATGCAAATGGAAGTCTGCCATAAATTGGAAGGGAGTACGGTGGTGTCATTTTTGTATTAATTGTGTTTTACTCGGTACCACTGCAAGCCCCTGGTTTTGTAGTTTTGGTGTGTTGGCTTTTTCTAGAAGGCAGCACAGTTTATTGCTCTATACTTCAGGGACAAAAAGTCCAGGCTTTTTGTGTGGTTTGTTTGGTAGGACCTTCAATCATGAGTAAAACTGGATGTGAGTGTGGAGTTGCTGTATATCATTAAATCTGTTGCGCAGAGTTTGCTAATGAAAAATACGATAGAGTAATATTTCATGAAGTCATTATGTGATAGAGTACTCGTATGTCTTTGCATTTTGAACAGGTGCTGTTCAAAAATGTGTAGGCCATCTCCACATAAATTAATTTTCCTGAATGTACAATAGTTTGGGGTTTTTTAATGGCATGTTTTTATTATTTCTGTCACTTCTGGGTTTTTTGGTTGGGTTTATTTATTATTTTTCTCATGCTGCTTAACAAGGTTAAAATTTGGAATAAACAACTTTATTTGTATAGTGGATTTGTAATTAAACATCATCAAACCATTATCTGTCTTCACTAAACTGCATGGAACATAGGAATGAAAGACAACTATTCATTCAGTTTTCTGTAGCAATGACTATTACTAGTAACGGTATAGTGGTTAACATTAAATCTGAGGTATGTTTCCCGGTCAACATACACTATATTATTTCTATGTTTCAGCTATTAGCAATTGGCCTGTGTAAACTGTATAATGGTTCAAATATTTTAACAGAAAGTTTTAGGGGCTTTGCTCTCTGAGATGGTGAAGAAGCTTCAATGTAGGTCTCTCAGGTTAAAATATTGGTCCTGCCTTCAAAAGTGGGGAAAGTACTTTTGTGCACAAAGAAGACACATATGTTACAAAAACATCTGAAGAAGTTTTTTAGAATAACATTTTATCTGTTCTAGCTTTTGTTTTATGTAACAAGCAAGAGGATAGCTACAAATACACTTGTCCGTATATTCTTTTTGTCAATTCAAGTGAGAATTAATTCAATGTATTGTATTAATGGTCCCATTTTGCAATTAACTGTGTGTTTTCCAGGGATTTTTGATAATACAAATATGTAACCTTACAATTTATGTGTAGTTTGTGAATTTGGTGCAGCAAAATCACTTCATTCACGAGTGTTGTACGCAGCGTGTGGCACCTCTAGGAGAAGGCTAACAGGGATTGCTGTCTTTTCCTTTGATTTTCAGAAATCCTGTGCAGATAACCTTGACAGCACCCGTTCTCGCCAATAAATACAAAAATGAATACATGAAAGCTTTCTGTAAGATTTACGAATTACTTAACTTGTATGCAGAGGGACATTCTTTCTGCTTTGAGACAAAGATAACATAAAATACTGCGAGGGCTTGGGTCAGCTCAGAGTGTTACCACTCAAGGAATTTTACAACTCAGGGTGTTTGGAGTCTGACTTGCGCAAAACATATATTCATTGGAAAAGAAAAAGTAAGTTTCTAACAAATCTGAAATGGTCTCCAGTTTGCAGCAAAGTTATTAGGCAGACATATCAACCAAAACAAGTGAAAAATCTGCCGCTATACATCTGGCTTAAACACATCAGTTTGAAATGAGCAGACATCCATGAAGCATGTAGGTGTATAAAGAAAATGAATGGAGAACAACAGACATGAATCTATTCTTTCACCTTATTCTGGTTAACCTTCTTTAAAATAAAGAAGAAAATACTCCCTAAAACTTCAGTGGAGCGTGCACAGGTTTCCCAATTCTTGCTATGTAGCTTTTTGATCATGTAAAATTAAAACAGTTTCTTCCAGTTTTCTATTTACTTATGTGATATGTGAAGGTGTTGTTCCCCCCCCTTTCTTTTCCTAGTGATTAATGACATGAGAAAAGAGATGGTCTGTGGGGAAGGTGAATGCCATTAGCCATAGCTCTCCTGTATCCCCAAGGAAAATTTCTGTGTGAGTTCTTGTTTCCTTTACAGAGCCTGGCTACTGAAACATTTTAAGTTTTCTTAGCAGATTTTAAATGCTTTCTGTGCCAGTGAGGTCTTACTGCTATTATGTACACGTGATGCGTTTACGTTGCGTGTTACATATTTGCTTTGTATGCTCTTTGCTTGAGTTACAAGAAGGATGATCTGTGTTAACAGGATAATTTACAGATGTCTTTTTAGTTTTGCATTCCAACTCAAGGTGTTGGTGTGCTTTTCTGCTACTGCTGAGTTAAGCAGTGGGATGGGTAGTTTTCCTTTCCTAATGCAGTCAGAGTAAATTGATAGATGGATTTAATTACCTGCACTCAGAGGCTGTTATGGTGGATTCCTTAAATTGAAGTGCTATAAATACTTACACAGAATTAGGCCTTTAGAACACAAACCAAGAACTAGAAAGAGTTTTTCTTCTGAAATAAATCTTTTGTCATCCCTCTCTAGGCAGGGAAATTATGCTGGTGTAAAATAAATGCAGGTGAGCTCATAAGCAGTCTTTTTCCCCCAACTTGTCTGCTAAACGCTGTGGTTTTTAAAAGTTTCAAAATGAACACGCTCATAACCTGGGCAAGCGTAGTAAAGGGCAGTGGTAGCTCATTACAACAAAAGCCACTTCCCAGAGCTTTTCTTGTTTTCTTCTCCCTCTACCTCTTTCTGCAGAGAAAGCTTGAAAGAGGAACTGGAGGGGAGATAAAGCTCGCGAAGCAAACTTCGAATTGCGTTCGTATGTTTGGCTTGTTGCAGAAGCATCCTTGTGTTCAGTCTGCCGTCGCTGCAGGGTCTTTGACACTTGCGTCTTGCAGATCTGTCGTAGACGGAGAGCCATCCAGAGTAGCACACAGGATTGGGTTTTGCTCGTCAGAGGAATAATTCTCCTTAAATCCAGTTACCAGGAAATTCCACGCTGGCAGCTTCCTGCTTAAAAGGGCTTTTCTGCAGTGTGAAGGTGACAGTCTGAGGGTGTACTAATATTTGGTCCCGATTCCCTGTGTGATCTGAGGAGGCAAATTCTGTCCTCATTTACCTTGTCCTTATTAGTGGCTGAATTCCAAACCATAGAAATATCCCTCAAGCGGCTTCATAAAAGACTGGAGAGAATCTGAGACAGCTGATTTACTGTTCCCTGTTCTCAGGCCAGAGAAGAGTTACCGTAAAGAGAGACCTTATATACACTCAGATCTGGGGGGAAACTGGAGTTACATATTTTGTGGATTTTAATGCACATAGAAATACCTTTAAAAAGCTGACTGTGAAACACATTTAAAACTTTACGCCACAGCAGCAAAACTGCCTGTCAAGAGACCGTAGTTCTTGCAATTTCCTTCTAAGTGAGAGAAGCATCGCTACTGAATTTAATTGCTCTGATTTGTAGCTCATGGACCTTCCAGCCACACTCTCCTTTCAAGTAAACTTCCTTTTTTCTTTTTTTTTATTGGATCTTCAACACTTTCCCTTTGAGTCTGATGCTGGGAGGTGCCGGGTGTCTTTTGGGAAGAGTCAGATGCTTTTCGCTCCCCGAGACTCTCCTGGACGTTGGCCGCCCTCAGCACGTCGCAGGGGAGCGTCCCCCAGAGCTCCCTTGGATTCTGCAGGGTAGATAAGGGCCAGCCGTGATGGTAGAAGTGTCACGCTGGGCTAAAGAGGCACCTGTCTGTAAAAGCGTGGGTTTATAAACCAAGAGATTACTCACACTAGCAACAACATCTTCCCAGAAACCCCATCGTTTACGTGACAGTCCCTGCAATCTTTTCTAACTTTTTCCGGCAACTCTCTTCCTGGACGGCTGATAATACTCTTTCTTCCTAATACACCCTTGCAATGCGCAGCCAAAAAAGGTCACACCAAGTAAATGGCTTTACTCTGTAACTTGCTTAGTGCGTTATTTTCAGTTTTCCCAGGAGATATTCTTAGACTTCAAAGCATACAATACATAGATGGTGTTTTGGCTTTGCAGGACATCTTATTTTCGTTAGGGATCAATTTTTTTTTGTACCTCGCACTAGAGAATCTGTGTCACTAATTGGGCCGGTAATTTCTTGTCATATCATGCTAAGTAATGTATTTGTTACCCGGTACTCAATGGCTTCTTCAATTGTTTATTATGCTTTGGGCAAACGTAGCAATGAAGTGTGACTGGAATGTTTAATTAAGAAAAAAATGGAGGACAGGATATTCGTTTTCCAACGGTCTATTGGGGAAATTTAAATGTCCCATTACCTCATCAAAATGCCGGTACTTTATATGTATACAGAAAATTTCATCCTGCTCTTTGTAAATTTGAAACAGCCAAGAGAAAAGCTGTTACTTTCTTGGAACAAAAATGGGAAACATTCTGTCCTTGTTAGAAATGATCTTGTTCAATCGTCTTGCAAAGCTGCCTTCTATTATTTTCATTTAAAAATTAATTTCTAATGGCCTCTCAGCGTGGTAAGTGCTAACAATAACTGGTTTGTTCAGGAAACACCATTGCCATTTGAGATTCATAATTCTGGATTTAATTCTTTTCCTTTTTAAAAATTAATGAATTTACTAAGGATTAACTGATTGTGAAATGTACTGATTTATTTCATTCCTGTCTGCTCATTTCAAGAGACTTGATTCTATCGGAAATCAATATTAGTTGTGTACCTGCATCTCTCTGTGTGTAATTTCTGTCTCTTACACGTATGCATACATATGGAAAGAAATGTGTCATTTTCCTGCAATAAGTTTGTCTTCAGTGTCACTCAGCTTTTTATATGGCAGCAGCGTCTTTGTTGTGTTTGTCTGCATCCTGCAGAATTCATTGTTTTGAATTTTCTCTTCAGCTTCTCGTTTTTACTTTTAGCAGCTGAACAGTTTAGATTTATTCTCAGTATTTCCCCTGGATAATAGTATGGGTTCCTGTTGCTGATGAGAAAATTCTTTATGATCTTTCTTTATTCAGAAGTACTTATGTGCTCAGCAGCATGATAGAACTGAAGAAGTGGGAGGGACATGAGGACAGGAGGGAAGCGGTTTACATTAAATGGAACAGCAATTGTTGGAATGACAGTTAGACAAAAAACCATCACCAAATGTGTCAGCGTGACATTTTGCTCACATCAAGATATAGCGTTTCATGTTCAGTTTGACTTTTTGCCTAACCTTTCCCAACTCTTGCAACCCAGCAAAATCATCAATCTTTTTTTTCTGACTGACAAAACTCACTGAATTGACTGAAATTTATGAACTGTACGGCCCCAACTCTGCAAATTTTTTTGCATTTGATATGAATTTTCTATGTGTTGAAAAACCAGTCCCAGCACACCTCACTGTTGGGTTCTGAAGACGTAATATTTTGCCTGGAATGTGGACTTACTATTGCATTCTTTGTAGAGACAGAGAAGTGGAATACAAAGAAATGTAATTTTTCCCTTAAATTCTAGATTGAAACAAATGGACATTCAAACTGTAGGAAATTAAAACAGAGTCCCTGCCAAGTGTCCTAATCACGGAAAAATTCTTCATTTCCTAGCGCAACACTTAGGCAGTGAATAAGAAGGGTTTTTTTGCGGAAACCGCAGTGGCATAGTTGGCTTCATGATATTAAGCTCCACATATGTGGAACAGCAGCAGTAAATGTTACTTTTTTGAACTTGAATAAGTAGATAAGCTGGGTTTGAGGCATGGCTAATTGTATGTTTAGACAGATCTGGGGGGGAAAACCCAACCAGCAAAACAACCATAAGGATATGCATGCCTATTTTCACAGACTTTACCTATGCCAAGTGCCTTACAGGTTTTTGGATGCAATTTTTATTTCCAATGTTTACTTAAAAAAAAAAAATATAAATCCTTCTGTCTATTAAAGCAGGTCTGGCTTAGAATATGTGATGTCAACAAGAGCATCTGAAAGAGACTGAAATTATAGCTAAGTTTCTCTAATAGCTCTCTCTCCTAGTTCCTATGTATCGTAGTCTCCAAGTTTTGATTTCTTGTGATCTGCCAGGACAGGAATAAATGCTCTAAATTATTGTTGAGGGTGGCACTCTAACTCCTCTGGATTTACATAAAATACGCTCAGAGTCTACCCTAAATCCTTTGGGAGGCAATGGCAGTGATTCAGTCAGTGAACAAGGACTTCATATTGCTCCCTGTGTTTGTAGGACGGTGTGATTTTGTTGCAAGTGTAAATTGCGGTGGTGACCTATGGTGACAATGAGGAAAGTGTCTGGATGTCACTGCAGGAAGAGCTGGAGGAAAGTGAGTGGCCAGCTGGCGCGTAATCCACGGGCTGGCGAAATAGCGAACTGCACTGGGGAATCCTGAATGTCATTCGGTCCGGTACTGCCTGAGTCAGATCCTGGTGACAAATCAGCTTCCTAGTAAAAGCGAAAAATGTCACTGACGTAACGTAAGAGTGTTAAAAACCCCAAATGCTGGAAGGAATTTTCTGTAAGTCTTCTGACCAACTGACTGGCGGGATTTTTTCGAACCTCCCTTCCCTTCCCTACTGGATGACTCTTGAAATGCCGTGCAAAAGGAGTGACTCACAAATCGTCTTTCTCTTCACCAAAGAAATCAAGTGCAGACTTCAATTGGAATTGATAACTGCAAAGGCTAGAAAAGCCTTGGCTAATATCTTTTTTTGCTGCTTTTACTCAAGTATCTCTCCCGTCCCGCTCTCCTACTTTGGGTGCATGCTACGTCCATGTTCTACAACCAGAAGCTTGGTTAGGAGTTGTTCAGCTAGGAACCTTCACTTATTTTGGAATCACCCTTTTTATAAAAACCAAGTGGCAGAAACGTTAAAAGCATGAAGAAATACATGTTATCTAATAAATACGATATTCTAAAATCTCATACTAAGACATATACGTTAAGTGAAAGGACTGCAACTTCCGTTCTTGCCCTCATCTGAGTTTAATCCTACAGGAGAAGATGAGGCTAGATAATATCCAGGCAATGTGTGCAATTCCATATTCCACAGTGTCACGATGAAGAAAGAAGTCTTTACTGATTTAGATCAAAATATCGCAGCGGCGTTATCACAGGGAATCTTTATGCTGATGTCAAAAAATGTAAGCAATACTTTCAGAGGAGATCTTTAAAAACCTGAAGAGAATTGTAATTTCTAATCTTGTTTCTGTTTTTACTGGTAAAAATGTAACTATCATCTGGGCACCTCTATAGGAGATAACGTTCTTCAGGCTTTAGAGTACCTTTACGGATAGCAGCATGGTAGAAGAATAGAATATAGTGACTGCTGTCGTTTCAACACTTTTCTGTAGAGTTTTAGACCAAATATTGTGTGAAAAGGTATAATAAGGCTTTTGTTTGTTTGTTTTGCCATTGTACAAGCTGGGACATTCCCTCACCTCCTGTTAAAACTGTTTGTGAGCAGTGAGTTGCCATTTGCCTTCATAACAAAACAACACCCATAACGAACTTAAATAAGCACATGAGTTCCAAGGTCACCACTGCTGTGTAGTTGTCTTTGATTGCTTACATTGTGCTTTTGATAAGTTGTCATCATATCCTATTGATCTTTCTTTGTCTGCACTTTAAACTCAAAAGCCAGGAGGAAGGCAGCATAGGCATTTTTAAGGATGTAAAAAGATATTCTGGCCCCTTGCTTTAGGGTGAGCACAGGTAAGTAAAGAAATGGAACAGATCTTCAAATGGTGTAGTGTAAGGATCTGAGCATATTATTTAAAAAGTCTGAATAGGAATTAAAATACTTTCTGCCTAGGTGAAAATGTTGGGCTTCAAATCCCGAGTTAAATTTTATCTTCATTCATATAGCTTCAGCTTCTAGTTAATACAGGTCTCATACGGGTATGCGCAAACGGCAAATGTGCATTTCCCTTAGGCATATAAACTGAAGTAAGAGCTGACATTTATTTTTATTTTTGTACAGCATCTAGCAAAAGGAAATTTTATTGGGTGCCATCAGAATAGGATCGTTAATAAAAAAAATTTAAAATACAAATGCAAACTGAAATCAGTCCTTTCCCCAGTTTTTCCAACTACCTTCTTAAGCTGTCCGATTCAGTTATATATGGCACACTGCTGATTTTGCAATTGCCGTGGAGCTGCAAACCCCAAGATTATGCAGAATCTTAAGACTTTTTTTGTACTGCTTCAATTGCCATGTATCCAAAGAAGAGCAAAATACTATAACTTACAGTGATGATTTAGTTGTTTCAGGGCAATATGCGTTTCTGGAAAATTCAAAGAGCTATTGCGTGAAAATTTAGTGGGTCATTCAGAGTAGGATCCTGTTGCCCTCTGTTACTTTCTCAGAATTTGCTTCTCATTCTTTTTATCATGCAGTTCAGGAACTTTCTTGTTGTCATAGTATTCTTTGTCGTTTATATCCCTGTGTTCTGGAGAACCATAGACAGTTCGTGTGTTTGCAAGCTTGGTATGATACCTAAACTAGCACAGTGTGTAAAGCAAACTATACCCTGATTACAGTAAAATCTGAGAAGAACCGCAGTTTACAGTGGGATTCGATTTCTATATTCTTTTAGAAGAAAAAAAATTGACTGATATCACTTGTAGAGGACACTGAACAGCAGCTGTGCAGTCTAAAACTGCATCAAGTGTGGGTGGTTACTCTTGGTTCCTGGGTTTGGTGGGGTCTTCCCAGTAGCTGGTACAGTGTTTTGCATTTAGTGTGAGAACAGCGTTGATAGCACACTGATGTTTAGTTGTTGCCAAGGAGCGCTTACCCTAAGTCAAGGATTTTTCAGTTTCCCGTGCTCTGCCAGGTGCAGAAGGAGCTGGGAGGGAGCACGGCCAGGACAGCTGACCCGAACTGCCCAAAGGGATTTCCACACCATAGATTGTCATGCTCAGTATATAAACTGGGGGGGGAGGTGGCTGGGGGGGCCGATCGCTGCATTGGTCAGCAGGTACTGAGCAATTGCACTGTGCATCACTTGGTTTTTCTTTTTTTTTTTAAATTTTTATCTTATTATATTCCTTTACTATTACTATTATCGTTATGTTGTTATTATTATTAACAGTACTACTATGACATTTTATCTTACTTTAGTTTTTAAATTGTTCTTATCTCAACCCACGTGTTATACTTTTTTTCCAGTTCTCTTCCCCATCCCACTGGGAAGTGGGGGAGTGAGCAAGCAGCTGCATGGTGCCTAGTTGCTGGCTGGGCTTAAATCATGACAAAACTGCCTCAGGTCTGCAGGCTCTACATAATGCACTGAGTACCTCAAATTACAGGTGTCCAAACTTGGTTGAAATTCCTTTTTTTTTAATATTTTTGGGTGGAATAGAAAGGTTCCACTAGTTTGCTGGTAAACACAATTAGAATTACACTATCTGGATGTCAGACAAATGCTTTGTAAAAATAGCATGTCCCAGAGCATTGATGCATTTTACCAAGAAATCTTATTGATTGAAAAAGTCATCCTGACACTTTGCACTCCTTTTAGTTTTATTTTAAATGTTTTTGTCATCTTGTCAAGGACTAGAAAACAACACATGAATGAGCTTTTATCGTAAATATTGATTCTAAAGCAACCTATTAGACAGAGACTCTGCATATAACAAATGCACAAGAAGAAAATAAAAACATGTGGGTTTAGCTCCCAATTATCACATACAAACAGTTTGGCCAGTGCTTCAGTTTTGTACTACAGATATACCTTCTGATTGGCAGAACTGTTTGGGCTTTTTCTTCTTAAAAAACTTCTTTAAATTAACAATGACTCGTGAGGCAGTTTAGAAATGATTCAGTGCCATGTGAAACAGAGCATGATTCAGCTATTGTCAGGATGCACCAGTGACACGTGCTTTCCTGGGGGACTCTTGCAGAAAAGTCAAAATACAAAGTTATCAAGCAGTCCTGCTGAATATCTGAAGATGGGTCTGAAAGGTGGAAAGGATCTAGGATCTGAACATTCTGATTTATATACAAGTTGTAGAGGAAAGCATACCTAAGGTCATGTGCAGAAATATATTGCAAGCAGTGCAATATAAGCTAGAGCAATAGAAAATTAATCAGTATTCATCTTATAAAAAAAGTACGAGACTACACATGGGATGCTTGGATTTCATTTCTTGCTCTGCCAAAATTCTTGCAAGGCTTTCCAGACCCTTTTCTGTAATGCCTAATCTTTCTCAACCCCATAAGTGCATAGTTTATTTAGATCTAGACTCATGAACTAGGTATGAGCTTTTTACTACTTTTTCTTTTTTTTTCCCCTCTAAGTGTAGAACAATAAGGTGCTATACAACAATATATTACAACTGTTAGGTCTCAGGTGACTTATTATATTAGTGGGTGAGAAGGCACGACCTGTCAGCTACTTATTGTTATTCCCTTGAAAATTCCTAATACTATAAAATAAGCACTGCAATGCCCTGCATTTGAACAGAGATTAACTTGCTCAGCTGTGCAATAAACCGGTAAAAATAGCTAACCAAAACTAACATTACAAATCATCAGAAACAATAAGTGAATCTGAGAAAACCAGAAATTGCTCTCAAAGTGCCTCTAGTATCTTCAGTATTTGAGAGTGTTGGGCTGAACCCAAGAGCACCTCAGGCTAAGGCTGTCCTCCGCCTGAGGGGGAAGATCTCTTTTTAGGAGGCACTGCCACTCAGGGTCTGGTAGCACACAGGTATCCCAGGCTGGAAATGGGACAAGACAAAGGTGGGGATGATCCATAGTCATTCCCTCCCCACAGGGGTAACTCTGTCATATTGAAGGATCTGACTTTGCACACTTAAGGTTATGCCTGGGCAGCAGATGACTTTACCTGCTCTGTACTTCACACCAAACTAAGACCTTGTAGTCACAGTTAATAGGGCACCAACCTGAGCTAATAAACTCTTCTCCTACAATAGCAGACCGATACGTTGGCTTGAAGCACAGGCAGAATGGGCTCATGTCTGCCAACAAAAGTCCTCTTAAATATATTTAACACTGGTATCCAAACACAGACATAATCACAATTCGAAACACCAATTGTCTTTATTAGCAGAGGTGGCCCATCCAGCCTGTGAAAAACCATCACTTACCTGTAAGATAAGTGAGAAGCTCAGGTTGAGTGTAGTCCCAGAACAAGATATCTTGCTTGGGACTCTGCCAAGCTTTGTTTTATCGGCATTCAGAGCAGTTGTCATCTTTGTAGAAAGGAAACAAACACCACTGAAACAGGAGAGAGATAAAACGAGAACAGTGATAAGGACCTTCCGTAATTACTCATATTCTGAACCTTCGCTCTAGTAGTGCATTTTCAGACTCACCTTAGGGCAAGTAACTGGCAACATCTGCAAGTACCTCAGAAGAAGCGGGAGAGGTTCTGCATATCTTTCACAGAGATGCTGTCATTTACCTGCCCTTTACATTATCTTCATTTGCTTCCATTACATCAATAAGCAATTGCTCGCTCTCTTTCTCGCACACAAGTGATCTCTGTCCCTGCAGAGCAGTAGCTCATACAAGACCATAAAGGAAAGAACACAGTTATCTTCTTGTATTATAGTAGAGAAAAAGGAAATTACAAACACATTAACTCTCCACCAGAAATGATACATGGTATTTAATTGTTACTCTTGAACTCAAGGGAAGTGTGAGTGTATGCTCTGGGAATGGCATCAGATTATCTCAGGTGGACTCCAACCACAAGTTCTTTTGTGGTACGGATGAGGCAGGAACAAACTAGCACCCATCTTTTCCCCTCATCTGAAAAGGAAGGTGATGGCAAAATAAGTCAAGGGAAATTCACCAGTTAAAAACCAACCAACCAAAAAAAAAAAAAAACCCAACAAAAAACCCCCCCCCCGACGGTTTCATCAACAAGATATTAACAAAAACCTTCCCCAGGCCATCATGGCAGAAACAATGGCAGAAACAACACCTTCACTGAGGAATGGGACAGAGTTGGCACCAGCAGAGTCAACAGGAGTGCTGCGCGCCAGTGTAAACCATTCTCTGGTCCCACCTGCCCTCATATGTTTGACTCATGCTTTGCGTTGAAGCTTTGGTTGCCTCTGTTTTGGGTTGAAGCATTTTCTCCATCTGTCTGAGCAGAAGAGGAGCTCTGAAACAGTGTCTTAAAGAAAGCTATTCCAGTTATAACAAATGGCATGTTTTTTCTTCTTGCCTTTTTCCAGGCTCATATGTAATCTTTCTAGACAGGTCATAGATTCCGTTAAAAGAAAAAGAAGACAGTTCAGTTTACTTGAAGTTTGCTGTTACAAGTTGCTCAAAAGAAAAAAAGTTTCACTATTTCACTATCAAACATTCACAGCACAAAGAGTATCAGTGACTGAAACCTGGACCTTATATCTGGTTCACAATTATGCAGTAACTATTAAGATTTTTGTTATAGCCTATTGTTCACTGCAGAATAAAACAAGACAAATGTTACTGATCTATTTTTTTTTCCTGGCTGAGGCTTTGAAAAATCATCAACAGTAAAGCCAAATGTTGTTTTCATTCACTTCACTCAAGATATGGTTCAAAGTACTTATTTTGAGCCTAATTTTAAGTGTCTAAGTAGATTGACCAATCTTAACAGGACTACTCAGGTATATAAACTAGACACAGAAATCAGTATCTTGCAGAATCAGCATATAAATAGCTCTGAAGTTGAAAAGAGTTTAAATACTATCAATTTTAACGGCATGCTCCAAGGTCATACCAGAGTGGAAGAAGAATCTGTCCCACCATAACTGACAACTGGCTCCTGCATAAGTGTCCAGGGTACGATATAGGAGAGAAACTCTATGAAATCCAAGGTGAAACCTTCACTAGGAGGGTGAGAAAGTTGATTTATTTTTTTTCTGCTGTTTTAGCTTGCTTTTGCAGGCATCTTCCTTTTCTTCTCTCCCAGAGGCAGGGTTCGTCAGTGATTACAGGTTTGTGCAGGACCTCCGACTCCATCATTCCACCGTTTCCTTCTTTACATTATAAAATTTTGACTTATGACCATTATGCAACACCTTTACCACTGCTAACAGACAGCATGATGCCACCCTGCACGTAGTTGCCTAAGGACTCTTGAAGTGACACCAGCTGTATCTCCCAGGGTATTGAGGGACACAGTAATCCAGAAGCAACATGACATTTAGCCTACACACATATCAATAATTTTTGGAGTCATCAAATCTCCATGTATCAGCAACAACAAAGCACATTCTTGGTGTGCACAAGGTCGGTCAATAGAGACAATTGATTTTCAATGTGTTCCAGCAAAAGAAAGTCTGGTTTGAAAACTGCTTTTCAAGCTTCAGCTCTTAAGAAATGAAAAAAGGGAGAGGAGATCTTATGAAGATGTACCTAGGTATGTATTCATTTATGCCTGGTCCCATCTGTCATGTCATATAGTACTATGAAACACAAACTGATTTCCAAAAGAGAGACGATCTGGCTGCTGGTAGTATATGATCCATTTGGGAGTTACCACAGAAAAAACTTGAAATGTCAGAATTCCAGAACAGACCGAGGCTTCTTTTCTCCCCCCCCCCCCCTTTCCTTTTTCTTTTAATAAAAAACACACTAAATTGCATGAAAAATACTGTGCTTGCATTCTGGCGTTTTCAGCATTTTAAAGCTAGGTGTGATCAATAAAAAACTCATTGCCCAAAGGGTGTTAATTTCCCAATTCTCAGTAAAATCAGTGGGTGGGATATGTTACCACTCTTTCCGGATTTGTGCCTCATATCAACTCTTTCACATGTTGGTGCAGCAGTGCGTGGCCACTTCAGGCAAAAAATACATGACAGAAACACCAGGTTCATATTCTACAAATTGTAGTTTCCCTCACTGAGGTCTTAAAGCTCTTTGTTTCTAGTAATCTCCTTTCTAATGTTATGTCCACTGTTTCTAATAGCTCGGTAGACCACAGAAGGAAAATTCTCACTCCAGAGAACACATGAAATAAATGTTGCAGCTAATGGGGCGAATCTTGCCTGTTGTAAAACAAAGAAGCTTCTTAGTGCATGTCCTTAGGCCAAGTGAGCGATATTTAGCGTTACTTCTTAATCTTCAGCAGTGAAAGTCTATTGCAAATCTAACCCTAGGGCTAAAATGAATCAATCAGACATGTAAAACATTGTTGACAGTGATGAACGAAACCTGCAAAGAAGCATACTCTTTTCCTTTTATGATTTTCAGGTTATGTCCTACAAAGTGCAAACAAGTTCTAAGTCTGGAGAGTATGCCGGGTCTGTAAAACCCAGCCCCAATAATCCTACGACTCTTGCTCATTGAGCTGGCTGGTTTACAGAGGAACCCATTCCCTAAGACTGCTCATACATGCTCAGAGAGCTCCACTGACTGCACTGCAGCTTTCCTCTGATTGCACATCCTGCTCCCAGGCCTAATTCACTCCCCCTTTTTTCCTCAAGAAGAAAAAGCTTGGCAACCCCAAAGGTTACAGAGCATTTTAGAAAATCTTTACTTATTAACAGATGACTCCTACTAGTTTGTGGGAAAAATCAGATGATGTGACCGCTAATGTTCAGGCATTAGATGTCAATACTTCCAGAAGCCTGATAGAAAAAGCTCACCACTTTGCTTGACCTCTTCACTTTTTCATCCTGTAATGTTTTCTGGTGTGATATCACAGCCAGTAAATTTTTCTCTTTGTGCTTGGCAAGGCTCCAGATGGCTTTTAAGTCACTTGTTCAGGCAAAAAAAGAATGGTACATTTGGGATGAAATTATCCTGGAGGGCATTGTTGCAATTAGAGAGATGAATGGCCTTCGGCTTTAATTAGAACACTAGGTACAGGTTTCATATCCTTATTCAGAGGAATCCAGTTCAGTCAGCTAGGTAATGTAGTACTACTAAGTCAATACCTGTAGAACTGCAAACAATACTTCTAAAAAAAGGGGCCGTTTCAACTCCATGTTTACTTATAAACAAAACACAACTTAGTAGGAAAAAACATCCTATCATCATGAATACTCCTGCCTCATTCCTTCTAGTGTGTTAAGAGCTGCTTTTAAATTCACAGTAGAATAGTGTGCTAGAGAAGGTTGGATGGGCACGAAAAGTGAGACTAGAACATTTATATTACAGTTATAAGTATACCCATGCTAGATAACATGCAATTACATATCTCAAATCTCATTCTAATAGTGGAATTGGTTTTGTGCTACTTAAACAGAACAGAAATCTGTTCTTTAAACCATATTGCTTTCTTGTGCTTTTCACGAGATAACATTTTGTGCTACATATCTACAGCTTCACAAACACAAAAATACTAAGAGAACATTATTAAGGTCATGAAGACAAACTCTCTTAGGGCTAAGAAAGGAAGGAATTAAGATTGCTAGTGCTGCCTCAACTCAGATTCCCTTTTCTACATGAATTATGATATAACCTTAGATGATACAAGCATATTTTTCAACAGCATTTTTTTCTGCCTCCTTTTGTGCATAGAATGGACTATGCTCACTTAATAAGCAGCAATTCAATATTTTGTTTTCTGCTTGTTGTTCAATGTATTGCCCCAGGCCTTATTTACTGCACATTTACAAACGCGGTTCTGAAGACAGAATTATTAATTTCCTCCTTGGCGTTTCTGTGGTGCTCATCATTAGCGTACGAGAGTGCTCCACAAACATTATGTGATTTATCTTCCCAACACTTTTCCCATTTGAGGGCATGGAACCATCCCCAGTTTACAAAAGGGAAACCGATACAAAGAAGCTTGAATAAGGGAAAAATACACTAATTCTGGGTGCCTTGTTTGTGACAAAGAAAAACTAGTGACTCATAAATGACAGGACTTTCTGCAAAAGTTCCAATTTTTTCTCTTGTTCACTGCATCATTTCTCAAACTGGTCTGCTGTCTACTCTGCCAGCTCTTCACCGTGTCTGTGTTTCCCTTTCCCCAGCTTCACCTTCCCTTCTCACACCAGTTCCCATTGTGAAACGGTCTTGCCAGTTCCTCAGCCAGTCTCAGTGCCACCTCCGTATTCCTCTTTCAGATGTCTCCACCAATCCCACCGTTTGTACCTTAGGTGTTTTTCATCATTTTTCCCTCTCCCTTGCTCCATTAATTTAATTTGCATTCCTCTAGTCCAGACAGTCTTGCAGTCTCTTCTATTTCTTCACACAAACTTTATCCCTGCCCCCACCTATTTTCTTCTCGCTCATCTTGCCCAGCAGTCCCCATCTCCTTTCCTCACAGCTTTCAGGCTTTTTTTCCTCCACCACCTCTACAGTTTCAGCTTTTGCCCTTTTGCCTCTTTCCACGTTGTCACCAGCGTATGCCTCCCTCCTCAGCAAATTCCAGCTCTCGTTCTTGTGAAGGGCTCATATGTCTGGTATTGGTGCCCAGCAGAGCCTTCCCTTCTTGAAGAGGGGAAATAAAATCCTTCCTTTTGCTGGTAGCGCTCAGGCCTGACATTACATGTAATTGCCAGGCGGGCTGTTTCAGTCCTCTACTAAACCATGCCCCATCCAAGCAGAACCTTTAGAAGACTTAGGCGTCAAACTTACGAACTTTGTTGAACTCCAGCAAATCAGATATTTTCAAAGGCTTACAGTTTGACTGACAGTGGAACTGTTTTGGGTTTTTTTAATAGACATAACAACAGGAGCATCCCTAACAGAAACTCCCTGCTCCGTTTAGATTTCAAAGCCACACTCTGAAAGTGGGAATACTAGAGCATTCTGATGACTCACTCAAATTTTAAGACAAGGAAACCCTTTTTTGTCATGTTGCAGTTGTAAAACAACCAACGTTCTTACTGAAATTACTATATATAAATATAATTTGGATGGGACTCTTATAGAAAAACCTGCACTCAAAATTCACGTTTTGGAGAGCTGTAGCATCCTATTTTCAGTTTCTTGTAATGGGAAGCGTTAATTATAGAAGCTGTCATCAAGCCTACCTGTAATACATGAATGAACACACATAAAATTTTTATGTCTGTGTGTCTACCTCCATGGTGGGGTGGGGGGAAAAAATCTAATAATCTAGATATGTGCACTCACAGAAACATGAACATATACAAATGCCTTTAAGTTTTCATTTGCTTAAATAAAAACACCCAGGGGAATTCTTTAAGAGAAAATATATAAAGCAGAAAAAACTAATTTTCTGGGCAATTTATCACATCCCTCCTCAAATGCAGTCCTCTCACAGCTCTTGAAAAAATGACCTAGCTCTTGTTAGTCATGGACAAACTATCGGTACCACAGTAGAGCTGAATTTCTCAATGTACGCATTACTGAGAGTGTTACGTGCTGGTACTCTTGTGGTAATTACAATATGGATCTTAAAATCTGTCTGCACCCTCTGTGGCCACTGCAACTATGCCCCCAACTCTCTTGTCCCATCTACTAATAGGATCACAATGTTTAACAATAATATGACACTTTGTATCAGTATTGTGAAAGACCCAGATAGTCACAATCATATAGAGCAAGCTGCAAGACGCTATCACTAACATCCAGGACAACACAGCACAGAGCCTGTAGTCAAGTGAGGGGTTTGTTCGTTTATTTGTTTGGAGGGTTTTTTTGTTACGTGGGGGTTTTGGGGGTTTGTTTTGGTTTGTTGGTTTGGTTTATTTTACACAGATGAGATCAAACTCAATATCTATCTGTGTCAGACTTGTTTAGGACCCTTAGGCTTCTGACTTTTTCTCTGTTATCTCTCTATACAGCAGGATACTTACTTGGATAACAGCCAAACCCATCGTACATTTCTTCCATCCATCCCCTGCATCCCAAGTGGTCCTAGAGCCTGGACCTGTTACTGCTTGGTCACCTTGGAGAAAATTAAGAGAGTTAGCATAGGAAAAAAAAAAAACAACAAACCCAAACAAAATACCAGTACCCCAACGACAGTAAAGATCTCCACCTAACAGAAACGGGATACCTTGATGCTAAGAAGCTTGAAACCCCTCAGAACTCAAGCCAGGTGAAAATTACTTCAAATATAAGTATTAATTCACTGAAGTCCAAAGCATCCAAACACAATTACAAAGCACATGCATATCTTGCCTGCAAAAAAGCATCTCTTTCTTTCAAATTTTTCAGGTTGTTAGACATTCTCAGACTTCTAGTGGAGGCTCCAGTTCTTTACCAATGCTTTACCTCTGAGTTACTTTCATAGAAGAGACTCTTGGTCTGGGGGAATAGGCTGTGTTTTGCACTTCTGTGAGGGAGCTTTCTTGAGGATTCATTGAGTTCCTGAGTTACAGTCTCATTCCCCTATCCTTCTTCATAGAATTCTTTGACATTTCTTATTAGACTATTAAGTACTCTCACCTCTTTGGAAACATCCATATGTCTGACAGGTCAGGTACAGTCCTCTTGTGCTTGACTAAGCCAGTCGCTATCTCCCCGAGTAGTAAAACGTTCTTTCTGTCTAGGGAGGCACTATGTATCTATTAAAATGGAGTATTTCAATGCATGAAAAAAATCCATAAAACATACCAACAGGTAGTTATGCTTTATACAAAAATGTATTAAAATACAGATGGATAAAATACACATGGCACAGTACTAGCCATGTGACTGAAATTAGATTACAAAAAATCAGCCACAGTGGAGTTGATGGGATCCTAAGGAGTTTGGAGACGTGTCCCCGCAGCTGCCCGATGCCACGCAGAAGGCTGAGCAGGAGGTAGAAATGCTATGTGCAGGAGCTGCAAGCCACGACCTGATTAAGTCAGCCAGGGCGAGCAGCATTTCTCTCCCCTGGGTGCTGGTCCAAACTGGGCCACAGGGGCTGGGGCCTCGACTGGTGCGAGTGTGTCACGTTCAAGTGTCTTTTAACAGAAAGCTTACTATAAAAATTGTTAGCCGCTCTCCAGGCCCATCCCATTTCACAAATACATTCCAGATTTTATGTCACTGAGCAATATGATTATATGCCTGTGTCCGCCTTATCCCTATCCCGAATTCCATCATGACAATATGCCAAGCCTCATCAGCCCTTCTGACCCCAACAGAGCATGGCTGCTTTCTACATAGCTCTTGTCTAATAAACTGTTTTTTGAAAACCAGGGATATATTGCATAACCACTGATTAACAATATACTTAGGCTAAACTACATTCCTACACCTTAGACGTGAACAATAGCAAGGTACATCAGAGTGCCCACTAATAGACTTCTAAGTGCACTACTCTGAAGGCTGAAAATTACACGGCATAGCAACGCACTTGGCTTACAAAGCGTTGCTGTAGGAGTTAGATGCCAAGGATTTATTGCTTTTGAGTTTATACCTGTCAAACAGTTTAGCACAGGGCCTATGCACTCCCAAAAATGGTTGTGCAAAAGGGAGAGAGAGTTGCAAGCGCTGGTGGTGCAGGTAGCCAGACAGATGGAGGAGGTTACCCAAATGTGTTCCCAAGGACACTGCAGCCGTACTCCTTCACTTTGCCTTGACCTTTTCCTGTGGATAGAGGATAAGCCACAGGAGTTTCTCCCATGGAATAGATAATGGATATTGATCTGACTCCTCTCTGTATGGAAAAATTTAGAAGTGGTTCCTTCCACTGTCCCCATCAGAACTGCTGTCAATCAGTGAGAAGAAAGGTACCACCCTTTTTTACATTTTACCCACATGTGCAGCAGAAAGGAATTTCACTTTGTGATGTGCTTTTCTCTAGCAGGGATCAGGTCCTCGATCAAGCCCAGCAATGCCTTTGAGAGCAATGTGGTACACCTCTTGCTGTGTTCACAAACTGGTCAGAAGCAAATAACTGAAAATAAATTTTTTCTACATGCTTCTTCAATACAAGCAGCTAGCTATAGTACTTTATTGATTGTATTTTTGGTTTCTACAGAAACAGATGTGGAGTTAATTAAGATCAAGTGTTAGAGCTGATAAAAATTGGAATTTTCAATGCAGTTCATCTATCATGCACATTCAAATTAGTTTCCCCAACAAAATATCTATTGTAGAGAAATGGTGATGGCTTAATCATTTTAACAGAAGTAAATTAAACTTGTTAAGAAGAGCTTAAAGCTGATACATTTGTTTTCTGTTTATCCTGCTGGAAACGTTTTCCTTTTGATAAATAAATAAAACCAATTTTTAAAATATGCAGATTTTTGATTTAATCACCTAAAGAGCTTTGTGATCAAAAGCAATTGTCATTACAATCTGCTTGCCAATGTTCACTTCTATTAATTCATTCACCCAAGGACCCTAAGTGTTTTGCACAGCTGCTAAAACATTTGTCTAGGTGAAAGGAACCGCTTCTTTGCCTCAGACCTCTTTATTCCTGTTAATTCATGCTACTGCATGTAACAATGAGCTGGCCGCCCTCAGATCCTCCCTGTGAGGTGATATGCACGTGCCCCATCTCCAGGTAACCGCAGCTCTTAGCAGAAGCTGAATGTGTCCTCACTTTCTACAAGTAGTACCACAAAGAGACAGCTTCCAAGTCCAGGCTGTGTGTGTTTTGGCCAAGCTGTCCCAAAACCACCATTAAAATGCTGGTGGTTTTGAATTTCCCTGATGGCTCCACATCCAAATACCACTGAATTTACTCACTCCTCTCTCATATGTGACGGATCTGAATGGATTCTTAGTGCCTCATGTTTGAATAGATGAGCCTTCTCTGCAGCTCCATCAAAAAGCAGAGGGGGAAAAGGGCTCCCTGACCTGCTCACTGTATGCTAGCTACAGCTTAATCAGCTTGGCAGCTCAAAAAGTGTGCCATATTTTCTGAAATAGAACAGGAAAAGAAAAGGGAAATTCACGGAGAATGCAGTACATTACCCTTGACTCATGTTTTCACATTTCAGCTTCACAGGGAAGATCCTTTCCAAATAAGCTTGCAGTCAATAAAATGAAATAAATTACTGTGATATTCCTGGCCCTTCAAAATGGCATCAAAGCCACAGCCAGAGACTGCTTTGTATCGAATACAGTAGGAGATGTAAGCTAGAACTGAATTCGGTGTTTCATTGCATTTCCCCAGAAGGGCTTTAGAAAGGTGCCAGCCCGAGCAGTATCTCCCAAAGGGCTGGAGAAGCACGCGTGCCCCCGGGGGGGGATGCGTTGTCTCAAAGCTGGTTGACCCAGTCCTTTTCCTCTCCCCAGTGCCACCTCTCAGTTCCACCTGCACATCTGTCTATACGGCTACTCTGTGAACCAGGAGGGTGAACTGACGTGATTAAAAATACAGGCGGCCACTTCAAGCTGGCTTTGACATAAGAAAAAGGTTCAGCTTCAGAAGGAAGCCCTGGAAAGCCTAAGACAGAAGGCTGGGGAGGAAAGAAAGTGCTAATCCAGCTTGTCTGTCAGTCTGTTTGGGTATTTCTAACTACTACCTACCTGTTTATATTATGGCTATCACTAGTACCTGCCAGTCCTGGTGTTTGTTGCATCTACAAATCCTACTAACAAGTTAAATATGACAGAACAGTAGCTCCTTATGTCCACTGAAACGCATTCACCTCTGGTTTGTGGGTTTTTTTTACCAGATAGGATTTACCAGATGCTGACGTGCTACACAACCGTTCATAATAAGCCCAACACACGCACACACAGTGTAAACTGTAACTTACCCAGCAGAAACTCCAGAGGGAATGCAAGTAGCCAGAATGTAATTACCTAAGCTGGAATTTAGCCAGGACAATGGGGTTAAAATCCCTATTTGTTTGGATTAATTTAATTGCTAAATATATTGTTCTACTAGTTACTGTAGAAATAACCTTTTGTATTAGCCAGTGGGTTAAATAGCACTTTTATTGCAGTACTTACTGGCTTCTGTTCCTGCCAGTCACTTCTGCTTTTTATTTGACTTCCAGGTCTTTTGCATTATCCCTGTCAGCCTTGGAGCTGCATCTCCTAAGGATAGGTACAAAAAGCCATGATACTGCATGAAAAAATTGGGCAAGACAACCAGTAATAATTTATCTCACACGTACTATTTCAGTCAAAGAAAGTTGGCAATAAATGTGAAAATATCTTTGTAGTGGCTATATTCTTTTCTTTAATAACATCACGGGGAAAAATTGTCACAGATCCTTCAGCTGTTGAAACAAAATTAGCTTTTATTACAGTCTAAAAAAGTAAATATCATGGAGTACAAACACACTATTGCTGCAGTGTACCCAGAGGCATATACCGACTATCCTCTGTATTGTAATTTAACATTGCTACTCTTTCTGAGAGGACTAACCCTGCCAAACTCCAAGTATTAAGGGAACCCCACCCCACCTCACCCATGCGTGCTATGGTACAAAATGCCACAATGCACAGGATTGGATTTGCCCAACGTAGCCTCATATATTCCCAGCGAGGTTTTCCATCCTGATTTCCCATGCGCCTTACGTTCTCCCCAAAATTACTTTGGAAACTAGAGAAGAACAGAGAGAAGGGTCTATGGACCGAGGGGCGGGGGAAAGAAAGAAAAAAAGGGGGGAAAAAAAAGAGCAAGAGCTTCTTCTCCATCCTTGATTTATAGGCCTGTACCACTTTTGGACAAGCTAAGCTGCCAAGAACAGACAACACAAGCCCAGCAGGAGATATTTTAAGAGTAGGCCCAGAGCTGAAGAAACACCTCTCACAAGTGTCTGCAGTACTGCTGGAGGACAGGGAGGGAAAATACAGAAAAGGGTCCCCTTTCTCTAATATTAAGTATGCATACAGCTGTATAACTAAGACCTTATTCAAAGCCACTCTCCTCTTGCCTTCTCATTTTCCCCTGCTGCTGTGCTATCTGGGAAAGCTTTGCACATTTTCCCTGGAGACAAGGGCCACAACACCCCTCATTAATGCATGTGACCCCAGGAATGAAGCCAAGACAATCCTGTGGTAAGGTCTTGGTAGGAAAAAAAAAAACAAAACAAAAAACCCCTGCAATTTCTAGAGGTGCATTTTGCAGGTTACCTAAACAAAATGACAAAAGCGTTATTACTTCAACATCTTGACCGCCGCGTATTTTGTAGAGGAGACATATTACCAAAACCCCATGCAAAATAACAAAAAAACCTGCACAACTGGTTGATGGAAATTTAAGACAGTTTAAACAATATATTGAAACTCTTTCATATTTCTATTGCCTGGAAAAGCAGGTGTGTAATTACCAGCTATAGAGAGCTCAGAAGGAATCGTAGAAAACCATTAAAACTGACCCAGAATAACTCTTTTATACATAAAGATGTCAGAAATGCAAAGCTTTACATCTTTCCAGGGCGTGAAGGAAATGCTGTCACTGAGAAGCCAGATCCCAGCCTGGAAAGCACATGCCTTCGGTTGTGAGGAATCCCATTTCTCCCCAGCTGAGAGTTTATTTTGAGCTACAGAAGCAGCAAAAGCCCCTGCGGCAGGACAGGACTGACTCCTGTGCGACTCTGGCACAGCCGGGTAATGTGCATGGTGAGCAGCTCCCCTTCTGCTGGAGGAAAGCAACCGAACGACAGAAAAACGGTCAGAAGAGGGGGGTGCTGGAAGCCTTGCAATAATGGCTTTAATGCGATGGAAGAAGGCTCAAAAAAATCAGAATTGCCCAGTAAAGATAAGCACCCTCCAGAGAAGCATTTCTCTAGAATCTCCAACACAAAGATCCTGAGATTTACAGAAACAGAACCAAAGGCAACTTCTTGAGAATCAGCCCCTTGCACATCATTGTGTAGTCCTTTTCATAAATTTCCATAAATTGTCTCTTAAAACTAGGTAAGTTTTAGGAAAGAAGAAGCTGGTAGAAAAGCTTGCTCCTCTAAAAATTACCAATTTCTAACATCTATTCTAAGGTCACCTGTGGCTGTAACATCCCGATATGTTTCTTTACACATTCTGTATGCAGAATGAAAGGGACAGAGAAACACAGATTCTGAAGACTTTCAACTGCCTGGCTCTTCTGAAGTAGAGATCAAGAGCACCTGCTCATTAACTCGGGCTATAAATGCAGATTTACAAGGTGTCATGAAAGCAGAGAGTCAGTGAGCAGCAGGAACAGGCTGCTTCACAAGACAGGAGAAGTGGGGAACCAAGGAGACCCCAGCATGGGACAGTGCCCTCATCATCACCCCAGGCACCATCCTACAGCACCCAGGCTGGCAGCTGGTTCCCCAGCTGTCCCAGCAACATGTTGTAGATTTGGGGTTGGGCTCCACTGGGGACTGGGCTCAGTGGATGGCAGTACCTGGTGGGCAGAACAATTAAGACCTATAAGTGTCCTCAGGGCGCTGGCACAAAGCCACCCGACCCTGTCCTGATCTCCAGGAGAAAACGGTCCCACCCCTGCGATGCGTGCTGCTAGAGGTGCCACCTCTGGACGTAGCGCAGCGAGCAAAGCGTCCTACATCAAAGCTGTCAATCCCAGCAGCTCCAAGAGAGCACCCGCTTTCCAAAAGTCAAGCCTCCTAAGTCCTGTATTCGTGCCATTCCAAAGCCGGGGGACTTTCACAACAGAACATACAGTTAACAAAATATTTTTTACCCAGCTTAACTCCTGAGCAACAATGAACTCCCCTCCTTTGGATAACTCTTCACAAGCATCATGTATGGCTGTTCTGTACACACAGTGTCTGTGACACTGCCTTTCTGTAATAAGTGCTACAATTCCTGATCATTGTTCCTAAGCAACCCTTCTCCTTCTGTACTTTCCCCTTCATACTGCTGGTGAAACTTGATAAAGCAGATTAGGACACTCTCCCTCTCACACCTTCAGCGCTGAGCTTCAGGTCCCACAGCAGTAGCATTAAAAAAAATCTTTTTATTTCTTTTTGTTTGTTTCTTTCCTCCCAGATTGACCCAGATACAATTGTGGTGTCACAGTTTAGCTGCTGGCCATAGTGACCTGCTATCTGAGATGCTTCCCTTTCATCATAACACCAGAACACAAAAAGATGAGAGTGGGTTAGGCAACAGGTGTCCATATTCTTTTGACGAGCTTCCTTTGTTCCTTCGTTCAACTCTGTTCCTTTTTCAGTCTTTTTTCAGTGACAGGTCTAAGGGCATCCTTAAATATAATTTTGATCCAAAAAACATTTAACCACTTCTTGCTAACCACTCAGTTGTCAGAGGTGCAGTATGTGGGGTATCATCACTTCAAACTTCAAAAGTTTGTTTGCTATAGAAAAGCTCAGGTTAACTATAGAATGATTATTCTATACCAAATACTTTCACTACTTCAACAGACATTTTGTTTCAGAACTAAGAACTCCTTATTACATGTAGTGAGTTTAAAATGTTCAGTAAAATTAAATTTAAGGTCAATATGTATTGGAAAAATTGAAGTACAATATGATCCAAAGAGAATACTTTGAGGGAGGATCGTGTGACATTCTAGAAAGCATAGTTTTTTTCCCCAAGGCTTAAACTGAAAACAAACACTAAACACGCTCTAGCCAATTTCCACGTGAAAAAAAAAGCTAAGACATTACATCACATTTTACAAGATAAAGCTTTCTTTCAACCTACCCTGTCTAACAAAACATCCTCGACCAGGCAGTAGTATCACAGTCTTACTGCACCAGGGATAGATCCCTACAGCCATTCAAACCTCCTCTGTTGTTTACAGTCCTAGAGCACCATTTCCAGCGAAGCTGGGCATCTCGTCTGGGGGCACTTCCCTCACATCACTGAATCTCTCAAGGCTCTGCCTTTGATGGATATTAGCATCAGCATTGCTCCCTGTCTCTATCAGCTTCCTCTAATGTCAGTTTGCCACTCTCTGGTAAAGAACTTTTCTGAAATGCCTTTCATGACCCCATAGACAATTATCCTGTGCTGCCAGTTTGCCAGTATTTGTCATCTCCAAGAGTACAAAGCAGGTGGTGTAGCAGGTGGAGCACAGGTCCAAAGCAGTGGAGCTGGCTCATGTCACTCACAGAGATGACTCAGAAGCACATCCCTGGTCCACCTCCATAGCCTGCTGGACCTAGGGTAGCTTCTTTAGCCATAATAGCTCCGAAGCCCAATGTTATTTTAGTAACTACATGAAATTGCTGGGAAAATGAGTGCCACCGACATGTCCAATGATGGTCCAGAAGCATGTTCTCTCTGTCTCACCGTTAACACATTCCTTGAGTCTGGACTTCGTGCCTGAATATATTGAGCTTGGCTAGGAGAAACCTAACAGAAGGAAAAAAGCACAAAACTACAGTTTTACCATCCTGAGTTTCTGTGTATTTGCAGGCCAGCGCTGCAGCTTTGTGCTTTGCATTTAATTTCCTCAGGGATTCAAGCAGTAATTAAAATAAATTATAATTAATGACTGACCAAGCCCAGAACTCTTCATGCACCTTAACAATAACAAAAAATAGCTGATAAAGTTGAAATAAACAGAACAATACACTTATTCATCAACACCAGTAACCAATAAAATAAAATAAAATCTTCTTAGAAGCTATTGATATAAGGTATCTTGAGCTCTGCTAGGAAAAAAAATCATGCAAGGTTTCTAATAAGCTAACATCCCCGAGCTGGTGCTCCTCCGTGTCCTCTGGCTGTCCACAGGCCCTGCTGAAGAGGTGTGATATCTCTCCTCTAGCAGCAAGGCAGGATTTGTTGGGTCTCTGCAGGTGAGTAGTTACAGTGCAGAGTATTTACAGCTCTGGAGTAGGGTGAGGTTATCCCTCTGGATTTAACAAGGAATTTAACAAAGCTGGGAAGCTGTACATGTAAGATTGGCAAAGCCACCCAAACTAAGCTACTGCAGCCACAGGTTTCATTAGCTCCCCATCATCCAAGGGAGGCTTTCCCCCCCCCCCAGCTCCCGAGACCACCAGGCTTGCCAGCTAGAGCTACCTCTCCCCAGCAAGCTTCCCACTTTCAAATTCACCAGGTGTGCTGGCAGCACAGAGCCACACGTGTACAGGCCACTCACTCTCCCCGTGACATAAAATTGCAGGGTGGGAGCTCTGTGTGTTTGGTCCTTTAAATGCCACCTGTGTCAAGAAACCAGAGATGTATTTACAGACTTTTCTCAATTTGTTCATATTAAGGCCCTTAAGCTTTAGATTAAGCACTTAAGCCTATAATAGAAGAGACACAAAGAAAGCAGTAAACTGTTAATTTAGATAATGGCGAGAAAGAAAAACCTGCAGAATAAAATTCCTCCCCCTCATGTCCAAAGCTAAGTCTCTGTAGGCTTCTGCATTCAAGATTCCTCAATGGAATGCAAACTCTACATAACATGAGTCCCCTGCTATAGCATATAAATCCTGGAAAATGATGGAGAATAGAGCGTGAGGACAAGTTTATTTGTCACTCTTCACCATGCAAAAACCTAACAGGATAGCCCAGAGCTCTCAACAGTAACGACTTACGTGATATAATTACAGACCACACAGCAACAGCGTAAAACGAAGCCTAGAGTAAGTCCATTTGCTGCCACATCTCCAAAAAGAAATTCAACTCACCCATCCAGAACCGGGGAGGTAACTTGGCAACCTGGATAACTCTGGGTTCAAATGATTTTCAGCAACAGGACCGTGTGTGCCCCCAGGGAATTTGGAGCTTGCCTCTTCCCTGACAGAGGGCATGAATCAAAGCAATTCCAGTGATGTCAGGCTGTCACACCACTATGAGCCTGACACTGAAGGGGCATCAGTGGTTTCTTCATGCCCAATTCTAGCTTTCCCTGAAAAGATCATCAAAATGATGTATCCACCATGTCACTGCTGATCACATCCAACTCTACCAATATCGCTGCATCTGGAAACAGCCAGTCGGCAAAGCTTCAGAACTTGCTTGTCCTCGAGGTCACTGCTCGAGCAGCTAGAGCAAGCACGCTCTCTGGACACAGCTGGGGCCTTCTGCAGGAAAGAGCTGGGGTGCAGGTATCTTGCTCGTGTTATTGGGAAACAACCTCCTCACGTTGGCGCAAATCGAGTGATAGGCACTACCAGGGCCATGATGCCAAACAGCTGGTTATGCACTGAGGATGGATCAGTTTGATTTTCAGCACCCGCACCCTTGATCACTTGGCACGCAGCTGCTGGGGCACTAAACGAGGTGGTGGGCTGTTCCATGCTTCAGCGCGGATGGGGCTGTGTGCTTTTGCCACGCCACAGAACTCTTCAAAACAATGGCAACTGGTGAAGATATGGACGTGCGTGACTTGTTTGTACACGCGGGAAGCTGTCGAGCGCCCACCTGCGGGTGCTTTGACATGCCAGCCATCCAGATGTTCACTACAGACTATCTTCCAGGAGGAGCAAGTTCCTCCCACAGCTCACCCAGCAGCACCCCTGCTACAGCACTTATTCCATTCCTGCTGGCCTTGCAAGCATGTGGCAACATCAGCTTTCAATGAATTGGCTCCCAGTATGTTGTAAGAGAGGGAAGGACAGAGTCATCGCTGCCTCTCAGCTACGAGTTTCCCCAACTGACATTCTTGGTAAAGATGTTGCCTTGCATTTTTACATATATTACATTATAATTTGACAGCTGCATTAAATCCTTTTGCTCTTCCGTGGAGAGAAGCAAAATGCACACAATTTGCCTTCTATTTAATACTGATTATTTAGTCTAGGTATAGCATGGCCTTGTGTCTCTACATTAAGTGGTATTAATCTTCTCTCTCTGTCTTCTTAGGGAAGTCTTTTCCATACCTTTAATCGTTTTTAGCTCTCCAGATACCTCTGTTTCTGCTGTATGCTTCAGATAAGAAAAAAAAAAAACAAAACAAAACACAACCACAGTGATAATCTATATTTATATACTATACAGAGAGGCTATATGCAGCAGAGGAAAAAAAAAAGCTGATAGGGAAGGACTACTGAAACATCACCTACTTAAAGCAATGCCATACATAGCCAGTGAAGGCTCATAAAATAATGAGACTTGTAGCAACAACTCAAAGTGGATATTATACACTAAATAGAGAGATGTTACAGCAGCCTGTCCAAGAAAAGATTTAGTAGTTATTTCAGAAACACTCCTGAAGCATTCAGCCTGATACACTGCTATGTTAACAAAGGAGGCAAATAGGATGCTAGAACGTCTTGCTAGAGGCATACAAGGTACATCAAAAGGCTGATGGTTAAATTACTAAACAAAGCACTCCATGTGGACCAAAAATAGACTCTTTTCCATACTTGCAATAAGTTGTAGATAGAAAGTAATTACCTGCAGGTTACTACCTTTATTCCTTCCTATTATGCTATTCCTTTTCCTCCCCATAACAATATCTGTCCAGTGAGCACATTATTCATAGCAGTTCCCATGTGCAGTCATAGTAACTTCAAGCCATTTTTTGGACAACGTTGGGTTTATTTCTGAGCTGTTCATTGGATGAAACTACAACAGGGGCCTGTTTTTTTTTCTCCCTTCTGAATTTCTCAATTAAGTAGGTCACTGGTGCACCTTAATTTAATAACCACAAACCTATGCTGATAAGGGTGTAGCAGAAAGTCTCTTCTGCACTGCTGCAAGCAGCCATGGCTTACTTCTCTCCAAAAATGCCCTGGAAACAAGCCCAGGTTGTTCCTCTGCTGAGAAAGAAATATGTATTGTTTTGTTCAAGGGAGCAATAAATAATATAAAGGGGTGGATGAAAATAAACATCTCAAATTGAACTGAATATAAAGCAAAGTGAGATGGTGGAGATCACTTTTAAATGCTGCCAGGGTTCGAGAAAACAAAGTCCATGTGAAGGGAGAATTTTCCTCTCAGTTACACTGCTCTAGATCAAAAGCCAGTGTAACAGATTGCTGTGTATAGGACAGATGTAATTGGAAACAATATGCAGCCTAAGTATGTCTAACCCTGAGTGTTAACAGGGTACACAACTGATCGAAAAAAATCATGAGGTCTATCTAAAAGAAATCCTTCTGTTCTAAAAAATAAATACATTTGAATTCTTGTTTACCTTCTCACTTCTGAGACTTTAGGAAGTCAATCACATTTTCATAACTTTCTCCACCAGTACAGAAAAGCAAGCAATTAAACACACACATGCACGTGTATGTATTTATATGTTCAGAGAAACCATTTTTTTAAAAATCAGCTGACTCCAGGTGCTGAAAATACCAGTGTTGCAGGGCTTACAATAGAAAGCACAAGTTTCCAGCACAGCAGTTCATTTGCTCTGAGTAGGCTTTCAGTTACATTGATGCAATTCAACAGCAGGAGTCTTGAACAAGTAGACAAGTTTTGCAATACCTCTTCAATGATCATGCATCCGATTTTTAGTATAGGACAAGGCAAAAAGTGTCAGTGGTGCCTTCAGCAGATCTGGTTTTAATTTATTGCACTTATTTTTTACCTCAGTAGCAATTCTTGTATTAAATCATGAGAACAGAAGCAGACCCTAGCATGCAAAAAAGGCAGAAAAAAAGATTTAAAAATGTGAGTAAAATTCCTTTGTGAAATGTGGCACATTAGACTCACATGATGTGGCAAGACATTTGTTTTCCTGTTTTTTCATGGTGAGATTATATTGAACTACCTGGAATACTGAGAACTATATGATAACAGCTGACACCGGCAAAAAAAAAGTACCTAGAACAAACAGCTGTCATTTAAGGACTTATAATTCTCTTTTTGCACCTCTCCCTGACATCCCCCAAGGAAGTACTTTGCCCTTTCTGCTCCTTGCATACTTCCAAACCTGCCTAAGTAACTAGTCTTTCTCCTTTCTACCTCTAAAATGACAAGCTGATGAGCCATCAGATGGAAGAGCAACAGCCATTTGGTGGATTTATAAAGCACACTTGGCACCTAAGGAAAAAAAAAATATAGGTATTTGCAGTGTAGCTTAACAGCCTTATGAAGGGTCCCTTGAGAATAAGTCCAGATAGTGGCCTACCACTAAGAAAAAAAGACATAAATTGAGAGCGGGGAGAATGCTAAAAGTTCTGTAAAACATAAAAGATTTGGATGAATTTTAATTCCAGAAGTAGAATATCTGTACTGTTACAGAGAAAAGACTACAGTATTTATAAATGCAGCAATATACTTCCTAAGTGCAAACTGAATAGGTATATTTAGCTTTCTGCAGGGATTCATGAAATTAGGTTCAAATAGAAGAAAACTGGCATGTGAGCACTGCTATTTCTTATAATAAATGAACAGCGAAACAAGCACATTTTTGTAAGAGAAAGTACATCTCATACAGCATACTGATGAACAAGACACTCAGCTATCCTAGGGAAAAAAAAAATAAATAAAAGCCTTTCATCCTTTGTTTTATGATTTATCTTCATGGCTAGCAGAGCCAGCAACTGCATCCGTCCCCCAAGGTGAGGAGTCAAGAAGAGCACTTCTGCTCCCTGTGGACTCCGCTCTTTCCATTGTGATTGCTTTCGCAAAGGCTATGGAGCCTGCTAACACTGCTTTGGTCACTGGAAAACAATGCATACATTATGGTTTGCCAGCGGGAATTGATTTTGAACACTGCTTTCACCCTGAGTCAACAGCTCTGCTTTGTCTCCACTAGAAGTGGTTTATCAGCTCTGGAGGCATGGGTCTGTCTGAACCGCAGAGCAAGCTCAAACCCAGATTTGTGGGTAGCAGGGGTTGCACCAGCACAGGCAGCAGCTGAATTTGTCCCGCTCGCTAGGTTGGCAGTCACTGTGAAAACTGGAAAAATGGAGTGGCCCTGTCCCCATTTCTATGCTAAACTGTGCTGGTGCTGCAGAAGAAAGGCTGTTCTCCCAGACAAAACCAATTTCATTAAACTAGAGTTAAACTTCCAAACAGCTGTTAATTGCTGAAGGGAAAAACCTTAAGACAATACTAGATTTTTCTCAAAAAACATTTAAAAATCCTGGGAATTGAAGAGTTCAGATTATAGTAAGAGAAGAAAACCCAGAATGCCACAAGACAGCTACTTGCTTAGAAATGTATATTTAAAGTCACTCAAGCAACCTTAAATTTGTCCTCTCTTGTACGTGCTGTTCGCCTCTTCGCAGCATCCATTTTGTGCAGACAAGACATATTTTGATGGAAGAGTTTTCACTAAAACCTGAAGCAGTTCACAGGCTGTAACCAGAGGAAACTTCAGCCCCTCCCTTGTGTTATTTTACCCAAGGAGATGAGAAAATCCGGTGCACCTAACTTTGCAAGTGCACAGAAACAGATTAATAGATGTTAAGACCAAAAGACGATAATAAGCATGAACTCTGACCTCCTGCATAACACAGCATGGAGAATTTAATGTGTAATCTTTGCCTCAAGCTCTGCTTGAGCTGGAACATACCTTTTAAAAAGGTGCTCACTTTTGTTACAAATATTTCAAATGACAAAAGATCTACCATATCCCCAGCTCCGCTCTGTGACTATCTTGTTACATGCACCCTTATAAACAGGAATCTAATTTGCAGAGAAACAAATAACTTCCTTCAGTGCTGTGATTCGTACTTTGCAAACTGCAGTACTTTATGCCTTGTTCTATCCTTAAGTATTTCGCCCAGACTCATCAGCTGAATACATTTCCTATCTTCATCTACATGCTTAAAATTGATGTTTTTCTTCACAGATTTTGTTTTCAGACCATCTCCAAATCATTTTGTCTTCTCTGTTTCCCTAAGGTTTCCTAGATGAGATTATAGTGGCGGG
>JANZLQ010000057.1:17553678-17570868 GCA_026212715.1 Elanus axillaris
AAGAGGGGGGGGGGGGTTTCATAGGTGTAAAATTATTTCCTTCTGTCTTTTTTTCCTTTCCTTGTTCTCACTTCAGAAATGAGAGACAGCTTTTACAGCTGGAAGACAGAGAGTTTTGCACATTAATAGCCATAGTGAAGGTCAGTAAGTCTGACTCACTCAAGTAATGGCTGAGTACATTGGATCTCATTTCATTTTATTACAATGGCAGAAGCAGTGCTGATCAACAGTGTCATATTTCCTTTCCTTCAGCATAAAAGATGAAGTGATTGTTCCACAAGACAGCAGTGGGGGAAGGAAACTAGGAGCAGAGCAATGTACCTAGCAATGCACTTGCTACACCTGTACCTGTGTTTTGTCCCTCCTCAGTTCTTCCTCTCTTAGTGCTAACAATGGGGGCTCTGGATAACTCCTTTGGGGTTTTGCAGTGTTGCCCCAAGGTATTCCAGCGTCCCTTTTATACTCAGAAAATGCAGATACCTGCATCAGGAGTGCCTTCTGCATGGGAATACTGCGGAGAGTGGTACTTAATATTTCTGTCCTGAGTGCACCTGCATAAGGACTCTACAGTTCACCAAAAAGATGCCATGTCTTGTCTGTCCTATTTTGTACAATACAGTGTTGGACATGTCACTGACTGACTCTCCAGAGATAAACTGGGAGGAATTCTCCCTCCTAGAGGCCACAGAGGCTTTCTGAATCCTCCAGGTTAAAGTAAGTTGGGGAAGGCCCTACCTGAGTGGTGACCAGGAGTAAACTCCACTAATATGCTTACGTGGCTCCCAGCCCCTTAAAATCTGACTACCTTTCAGTGTTTCTGTGTTGCAGAGGACTAGTATCCACATTTAACAGCATGGAAGCAGAAATGAAATGACTGGACCAGGAGACTTAGAGGAAGCCTGCGATGTAGAAAAGGTTGAAAAAGATTTCTGAAATGTAAGGTTAATTCATTTCCCACTGGGCCCTTTCTCCTCACTGATTCTCTAATCATTTTCTTAAAGACCTTCAGTTTTTCACTTCTGTATTGTAACGCTGCTCCTGAGATTAAACACTGTATGGTCCCTGTTGCTGGGGCACAGACGTTTTGCCTGCAGATAACTAAGCAAGAGGCAAAGAGCTCAGGCAGTGTCAATTATTGGCTTGGTCTTACTGAGGACAAACAAAAAGCTGCGATCTCCAGAGAAGAGCAATTATTGTTGACAAAATCTGGATGGGCCTCAAAGCATAGTACACTAACTTTCCTCTCTGCACTCCTTAACATTGCCTAGCATTGATTTCCTGCATGTTAACAAGACTATTAGAAATGTAATAGGGATGCTGCTAATAACCCCACACTGGTGTTCTTTCAAAAGTAATCAGAGAGAAGTAAACCTGCCCCTGAACACCAATGCAGAGCTCACAAGCTGCTGCTAAGAGCAGCAGGCACTAGTTCTGCCCAAAAGGAGCTGTCTTTCCTCCTGCTGCTGCAAGAGGGTGCATATCGAGGGAAACAAGTAGCTGCAGACAAACTGTATTTCTTCCCCTTAGCTTACAGAAGCAGCAGATTTATATATACCCTGGCCTGTTCCATCCTCCCTGGCACATGCTCACCTTAATGCTACAGCAGAGTGAGAAAAACAAAGGGCTGGATTCCCTGCTGGAGTAAATCAGCCTACTGCTACAGCCATGATGAAGGTTTTGACCAAATATTTAACTTGCCTGTGAGTCCTAAGAGGCAGTCCGTACTTTCCAGTGCCACTTCTTGGAGCTTTGTGCTCCAAGTTCTGATCCACAGTTTTCCTCCTCCTGTTTTATCAAAGGCTTTAGAACAATTCCTCAGGGGGTATCTACATGGTACAATGAAGCGTTGTACAAGAATAACAGAGTTATCCCTGGACTAATACAGTTATTAGGAACAGAACAGCTACATCAAAAAGCTGCTCTGCCAGGGCAGTTGTGCTGACTGCAGAGCAGGGTTTATGGGCCCAGCTGGCATGTTATGGCAATACAGTCCAGCACCAGCTTGTGCAGAGGTAGCTCTCTTCTCCTTGTGTTGCCCTGCTATGTCCCACCAAAGCCCCTCAACCAGCTGAATTCCTTTGGGCTGTTGGGGCATTTCACCTGTTTGTTTGCCCTTGTTTGCCTTTCCAGAAGAGTGTGAGTCTGTCACAGGACAGACAGGTATGACATGGGGAACTCCATGCCTGGAAGCAGAGAAGCAGCTGGAAGTCAGGGTGCCGAGGGCATTTAAAATGATGCTAGACACTTGTGTTCAGGCACCTACCTGCTGCCCAGGGATGGGGAGTTTTCAGATGTCAGTGTCCTCAAGGCACTTCCAGCAATGGGAATCCAAACTTTTAATTCTGTCCGTCTTGGCCAACTTGCTTGACAGTCTTACAGTAAAAGATCATAACTTGAAGATAAAATAAAGTATTCCTAAATATCCTTCCCTTATCCATGAGGAGACTGGAGGGGAAGGGAGAGAGGACACTATTTAGCTCATTTGTAAGTGAGCCTTATCAAAGCAGCAGATAGCCAACAAAGAGGCCAGTACAGGGAGGAGTGCACAAATTCCTGATAGTGAGCAGTAACTCTTACTCGGAGAGAGCATCCTCTGAGAAGTGAGAGCTTTTACCCCTCAGTGACCACTGCAACAGCTGCTGCCTCAGCTGAAAGGGTCAGCTGGTAGCCTGCTTTGGCTAGTTTCTTCATCAGGAACAGCAGCAGGACCCAGCTGCTTGTATATTACAAAACCCTGTACCATAATTACCACTTTTAAGTCATTAGTCACCTGGAAAGGAATTGAACTGTGGTCTGAAAATGAGTATTTTTATGCAAACTACCAAATCCTGCAGGCTTCCACTCACCTTCCCTGCTTCTGCAGAGTTGTGCTGGGGAGCGTGCATGCCAGAGCAGCCATAACTGAGGGAAAGAAAGGTTTTACACCACCAGTGGGAATTACCCTGTTGTATCATCTCCTTCACAATGTGATTCTGCTTTTTTTATAGGAGTGGGAGACATTTCTTATACATTTATGCTGAGTTTTGCTACTGCTAAAATGCAAACTGCAATTTTGTCACAAAATGCAGTATTTCTGAATTATTACACTTTGAAGCCCCAAAGGAGCCCCAGAGGAGCACTTCTGAGCATTCTTTTTAGTTCAGATTGTTTGCATTTTCCCCCAAGACTAGTCAGATAGATCTAATACATTCCTGATGTAATGATTTGTTGCTGTTTATTTTTTTTGTCAAATGACCTACACCCACACGCACAAACACCTTTCAATTTTCTCATCAATTTTTATTAAGCTATTCCTAAACAAAAGAATTAAATAGCTCTTTTTTTTTTACCAAAACGTTAGATGAGCACACCAGACTCCAGCTGTCTGTATTATATCATCCACAACACCGAACAGAGAAGTTACTCTGTGCAGGTTTTCAGCAGCAACAGTAACTGCTGCTAAGAGCAGCCCCAGGGGCAGCAGCAGCAGCAGATGGAGCAGGGAAGTAGAGAGTAGTTCCTCCCTGACCATTTTCCCTGAGTTTCCTTCCTCCCAGCAAGGACAACCACAGAGCCAGGGAAGAAATGCTGGAAGAGGCACTGTCCTGCCTCCAGGAAGCCACTGATACTTCCCGTTTACTGGCAGACAATCACTGCTTGGTACAAGCCAGGGATTTCCCCACAGCTGCGCTGCACTGCTGGGCTTCTGTTCACACTGTCCCTGATCCAAAGCTCTCACTGAAGCCAATAGCATTTTTTCCAGTGACTGCACAGGGTTTTGGATGTGGCCCATTACAGCCAGTAGCAGTGGTTGCAGCCAAAATCTTGGCTTGTGTTTTGCAGGCGATGGGAATAGATGATCACAGTTATTCTTTCTGGCCATACAATCAATGCAGTATCTTCTGATATTCCTTGCCTCTCCCTAACAGGGAGCACTTGTTCTGCTCTATTCCTGACCAAGTTTCCTGGGAAATATTAGATTTCATATCAGTTTTTCTCACTGAAATGTTCTCACTGGGATGCTTAGACATCAACACATTTATATCCGAGGGATCCTGAAGAGGTTAGCCAGAGGTGATTACGTCTCAAATGATGTTGTACTATAATTGCTCAGGATATCAGCTTAAATGAAATAATCTGCACAGGAGAGAAGAAACAGTAAAGCTAAGGAAGGAAATTGCTGCTATAATTACTAGAGTATTTCTCTTTGAGGTATTAAAAAGAAATGTTTATAACATAAAAAGCCTGGAGAGAATGACATGTGGCAGCTACAGACTGGATGGCAGAGTCTCTCTTACCTTACAACAGCTGTAACAAGCTTCCTGAACATTACTTATATGTAAATGGAGGCTAAGAGCAGAAGGTAGGAGGGTAGGTAGAAAATAGCCCGTACTGTCCTTTAGGGTCTTTTGCCACTGAAGTTGTCCAAGCCTTGCTATCAACTTTGTAGAGGACGACCAGAGCTACAGCCAACAAGGGTAAGAAGGACAGCAGTCGTTCCTTACAAACAACTGCCTTGCTTTTTTCCTTTGATCATTTTTGTCTTTCTCCCTGCCAGACTGTCCTGAACAAAAAAAGATCTAAAAATCTTACAGCTAGACCAGCCTCCCTGTTCTAAACATAACAATGCCATGCAAAGTTCTCATGTTTCCTCCCCAGCTCTTTTACTATTTCCAGAAATAGGCTTTATTGGAAACTCTTTGGAGAAACGTATTAACTGTAGATTTGACATTTCAAAACCTCTTGTGCTTTAACATGCAGGTACATAATTGTGTGAACCTCACTAAGAGGACACACATGATTTAAAAACCCCAATAATCTAATCACCCAAGGGAACATTTCCTGGTCTAGAGCACTCCTGAACCCATTGGACCCTACAAGTGGCCAGATATTGGGTCATTTCAGGTGTCAAGCAAAGCCACGAGGGATTCACTGTTTCGGAGTCCCTCTATGGTACAGGGGATCACAGGATTGCATTTTAGTCCTAGGGTACGTCAGCATGGCAGGATCCTGAGGAGGCTGGATACAGGAATTTTTCTAACCGATGTCTCAGTGCCAGTGATGCTCTTAAGACACAAAACCCTCACAGACCTGCCAGAGAATTGCAAGGAAGCTGCAAGGCAGATGTGTTTTAACCTTTTTCTTCAGATTTTGTACAACTTCCAGCAGGGTGACCAGTGACAGCAAATAAACTAGAAATTCCTCAGTTACTCAAGCTGCTGTAGCTTTGAAACAGCAAATTCTCAGGGAAAAGCATGGCTTACAACACAGAACAACAGAAAAGACACTAGAAATTGATGAGCAGCTCAGGTGAGAACCCTCCGCTTCTCTTAAGAGCAGAGTGACTAATGATTACTGCCCAACAGGGAGGTCGCTCTGGCCTAATAGACAGTGTCAGGTCTAGGTGGGGATGCAGGTGTATATAATGTGGCAATCAGAGCTAATGAACCAGGGACACTTTCATAAACACAGCCCCCAGCAGTGCCCTGTGCTGTCCTCTTTGTGGATTTAGAGGAGCAGTACAGACTTGTTATTGCAGTATGCAGCAAAAAAGGCCCAGCCTTGTTTTGCCTGTTTGCGAATGGCCCCCATGTCCAGCTGCAGACCCTGAAAGACTTCTGAGATCACAGCAGCATCTGTGGAAGTGATGAGCACGGACCACCTTGAACGGAAGAAACTGGGCATGCATACCAGGTGATGAACAGCAGTGCTTCATTAGCAGCCCCCAATGTCCTGGTCTGATAGGCATTAGTGTATGATTCATGATTTAAAATTCCATTTCATTAAAGTAATTTGATTTTGCTGGAGTGGGGGGCAGTGTTTGGTTTGTTTCAGACACTTTCATTTTATTTCAGCAGAAATATCAGGCAGTGGTTTGCAGGAAAGAAGGAGAAATCCTCACAGCCATTCCAATGCAAAGCCACATGTTTAGGTTCAGTGCGGGAAGCATTGCAGACACTGAGGGCAAGTACTCTCCCGAAAATAAAGCCACACAAGCCTGCACTCCTTTATAAATAAGACATATAATCAGCTCTAACTTCTTCTCCCAGTAGGGATGCTCTGTATGAATTCCTCTCTGTCTCTTAGCACTTCCAAGTCCTGCTCTGTTGCTATACATCAGGGCTCTCTCTAGAATTTCTCCTCGCTCTCTTGCAGCACTTCCAAAGTATACAGAGCCTAGAGCAGGCATGAAAGATGGATTTATTCCTCTGTGCCAGCTGTATTTAATGCACAGATCCCATCCTGCTCTCAACACAGAATCTTCCTTTTCTGCCCAAAAACACTGGGAGCGGGAGCTTTCTCTATAAATACATATTCTTCAACATATTTGTTTAAAGTTATTATCCTGAATTGGAGTGCCAAAGATATGAATTTGTAAGTATTTTCCTTACTAGTAATTGATTTGTATAAAAATTCCCAAATCTATTTGAAGCCATGGTATGACAGGCACTGTATAAACACACTGAAAGAGAATCTGTACCTGAGCCAGACAAGACATAGGGTGACGAAAAGAAGGAACTGCTACCCTACTGTACAGAGACTTGGAAAGATTAGCATGACTTGCCCAAGGTCATATAGAAACTCTAGAGAACTGAACTGAAACCACTGCAGTCCCAACACAAAATCTTAATTACCAAATCCAATTTTCCACTTCTCCTTTCATATGATTTTTTCATACATTAAAACACTTCAAATAAGCTTCTTTTTATTTTTCACAGGAAGAATAGGAAAAGCAAAGGCTGCAAGTTGCCCTTGTTAAACTAGGTTGCACAGCCAAACAAATTTAAAATGATAACTCAGCAAGATTTTTGCAACCTGCCTGCAACAAATAGAAGTACTTTCACCCTGAAAACATGTGAGTGCTCAGGACTAGCTGAAAGAATTTAGCAAGGCTCCTAATGAAAGAGATGAGCTGTAATATGTATATGCATGAGTTCATGTATTATTAAAACCATTCTGATCAGAATAAGCATCGTGAGCACAGTACTGAAAGTGTCACTAGTGTTCATGCATAGAATAACTTGCCCTCATAAAGGTATAATAATGTGTTCATCAGTTTTGTTTGTGCTCCCAAAGCAGTAATAGCATAAACAGAAAATAACCCTATATGTTGCAAAAAGCACATAAATATGAATCTAATTATATCTTTCCTTGATATTACGACCAAGAAATGAAGATGCTCACTGAAGTATAACATATGAGACCAAGTGCACTCCCAAGGGCTTTTGTAAAAGTCTGCTTCTATGTTCAAGTCTAGCCTGGGATTTTAGGGGTTAAAACAAGTATATCATGATAAGGCTGGTCAGCCTGCCTCAGTAACCTAGTGGCAGGTCCTCTCTCTTGATAGGTGGGAGGTTCAGATTATATTTTCAGTGATTCTGTTACAGCTCATCCAGTGCTTGCTGCCACACACCACACATCTCTCCACAGATACCCCACGGACTGACAATTAAATCAGAGCATGCATGGCCCCCCCGGGAAGATGTCCTATCCTCAGTGGTCCCAAGGATGGCTGTGCCACATGAGATGGTGGGGAGGGTGAGACAGGAGAGAGACCGTAGGAGGAAAAAATGGAGGGATGCAATAGTTCTCAAAGTACACAAAAAGCCCACATGTCCATACATACCTTATCAAAAAAAAAAAAAAAAAAAAAAGTCAGAAAAACTGAAATCAGGGTATAAAAATAAACATAAAAACCATCCACAGATTTTTTTTTATTTTATTGTACTCAAACAGTTGCCTCAATGCAAGATTTCTACACTAAATTGACTTACGAGCTGTGATCTCAGTCTTTTGGACTTCTTTTTACCCTTTTACATGTTAGTGAATTGTACTTTCATGTGGGAAACTTATGCAGCAGCCTGTTCTTGCTGGTAAAAGTGGCAAGACTCCCACTGGTTTCATTCAAAGGTTCAGGCTGTTAATGATGACTCAATCAATCAATCAGTCAAGACATGAGAAGCTGCAGAGAGAACTGGAGCCAAAATTGGTCTCAAAATTCAGTGAGCTCACTTGTTCTTTTGCAGTTTCATCAGCTGAATCAGATACGCTCTCTGGAATAGCGAGGAAATATCTAGGACTCTTTGGGTAGGTATGTTTGGTAAGCACCCATTGTTTGGTTATTTTGCTGCAGTTCCTGTATGTCAGAGGTTTCAGAAGAGCAGGATGCAACAGGGTGGTGCTGGCTGGGCACTAGGACAAGAGCAGACGCAGGGGATACTCCAGGACAGGAGAGGTTAAGGTGGCTAGGGTACCAGACGTGATGACTCCAGCTTTGGGGGATCCAGAAATGACAAATGAGCTTGAAATGGCCAGTCAGGCTAGGCGTCAAAAGAGACAAGAACGAGCTACCTTGGAAAGACAACCTGGTCATTTACACCAGCGTGAAATCAGAATTAGAGCTGTGTGATCTGTATTTAGGACGGGAGACCTAAGACCTTTTTCCTCCATGAGGTACTGTGGGGATTCACTTCTCCCATTTGCTTTTTATGGATGGGAGTTTAAAGGATATTACTAATCATATTATGCTACCAGTAAGTGCTGGACACATTTACCTTCATAGACTGTTATTACTGGTAGGCATGGTAGAAAAATTATGACTCCCATCTTTCTCTGAAAAGATCTATTTGCAATTGTCAAGCTTTTTTTTTTTTTAAACCAAGACCTTGAAAATCATCTTGTGTATTAATTACATTGAAGCAGCCCATAAGGCTTGAGGAAGAAATGCACAATAAAGGTTTATTTACCCTGCAACTGTAAATTTCACTAGATCCTTTTCATTTTCCTTAAGAGCTAAATAGTAATAGATAATGCAAAGAGGTGAATGAGGTATTTATAGCACAGAAAACACAAGGTTGCTCTATAATGCAGGAATGCTTAAAACTAAGTGAAAACAACCTAAACGCTGTAAAGGTTTATTGCAGGTAAATTTAAGCTGGGTATGCTTAAAACAGTAGTTTACTGAATGGAGCAAGGTATAAATGACATAAGCATATCTAGATTGTTTTCTGTCTGCAGGTTTACCATTATGCAGAAGAGCTTGTAGTCTTGAATATTTTAAGCTCAGAAGGGAAGAAGCTTTTAAAAAAAGGGAGGAAAAGAAGAGAATACAAAAAGCTATCCAGCACTCTGTATCCTACTGGGTGTTGTTGTGTCTGCTTTTTCCCCCCATCTCTAACATGCTGAATGTTCAAGGCCAAAATGTTTAATCCAGATGCTGCCATAATCAGATAAATGGCAGTTCAGTGCATTCCAGTGCTGCTGCTCAATGAATGAAATGCTGTTGGTTTTGATCAAGGCCTCATGAATTTTCCAGTTTAGATCAGTCTTGGGATTATGGGCTGTATGTGTTCACAATTCCCAAGCACAAGAAATAGACTTGGTTTTTTTTGTTGCCTCTTTACTCTCCAGAAGACTGTCCATTGTTCTGTACATAGCAGTATTTTGCCAGGTATTCACACTACTCAGAAAGGGGAAGATTTATGAGAATTAAGATTACGGCTCAGGCAACTTGCATGTGATGACCAGCTCTGCAATAGGCTTCCTTCAGGCAAAATATAATGACCAAGTGTGGACACTTTTTTGGGGCTTAAGCACTCCTTATGTAGCTATCAAATGGTTTCTTTCTGCAGCAGCATCATCTCCGACCTCAGTCACTGCCAAGAGTTCTCTGATGAAGGACTGTGAACAAGGAAGGATGGTTGGAGAGCAGGGACATCAGGAAGGGGCCAAGGAATAGGACTTGGGAACCAGGGGAAGCCTCCAGAACTGGTGCAGAGAGGGGCTTCAGGATCCCCATCAAATCAGCCAGTAGCCTCCAGCAAAACACATTCTGGCCACACAGGGTGATGAAGGAGTTGAGGATATTCATAGGGCTAGCATTTTCATTGTTTAAGAAAATGCACCCGTGATGAGTGTGTATAGAAGAAAGGGTAAAATAGCCTCCGTGCCTCAAATAAAATAGGAGATAGATAAATTATTTTCCTACTTCAGCTGGGGTTACGTATTAATCATGGAAGACTTTCCAGATGGAGGATGCTGGCTATATGCAAAGTCTTGCCGCAATTAAGTAGGGCTTTTTAATTAAAAAAAGCAAAAACCCCTGTAATGTGAGCTGTCTAGACTCTCTCAAGAGGCAGTGGAGAGCAGAATTTAGGTTTTCCCAAGGCAAACATCTAAAATGATTTATGTATTACTCTCTGAAAGACTTTATTTCTGTCAGATGACTATAGAATAATCTAGAATAGACTTTTATCTTGTAGCTATTTAAATATACAGTAAATTTTGGTGAAACGAATCCTATTCTACTTTCCAAGAACCTGTGTCTTTATGTCTACATTTTTAAGGACCTTAAACTACAGAAAGGTTTAACTTTGTCAGTACTCTGACAACTGAATGAAAGCTGGAGGCATTCAACACCTGAATTTTCATTCTAATAACATGCAACAGTATGAAAGTACAATGAAAGCAAGGTTGACCTGGATGACTGAGATAATGGAGAGATCAGACTCTTCCTGTTTTTCTATTGTTCCTTAAGAACATAAAGAATTGACTAGTTTGTTTCAGTTTGGAGAGAGTCAGTAATTCAATAACATGCCATATAATAATAAATATGCCAGAGAGTCAGAAATCAATGACAGAGAGTATAAAACTTTAAAAAGTTAGTGAATTATATAGGTCTCTCTCTTAATTGAAGATTTTTTCCAGGCGTGTTTTTGAATAGCTAAGTGTGTTTAGAGAGCTAGCTATTTTTCCTCATACAGTCTTTGCATTTATTTCTTTATCTGCCTAAAAGTCTAGTTAGCTTCAGCTGAAGGTACAGGCAGAAGATTTAACATAGATGAGTCAGGATGGCTTAACAAGTTACCACCAGTCTCCTCAGCTGACATCATTCTCCATCACAGTTGTGTTGTTGGTTTTTTTTCCCCCTTAAAGTCAAAGCAAAATGCATGAATCTCAACCTCATTCATTATTGCTTAAGCTAAGACACACAGCTCTTCAGGCAATCTCAGAGCATGCACACATGTAGATACAGTGGCTCAGTTAATACATAATAGCTTTAACGAGCTTCTGTAACTCAATCCCATCCTATGGCCTTACTCCAACACAGACTGGCATTGTACTTCAGTAATTTAGTTCTTCATAGCCGCTTGACTAGCTTTCATCCTGCTTTTGCTTAGGCAAAGCCAATATGAAACTGTCCTTGACAAAGCAGTATTGTTCTAGGGACATGCTCCTTTCTCACCCTGTACAGAAAAAGACAGAAGGGAAGAAGAAGCCCCAATATCAGCAACTGGAGCTAAATTAGATACAGTTACACTAATATAATGCTTTGTACTTGTTATTTTATCCCTCGTTTCTTTTTAACTCTCTTGCCACAAGCACATTTTGCCCAGTATAAGCAGCTTCTCTGCTAGGAAATGTGTTGGCACAATTTATGAAAGTATTTCTGCATCACAAATGCTAGTGTGGACTGGGTCTTAGTAAATAAAACAGAACTTACGGTCAGCTTTTCTAAAGAGCTCAGCACATAATAGCTCACATCACTGTGTGCTTTTGAAAGCTGGAGTGCATTAAGGTGTCTATATGGGCTCAGGGTTTGAAATAACTCAAATCCAGTATTTATTCTGAGGGTGCCTTAGCAGTAATAGAGATCCTGTCTCTTTCATAGAGGGAGGAGGAGGAATGAAGGGCAAGGAGGAAAGAGAAAGGTGAGATTGTCCTCTTTCCTCTGTATACGTTGTGTCTTTTATACATATCCCCAAAGGAAGCAGAGAAAAAAGCAGAGCAAGTCTGCCTCAGCAGCAAGCAACTGATCCAAGATGATGCAGTTTACATTATCTTTTTTACATCAAGACCCTTGGGAAAAACCTGTCCTTCCCTTGGGCACAGCCTTTTCTCCTACTGTGGAAACAGTTACCTGCTACCCCTTGCCTAGAGATCTGCCTCAGTCCCTAAATGAGAGATGAGCCAAACCTTTCAGGAACAGTGCAAAACAAAACTAGAAGGACCAATTTAATTGCTGAAGATTGGGTCCATATTCCTACCTGTTTTGACTTGAGGGGTTGTGAAGCACTGCAGAAGCTTCTTTGTATAATAAGGTACTTTCATCTATTGTATTTGTCCCATTTACCTTTTATTCCCACCAACTTTACATACAGCAGATTTATCACAACCATTTTAGTTCTGATCTGGTCTTGCAAAAGGACCCAGTTCATTTGTAACTCGGTACTGTCAGTGCTGTCTGTTGCTGTAGTAACAAAGTAGTGTTATATACCTTCAAGAATCAGTGCTGCAGAACTTCTGATTTTTCTAAAAAGGTAAAAAAAAAAAAAAGCCAACATAAAAGACCCTGTTGATTACATCTATCATTCTTTGTGTTGTAGTGCTGCAACAATGAACTTTAATGTTCCCTCTGGAATAAAAATATGAGATAGCAGGGCTTTCTCCATTGTATGAGGTTGAAGGAAGGTCTCAACTTTAAATCCCAGTGACACGGACATATACTGCTGCGCTCAGTTTCATGTTGGTACAATCACAAAAAAATTGCAATGAAGTCTACAGAGTTATGCTGACATAAAATGCCTCTGAGAAAGGCTGGAATCCAACCAACTAACTTCAGTAAAGCTGCATCAGCTATATAACCATGGGCTTACCTGAAGACACATATCCTGCCCCACCCTGACACAGTACTGTCTACCTCTGTGACAGCTCTGATGTTTGGTACTGGTCCAGTGGGGGATATAAACATTTGCTTGTAACTGGCGTTTTGTTAATCAAGAACATCTTCCTTTCATTCCTACCTTCATTTCCTATGGCATACACCTTAAAACTGGATAATCAAGAAGTTTCCTATTCTTGAAATATGCAAGATCAAACTTAAGTTTTAAGTAAGTTCTTAAGTCTTTACTATAGTGCGATTGTCTCCTTCCTTTCTCCCACTGAACATACCAGCATGGCTACAATTACACTTGTATGCACAGGGGGTTGTGTAAGTGCTTAGACAGACATATGCTAGTACAGGAAACAAGATCAGTTTGGGCAGTAGATGCTTTAGAAATGGTAATTTCTTTCCACATTTACACTTACATGCGTACAGCTAGATCAGGAAAATAAATTCTCTCTCTATGGCAAAATCACACTCAATAAAGACAACATGCTGGTGAAATTAATCTAGACAATTATTTAATTTTTAACTAGGACAAAAAAATGGAAGAAGAGGCTCTCTCCCTACTTGCACTAACGTTTCATATGTTGTAAATACTATTATTTTAATGAAAGGCTTAGGCTTTGTAGTCTGGTTCATGTACTTTGAGTGCTTGGAATGGACACCACTGTAGCAACAGAAAGAGTGACTGGACACTATTAATAGCTTTGCTGTGGGTTTTGGTTTTTTAATAGGCCTTTCGGGTAAATTTTCACAAATTATTTTAAAACTCCAATTACAATTATTTGCTATTCCAATGCTCAATTATTTGAAACCTGTTTGCATCACATAAGAATTTGAAAGGTGATTATGACAACTGAAAATTGATATAATTTGATTGTTCTTTCCCAGCCTTAGAAAAAAATTAAAAAAACTGAAACAAACCCCATAAGGGAAAAGCATATGCAGTGACAAAAGCACTTCTCTGGATTTCAAAAACTCCTGGTGGATGATAGTGGGAGTAGTAAAGAAATGTGGCTGTTCAGTGAAGAAGCTCCAGCTGACAGTGTTCAATGAGCATCTGAAGGAAGATGAGACTTCACGAATCAAATTCAAGTGGAGCCCTGGGACCACCCCGCAGCAGAGATTGAATGTGCCCCATAGGAAAGAAATTACTAGTGCTTTGTCATTGCTTCCAAAAGAGTTCTGCCTTTCTCCCTGTGGCAGACCCTTACTCCCCCTCAGCACACCCCCCCAGGCCAGGTTAGATAGGCATGGTGCACCTTCCATCTGGGGAATGTGACAAACAGGCCTGATTGTTGGCACTGCAGCTTGCACAGAGGTGTCGAGCTGGTGTTACCTTTGCCAGCTTAAGCATGGATGGCTGGCTGCAGCACCACTGAGCTGCGAGAGAAGCTGGGCAGCTGCTGAAGCACCTAACCTATACTGAGCTCAGGGCTGCCACAACCACACCACTACAAATCCTAGGCTGTCTTAGCTCCCTATCTAGCAGTCATAACTGACAGCACTGCAAACATCACAAAAATGTTTACAGAACTGAGGGCCTTACAAGGGTACGTCAAAAGCAAAATCTTGCTGATCGGGGATATTCAGAGCTGTTTGGCTCCTTCCCTTCTTTTCCTTTCCTCTATTTTCCCAGACAGTTGAAACTACTGTAGCTGGTGACCATCTTCATTTTGCTGTTCCATTCTATTATCACAAAGTCCCACTGTTGGATTTTTATTCCACTTTCATTACATAACATCCACACAATTCTTGAAAACAATTTTGAAAATTGAAGTGTCCTGTTTGTACAGTCGCTGTTTTGTTAGGCTGCATCATTTATTGCTGTAACATCAGGACTTTCACATCTCACCAGTCTGGAGGACTAAAATAGAGTTTTGAAAGGCCATTAAGGACTTTGCAAAAGTAAGTTATGTATCTACACCAGCCTATTGTCCATTTTAGGAAAGCAGATTGGTTTTAGGTTCTTTGGATTGGCTTTTCTATATTCTGTGTCCAGGATGTTTGTGCGGGGCCACATCCTTCCTCTCAGTCTGCTTTCTGCAGCATTTTCTGATGTACTGATTAATTTGGGGTGCTACATACTCATGAAGAAACCCCTGCTCATGCTGCAGTTAATGGGAGTTTTGCCTCAAACAGAGTATGTATTAATGCCAAGTTCTGCTTTTGAGAGGGACTTTGCTGGTGCACAGCAGTGTCGTGTAATGATTCCCATGGATGGGTAATCACTGAAAGTTTTCATGTGGGGAGCAGAGCAGCATAACAGGCAAAGACCATGCTCACATGCAGGTCTGGGAAAGATGCCTTCCAGAAGGGCACTGTGTGAGACCAGGCACCAGACTGTTGCTGCAGCTTTATTCATACACACCGAAACCTTCACCTAGGATGTGCAGTAACTCCCATGAAGATGCAGATCAATAATAATCATAAGTTTATTTTTTAATTTGAAGTCTCTAGCATTTCTAAATTTGCTTAGATTATACCAAAAGCTCACTTAATACGTCTAAAAACTCCAAAGTCATATTCTTGTTGCCAAATTGAATTGTTTTCAACTGAAACCAAACTGTTTCTGAACGAGCTTATGTTAACAGAGAATGTATCTTTCTATATTTAGCAATCAACTTTTGCTAAAATGTAATAATAAAAATAGGCAGCACGATTTTTGGAACTTAGGCAAAACTTATAAGCAGCCACTTAATCACAACTATGGTCATTTACAAGAATTCAGATTTAGAAATCTTTTATTATCCATCTGTATCGTCAGTCTGATGCCTAACACTTAGAAATCCAAAAGAATTAATGATGACTATTCAGAATACTTGTATGAAATGTTCATAATAATATGCAGTATGCTAGAGGGAAGAGTAATCACTCCATAGTTAAAAGCAGCAATGAAGTTTCAATCTTAACGGAAATGGCAAGTTTCCTGTCTGCAGAAGATATAAGCAAAGATCTCAATATGTAGCCCAAACTCTTGTGGTTTTTCATGAAATTTTTAATACTGACTAAATCAGGAAACTGATTACAATTAATTCCCTTACAGGAAAAAATTTATTTTGGTGAGAACTAGGTTAGAGAATACTGTCAAAACTTTGGTTAAAAATCTAGAGGCAGATCTATGTTGCAAAATCTGGATGTAGAGTTTCCCAAAGACCGGGGTTGTTCAGTACTGTTCTGCCTCTTTGAGTGGTGGCCAAACCCAGCTCTGCCCCAGCCATTTCTTCCAGTTCACCTAATCCATCTAGAGCTCCAGCAGTGCCAGCTTTGCTTACAGCATATTTCAACAAGTTAGCAATCGTACTGTTAGTGATGTCAGTGTTGGTAACATGGCTTCCTCATGCAGTGCCTACCTAAAAATACTTCCATGTTTATCTCAACCTATTCAAAGGAAACAAGTCCTTCAAAACATTATTTCGTTAGGTTTAAAGAAAAGGGTAGAGGGGATGCTAGGAAGTGTGTGTGTGTGCGTGGGGGGGGGGGTGTCATTAAAAAGGAAAGTGAGGGCCTGAATTAAAAAGACACTGAATCCTGTAAAAATATCAGGAAGGCCTTAATGTGTAGTGGCAATTTTCATTTGGAGCTGGATACTTCATATTAACAATACCCTAGTTTTATTATAATGAGTTGTTACAAGCACACTAGCAATGCACAAAGGGTGTTTCAACAGGAAAGTTTTAAGATCAGGAGTACAGTTCTGAAGCAGCTCCAGCTATCCCCACTCTCTACACTTCAATTAACTTCACAGAGCACTTTGCATGAAGGAACTGGGCACTTTCCAGATTAAATAAGATGAGCTCCATAAACACACCTAAAGCCACCTAACCACTAATCAGCACTCATTGTGTTGCACCAGACTACAACTGGCTAAAAGAAAATCCTGAAATGCAACATGGAGGTCAGGTCCTCAGCATCAGCTGCTTTGCCCTGTAAATTTACACTTCCTGGGCCATAGTTGCTGGTGCAGATGTAGCCTTAAGGTTGAGTCAAATCCCACAATCCTTACTTAGGCAATGCTATTAAAATAGATGAGAAACCGGTCTAGGTAATGACTGTTATAGTTGTGCTATCAGCATTTTGAAAGGTTTCCCTAAAAAGATCCTGCAGACAGACATAAATGAGCTCCCAAACAAACTCAGCCTTCAGGAAAGCTGAGCATAAACTGGCCTTTCCCAAGCACCATCCATCAACAAACCAAGATTTAAATAAATTAATTACCTGAAATTCTTCTGCTTACTATGTGGAGATTTGCTGGACAGCATGAGACAAAGCCTGCTTGCCTCTCCCCCCCCCCCTTGGCACAGATCATCCTGCAGTCCATGCACAAGTACAAGCCCCGCGTCCACGTTATCGCCCAGGACTCCCGCTTCGATCTAGCGCAGATCCAGTCGCTGCCGGCCGAGGGGGTGCACACCTTCTCCTTCCAGGAGACCGAGTTCACCACCGTGACGGCTTACCAAAACCAGCAGGTACCGGGGGGGGGACCGGCATGGACACCCCCGGCGGTCCCGGGGGTCGGGGGAGGATGGAGACCCCCGGCAATC
>JANZLQ010000057.1:17580479-17592031 GCA_026212715.1 Elanus axillaris
AGCCAGCAACTAAGCACCATGCAGCTGCTCACTCACTCCCACCCCCCCCCCCGCCTCCAAAAGTTCTTAGTTGGTACAAGTTGGTACAATCAGTATTTTCTATGACTACATAAGAGATCTTGGAAGTTTCGCTTCAGAAGGCTCTGAGATTTTTTTTCTCATTTTGGGGTAGATGCCACCCTGCTAAGAAATACGGCCTGTCCCAAAATAGTCAGTGACTGTTTTAGATCTTGTTTCTTCATTGTAGCTATTGTAGAAAATGCTAATTCTTTTACACATAGGGTGTCATTTATTGTTTTACAAGAGACAATGCATTGTTGCAGAATAAAGACTCCTGAGTATTTCCATAGTGAATGAAAATGAGACAAACTCTTATCTTATTGTATGTGATTTCAGGAAATTAATTTCTGTCTGAGAAATAATAGAAGCAACTGAATAAACTCTGTCAATACCTGATGGACTAACAGCTGCTCTTTCTCTTCAAAATACAGACGTTTGGGCCAAATGCCATCAACTAACTTTACAATTAATGTCTACTAAATGACACTTAACAGCTTGCTCAGAGGAAAACATTCTTTTAACACTGCAACCTAAAACCACATGTAAGGAATATTTTTCAATGTTACCTAAACTGCTACCTTTCACCTGATGGCATCTTTTTATTTTTAAGAATGTCTTCACAATTATCTCATTTATCCCATCTGTCTGAGGAATATTCAACTATTAAATTAATGCTATTTAAACTTACAACATCTTCAAAGCACCTGTTGTTACATTTGTTTGGACTTTTGTAAAAGGAGCAGTTCCACGAAGGAAATGACTTCTTGCTATTTTTCTTCTGTTTACATTAAAATATGCTTTTGACTTAGCAGGGCCTCTCAAGACAAATGAAGGAGGAGGAAATAAAAGGAAAGTTTACAAAACACATGGGTTTGTCTGTGAGCATTTCAGGTAGGAAAGGCTAATGGAGCACATGCTAAAGCAAGTTTTCTTCCCAGCGTCTTGGTAGGTGAACCAGTCAGAGTCTGGCTCCTGGCACAGAAGCAGAGGTATGTCCATGGGTAACCTTGTCTGCTACTCGGTTGCCATCTCTCGTTATTGTCTGCAGCATCAAAAAGACACTAACTTCATCCCAGATAAAGTTTCTTACTGTAAATGAGAAGCAAAATACCTTAGAGGAGAATGTTAAGATTAAATGTCCAAGTCATTGGACATCTCAAAAAAAATAATCCTGAAACAATCTGTAAGTTGAAGATGGTTTGGTTAGGAACAAGAGAAAATCATAAAGAATGTGATAATGCTCAGACCATGCCATAACAGTGAGGAGGAAGTAAAAGTCATCTTGTGGTGCAACAATCCCTTCTTAAAACAACTTCTCTGATGCACAGCTCTTCCTCTCAACAGCACACAACTAGCCTTTTTGGATTGCTTCAAAGACCAGCTTAGAAGGGACTGATTTTTAAAAGCCTCTTCTACTACTTATGAAAAACTTTGCATGAAATAATAGCAATTGAGCACAGTTTTACATTGAGTAATAATGGATTAGAAAGTTATTATTCTTGACTGTATTTCTAAGTGGTTTAAAATTTAGAGGGAAAAATCTGACTATTTTCAGTGCCCAGTTTTCATTAATATTGTGAAAAGAAAACTGGAATTGCAGGCTCCCACGGTGTTCATGAATTGAAATTAGCAGACTTAAAAACAAAACAAAAAACCCAACAAAAGGACCCCAAACCTGTTTTCTTTACATTTATGCCTTCCCACAAACTGTGAATAGGAAATTACTCACAAGACAAGAATGTTTAACTACTGCATTTGCAATGAGGCATGAAGGCAATTATTTACAGGACACAGTAATTTTCACTCTGTGTGCTATCATTGTAGATCTGTTTGTGGTCGACTTTCTGTAGCATTCTTGGATTCTGGTGAACTGGTTTCTGAGCTCACTGCAATTTCAACGTCTCATTACAATGAATACATTTGAAAAACAAATCTCAGCGCTTTCTCTGCTGAACCAGTGGGATAAATGCAGCCCAACTGCAAAACTAGGATGAGGATCTGTTGTAAACTGGTGCAAGAGTCTAAGCTCAAACCTGCCTTGGTGTGAATATAGGGGTACCTCAGCCTGCTCCCTTCCTATGCAGCCTCAACGCGGCTCTCAAGGGGAGGCAAGAACTGGTTCCCCAGGGATGTCCATCAGTGACTGAGCTGCCATGGGAAGGAAGGAATATGAGGTGGTTCCACATGTGGTGGCTACAGCTTAGTGACAAACTTTCATCAGACTTCAACAGTCTATATCCAAAGCCATGACACAATCTGCGTGAGAGAGGCACCACAAAACTAGCTGCATTGCTGAACGCACACTCTATGCTCCGTCATCGTAATGGCATCATGATTCAAAGAGAACGGGAGCTGAGACCTGCACACACAACACACGGTGATGTGGTGGAGAGGTGTGGTGCTTATGAGCAGAGTAGCTACATTTGCCATCTCGAACACACGCCATTGTTTGTTCTAAGAAATCTGTCAGGTGCTTACTCAGTTTGAGGGAACAAGACGATAACCTACTTTCAAAGGTGTTTAAGAGAAAATTATTGAGGTATCTGTTCTACTCTTTGGTGCACAAACGCAGGTTCTTTACTTCCTATAAACTGAAATTTCAAAGGTTCTCACAAGGAAAGATATAATGCATTAAAATACCTCTAAAGTGACATTAACTAACTTAGCTAGTCATAAAAATAGTCTAGCACAGAAACACCATCCACAGCTTAAAAGGTTCTTTTCCTAAGAAGCACAGAATAGAGTGCTTATTTCCAAGGGCAATGATTTGCCATATATTGACTTCAAATAATTTACAAATCCTACGAACTCCTTAGGACTGCAGGTTTTGCAAGTAACATTTTTTTCCTGTGTTTGAGAGGTGGAATGGTTGTTGTCTCAACCTTTGTTAAATGTCAACATAAGTCTAAAAGGAGATAGGTCAGTTGGTAGCACAGTGCCAATTGATAGCGCATACCAAATCAATGGTTTTTTAAATTAATATGCTCTGCAGAGCTGAGGGGAATATTTCACACAGTTTAATGAGAAGCTTTTGTGAAATTTTTTTCCACAAAACTAAACTTAATTTTAGCCAAAATGGAAAATGTAAACCGAACTATCACTGCTTTTAGCAGTCTTCATCCCTGTGCTCATACACTTTTTATTTGTATATTTTAACATTTTCAGTTGTATTGCTCCTCTTTTAGTATTCCTTGCCTCTGAATATGGATCCTTTCTCCTTTCACCAGTTCAGCTGTCAGTCCTGCTTCTCCCCACTTCTACATTTGTCATTCACCTCTGCATCTCTGCTTCTTTCTTTTCGACATGAAGTAATTTATCCCAGTTCTGTGTGTGTTCTGGGAAATCTTTGGTAATTCATTACTTTGCTTCAGAAATTTTGACTGATCAGCACAGTCAGTGGGTAATCTAGATTTTAAATTGAAGTATTCCTAAATGGGAAAAAAAATTAAATGCTTTTGCAAATATGATAACATATGGAAGACAAAACACAAATATTACACTACTGATAGCATGTTTTCAAGCTAGAGCTAAGCTGCTGTAAGCATGGGGAACCAGTTGAGACAGCTAAACCAGTATCTTTTGCTCAGTGAGTTGCCTGCAGCTCTAGCTCCCCAAAGACTCAAATGAACACCGGTGTTACAGCAAGAAAAGGGCAGGGATGCTGGAAACATAAATTTTTGGTGGCAGTTAACTGTAAGATTGGCTTCTTTGTACCACAACCTTACAGTGTTAGCAACAGTGACATTTGGGCCCCACTGAACTTAGCGAAAGCTTTGCTACTGAACTTTGCAGGACCGAAATTCTGTTGCTTGCTATTTTTACCATTATCATCTCATTTAAAAAAAGAAAAAAAAAAAAAACGAAACCACCTAACCTAGGAACCAGTTTTCTGTACGATAATACCAAAATGTAGTTGTAAGGGCTGAGGAATCTGATGGCTTGGCCTGCAGAGCAAGGAATGATTCTTGTTCATGAAACGAGCTGGAGGTGTAGACACCCACATTCATCTTTGCAACCGTGGGTGATTCCCTGACTGTCTTCCTTCACTAAGCAGCTACTACATGAAGAGATAAATGTCTGTGCCACAAACATTATATATATGGCTTGAATGTTGGAGCTGAAAGCACACTGCATTCAATTTGCTCTAAATACTGTCATCAAGTCAGATCCATTACTGACAAAGTTGATAATGTGCCTGGGAAAAGAAGGGGCCAGGCTTTCAAGACATCCAGAATATACATGCACACACATTGGAAATGCGACCACTACAAATACCAAACTACACCCACCAAACAAAGGCTCAGATACAACTTGCAGATATAGCTACACTTGTTCAGCCTGAATCATATTACTGCCACGACCTTATATACTTCTCTGGGGGTGGGAAGAGAAAGATAAACAGACTTCAGAATTGATATAAATTACACTTGATTCTTTTTCTCATGGTAAAATTATTAAAATTAATAAGACCACCTTGTTTTTCTTTGCTTCTCTCATCATACTCTATAAAACATTTTTGGTGTCTCTGAGGTTAGCACAAGGAAAAAAGAAGTTTGAGATATCTATAAAGCTTTGTCTTATTTTGGAATATGATTCTCATATTCATGCTGCTTTCATCTTTCCTTTCATTTATCCCTCTTCTGTAACTTTCTAAAGGGTATGTTCACAACATGTGCTGTATCTAGATCAGAATCTACTGATTAAGCCAGCTTACATTTAAACTGTCAAAGTCCCAAATCTAGACCACAGCTCTTATCCTCAGGAGAAGTGCTCGTTTTGAAATCTATGGGCCAGAACAGCATGTCAAAACAGCAGAACAAGGTTTCATTCAGGTCTTTATATAGTTAGAAGGAGATAGCCTAAGGTTAGACTATTTCAGGTACATGCATCCTCATTATAGGTTACTTTTGCCTTGAATTTTCCCTGCTTCCATTTATGAGCAATATCATTAGAGAATACCTCGTTCTCAAACTTGTCAGCATTCACCTGCCACTTTTGCAGGTTGTCAAATACTAGTGACACACTAAAAAAGCCCCAATGTTTCTGCAGAAGTTTAAATTAGGTGTTAGCAAGAGGCTGAAAATTAGCAGCGATGGTCCTACTACTAGGTATGCAAGAGATAATGAAAATTCACACTGTACTGATTGCTAGAAAACACCAGCAAAAAGTTTATCATTTGCCCTTCTCTCCTTTGTCTGGCAGTGGGGTAAGCAACCCTGTTGACTGCCAGAAGTCTGTTAACGTGGTCATTAGTTGATAAGCTGCGGCTGACATACACCAACAACTTTCTAACCCCAGATTAATTGAATTTATCAGATACTGCAAATGGTTAGCTAGAAGCACGATAGTTTGCTTGCACACCTGTAACTCCCCTGATAGAGTGCAGAAAAAAAGACCTGCAAAAGAGTGCCGGAATAGACGGTGCCCTGGGTCATTTAACTCAGAGAAGCAAAGCACTGGCCTCTGCAGTGCAGCCAGCTTCCCACTTCCTTAGCAAAACTGTATTTTCCCTCTGTTTGCTAGGGGTGGCTGCCTCAGATTCCCATCTTTCTGTCTGGTCCTGCCCCCGAAGAGTAGCAGAGGTAAAGCAGATTTCCTGCATAATTTTAAGGACCCAGTTTAACATCACATTGTTCAAATTTGGCCTGAGAAAGACTGGCATAGTCAAGAGGTTGAGCAATATGATGTTAATTCAGGCCAGTATTTTGGCTATAAGCCTTTTCATACCTTTGCAAAATATTGTCTTTCTTCTTCTACCATGTCCATAAAACCAAGGATGATAAAAAGCCCTCAAGAAAAGGGTTTTTTTCCACAAAAAGAGGAAATTCAATGTATATGCATTACAAAGTGTCGAGAAACAGTTTCAATATTGCTAGTGTCTACAATACAGTAAGCAAGAAAATAGATGCACTAGATGTAGCAAATCAAACCAGAATGAAGTGGAGCTCAAGGAACACAATGGGCTTGCATTAATCAAAGCACCAGCAGCACATTACCTAATTTCACAGAAACTAGAACAACTCATTTATTTATGTCAACAATCTATGTGCAGTCTTGGTTCTAAGTGTAAGCTTGACTCAAAAGACCAATTTTTAGGATTATAACACTTTAATTTAGGATTTTTAAGCAGATTGCCATGAAAATTAATGGAACCTGTTCTAGATTCGATCAGCTATTCACTTCACCCCTGTGCAAGCAAATCCTCTGCCTTTCCAAAATTCTTTATTTAATCAGACAAAAGTCTCACTCAAGTCAGCAAATTACTTAACTGTTTCTTAAAACCTCAGTTTTGCAATTACTAAATTGCTTATTTTCTGCATTTTTCAACCAATGTCAGTGTGTGAACTCCACTCATGGAAGAAGTTTTGAGAGACCACATAATCTTTATATGGCTTTATTTAAGTGGTTTCAGTAAATCTAATGTTTACAAAACAACCTGAAAAGCAAATTCTCTTCTCAGGATGCAGATTAGGACAGGTCAGTGCTGGTTTTCTTACACTTTGATTGTGTATTGTGCTTCTATCCCAAACTGGAAAGACCATACTTTAGAAAGAAAAAATAGAAATTGTTCCCTGTCAGAGTTCAGAAAACTTCAATTTGTGTGATCAGCATGAGCCACAAAACAGATAAGATCTGACTCGGTATTTTAGAAAAGAAAGATAGATTATAAGCATCTAAATGAGCAATATAGTTTATCTATTGAAATATACATTAAAAATCCTTCATGATAGTTCAAACCCATATATATGTATACACATATATATATACACACACATATATATATATACACACATACATATATATACACACATATATATATGGGTTTGGGGTATTTTACACCCTGTTCTTCAGTTAAGTGATTCTTTGATTCCAGATTAAAAAGATCTACACCTTTTTTGAAAATGGTGGAAACATCTCATAGTGAAGGCTGTCAAAGCACAAACATCTTTATTTCTGTGGCTAACAACTAAGAATCAGAAAAGATTTAGAACTGCCTAGAACCTCTTTTCACATATTAGGGATACATGCAGAAAAATTGGGGCTTAATTAGTTGTATTATTGAAAATCTTGAAGACTAGTCTTGAAAATCAGGATTGCTTTGTTTAAGAGAGCAAAGTCACAGATCCAATTTCTTTTTGTGTGTGTGTCTGACAAAGCCACTGCATCAGCAGTCAATTAATTCTTTCAGGTCTCTGTAATACCTTAGTAATTTTGTACTTTGTTAGATTTCTTTTTCTTTTTTTTTTTCTTTTTTGAGTCATTCTGGATATATCTCACTCTCTGGTTAATGCTGTAATGGTCTGTAAGGCAGGTTCTTTATCTGGGAATAGCAAAAAGAATAGATCAAGCAACTGCTTATATGCGAGCAACAGGGTTTCCTGCAAATTTTTCTAGGGAAAGTCAGGAAGGTAAGCCCTCAAGAGCATATGCATATACTTGCAGGGAGGGAGAGAGAAAACAAGAGAGAATTAATATTAAATGGGTTGTGACACAAGTGATTTTCCCCACATAGCCTCAACAATAGTGGAGGGCCTGGTTTACTTCTTTGCATTCACATCCCAGTCCCGCTATCACAGCAGGATCATGTGCTTCAGCTTTGCCTGTAAATACCTTCAGAACTCAATCACAAGTGGTGTTTTACATCTTTAAAAGAAAAACAAGTAACAGAGCCTACTTTCACGGGCCACTCCTTCGGGAGTATTGAGTAATGTGCCCATTTTTCTTGAATTATTGTCCATAAAATGAGTAAAATTCTTCAAACTGCTAGAAACATCACGGTCTGGTTTTGTCTATGATGTGGAGATATCTAACTCCAAACCACCGAACATGTAACAGCAGTACTAATAATTGTCACTTAATACATTTCTCTGAACCAGAACTGTTTTCTCATGTTGTCTGCATACGTCTGAAGCATGAAGTAGAGCTTTAGGTACCGCCATCCAAATAACCCCAGTATTTACATCTCGAATCTTTGCCGTTCTTATACACATTACAGAAATGAGAAGATCCAACTTTAGCAAGAATACACGTGGAATATGAATACACCCTCCAAGTTCACACACAAGGAAAACTGTTCATCGTTTACGCACCAGTGGAAAAGGTCTTGTGCAAGTTAACAGAGAGCTCTGTATGATTTATAGCAGCCTGGTATCAATATTTCTTACCAGTCTTAGAGCATAGTGAGCTGCTGATATTACATTGATAGAAAACCATTATGTTCAGGAAAAAAGCCAGCTGCCCAGTTTCCATCGATATTCTGGCCTTCTGATAAGTTCATATCACTGAGACTGCAATTAATACATGCTGGAAAGCATTAGCCTGTGCTGTCATCTCTAGGCTGTGTATTAAAGTTCTCTTTGAATTGCATATGTTCAGCAAGGAGTATCTACTTAATTGTTCACATTTAAAAGGCATGTTTAGCTAACAGGAGCTGCATTGTGTCTTAAGGTGTGCTTAGAAAACAAACTTTAAAATAATTTCATGTTGGATACAAATCCCCTGTACCAGTTGAGGTTACACAAAGAAAGAATGTGTATGAGTGTGAACAGCACCGCTACCACCAAAATTACACAGAACTCATTTGAGGAGTCAGAATTCTCTAAACTACTGAAAAGATCATTTCTTAGAGTGAAAGAAAACCCTTCCTTTCAGCACATGCTACTGTTTTCAGCTGCACCCAACACTGGGAACGTATGAAAATCCTTAGGACTGGCTGGAAATCTACAATTCTACTCAGTATTCCCATGTTTCAGCGGTGTGGCTGGCAAAGAGTAGAGTTCAATGTTGGTACAATGGATCAATCATAATTTTTAACCTCATTTTCTTAGATAATTTAGGAAAAAATTCTTTTTGATCAAATTCAAATGAGAAATGCTATATTTGTAAGTCACAGCAACAGACACTAAAAGCTCAGCCTATTGACAAAGAAGTGGTTCAGTTCGCAATAAAAATATTTGGAAAAATGCAACATTTGCTTTCTGTTGCTTTGGGGGGGCTTTATGACTTATAAAAATATTAAAGAATCTTAACAACTGTTTTAACTTTAATTATAGGAAAATTAATCTATATCTGAAGCCCCTCCCTTCCTCTGTGTATAGACATGGTAATTGCTAAGTTTGTAAATAAAGCATAATTCCCACCCTGTAGTAGCTCATACAGACACGTCTATATGTATTTTAGCTAAGTATTTCAAAAGGCTGATTCAAGACAACCCAGCTACTACTGAAAACACATATAGAACTACAGCATAATTGGACTGAGGCACAAATATTCCCTTTATGTCTCAAGCCATAATGAACACAGTAGCCCTATGAACTAACTGTAATTTTATTTTTCTTTGTTTCAGCTCCTTGCACAATGAATTCCATGAAGTGCATTAAATAGGGCACTTGCAGTGATGTATAAATTATAGGAGTCACTTCACCTCCTACTGCAATGTTATCTTGCTGCCAGATGCACTAGGAATACAGTGCAATAATTTGTGACAGGGAAAGAAGAGCAAAACTTCTAATAATGAGCATAAATCATTTGCAGTTCACATTTCACAGCTTTGCTCATTAGAAAAATAGGTATCAATGCTGGGACCAAACCTAAACCATCACAAAGGGCTTGAAGACGTAAGATTCCTAGCTATCTCCATCTAACTCAATACATGTTATCACACAGCAGGGGACGTACGTACGCAGGAAGCAGTTTGCATGTAAAGCCCCACGCTGTTCTGCTCCCAGGACAAAGTCTTCCCCTAAGCAGTGACTAAACTGTAAGAGTCATCTTAAGTAGTGGATTGTCCCCTCTCAGCTATACTGATGCTCTGGAGATTCCTGACTGTCGCCAGCTGTTTTCTGCAATGCAATGAGCCTGACCAAGATGTAGGAAAACCAACACATGCTCAAAGAGCAGTCCATAAGCATGTATCCTATTAGTGCTCCCTACTTAATAATGGAGGAAAATAACTGATCCCATTTCTCCCTCAGAATGAAGAATCAGGGCCGAGAAAGGTAACTAGTGCTACCAGCTGGTATGCACCACTGAACTCCGTCCTGACTATTCTTATCCTATTTACCTACAGAACAAGTACAGGAAAAGATCTGATACCAATCAAACACTGTCCTGGGAAGTGGAACCCAAGAGCTGCAAGACAAATGCTGATCAAGAGATGATGAAGTATTTTCTTTGGTCGCAACATGGGAACTTCCGTTGGTAGAAAGACACTTGTTTGAACCTGAAGAAAGCTTGTTTCTACAAGACCTTTTTTTTACTCTAACGGTTGTCTTCTGCTAAAACTTCCAGGACCAGTGAATACCATATATTCTGGCTTTAAGACCACCAAAACCTCTATCCATCCCATTTCTGCTGGGACCATCAGGAGAGGTTTTCAACCTAATTTCTAACTTAAACTATTGTTGAGTCCCGAGTTTGAGAAGGATTTAACTGTAATTTGCAGAAAAAGAACTGTATGTGTGTATGCCAAAAACTGTAAGACTTTTTCCCGTGGTCTAGATTTCCCTGCCATTAAACTCAATGATTTCCCTTCACTTGACCCAGTTTGGACCTCTCTGCATTTTGGAACATTTCAATAGCTACAGAAGTGGCTAGATAATAGCTAACAAATAAAATACCAGCCCAGTGTAACTGGAACAAATAAGCTGTGTAGCACAAATGCTCGGTGAAACTCAGCAGAAATCAGAGCTCCGTACAGAGCTCAAGGAAGGGCTGGAACAGCAGTCCTGACGTGCAGAACAGCAATTTGTCCACCTGCAGTTTTATACCTCTTCACATAAAACCAGTAAATCACCTCAGGTCCTTTTTTTTGGGATAGGTTTCCACTAACATTTTACATAACTTGTCTACAAAGTGAAAAGGCTTTATTATTTCCTCTATGACATGAAGCTGAGGAAACGTAAACTATTATTTATTATTATTATTATCATCATCATCATTCTTTGTGTTGTTATTAGTATTTAGAGTAGGAGGGGGAATGTGGAGAGACTGTGAAAGCAATATGTGTTGCCTTCCTACACAAAACATAACGCAAACAAAATATGTTGACTAAGTTTTGCATGCTAATAAATTTGTTATGACTTCATCCAATTACGGCACATTTAGCAGTTTGTATACCACAATGAAATCTGCAATTATAATTTTTGTGACTTTATGTTCCAGACAAGTTGATGGGATTGCTGCTTAGCAGCTCCTAATCTGGTCTACATTTTTATATCCCATATGAAAGTTGTTGCAAATTGCATCTTTCCATTTATTATTTAGAAGACAGGTGCACAGAAAGCAAAACCTGAAAGCAAAGCTGGTGGTGGCAGACCGAGACTTATTAGCCACTACAAACTGCAACATATTTATCCTAGAAAATATCAATAAAATCTAGATAATCAGTATTTTCTATTGTCGTGGTTTAGGGCTGGCGAGCAACTAACACCACGCAGCCGCTCACCCCTTCCCCCCCCCAGGTGGGATGGGGGAGAAAATCGGAAAAAACT
>JANZLQ010000057.1:17592131-17618539 GCA_026212715.1 Elanus axillaris
ATCAACATTCTTCTCATACTGAACTCAAAACACAGCACTGTACCAGCTACTAGGAAGACACTTAACTCTATCCCAGTTGAAACCAGGACATCTATGATATATAGGTTTACCATATTCAAATGGTTTGTTGAATAGGCTGTCATTTTGAGCTGAGAACTTTAGTTAGAAATAGGTATGTTATAGGCAATCATCACGGAAACGTAGTTATGGCTCTGTCAATAAAACTGAATGGGCTCGGCCCATCTCTTAAAGGTATTCTTGCTAGAAAATTGTTACCCTGAGAGCTCTGAGAGCATCATCTCTTGTGCTGCGGTGGATCCCTTTGCTGACTGACCATCAGGCAGCAAGAGAAGAAATCTAATGGGCTCATAGACTACGGCCTCTGAAGTGAAAACCCAATAGTAACTAATTGTCCTAATTATCATATATTCTGCCACCTAAAAGTATCTGTTAGGAAACAAGCTTCACCAGCACTAGTGAGGATGTTGAGGGGTACCTGTGGAGGAGCAACTCTGGTCTGTGAAAAGGATGAAAGGGGAAAAAGCTGAACTGAACCATGGGAAGAATTTAAATGGAGGGACAGATCCTTTTGTATCTCCTATCCCAGCTGAAAAAAAACCCCCAAAACAACCCACATTAATCTGACACCGTCAACAATATTATGCTTCTCTCCCTTCAGTTCCAGCCTACTGTAAGGAGTAGCTCAAATCCACAGGGAGACTGCAGGATTACTGGGATGGAGCAGTGCCCACCGGACTATTCATGGAGAAAGCTTATTCCTAAGACCAAGGGACTAAGACTAAAACAGCTTTCAGAGAGACGGATACGCTAGAAGTTACGACTTCAATAACCCCTTTGGTTCATATTGTTTCAGATATGAGAAAAGGACAAGGCCAATGAACAGGGAGGCAAATTAATAGCTTTTAAGAGTTGAGAGTGGGAGGACAAGTGACATTTTGATGTGAAGAATGACAGATAAAATGATCCAGACAATTGGGATTATGGAGAACATAATTCCTGTGCCAATCCATACTTTTTAAAAAAAGCAGTAGCAGCTGGGATCCAAGAAATGAAACAGTAAAACCATTCTCAAATAAAGAAAAATGAGAAGCGTAGCTGAGTGATGAATGACAAGCTAAAACAGAAAAGTTAAACACCAGGATGTAAAGCTAATGGCAATGTTTTGCAGGAAGACTAACATTCACATTCCTCTTCCGGACCATAGTTGGGAGAGAAATTACAACCTGCTGGAAAGCTTCATTCACCCCTCCCATTTCTGCACCCACCAGCTAAATGAATGAGCACGGCTCCAGGACTACCAAACATTGCAGTCCCAGATCTGAATTTGAAAACAACCTCCGAGAAGAATTATTCTGAAATTTCATTGGCTTTCAGGAAGTTGTAAGGCTGACACAATACAAATACATTTCTAATACAACAGCTGCATTCTCAGAGGTTTGGGAAATTTTTTAGTGCTATGTAACCAATGTATTGTTTTACAATTACCTTATAAAACTTAAAAAAAATGTTGAAATTATCTACATTTACAGTAGGCAAATGCCAATTTATCTAGTGAACAGCACTGCCCGAGTTAACTAAAGCAAGGAGGCAACTGGCATGAATGAGCTCAGACCGATACGAAATACTGCATTGACTCATAATGGACAGGACAGTCTCGTTAAAAATTTGAAAATGAGAAGGAAAGAGCACAAAAAAATATCCTGGAAATTAATTTTCAAACTTTCAAAAAATGAGTTCTTATCACAATTCCTAAATACCTTGACGTCTGAGACTTCTGCAAGTGAAATGTCTTCCTGAGAGATATAAAAACATGTAAGGTGGGTGTACCTGTTGCTATTCAGTTTTAAGAATGGTCTTTCCATCTCGTGGCATTTTGAAAACCACTCTGAAATCCTTTTATTGGAAAGCAAAAGAAACCAACCTAACAGTATTCTCATAAAATCTATAAATATCTTGGTTCCTGGAAGAGCTCAAATGCCACCCTGCAGCTCCATCAAACACTGAGACAAGTCATAACTGTCTCTGCCTTTACTTAAACTTAAATAAATAATTCTTGCATGTGGGTAATAGGCTACGTGACTTGAAAAAGGATCCATGCATCTGCACGTGAAGCAAAATTTCATTTGTCTTAAGGCTATGTAGACATGTCACCTGCCCCAGATTCGGCTCTTGTACCAAGATGGCTCTTAGTTGTGATTTGCATTAATATACTAGTCTCAAATTTAATTGATTCCTACTTGAACGAAATATGTTACCGCACAAGAAATTGATCTTAATTCTTTTACTATTAAGTATCACAGCAAGTACTGAAGATTACCAAATTACCTAAAACAACTGACAGTAGGCATGCTACCAAATAGCACAGAATTCAAGTGAAAGAAAAACTGAGATATATATATGGTACCACAAGCTGTTCACCCGGAGAAGGTGCAAGCTAACCCAAGCTAATAAAGAAAGCAGGAGCTATTCATTGGACTATCTGGGATTTTTTTAAAGATTATAGAGTAACATAATTTTTCAGATTGCTATTATGAAGTTTTGCATTCCTTTCACATCTGTGATAAACATTCGGACTTTTAGAGAATGTATGTAGTATTTAATTAAATATGAAGGTAAATGGGAAATTCTATCACAGATAAAAATTAGTACCAAATCTCCATTATTCAGTGGGAGTAGGAAAGACATGGCCAAAATAGTACAGTTTCTGTTCCACAGAAAATACTGGAACGTTAAAATTTTTCATTTCTAATCAGAACCGAAACATACACTCTGAATAGTCTTGGCTTGGAAAAAAGCCATAGAACAATTTGAAATTTGAGACTTGTATTCTATGTCATCAGGTTTTTACTATCTATACAGTATTTCATACCATAATCAGTAATTCAAAATGAACTTTGCTGACCTAATACGACACTTGAAATATGGTACATTTATCTTATTTGGGGGAAATGCTCAAGGCACAAACAATTGCAACATCTTTCTCCTAAATGAAGTTGTCCATTCTTTGTCACGACAACCCAGTTGCAGCGGCCCTGGAATGCCCTTTCTACTCCGCCTCAGGTCCTCCTCGGTCGAGCTACAACTTTGCTCAGATCATGACTATCAATGTGCTGCCATCCATTGTCTTTCAGAAATGTCTAGCAAACTCTCCCTCTCTGCTGACACTGCCATGTGTAGAACGGCCCCAGTTCAACTTCTCCCTGCTACGTAAGAAAGGACTGTCCCGGGGGACTGGAGCATGCAAATATGAAATAAAAGAAAGTAATAAAAAAGTTGACTAACCTAACCCACCTGAGCTCGGCTCACAGGGATCGATGTCCTCGTCATCACTCGGACATTCAGCTGAGGCCACCAGGATGTCATCTGTGGTCTGCAAAGAAAATAAAAGTCAAATAGATATATTTTAATTGACTGAACATGTTGTAAGATTCTCACTGGCATTTCTTTTATTGCTCAGATTTATCCAAGGCCCAAAGCATTCCAGACTTAATATGTAATGCCACACTGACACTCTCCAACTCTGTATTAATGGGACTTTGCTTTTCAATTTGCACTTGTCAGTTTTTAGAACTGTGTTAGATATCCAGTGCAGGCAGTTAAACATTTTAATATTTTTCTGTAATAAGAACAGAAAGTAGAAGGATAGGATATGGATATTGGGGCTGCTGGTCTTCCCTCTTTTTATTTCCAATATCTCTACTGTAATATTGCTGAAAACACAGAGCATTAAAAAACCAAGTCAAAATATTGAACTGCCTGCAGCTGTTAAAACTATCAGAAATGTAGTGATGTTTTCTCCATTAATTGCACTTGCTTTCTCAGATGTAGAGCCAAAAAAAAAAAGGAAAAGAAGCAAACATGACTCCCATTGAGTTGAAAACTATTTAACAAAAAGAAAGTCAAGGAAAGAAAACAACAATAGATATATGCACTGTTAGAAAGTAGCATCCTATTTTCTTAAATAAGTGAAAACCTCTTACTGTCTTAAATAAGTATTGCCCGAGTGCTGTGTCTAGGTCCAAGGGGTTCTAGGAACATCTGTCCAAAATGAGCTTGGACAGTTCTTTGTATAACGAAATCAAATTAATCAAGACAAAGGAGACAAACCAGGGAATGTATGATACAACACGCTATAAAGAAAAGAAACCAGGGATTCCTATCTACTGCGTCTTATCTATCTTCTACATCGTATCTACCGCAGTGCACGAACAAGGAGATATTCAATGAAACACTGAGGCAATCAATCTGAACCTGATAAAATGAAATACCTTCTGTTCAAGCCACCTCTGAGAACAGTCATTTAGAAATGTAATAAGAACATCCACAGTTATTAGGGGAAATAATAGCAGGGAAATATAAACTGTCATGCTCCTGGTCATTTCTCAAGCAATTACTAATAAGGTTAGGAAGAAGCTTTTCCTATGGGCAAGACGTTTCATAACTGTCCATTTCAAGCTTCTGTTCACCTCACTGAAGGAAATACACGGAGAGAATAAAAAGGCTAAATCATACTGAAATGAGAGGCTAAGGATATAGCAGGCAAAAAGCCATTCTTGGATTGCTGTATGATACATATACCGACGAGGAAATACAACCCATTTCAGGGAATGCGAAACGTTGGTTGCTTTTTTTTTCTGCACCAGTATAGAGAAGGGACATAAAATACATCAAAGTTTTCCTTCATCAGTTTAAGTCGGAACATGTAAAAGTTTTGTTTCTGTACAGTAGGACCAAAGCCTAACCAATGCTGTTTATCATTATTATTCTCACTGAAGTTTTAAAGCAAAGCATATTACAGTAATAGGCTTTTCTTCATCACGCTTCAAGAATATTAATGAACATATGCTTTCAGCACTTCTGTGAAGTAGGAAAGTGATACAGGAATACATTCATTAACATGTGAGGCATAACAAAGAAAAGCCTGTTATAATAATATTGTATTTTACAGGTAGAAGACTGAGGCATAAGAGGATGAAGTATCTTGCTGAAGGTAATCAAAAAGGCTATAGACAACAGATATGTTATGTCATAGTTTGATGCTGTAACCACAAAAATGATCTTTCCTTATAGCTGAGAAAATTTATAGCTGGGGGAAACCACTCTATAAATCTGTAATGCTGCCAAAATTAGGTGGCAGATTTGCAACGAGAGTTAAAAAGACCAAAAAAAAGTATCCTAGCTGTCCATTCTTTCTGCCACGTAGAAAAATAGAGTTATAACAAAAGCCAGCTGCAAACATCCTCTTGAATTTCTAATGTCCACTTCTTTTCCCCAGAATACAACCATTTAAGCTTGAAAATCAATATCTTAGTGTCTTTGTGGAAAAGCGCCTGTGTTTTTTTCCTGAAGTATAAAGAAAAAATAAACAACCAGGAACTAATAAAGACTGCACTTAAAAAGTTAACTCTTTACTGTAAAAAAACACAACAAATAAGTATAAAAAAGTACCAATAAGTACAAAAAAAGGTATTGCGCACCTCCGAAACAGTTTCAGTTTGGTCAGTGAAACCACAGTGTCATATTTTCCCTTCTGCCCATAACACTGGAGAAGACTAGACTTCTATGACCTGCAGCCAGAATTCTGAACATTTACCAACTGATCACTGGGGGATTGTACACGAATCCCATTAAACTGAGTAGGGATCACAGGCATACATAATAGTCATAGCAAGAAATGATGCTCTGTGAGATATACTGGTCTAACTGGAATTTTGCTTAAGGGTGCTGTGGTACACGCATGGATAAGTAACCCTTTTACCTTAAGCGAACTGAGGTGAAATGATCAGATAGATTTATAGGATTATTGCACTGTCTCTGATTATTCTTGATATAGGATAGTATGGCCAGAGTTTACTTTAAGCAACTCTACTTTTTGTACAGTTTGCAGTGCGTTTAAAATTACCAGAAAATAACCATGGAAAAATCATACACTTTAAGTATCTTAATGTAGGAGAGATACTTTGCTCAGTTACCTGTAAGAGGGAGCGTCAAAACTGTCTTTATAAAGTGACACTAACGTCAATCTACGGAAAGAGTATTCACACTTCTACAAGAACAAAGGGATGTTCTTGACTGATAAAAGTGCATATATATTATGGGTACAGAAATGAATAGTACCTTAAATAAATGTGAATATAGCACGTCGAGAAAGACCTCATTAATGTCTCAGAGTATTAAAGGAAACAGCAAGTTTTCAAAGTCTATACTGGATACAAAACTAATTTTGTTGCAAGCAATAAATCAAGTATCAGTATTTGAATAAGAAGAGAAGTGGTAAGATGATGTGAAAAATGTTTTCTTCAGCAAAATATGTCAGGAAGAATTCCAGTTTAAGTATCAATTAACAGATGTGTCACAACCTCCCCCTATTCAACCCCTTTCTCCAACCCCAAATACCTCTTTCCCACTACTCATACCTATTTTTATCAGAAAAGAAGACAAAGGAGCTGTGAAAGGCAAGTGAGATAGCAGTGACCGAGCTACAAATGAAGGACACTGGACTACTTAACACAATTTAAAATGGGATTAAGAATTAGCTAAAACGCTAGAGAATACAAAGAATACATAAATTAAAGAAATACTATGGGCCACCTACCAGAGTTCTTTCTCCGGAAGAGCTCTGACTGACAGGAATTTACCTGAACAGAGAGCAGGATTTAGATCTAAGGGTCTCAAGACAGCCGTGGGGTACAGATAAATAATGCAAGGCAGAGTAATATGTTTTACTTACTGCACATTATCTTTTCCTCATGCTTTTTAATTTGTATGGGAAGATTTGAAACACATCAGTTCTCCTAAGTGAATTGCAATTGTTGCTAGCACTATGGCTAATTTACAGGACACTGCTTTGAGCATTCTCATTAATCAAGGATTTAAAAGTCAGTGGAAAATCCCCTATTTACAGTGAGTGCCTAATAGGATAACATCCAACTGGTATCATCATAATACATGATCGGATTAGAATGTCTCTTGGGCGAGTTGTTCAAATTCATTTAAGAAGCGATACTTTAGTTGTAAGAGATTAAAAAAATATTAAAATAGCAGGTGTACAACCTGGAAGGCCAGGCAGAATTTCTTTTGATTGCATCTTCTTTTCTTTGTGTATTTTCAGAGCTTTTCAGATTCGTTCTGCGGATGCGGTTGTATGATTTAAAATGTAGTCCATTGTAATATGTGGCTTCTTAAAAAGTTGGACATCTGTTCCCATTTCAGAAAAAGGATCGTAGAAAAAGCTTGCAATTAATGTGCCAATATAAAGAATGGACGAAAAAAAATCACATTTTGTAAAGCCAGAATTCACGGCATAATGTCGTTTCTGACAATTATTCATGGGCGTGGCCCCTGCAAGAATAGATCTTGCACATCAGTCAGGTCTGCTTGCAAAAATAAGGACTTTGGGATTTGTTCCTCAGCCAAGAGAGTTTAAAATATCACCAGTCTGCCACCTTGCCTGAGGAAGGAAATGGTGACTATTGCAAGAAAGCTCCTGGCCAGATCAAAAATTGTTGCTCTAGTCATTGCTTCAATACAGTGACAGTCTTTAGCTATGGATAAGTATTAAAGTGCCTCAAAGGCTACTGCCATGGGTTCAAAACTGGTACTAGCAATTATGGTTGTGCCCTTCTAAGAGTGGTCCTGGAATGCTATGTCTTTAAAAAACAATAATTGCAAATGAATAAACAATATGGGAAAGTAATGTTTTTAAATTATTATTCAGGTTTTGCATGACTGGGCATAAATACACACCGTCTTACTCAGTTTTTATGTATGAAGCCTCTTATACCTGAGGGTACCAGAGGAATATGATCTAAAAATTAAATCACCAATCTGAATTGTGCATTCATTAACAGTATAATGGTTCCTGCATATTTTCTCTCGTAGCATTCCATCAGCTCTCCTTTAAATCACAGCACCCTACAGCTAGTCTGAGTATACTTTATTCCTTTCTTGTTCAATAATATACTTTATCCCATGAGAACTGCAAGTAAATCCAAATTACACAACAGTTAAAAACTAGCAGTCCTAAATTATTGTATGAATTATAAACAGCATAACTGCTTGTGACTAATGTTTAAATTATTTCAGATGAGAACTTCAACTGTGTAATCAAAAGCATTCTTATTTATTTGCACAGCTTTGGCACTTAATGATACCAGCCAGGCACTGTTGTGCTTGGTGCTAAAGGCAGCTGGAAGGAAAAGGCTCTGCTCTGAGGAGCTTACGGTTTGATTTCGGACCAGATGCAACAAATGAGTGTGAGAGGGGGGAGCAGAGGACTAGAAGGGTCAGGTGTGGTTGCTACTGCTAAGTGCTAGTGGTTACGCGGGCTCTGGTCTAGCAAATCCTCCGAAACGATGCTCCAAGATGGCAGGAAGGAAGGGCTGGAAGAAAGGAAGGAGAGAAAAGCCAGGCAGGAGCCCGCCACTGGCCAAGGAGATGCTGGAAATAGATGGTGGCCGGAGAGCACTGCCGAGCTGCAAGCCACTCCGAGGAAAGTCGGGATATTTAAAACGCCGTCCGGCGAGCGCAGAGGTGAGGACAGCCAGAGGGTCCCGGGAAGAGGCAGGCAGCACCAACAGCCCGACTGCTGAGGCACGGGAGGAGGGAGCGCGGTTGTGTTGGCAGGGGAAGTAACAACGAAAGGGAGAAATTAATGGTATGGTCACGGGAGCAAAGGGGATGAGGTGATAAAAGGGGATGGCCAAGATACAAGGGAGTCGATATCAAGAGACCCGATCGAGTGAAGATTAATGGGTAAGAATTTAAAGACTGTTAACAAATGACTGTCTGAAAACATACTTTCAGATGCAGGACTAGGAAATGAAGCCTGCAGTTCTCCTTTTCCCCTTTTCTGAAATGCCTGGGTAGCGTCTCTGCCTACATTACTTCATTTTTCCTCCTGAGAAGAAGCTTATTCAAATACGTGCCATTTAGTTGAGAGAGAATCAGCTCCAATGGGTATTTAAGCACAGAGGTCTCTTCAGCTTAGCAGAGGGGTGTATAGCTAGAGCCATGGTATAACCAAAGGTTTTGAAGGACCAACAGATATACACCACTGTCTTCTTCATTAGCTATGGCAAACCTTCCTTTAAAAGTGCAGGTCATGCAATGTTTACAAAAGGGAGCTTAGAGCAGTCATTTTGTACTTTTGCACAGGACACACTGACTTTGAGAAAGTGAGGGACTTTCTTAAACCAACCCCTCGTGTATATTCCTTTTTTACCCCCGTTTTTCTCTTCAAGGGAGGAATAAAGTAAGCTAAACCAATGGGAATGCTGGCAGAAACCAACAGGGTACAAAAATCACAACAGAATTCATGCAGAAAAAATCAAATTTTATTTTTTGGGATGGGATTAACTGCACAATTTTCTAGCCAAGACTGTGAAATTTAAATTTAATTTTCTGTGTATGAAGCAGATCTCTATGACTGGTTGTTGAGTCAGTTGTAGAAAGAAATTCGAATATGTCACATGAATCAGTTGTACTCTTCAGCTAGCTTCTCCCTGGTGTTAATAACCTCCCATTGCATGAGGCAGTTTGCCGAGAAAGATGCTATAGTGATCTAGCAGTAATATCAGCTCTAGATGACATGCCGTTCAGGCAACTGCCTCTAAAATTGTATTTAACCTGCTATAGGTCAAACAAGCACGTGTGCATCAATTACTGCTCGTCCACCCACATACAAAAAGTATTTTCTCGGCGTTGTGCTACTGAAAAATATTATTTCTGGACATGGATATTAAAATGCTAATACTTCAAGCATATACACAATATTTATTATATCTTTTATTAACTGCTGACATATTATTGCCCTGTAATGTGAAAATACTGTAACTGAAAATCGAAACACTCTCAAAACTGGCTCTCATCTAATTAATACCATCATGTTATTTCTTGAATCGGTCAGTGTCTGACACTGGGAGAAAGCAAAAGCCTTGATTAGCAAGTTCCTCTCACAGAAAAAATAAAATACATAAATCTAGGATATAATAACCAAATACAATAAGGCCTTTCAGTTAGTGAGACCAGTGCTGTCGAAATTAAACTCTGAGGTGCAGGTAAAACGTTCAAGGCGATGCCTCGGATGACCTGCCGGCCACCTCCAGGGTCTGTCCCCAAATCTCAGCCAGTGATGGGAACACGGCTGCCCCACACAGCAAAGCACAATAACCTCTCTACATAAAGTATAGGAAGTCTGTCTTTCCATGTAAAAACCTTACAATCCACAGTATTATTTCCATGCAGAGCAGCATTTGTGTTACTTCACCAGCTCCCCTCCTCCTTCCAAACATCTAAATTCTCCTGGGCAAAATTACTGCAAAGAGCGGAAATATATTTGAGAAAAGGATTTATAGTAAAATAATGTCAATAAAACTGCACGGCTTTCCTTTAAGCTCCGAATTTGAAGTTAATTGCTTTGGTCACAGTTTTAGAGCTGTTTATCTCATCTGGAAAAAAAGCAGAAGCAGAGCTGAGAAAATCCACATGCTGGCAAAGCTACAACTTTTTACCTGGACAGCTAGCCAGGCAGCACTCTGCATTAATCTTTAAAAATAGAAGTATTGCTAATTAAAAATAAGTGAAAAATCCAAATCTTTTCCTATCAGGTCATGTCCCTTACCTCCTGCAACGTATGAATAATGTTCATTTCACAGATGTACACCAAAACCAATTTCTAGATTAATTTTATTTACGAATGCCACTTGTTTTGCCCCTGGTAAAACTTTTAGGGAGCTGCTGTCTGAAAAATTAACCCACTGTTTTTCTTCCCTCTTTCTCTCCCTGCTGGGCAAGTAATGAAAATGCACACATCACCATCAGTGTAGTTTTCACTGGCCACTCTTCCATATATAAAGGCCTTGCAAGGAGATAATTAACACCACACTCACTGTGTAACAACAGCAGGGGCTATTTTGGACTTCTCTTCTTGAGACACGCTGGTCCAGTACTAGCTGTGGTTCTGGGAAGCAGAGCAAGCAGAAACCACCCAGTGACAGAGTATCGAGGATGGGAGTTACCATCTCTCAGTTTTCAGCAGGAGGAGGAAGGTTTATTTTGTGGAGTAATCACTGCGTTACTTGATCCAAGTCTTAGGTTACAGCACAGGCTTTGGTATTTATAAAGGGAACACCTGATGTTTACCGTGAACGTTGGACCGATGCTTCGAAACAGTGCTGGCCGCAACGAAGGGTGAACTGTGCATCTTTCACACCCTTCACATTCGGGCCAGCTCCTGTCATTAAAAACCCGGTGGCATGTTTTGCACGAGGAGTCATGTCAGCATCGTGCACGCTTTTGCATTGATAAAGACCTAAATTTGTTTTGCGGTGCCAGAGGAACAGACCAGCATTTGACATCTTTCCTGAAAACAGCATGACACGGTCTCGCTCACGATTGATGCGGAACTACAGGTACAGTAAAAAGACCAAACTGTTTCCACGTCCACGCTGCTCCCTTTCCTGCCCCCTCCCTCCCTTCTGCAGTGGGGCTGATGGAAACAGGAGCTCGTATTCCTGCTTTTGGGAAGTGCCGGCTGTGCCGGCAGTCAGTCTGTGCCCAGAACCCCCCAGCAATCTGCGGGAGAACTGGCCCAATGCTTTCTCATGCGGGAGAAAAAACCCAGGTGAGGAGACATGGCACAGACCTGAACTTTATCCCTGAAAGTAGTTATCGATATGCAACGTGCCAGCGAACAAATCACTGGCACCGAACTGCATAACACCTAATATATTACACACACCGTGCCGTTGGTTAAAGCAGTCGTGGCTTGGATGAAGAAAGAAGTAATGCGACGATTCACTCTCATCTAACTTTTAGATTCACAGTGGTGTAACATTTCTGTTTCCAGAAACCATCTTTTTTTTGCTTATTTTCACGCTGCAATTACAAACGTGTCTGTCGCGGGTCATACTGATCAGAAACTGTTCTTCTCTTCAACTAATCTCTTTCATCACACTTCCCCCAGGTAACTAAAATAGCTTGAGAACAAGGGACAGGTAAACTGTCAACTCTAAAATTAGTCATTTGTGCTTTCTTTATGAGATTTTCTTCAGAACATCGGTATCCTTCTCCCATACACACCATACTTTGTTACAGAACAAGAAAACCAAAATGCAGTTTGATTTTTGTTTTGTTTTTACGGTCGCACTAAGCCTAAAAAATATGAAATGGAATGTGAATGCTGAAACGCAATCCTATTATTTTCTCCTCGGCAAGAAAATAATTTTGCTTCTAAGTATGAGAGAAACATTTCTGGGCATTATGCTTGTATTTTCTGATATCATTTTATTTTTAGCCATCTCTTTTGCTGAAGTAAACATTTTGGTCTCCATTAATTCTGAACTCACAAAACACAGAGGAGACTTTTGCAGGTTCTTTTTCTTTTAACCCAGAGACTCTGTGCTTATGAAACTGCAACATTACAACAGTGATAGCAAACCTTTTTATTTATATCCCTGTATTACCAATCACATGTACCGGATTGTTGAATTTTTGAAATATGAGAGTTCCTGTGTTTGTATTCATCTCACAAAACTCAGACATAGCGTTATTAAAAACTTCAAAAATTATTATTTAAGCTTTTCGTGGAGAAGTGAGATTGTTTTTAATTGACCAGTGAGCTGCTAACACAGACTATTTTTTTTGCAACTTAATCACATGGTTGAAGACCGTTCTTTGCAAAACTTAATAAAATTAGGGAAAAGACTGGAACCACTCAGTTACTAAAATCTCCCTTATACAGCAAAGTTAGGCACTTAAGTTGAACCACACTTCCATCCTTTCTATACAGTTAGAGTACTACCAGTTTTACTTATGGTGAGTATACACGACTACTACATTGTGCCACACGAGTATTTTGCTCCACTGATATCCATGGGAATTTTATTACTGGTCTCAAAAGAGAGGAAGGCAAGAAAAACCCTTCGCAAGGAATACTTCCTGCAACTAACATGCAGTCTCTCTTCTCACTCACCTTATATTCAGGGTGGAAAAAAGCTTTCCTATCTTCTTCCAAAGCACAGAGTACAAAATAATTATATTGTAAGAAATGTAGAAAACTGCATAAAATACCAGACTGCTTTTTAGCCATTTAGGTAAACCAGCCATCTCATCTTACCCAAGAGAGAGACAAATGAGAGACAGAAGCAGCAAACAGAAAACATGGAATCTTCTATTTAACACTGACTTATCCATACTAAGTCCTTCAAGTTCATTTGCGCATGTCTTTGACTCAAGGCAAATTCATTTAAGTCTGTCAGAGCAGGTAAGCATCTGCTGGTATCCCTCTCCCAACCCTAGTTATCCTCTCCTCCAGGAAAAATGAGCACCTGTACCACTGCCAACACTTTCCTTCCTTGATTTTCATAATAAAGACTGAAATTTAAAATTTTCATGGGGCTAAGAGTGCGCGTTGCTCCCTCCCAGATACTATCTTCTTAGTCACATTTTATTCCCCAGTACTGACGTGTTACACAGGTTTACCCAAAGCAGAGAAAGTAAAATTGAAGCCAGCTTTGCACAAACCTGTCCTTGAAAAATGGCATTTTCAAATATTAAGCCATTAGTTTCACTACTAAAAATCTGCAACATTTCCTTATGGTAATGTTCTAATTGAAAAACTCAAGCAACATTGGCAGGACCGGGGAAAGTACCAAGGAAATAACATATGAGTTTTGCAGGGCAGAGAAATGTCCTGTGGAGCTTCATTCTGCAAGCGCAATTTGTTAATACTAACAAGAGTTAGGTACACATGCATTGGAAGGAGACAATGCCTAATTGCCTTTCAATTAAAATAAGAGTTTCATTAAAGCCACTGTTTTGGAGACACAGTTAATTAGATAGTTTCTGAAAGTGTATATTTGTTACAGAGGTATTTGGGTTTGTTAATGATGCCTTTATTTCATAACTGGCTAACAAAGGGCACTCAAAATTCAGGTGAGAAACACGCTACGGGAGAGCAACGCTTCGCACACTAGGAGATGCTGTAGGTGATTGCTGTGGGAGTGGTACATGCTTCAGATGGCATCATTTCACCTTGGAGAACCTAGGTACCATTAATTGTTTCCAGGCTTCAACTTTCTTAAGTAATCACTTTCAACAAACAGCAGAGAAAGTTTAAACCTGTGTCATTTGGATAAGAAAAGTTTTCTCTCTGTCACTACTTTAGCGCTGTGAATTCACATCACAGAACAGTATGATACCTACGTACCTACGCTCAGGATTCATTGTTTCCCATTTTGAAGATCTTGTTTGCAATTGCTCTAAGTTTTATCAAATTAGCTATTTAAAGATACATTCCAACCCCACTGGTACTTTTTTAAGCCTGGTGTACCAAATCACAAGTCTATATGCATGCACACGCACAGACTTTCTAATGAAACAGTTCCGTAACTTCTCAGACTAAGTTAAGTAAAAATGAAAGAGGGGAACACAGGCAGAGACATTATTTACAGGCAGGCATTGTTCATAACCACGTTGTTAAGCAGGAACCTACCTTTTTTATCACATATATGAAAATCTACTCGTGGGGAGATTGTCAGCCTAAGAAAAACTGCAGCTCACGCAGGAGGTCATTTGGGTATGGGACCTAAAAACAGGGTCTTGCTTTAGAGGGTAGGTAGTGGTTTTCCAGTACCAAAGAGAGGAACTGGGACCGGGGAGACAGTTTCTCCTGCGCTGTCCCTACTGCTGCTGGTGGCACTCGGACAGTGAGGAGGAGTAGGCCAGACTTGAGTAGGAAGGAGAGATAAATCAGGCTCGGAACGATGGCAAGACGGGATACTGAGATGAAAGGCCAAAACCATGTGAAAGGTAACTGTGATAAGCTGCTGGAAGATTTGGGAAGAGAAATGAAACACCGTGCTTACTGTAAGGCTGGGGGGGACGCTCACCATCACAAAGGGAAGAGAGAATGAGGGGGCAAAGAGTTACAGTAAATCAGCAAAGTGGCACATTGACAGATAAAAAGAACAAGGGGCATGGGGAGGCCTGCGATAAGGACAAAGGATGCTGGACCAGCCACTGGGAGGAAGAATTTACCCGTTTGGAGCCATCAGAACAGGCACCAAGATTTCAGCTTTCCATCCACTGTCAGCAGTTATCTGCTAATCTCTCCAGCAAAGAATTCAACTTCTCTGGTCCATGAGGATCCATCACCTTAAAGGAGTCTAAGACTCCCACTGATCAGTGTTATCTCAGCCTCAGAGATCTGCAAGGTGGATCCACAGGCTCCAGCTGTGCCAGCTGTTTGCTTCGGGGCGTCAGTTTGATAGTGCCTTGTGGAATACGTTTCTGCTGTTTGTTTTTAAAGCAACTGGGAAAGCCACATGCAAAACATTTGATTTGGAAAATTTTAAGTGTGAAAGGGAATGAACACCCAACAATTAGGGGATGCCAGAACTCGAGTCTGACATGAAGCCTTAATTCGCATGCCTTGTGCCTGCACAATCTGATGCCATCTCTAATAACATGCTGGTACAGATTAATAACAACATATTTGAATGTCAGCTGGTGTAAAGCTGTACAGTTCCAGAGAAACAAAATGTTCACACTTCAGCTGTGTATTTGGCCCATCATTTCCTGTAATATTGTTCAAAACTGAAAGCCCAAACCCATAGGGAGTTTTCTAAAACTTGAATGTGCTTAAGGCAACGTACTAATCGCTGTTCTGACTGCAACACGGCACGCTTCTGAGACATACTCCAAAGACATTTCTGTTGTGAAGTAATCATTCTAACTTAGGTTTTTTGGATTAAGTCACATAAAGTCTGATGCTTCACCTTCATTATTACATTACAAGCAATTACTAGGAATATGCAGAGAATTTAAAATAGAATGCAAAGTGAGAAATTAACCATCCATGCACACCCCAGTTACTCAGTATGGCATTATATTTTGATGAGGTCTTTCTATTCTCTGGCAGGAGTCTATAAATTATCTTTTTAAATTTCTTTTCATAACACCTTATAATTTTGTTTGTTGAAATATAGCACAAAAGCAAGGAAATTTCAACCTATTGGTGCGCACACAGAAAGATACTGTAAAGTACCTCTTTAAAACTAAAAAGGATTTTGTAAGACTCAGGCTCAAAACTCCGATGGGAGTCTCGAAAAAGTTCTTGTTGGTGCAACTAAGATGTTCAGTTGGCTCCCTAAATAGGCATGCTATGTCAGGAAAGGCTATAATTAAACTGCCTGAGTCTGCCAGTCTTGTCTATATGGGAATGTTATTGTGATAAAAATGAAGTTAATTAAAACTGGTATAATTCCCAGGTGGATAAATTTATGCTGGGGAAAAAGACCAGATGTTTTCTGTGTAGCTTCGGAGGGCAGTGTAAGCTACCTCCAGCCAGCCCGTGGTTCTCCTCTGTCCATCAACAGGAGGAGCTGAAGCGGTCAGACTGCGCTGGTTCATCTATACCCGCGTAATGGCAGCAACACGATGTGTCAGACCTTTTACGGGTGCAAACCATTACATTCACGCTGACATGCTCGATGCATCTGACTGCATAGCATTCTCCACTACACCTCAACTTCTCAGATTTAGCCCTCTTGCCTCTAACAGCTACGTCCTGCTGTCAGGAGAGCAACTGCACAACCAAAACAATGCAGACCAACATATGAAAAAATCTGAATTAAATAAGACTATTTCAGTACTTCTCCCGCTAGTTCAACATCAAGCATCCAAGCAGTTTGTCATTGTCAGCACGCCCCGAGTTCCTCATGTTGGACAGCCTCAGAAGGGTCATGTTCAAGTCTCTTAAGCTTTTATGAGTCTGAGGAACCTTCGACACCGTCTCTTTCCCTTCGTCAGTGTAGCACATCACCTTAGTACAGGGAGGTGTTTTTTCCTTTCTTCCCTCCTTTTTTTTTTTAAAGATATCTTTAAAAAAATGTGTAATCACTAGATTCTCCAGATTTCTTAGATTCCTCAGATTTCTTAGATCTGAACAAAGCTATAAAACTACCTTCACACATTGCCTATCATTGATTTCTCATGCCTTTAGTATTCTTTGGTCTTCCACAAGGGACCTAACCTCCTCCTCCACTGCTATTCTCCCGAGGTCTGTCCTTTGGAGCGTGGGACACCTCTCTCCTTCCTAATATCACTGCAAGATCCATTTTTTTATAACCTCTGCTCACCTTTGTCTCCCTGCTGAAAGACTTCTCATTAGCCTGCTTGGATGATCGAAGTCCTCTGTTGCCCTCAGTGCTCTACCTTTTGCAGTCACCGTTCAGACTTCACTGACTGCGTCACGCTAGGACCCCGGGTGAAATTATTTCATCTGTTGCTCTCTGTTCGTCATAATGATAATGGAGTAATACTCTTCACTTAACGTTACCCATGTATCATGAACTTTAATATCTGTAATAAACTTCAACACAGAGGAGCAGATTTTCAGCTGCTTGGAAGGGACAGGAGTGCAGGAGCTGCCTGCAAAGCACTGTTCAACCCCTCTCCTCCTGGATCAGCTCTCAAGCAGAAAAAATAGTCCTCAGACACATATGAATGTTTTACACTACGACACCAAACAGGTGAGTGAGTACTCCTCGGCTGCTCTGTGATGCACTCGTTGCCATGCAGGGCATCCCTTGCCAGTTTTATCCAACAGCACAAAGCAGGAGCTGGAATCCAGAATCTGGCCATAAAAATATTACATATATGCAAGTTGTATTACTAGGGTCCCGCAAGAAAGCTGATGTGTGTGCAACGCTGTATTTCAGTGCTTTGAGTCAAAAGGCTCCTAATAAGCAGAGACGCAACCTACATCACAATGTGCAGCAATGTAAAATAAGAGAAATAACAACTCTGAAACCTTATTTTGATTGATTTTTACAGAACATTAATGTAACATCTAAGCACTCAGATGAAGAGAAGGAAAAACTCCACAAGTTAGGTGAGACCGCCCACAGAGAATTTCTTCACCTGATCATACCAATTTGCAGGGATTAATTGTATAGAAGGAGCCACACAATGCTGAATTTCATGATAAATGGACTCTATGACAGCAAACGATTTTCCCTAATGTTCCATTATGCTTCTCAACATTTGAAATTTAATTACTTGGGAAAAAAAAATGCCAAAGCATACCCTCACCATTACATGGTGTTTTCAACTTGAGAAGGCATTTTGTTTCACGATAAAGAAAATTTCAGGTGTGAACCCAAGGGAGGCAGATCCCAGACATTATGACAATGTTGCTATAGCAATTATTTGTGGGTACGTGCTTCAGTTGCATTTTAGCTCTCAAGCCTACTGCTCAGCTCATGCATGCTGTTCATAACCAAAATATAAACTGCCTGATGCTTACTCTATCCTAATAAGATTTGTAAATTACTTATAGTGATGTACTTCCAATAGCTAGGAATGGAAGAATACGTTTTGTTACCAATATTTAATCATGTTCAGAAACCCCCTTTATATCTATGCATTCAGTTATATATTTCAACTGCTCTTTTCCATGAAGTCAAAGTTATACAAATATATTCTAAAAGCAACCAATTACATTTTCTGAATTATTGTGCATAATACATTATTCAAATGGGGTCTGCTTTGAATAGCGGTGATTTAAGATCAGATTAATATTTGGAAGGAAAGGAAGAAAAAACTTAGATCGAGATTAAATTTTATAACCATTCAGCATAAACGAGGGGTGTGAAAATGCAATGTTCAAGTATTCTCAAAAGCCCAAGCGGCAGATAAAGCAGAAATATCTGAATCACCCTTGCATGTATTTTGTCCATTTAATAATACTTCTCTGCTTAGCTAAACGAAATTTTCCTGGCCACATTGATTAAAAATAAATGCAATTGGGCAATGCTTGTGATACTTATGGGCAACTTCAGGCCTCAAATCAAAACCTCAGAGCCAAAGTATCCCAGACTTTGGAAGCATTTACATTTGGAGCTAGTTCAGTCTAGCAAAGCAATCTATGATCACAAAACTCACAGACAACGGACAAAATACCTCCGCAGACCAGATGCACAGGGGTGCTCAAGTCGTATACTCAGCCAGCTAGAAGCACTTTCTTCAACCTACTGTTCTTTAATTCCCCAATTAATTTTATTAATTGATTGCATACTTTTAAAACTGCTTCAGCAGAACAGGATGGGTCCTAGGAGTGCATAATGCTTGATTTCACAGCAAAGTCTTTGATAATGAAAGATCCATAGTGGTACAAAGCGAGTGCCCTACATAAAATGAGGCCACAGCGGACCTGGCTATGCTCTGCATTTGCTTACCAAAATGACAAAGCTTCTTGCTAAACTCTGTCAGATACGCAGTGAGGCAGTTCCTTAACATTTCCTTCCCAGTATCTGCAGCCTATCGACTTAATATACACATATTTCAGCATGTCTTAATATTTTGCTTCGGCATAATGAAAACGTTGCAGCCTCCCTCCTTTGTTCTTTCCAGCCTTTTTCAGCAGCAACGTCTGAATTAAAGTACGTATAAAATATCTACTTATGCAAATTACACTCTGATATTTGGGGGGATGAAAGTCCTAGAAAAGAACTATGTATAAGTGAGTGCTCTCTGAGAAAAGTAATCATTTATCTTTGGGTTTTTTTGTCTCGAAATAAAATCCACGAGCCCTGTTCAACACATGAAAGTCATACTTCTTAACCTCATCCATCAATGTGTGGAGTAGGCTAGCCACTCCCTGTAGTATTTTTATAGGTAATAGAGCAAAGCCATTTCCTAAAACACACTTGACACACGCTGACGCTCAGTCTGGAAGTATCTGCTTTGTTTTCAGAGCATACAGGCTGCCCTGTCAACCCTTGGCTTTTTTATTGATTTTTTTTAAACGCCAAAAAATAATTAAAAAAAAGGGTAACTAATATTAATAATTAGCAGTTATGTATAGAGCTGCTCTTTCGCTTCCCTACCCAGATGAGGAAAGGACAAGGTTGACATTTTGAAGTACAGTTCTCGTGATAGGCAGCAGAAATACGGACATCTACACAGTCCCGGGGGTTTTACTGACTGGGGAAAAGACATCTAGGAAACTCATCTGTAACTCCCACTCCATAATATGGGGGACACCCTGACACTGAAAGATTCCTTCTTCTTCTGCAGTCTTGAAACTTGGCTCCTGTCCTATTTATTAGCCACAATACCGGTTAGCTGTAACGCTGCAGACCCAAGCAAAAGCCTGCTGTCATGCCCTCTCCTATCCTGCCATTTGCTTGTGAACACCCAAAATCTCCAAATGCCCCCAGTCCTAGCTTTTTACAACAACACAGAACTCAAAATCCTTGTTTTCCAGGATGGCAATGGGGAATACACGGTCTCCATTAGATAGCTGCTATTTTCCCAATTCATGTGGGTTTTATCACTGGAAAAACAAAGGAAATGAAAGCCTTCCTTGCAGTCTGAAATCCTTTTTTGGTTAAGGATTTCCGACAGGAGAAACAATCACCTTAGCGTGCATAGCTCCACACTTGCACCTTTATGCAAGGGCTTCCCATTAAACCAGCAGGGCAGAGAGCAAATGACCAGCTTCTTCCCCCTAAAACCTTCCGCTCCCACGGCTCAGGTTTGATTGAACAACGTCAAGGTGTCTTTACGTGGAAAGCACCTCAAGGAACAGGCGGGCACTAAGCCACCATGAAGACAGGGGTGGCTGCTATAGTCTCCAAATGGGTATTCAGAGAGGAATAAGAATTTTGCTTCCTAAATGCAGGACAGGGGTCCCAGCCAGCGGTTCCCATCTGCTCTTGAGCAGAAAGCACAGCAGCATCGCTCCACCGCACCTACTGCCGTCCCTCCTCCAGGACCGGGTGTTTCTTCAGCTTAACAGGGCACGGCGAACGCCGGCAGGCGGGATGTTTTCAGTTATTCTGCTCCCAAAGTTACATCTGCCATTATAAGAATATGCTAATAGCTAAACCTCAGCTGTACACGTCAATTTGTACTTCGGGAAGGCTGTTATCCCCTGCATCAATCTAGCAGCAGCAGACTGAGCGTTAGGTGGTTCTCATGGACACAGAAAATGTGCATAGAGCAAATGCCATTGCTGCAGAACTCTGCAAATCAGGGGTTCTGGAAATGCCAGAGTGAAGCCTCCAAGAGGTGATTATAATCCCCAGATGCTGACTTGGAGATGGCAGACTTCTCACAACGGCATATGCAATTATAGTGAGCACTTGCAAAATTTATTCTCCATTAAACATGTAGCGTAAGTACCAATAAAGATCGTTTGTCTTCTTTTCCTTTACTACTGATCTGACCTTGTTGTTAATAAAAGTAAGAAATAGCTTTTTTTCATCAATACAGGAACACATGTAGATTGATATTTATCACTACACGGTCTGCGTAGACCCCTTCTAGTTTTCTTTGAAGGATCACAAATTATTCACAACACAGCGGGGTTTCTTCAGTGATCACATCAGATGCATTTTATACAACATCCTTGTTTTTGTATCTGATATCAAACCCTATAAACCACATCATTTTATGGGGAACCTGAAATTGGATTCCTCTGCAACAGAACATTTCCTCCCTCGACTGTCTGCAGCACTTTATAAAATATTTATTGATAGGATGACTAAAAATACACATAGGCCAGCACAGCTTTAAGACAGATAACTATTTAGCAGCCATAGACTAGATTTCACACCACAGGGTTCTTATTAGGCATAGTTGCCTAGAAATCACACTTATTTTCTGACACATGATTATAAATATTTTCATTTTAAATGAGTAATTCAGCTCACTGAACAGATAAAATTATATAATCCTTACTTCTTCAAGGTTCCCCAGCAAAAGCTGTGCTCCAGAAACATATGGAAGACCCAGGTGAACAAGTCTGTGTCTTTCTGCCTATTTGTCTTTTACCTGAAAACAGAATTACTCTTTTTTGTGACACGTATCGCATACTCCTGGTCGAGCTTCAGCACGAAATGCAGAGGTGCCAGTTCTGGGCCAGGCATTTCCCGGTGTGACTTCGTGTGAAGCTGAAAACTCCCGTCCCCTGAAACCCCCTGGGCTTGGCTGCCTGCATATGAATGAGCTGGGGCTCTTCTCCCTAATGCAAATGGCAAAGCAGCCCTTCTTCTTGGCTAATGAAGGCAAACATGTTTTCACCTCGCTGGGAGACGCAAGGCTTCCCCAGGGAAATGCGGCACCAGGTTTTGCACCAGCAACAGAGGCAGGCAGAGACATGCACAGTCACTGTCCCACCCCAGTTACTTTCTGACCAGCCCCAGCCACGACCACGTTGGGTGCGCTTCCAGCAAAGCACCAAGAAATCACCTGCTGCTTCCACGCGGTTTGGTCCAACTGGCTTCCGCAAGTGCAGATGGCAAACAAGAGCCGGCCCTTGGAGACCAGGATGCGGAGAGGGCACTGTCAGCGGTGCTCCCTCTCTGCCGCAAGCGCCTGCTATTTGGGAACCTTTGCTTGCAAGAGAGGGATCGTAACAATTCCCACTTCTTCTATTATGGATGCTGAGGGGTTCATCCTCCTCCGTTACTTATTAAAGTTACAAAAACCTTACCTTTCCATTCTTGTGCCTTATTTTTTTCTTTTAAGGGAATTCCCCTGTGATACAGGGATCCCTTCCCAGCACTCAGGTTTTCCACTCTCCATGGGGTTCATACAAAACACACCGAGGTACCATCTATTACTTATAAGACTGCAGTAGGCTGAGTCTGGCTCTGCAGGGTTTCTCAGGCTGTACTGTACTTCCCAGAAAACATGCTCCGTATGTTAAAGACACACCTTAACATTACACAACACACCCAACCCGAGCCTGCTTGCAATTAATTCACTAGAATATTTTATTCACAAGCACATCTGTTGCAGCATATTTCACCATATTCAAGGGACTAGATAAAAGCCCCTTGTCCACTGTCCGTAGGCATAGAATGCATCCACCTCATGCAAAACAACAGCATTGCTTTCCCAAAAGCAATGGCTGGAGGAACTGAATACTACTGAGAATTTCTGCTTGATGAGTACAGCAATCTTAATTGAGATTTAATGTTTACTTTACCTGGTTAAGCACAGAGCAAACACTGGAGAAATTATTGTGCAACAAAAAAAAAAAAATGTTCAAAAACTAATTAACAGTGGTTGAAACTTGCTCTATTCAAACAATAACCTGCCCAAGCAACGAGCATTTTCCAGCACAGCAAATGCTTAGCCTTGCACATAAACCTTTGAACTCGCTGTGTTGTTTCAGGCACCTGAACGACTAATTAAAAAAGAATAATTTAAAAGAAAGCATAATCTCACCTGCAGAAGAGGAAAATGACTAACTACTTAATTCTTCTCTTGTACACAGTGAACTAGAAAATAGGCAGAGTGAGCATGTGTGTGTTTGTGGGAGATTCTGTGTTTAATCCACGCATTTCATAATGTTTAGAGAGATACAATCACCGTTTCACAGCTGTGTCCACACAGGTCACTGCTGTATGACTCAAAACTTCATTAAAGCATCAATTCAAAGACTGGTGAAGCTTTTCATATGGCTGTAGTCAGCTTCAGATTGGGTCCTAACGTCAAAGTCTGCACTGCCTTTCCCACGTCAAGAAGGATCCAGTTCTGGAGATGCCATGCACTGCATGCAATGGTTTTAACCTTGCCACTTTTACTTGCATTTAGAACCACTAGAGATTCAGTAGACTCATTATTTCTGTCCCAAGTCCAAGCATTTAGATCAACCCCTCTTCCACTTACACAGCCTTACATTTTACAAAATAAAACTAATTTAAGACTCCCTGCTTCTTTTTGCATAGGGCAATCACCCATGACCTCCAAAAGCCTTTATTATGCTTTATTTTTAGCCCCTCCTGCTCTGCCTGATCTGGTAAGAGAGCCACTTTAGCTTAGAGAAGCGTGAGCTGCAACACTCCAGTGCACAGTTGAGAGCTGGGGACAGTATTGGGTATACCCAAGAGAAAAACAGTACTTTTGTGACAGCAGCAGCAGCTCAGCATTAAAACACAGAAACATGAAAGCAACAAACACCCCTAATTATTCTAGATAAGAAAATTATCTGCGAAGTGGAATGCCAGAATCTCAGAAATACATGCGCACAACCTTCTTATCAGACATGGTATCTCATTTTCTTCAGCAATCAGGACCTCCTTCGAGGACCCATTCTATTTCTCATGGTGGTTGGTCTACTTTTCTCATACCCTGTGTTTTTAGCTACTGGGGATAATACGAATATGGATTAATGACTGATTTTAATGTCATGTAACACTGGTAACATACATACAATGCAGTAATTATATAAGCAACTGTCTCTATAATCACTCTTCAAGGAATCACTATCTACAAATCTGCCACTTTGCCTTTAAAAGTACAACCCTAACCAATCAAATTGGATTTTCATTAAAATACGGCAGGAGTTAAGCAAATAAGCTATGGAACCATGCCTTGCAACAAATCAGTATTTCATGCCATAATTTATACTCTGGAGAGACAAAGTAGAAAGACATTTATGTAAAACAGGACTTTCCATTTTTTTGTTATTTTTTTTCTACTTTCTCTCTCCCACAGAAATCCAGTGAAGCTTCAGAAGTGCCAACACCTACAGCCATACCTGTTAGGGGCTAAGCTATCCTGGGCACTGAAGACATTATGGATGTTAACCATGATGAGTAGGAATGCCTGTGTTTGACCTACACTACTTTTGCTGTTCGCTATCCTGTTCGCCACAGGATACATATTAAAGCACCAGGATATTTAAAAAAGAAAGGAGATGAAGGAATATTTTGTATTACAGTGTAAAATGCACAGATGTTCACAAAGGCAAGAACTACTTTAATCAACTCCTTGAAAGACAAAAGTGGCTTCAGCTTTGTGCACCAACTCCTGCATCCAAGGCTGCTCTGTGTAATGAGTGCAATTTCCCCTCTAACAGCAGCATCTAATTTCTCCTTTTCATTAAAGGTTCAACATTCTTAAATGAAAGACAATTAAAATAATTTCAAAATCAAACAGCAAAAAGCTTTACAACCAAACTCTTCCCCTAATTGCTCTTTAAATTCATCTCCCACTCTCTCTCCCCTCCCATAATATCAACTGGATTTAAGTAGAGGTTTTCAGAAGCAAGGATGAATTCCTCTGGCGTAATTCCACTAACTGAGTCTTTAGGTCTTACTAGGCATTGCTCCCCCTGCTGCCAGAGGGAATTTTGCTTGGGTAAAGACCAACAGATCTACTGGCCTCTCTGCCTTCAACAGATTCTGCAGAAGTTCAGATCATTAAGAGAGGAGCCCCTGGATTAGGATTATTATTCTCAATTGTTTCACTGTTACTGAGATGTCTGCTTAAATAAATGGAGTGTTGCTAACGGGCCACTTTGGTAGAGGAGATGGTTATGCTAGATAATGACACAGTTCATATACAGAAGTATTTCTCAGCTAATGGATATCTTCCTTCGGACGATGGTGAAAGGCCAACCCAGAGGTCATGAGACATTGTCAGGGTCAAGCATTCTTTGTGAACATTTTGAAACACACATATGCAGAACTAGAACATATAATGTAGCCTTTGTTACCCCCCAAAACATTTTACTCTTGTTATTATAATAAACACAACATGGTGATGACTTTTAAAAAACACTAACTCTGAAGAAAGCATCACCAGCTTGAAAATTGCCGGTGTCGGGAAAGAAGCATCTGAAAAATGTCCAATAACAAGAATCGAGGCTCTGTCAGTAACTAGTAATGCAAGTCCTCATTATGGTACATAACTATGTTTATGCTTATGTTTTGTACTTGTAATTTGTTCAAGTCTTGCTATATTAAAACAATGCCTAGTGAAATGATAGAAAAATAAAACAGAAAAATATGTTCACCGTTCAGCATTCCTAAACAACTAATTTAAAGGGCCAAATATGCAGCACTGGGCATTTTTTCCTGCCTCAAGACTTCTAATATATATCTACTGCCATCTAAAACTGTAATGCTAGAGGAGAACTTCAGAAACAGACTGGACTTTATGGCCCAGAAATCCTTTTTCAGTCTTATGTTCTCACCTTTGGTAACTATGAATAAGTTCCTGTGTGGGTGAATGAACCGCTATGAATTTTTGTTTAAAATCTGTGTCTTCAGCTAGACTTCCCTGCCTTCAGTCAGAGGTGCCTCTTATAGTGAACTGGAATTTGGTAGCTGGAAAAGGCTATGACATTTCTCCCATACCAGTCATGGGTGGAGACTCTTTCTATATATCGGGAGATTCAACAAAGCCATTTCTTTCCAGTTTACAAATAGCAAGGCTAGATTTGTTTGACGTCCCATATTTGTACCTGATAGACTCTCTCCCCAAAAGCAAACAGGCAATAAAAATTGCAAGTAAGTACTGACCTAGGCAAGCAAATCATCACCTGTAACTTCCCCAAGGCGGGGGGGAGGGGGGAGAAGGGA
>JANZLQ010000057.1:17618784-17630488 GCA_026212715.1 Elanus axillaris
GGGGAGGGGGGAGAAGTGAGGGGGAAGGGGGGAAAAAAAGGGTTTTCTTTGCCTCATCACAGGGTTTTGGGATCTAAGGCCACATTCATGCTGGAGAGCTCTCCAGCCTGCACCACTACCTCCCTCCCAGTTTAATTCCCAATCCTGATGCTGTTTTAGCATGGAGGCAGATGCCAGGACACACCCAGAAAACTGAATCCCCACACTGGTAAGCTTTTCAGCCCTTTTTTTCCACACAGAAGTCTTCTATCGAAAAGGCTTTAAGACCTTGCTAAGCTATACATGTCCCAGTCTACCTTGCATCATTTCCTTTGCCATGTTACTTTTGACATGGAAAATGGGCTTTATGAAACTAAGGGCTCCAACAGCCTAGTTGCACATTTCAGGTTCCACCACATAATTTTCACATTTAATATAAACAGCTCCTAATGGCCACACTGGGTGAGCAGAGTGGAAGGGATACCTATTTTATTAAACCTGGCAAAAACCTGGCTAAAACCTGACTTCATTATAAAATCCCCAGACTCTCTGTCCCCCAATGCCTTATGTTTATTGATGCATCTCAGAAGCCACACACTGAAAACAAGTTTCTAATGTGTTTTCTAAAGGTTGGCTGAAATACATGTATAGATATAAGAAACCACTTTTAATGAGCATCATCTTTTCAATTCTCTGGTTGAATGGATCTCTTGATACTTTGGATCTCAGTTGCTTTATTTTGAGCTTGATATTCCTCACGCTTTTCCACGCTCAGCTGTGACAGCAAGCTGGCCTCTGCTGCTGGCCATGTATTCACAGGCAGGAAACTTCCTTTGTGAAATACCCCATCAGGCAACTTTGCTCACTGGTTGCTTCCAGCAGCACACCACCACCTGACAGATGAATGCCAGAAGTATCATGAACATCAGCTTAAACAATCCTTCCCTGTCCTGCCTCTGTCTCCTCTGGCGGACTTTGGCTACCAACCAACTGCATATTCAGCTACTTACCAGTTTCTCCAGGCTGCTTTCATTCCTCCCCAAGTCAGCCCAATTCACACCTGCTTACGTTTTTTTCTTGTTACAGCTTTGGGAAAACACAAACAGTATTTAACAAGCTTCTCCAGCATCACTACAGCCCTTCCCAGCATCAAACACACAACTCCTGTACTTTGCAGATTGCCAGCAACTGCTTATCTGTTTAATCCTGCGTTTTGGTAAATCTCACTGTGATACGGAGATGGACAGTAATCGTCAAGGAATGTGTGCTGTAATCTATGGGGGTCAAAGCCTGCCTGCATCTACCCTCCATTCAGGTCTTGCTGGAACAGAAGTTTTCATAAAAGTAGACCAAGAAGAAAATAAAACTTCCCTGTTGCCTGCTGCTGCCTGAATCCTCTCTCTGTGCACCCACGTGTTACCTTGCTCTTTGGCAGCGGTATTCAGGAATCCTCCTCATGTCTCAGAATACCACAAGGATAAACTCTAAAGTCTCTTAAGAGATTTGTTTTCTCTTTCTGGAAGGTTAAGATGCTCTAGTAATCTTAGGTTGTTTTTTTCAAAGGGACTACAGGAGCTTCCATGACTGGTTTCCCAATCACTGCCTCATATAAGAAATATTACAAATTTCTACAATTTATTTAATCCTCTCTTCTACCACCTCTAAGAGATTAATCAGCATTTACTACACTCTTTTACAGAGTGCTCTTGAGGACGGTATCAACTGAGAAGTTCAGGGTAGCATGTCTTTCCAAAGAAGATTCTCTGCCTGAAATCAGATTACTCCAACACAATCTTTTCCCTTTGTATCAGGGCTGAGAGCTATCTATGATCATTCTCAAATACATAAACTGTCCTCCACAGCTAAATCGCTGCAGAAAAAATGGGAGACTACATATCAAATATTTTTACAACTCTGCCCGAGTATAAAAATACACACACACACAGGGTCTCGTTTTGAAGGAGAAGCTGCCAATTAGCTGTCCCCACAAGGCTAATTTATAACTCTCTGTGACTTCCACAGCTGTAGCCCACAGCTGCATGCAAGATTCAAAGTACCTGCTGAGGGACGAATCCTTTCAGAGACTTTTCACTTTGTTGTTCTGAATAACCCTTCATCAGTTTTCTGAGCATAAAAGCACACTGGTGTGTGACCTTGGAAAGGGTGCCTTCTTCACGGGCATGGCGTGCAAAGGCAGGAATCAAAGCCGGCAGGCTTGCAAGATCCTGGTGGCAGACAGAGGGTTATAGCGTATTGGCTGCTTTGTTTTAAAAATATACTGAAGGCAGGCTCTTGCACTGAGATCCCTTCCCCTTTATACCGATACGGCTTTAAGTGGGACTACTGCATGTGAGCTACTGGCACATTGTGCAATTCCAGAGGAGCAGGTATGGAGCAGGGGCGGATGCAATGATGCTCAGCTGAATTTTCAGCCAGAAAGAAACAACAGCTATCAAGAAGCAAGTACTGCTCCCAGCCATTTCAGGGGAGTGCTGGTTCTGAAATCTGCGTGTAACATTGTCTTCCACTGTAAATGAGGCTAAAAAATAAAAAGAAGAGACTGCACTACCAAGAGCAGCAGAGACAGTTACAAGACTCTTATTTTGAGATTTTAATTGGCATGAAATCGATGGTAAGGCGAGCACTGCTGTTTCCCCTGATTTGACCTCTGCAGTGCGAGATAAACAAAACTTCCCTGATAAAGACTACGATCACAACTCTTAAAATTTATCTGGTAGTCAGTCAGCCACCTACTTCGTACAGACAATCTAATAAAACTACAGATTCTTGGAATGAAGCCAGTCTTTTGCTCAGTTCAGCACCCAGACCTGGCCGGCTCCCTCAGCTGGAGAGATCATGAGTTGGACACACACACCATCCTTACGGCCCAAAATCAGGCCACCAGCACAAGGAGGAGCATCAGCGGTTTGATCGCCGATGCCAACCCGGTGCATGTGTTAACGGTAGTGTTCCCCACTGAAAGTCCTCTTCTTTTTTCGGAGACCGAGAGCACCTGCTGACCAGAGCATCCTTTCCAGTATTTCAGAGCCAGAATAGCTCACATGGAAATCAGATCCAGCAACTTATGCAGTTATTAACATTCCCATTAGGTCTACAGGAATTTTCAAAGAATAAAAAAAAAAACCCTAAACTTTTTTTGACTACTGACGTCACTAATGGCCACAGGTCTGAGGATTATATTTGGTAGCAGTGTCTAACTTCCAGGACCACCATCTGAGGGCACTCAGAGACAAAACTCAGCATATATAGACCATGTAGTTCTTTCCTTAACTCCCACTCCCAGTTATTTTGCAAGGGTCACGGGATATTCCTGCCTTTCCTTTCTTCCAAGAATATCCTTCCCGCTCCCAGTTATCAGCACTAACACAACTGAGCTTTGTGAACGCAAAACCGTTCACAGGAGGAAGGAATGCCACCTCCAAATTAACAAACTTTCATTGGAGGAAAAAGTCCACCCGACCTCAAAGAAGTAGCTTACTGAATTGTTGACTTATTTCAGGTCATACACATACATGCAAAGCACTGCATTGAAAACAACTCAATGGGACCTGGAAAATGCAAGCATGATTACACGTTTTCTAACATAATTATTAGACTGTCAACTTTAACATTCAGGATGATTTCAACTGAAGACACAATTTATTTGTCACTCCCAATACTCTCTATTAGATATATGACCTGTTCTGGGACACTGGTACTGGAGGAAAACCTCAACAGAGCATATTCATGGACAAAGAAAATTATTTTTAATGTCTGAAAATAATGGCGCTAATGTTTTAGTATAAGACCATGTGAAATAAAAGGTAGTTTGCAAAGCTCACCAAGTATTGAATGTGGGTTAGCTAAACAGTGACACAAACTTTCTTCCAGAATGCCAGAACAGCGTGGTTCATAACTGTTTTGCTCAATTCTTGCTTGGATCCTCTAATTCAGTTAAAACCTAGAAATTATCTGGCATATCCATAAATGAATGGGGAACCTGAAGTTCCCAGAAATAGGTGAAGGAACAGGAGTTACTACATTCAAGCTAGAGATTCAGGTAATCCTGCACTCACACAGTGATTTGGCAAGGAAGTGGGGACAGAAAGAACACGACCTACAATGCCAAGCCCTTGGCTAAGAGAGATGCAGACTCTAGTCAGGCTCTGAATAACACCAGTTTCCACATTGTGAGAGAATGTTGTTTAACCAACATTTTTCACAGCTTCATCTGCTCTTACTCTAGTTATCAACATGGCTAAGGCAACATCTTTCCATTTTGCTCTCTGTAACTCATCAGTACTACAGGCATATGTCATGCTCTAATAGTCTGATAAACAACTGAAGCTGCTGATAGTTGATTCAAGGGGAATAATGTTATTTACCGGGGTCATCTTATTATTATTTAGTAATTTCAGATGGTTCTGTTTAATTAATCACAAATAAAAGAGAATCTTCTCTTGGAACTGAAATGAATTACAGCTGAGGTAGACTTTCTATGGGAATTAGTGACTTCCCACTGTATTTTTAGATCATTTACCCAGGTTACTTTAAGTTGCTTCATTTCTACGCACAACAATACCTGAAGTTGAAAAGCTGCCTTCAGTCCCTGAAGCCATCTGGATGCCAGGTTGTAAAAAGAATAACACAAAGTCTACTAGAGCCGTCAAGTCAGTCTCGGCACAATACAAGGCGGGAGCAAGGGTCATGGATCAGCTGCCAGAGCTCCTCATCCTGCAGTGGCTGCACACTGGAAGAATGCTCCCACTGTCATAAAAGCTGCTGCTCTTTCCTGGTTCAGATAAATCACCTATATAGCAATGGGGTACAGATATTACAGACAGTTTGGACACAAGAAAATTGTCTCAGACTTTTTCAGGACTAGGTTTGACCATCTCAGTCGCCTATTTCAGACTGCCGCAAAACAAAGATTAGATAAAGTGACAGATACATTCCTATGGGCTTAAAAGTTGCTATTATTTCCTTTGTAACCGTCTGCTGCACAAAAACAGTGAGATTTGAATGTCAGTCTGTATCCTTTCCGCCTCACACATCATCACCAGTAACCCTGAAGGAGTATTTTGCAAAGGTTGCCGCTGCAGCCTTTTCAGATGTCTCCGCTACCACTTTACTTAGGTTATTCCCTAGATATCCCCACTAGAAAGGGGAATTGCATAGTGACAGAAATTTTCTGCACAGGTAAAGCTGCAAAGGGAAGAGTTAGGGCTGGTAAAGATGACAATTGCCAGTGTAGCTTACGGAAAAATGTGGGGTCTTACCCTGTTATGCCTCTAGGTAAAAATGGTGCAACAGGCACTTTAGCACTTAAGATACAGGCAGGAAGAAACAAATTACGCTGATTCTCTCTTAGCTGCTTCATGCGCCCTGACCCCTGCAAGAGTTAGCAGAAATATCTTACTGTCTGTTAAGTTTGCTAGAGCAACTTCAATAAACAGAAAGAGGAGTACCAGAAGGGCTCTGCTGTAAAGTCTCTTCCTAACCAAAACTAGGCATCCGTAATCCAACGTGCACTGAACATGTCAGGGGACTCCTATGGAGATCTCCCGCTGGTCCAGACTGAGTTTAAAGGATGCAAACCGCATGTCTCAGGACTGAGCCTCAAGACGAATACAGGTGTGATGCCCTAGTGTTGTGCCCTTTGCACCTAGGACGAGAGGAGAGTTATTTCTGGCACTGATGCACCATGTGCTGAAATCAGTCACTGATGCTCACGTGGGATGCGGCAGTTCCGTAGACGCAGTTGTCGGCGAGGGCCCGGGGCTGCTCAGGCTGTTCGGTGCAGATGGACATCCTCTATGAAATCACAAGCTACATTTTTAGCTTGGCTTTGCAAACTGCTGTGAGGTTGGCATGGGCTGGGGGAAGTGAGCTTGCCCGGGATACGACATTTGACGTTGACATCAACCTCGCAGAACATATTTGCGTTTGGGAGTGGAGCTTACTGGAGGGGATTTTTTTACTGACCCGCTGTGATTTTGGCTGGGTGGTCTCCCATCCCCACCTCGCTGCCACCTCGCTGCTCTGAAACACGACAGAGGTTTGTTCTTTACCAAACTCCATTGTATTAATTCCTCAGCTTCCCCATCTTTGGTGCATTACTGACATTTAATACAAGTATTTAATATACCTGTATAATATACAAGCAGAAATTGTGACTTTTCATTTGCTGTCATATCCCTGTTACTAAGCAATTGTTACATGAATGAGGAACTCAAAAATATGCTTTACTCCTAAGGGCCATATGAACTTCATTTTTTCTTCTACTGTACACCATACACAAAGTTGCTAGTTTTCTATGGGCTCTCTGGGCAACATATTTCTTAAAGACACTTTGGTCATGCGAGATAAAGCTGGTGAAAACCAAAAGCCATTCTCCGCTTCTTCGATGCAGCTGTGCCCTAGGTGTATGTTCTGCTTTGAGGGAGCTGTAAAAATTGGTAGCGGTCATAGTGCAGACACACAGCCCTGGACTCTAACCCCCCTTTTCCTGATGCTGAACTTGCTCACCAACTCTGCTAACTTACTGGTTTTGGTTAACGGTTCAAATAACATCACAAGACAAATTCTGAAAATCCAACAAAACCCCTGAATGACTAAGGTGAAGCAGGACTAAACAACAGCCCAGAAAAGCAAAGCACATCCCCCAGCCCCCAGTTTGGAATAATACAACATGATGGTGTAGCCTTCACGATGAGACTGAACTAGCAAGCGAGTTTTGAAAATAGATAGGAAAGGGAATAAAAGAAAGCAGAAGAACTACGAGAAAGAAAAAAAAACAAATAAAAAACCTGTGGAAACTTAAAGAAAGTACCTTAAGTCTTCACTTCACGAAGTTTAGGTTTTTTATTGGTTTGCAGCCACACCACAGCCAATTTAGATAAACCAGCGAACGAGACACTAACATTATCGTGACCAAGAAATGCAATTTACTCAGTGCTAAAGCCCACAACTTACTTTATTCATTTCTGGATTTGTGCCAAAACCATACAGCCAGACTCAAACCAGAAGGTGTTCCAAGGTCCTGTACGTTACAGCCTATCAGTGTAAGAAATGCCTTACCACCTGAAAGCTTCCCAGCTCTTCACTAGCAAATAATCATTTAGCTCATCAGACAGAATTTAAAATTAATCATTTTGGTGAAAATACCATCTTGCTCATTTTCCACTTCTGATATACTTTTAGCATATGTTCTTACCTACTTGGACTTCATACTCTGTGCTATTCAGACTTCTGCCAGGGATAACATGACAATGACATTAAAGTCAATGACAAAACTTCCATTGACCTTAAGGATGGTAGAATTTCACCCTGAATCCACTGTTTTTTGGAAACCCACCCACACTGCTGCACAAGACTAACCTGTGTGTCCACAATGCCCAGACTTCCTGCATATACAAAACACACTTTCTAGTCTCTGGCCTTTCCACTTTTTTTTAAGAGTTGCATGCATTTTTTCCCTTATGCAGTCTAATGCATTGGTAAAGAAAATAAAGCAGTATTTCTTGCTAGTAGCAATCTGGATGTATGGGCACAGAACAATAATTTGACCTCCTTTGCAGCATCACATCAAAACCTGACCAGCCATGGCATCTGGGCTCCACAGAAACAGTCCCAACAGGTATTTCTTTGAAGGAACTATGGACAAGTAAATGCAACGGTTTTGTTGGCTTCCTGTTGACGTACAGTCATCCCACACCCTTTCAAAAAGCTGTTGACTGTAAGTTTTGCCCATGGCCCCTACGCTGTCTCATCTTGATATGGTACTTTGATTGGAGGCTTTACCTGAAGTTTCACCCAAAAGGGATTGCAAGTTACAATCTGAAAAGAAGTATTAGCCCTACTTATCTGTGTGTGACTATATAGCTAAATCTAATTATGCACCCCGCAGGGAAAAATAAAGAACAATTCAGATGTAGACAAAGATAAAAAGAGAGAGGCAATGCAGAAAAGCGTAGCAAATACTGTAATCACTCAAGCTACCCCACAAGAGCAAACTCTCATGCTTCTCTCAGACTCTTCCTGGATCTGCTGGTCAGAGCAGCTTGCAAGAGCAGGACCAAACACCCTATGGATTGAAAAACCATGTCAGAAACGTAAAAACAAAGAGAGAACAACTGAGCCAGAAGTCCACAGTTACTACTGGCTGAACGTGCAAAACAAGTGTAAAATTATTTTTTGTGTCAGAAAAGCCGATCAGTTAGTCACTGAAAAAAACTTAGCTAATTCATAAGAATTAGTAACATGAAACAGAATGACTAAACTTTATATTAATAAACAGAACTAAAAATAATGATAAAATATTTTAAGCTATTGAAAATGTCAACCAAAAAGTTATGAAAACCATTTACTGTTTATCAACAAGTTCCAACTGTCAAGCTTCTTCTTGGCTAAGACTGAATTCGGTGTTTTCTTCGTCTATTTACCTTGATCACTTCTTTACATACAGACAACCCAACCAAGCTGTGACACCATCTCTAACAGTGTGAAGACATAAAGAGCTCTAAGGAGAGGAAACAACCGCTCTAAGCAGTGGCAGTGGGAGACCCAAGGCAGAAGGGTGTCGGCAGAGTGAGAAATCCTTTTATGATATGGAGCTGCTACAGTTTACATGGCCACTGAAAAAAGACACCATGATTTTCAGTAGCTGTGAAGAGGGAGAGAAGACAGATGAACAGGTAGTGGTCCAAGATGTCCTAGGGGATATTTCCCATTTGGATTGCAGCAGGTTAGATCACCCCCTCATCTGTGTCACCAAACTACCCTCATGATGGTATTTTTGTTAAATCGTCTACCTGGCACAGAAGCAAGTTCAGAAGAATGTGATTTTTATTTTGAAGCATCGGTATTTTAATCTTTTCTGTGCACCTCTGTTCGTTGGTACTGCACGTGGGTACCTTTCATAATGGCAACAGAGAATGGCTGAACCTTCTCCGCATTTCCTCCTTGCAGTAAAGCTATGCTGACAACTCTTAACTTTTTATGTCATCTCAAATGCACAAGGTCAAAAAATAAATCCTCTCGCACTGTGACCAGGATTTCTTGCTAAATCAGCATTACTCCAAGACATAAAGCACAGTTGAGTTTTTAAACCTTGTCCTTAGACTGTTTGTCTCCTCTGAATTCCTGGTGAATATCGATTTTGGATTTAAAGGTCCAGCTGCCCACCTAATCAGGTTGCCCTGGTGTATACAAACTTTTGACCGATTAATGGGCTATTTAAAATGCACAGACACCTCAAGGACTGAAGAACATGGACAACATGAACTTTTCTTCTCTTGCTTTATGCCACAAGGTTTTAGATCAAACTCTCCCTTTACAGAAATACAGGCTTGCCCTTCAAGATACGACCAACAACCACGGCTTTGTGTGGATTTCTTTTTCAGGCGCATCTAAGGGAAATCTGCCTAGCCTTAGTTATAAACAATCTTAAAATACCAGAAAAATCATTTGGTATTAAACTTGAGACCACATGTTGGCTTTTAAGATATTCGTAACTCTAGCAGACATTATATTAAGCAAATGGAATTCATTTTGTAGACATTATCTGGATGCATCTCTCCACAGGTGAGCTACTATCTAGGCAGGTTTAATAGACAGTTCCTCAGGCTGCCCTGGCAATTACTCCTGTGCTGACCTGGAAGGATCATTAATATTAGGGAGTTGAGAGGCAATTCAATTTCCACTCTGGCTCAGCCCTAAGCTTCTTCTAAGTAGATGCTGTCAGCTGTGTCAAATTATATATGATGCCTAGGTGATGTGGAAGATTATTAGGAACAGAGCTAGGAATGGCAAACTCAACTCACAAAGTTTTCAGCCTGAGCTTGAATAGTGGCCTAAGATACCAACAAGCCAGAACCATCTGGCATGGGAAAACTCCCAATGTATTTTTTTGGTGGGTAAGATGCGACGGGAAGAGCAAAACTATGTACGGATTAGCCCAGAGCAATAACAGAAGAGCTGCTTTATAGAATTGCATATTAAGAGATTTAAATGTATACAATACAAAAAAAAAAAAAAGGCTTAATGGTAGAACTCTGAGGAAGCCCAGCTAACAAATGCAAACAGGATTACACAACATACCCAGCACCTCAAAGTACAAAGGTTTGATCCTCAGCCCCATAACCACAATAAAAAAAACCACTAAGATAGCTCAGATCCAATTCAGCAGGTAATCTTTTCGCAATCATGAAAAAAGCCCCCCCCAAACTGTTATCTCCTCTCAACACAATGGTTACAACCTCTAAACTGGGATAAATCTGAACAGCCATCTCCTCCACTTTATTATCCCCTGATTCATTTGAAAGAAAACAACGTATCAGAAAAGCTTTCCCCTTTTACTTGCTATCTAATCAGGTGAAAATTAGACATTCATGTACAGATAGAAGATGCTGCTTCCTAGCCGTAAAAGCCCCCGTACCTCTTTTGGCAACCCTCATGTTCACCTGCGTCTTTGCTCACTATCATAATACACCCGTCCCACCTGGTGCCAGCTCTGGTTTTGCCAGCGGAATTCCCATGGTGCACACAGGCATGACAGTGCCACGGCATTTTAACTCTTCTCTGCAAGTATAAGGAGCGAGAAAAGATCACGCACCTCTCCGAAGGGGCTGAGTGCTCTCACACAAACACATACCTTTCTGCTTGTTTTCAGGTAATACGGAAAGCTTTGTAACTGATGCTCTTTTAAATTAGATGCCTTGGAGGTTTGTTCTTTAAATAAATAAATAATGACACCCCCCTCTGCTCTTCAGTATTAGAAACAAGCAAATGAACGATCAATCCATCTTTAAGAAATACACAAACACTTTCATTATCATTAACATGCAGCGATTTACCCTCCCCCAAAAGATTAGAATGAACTCATTTAAAAATGAAGCTACTTTGCATTATATATCATGAAATATTCGTCAATCAGATATAGTCATTCATTTGTACACAATTTTTCTTATCAAAACATGCATATAACTCACAGGAATTCCAGTTGTGCAAATGCTCACTGAAAAAAAACCAAATCAAAACAAATACACACATACGTACACACACACACATACACACATATTCTGAGCCAAAATGAAAAGCATGCATGGTCAGGGTTTAAGCATCATTTCAGGCAAAATAAATGCTAGATTATTAAAAAGAAAGCAGCCTGGCAACTATTTGAAGCAGTTTTTATTCATGCTTTTATTTGATTCTTCTCAATTTTCCTTTCCTTTATACTCGTTTGGTAGCAAACATGCTAAAAAGCATCTCTATTGTTTAAAAAAGCAGAAGAGAAAAAACAGAAGCATCCATGCTCTGGGTACCAAAGCGTTATTTTCTTGGAGCAGAAAAAACCCCCACAACCAAACCCACCAAAAAAATCAAACAATTTAAAAGCTTTTCTGTATTAAAACAGATATCGTGCAGAAATTTGATCTTAATATTAATGACATGCAATCCCCAAGGAGACATATTCTAATTAAAAAAAAAAAAAAAAGTCATTTTCAGTAATCGGTGCAAATGCCTTTTTTTTTTTTTTCCTCTTTCTCCTCCTTGCTGTCAGACTAATGGTATCTTAAACCCTGCATGCTGCAGTGCTTCGCCTGTGAGAGAAGAAGCTACCTGAGAGTTTTCACAGTGCCATCTCATATCCATGTCTGCCTGGCTACCCTGCGTGCTTACAGCTTTTTTTTTTTTTTTTTTTCCCTCTTTTCACCACCCCACC
>JANZLQ010000057.1:17636742-17654035 GCA_026212715.1 Elanus axillaris
GGTGGGGGGTGGGGGGAGTGGGAAGGGATGGGACAGGAGAGCAAGCCCCACATCTGCCTCTCGCTCTGTGCTCTTCAGCATCTCAGAGATCACGTTTTCTTCCCCCAAATAAGAACAAACAAAATAAAGAAAAAAAAACAAAAACAGAACCAAAACTTTTATGTTCCTTCCTCCTGGGTACATAATGCACATCTCTGTGTGTACAAATAAATAAACTGGGAGCAACTGCAGATGAGGATATTCTGTAAACAATAAAGCTATTTAAACCATTTCATACCTTCATCAACATTCAACACTTAAATGTTTCAGTATGACTGTGTATTTCACAAATGATTAGATTCAAAGTGATTTTCTCATCAGCTTTGGCAGGGTCAGAAAAGACTTTACCCCCTTGTGTCAGCCTCCTGTATGGATAACAGGGGCAACTGCCTACATCAGTATGTATACAGGATGATGAAACGCATACCGTAAGACACCAACCTGTTGTACCAGATAGGGGAACAGAAAGAGAAGTGACATCTCTGCTTCCAGCATGTTTTCCCCAGGTGTGACTTTGCCCTGCTCCATCAGAGCCATTTTTAGCAGCTGGGGAATTCTTGTTGAAATTTCAGAGTTTATAAAACAGTTTAAATCTAAACCTAACAAAGCAGAGAATGTAATATACTGGGTTTGATTGATCTGGATCTTCAGATTTCTAAAACCTTGTTGGTTGAAATAAAGTTGCTACGAGTATATTATTTGTTCGACTTCAAAATCATACCTTTTCAGAGACACCCACATAGCTTAGAAATAGATGTGCAAATGCATTAATTTTTGGCCTTGCTACATTTTGCAAGTAGTGGGAGTATAAGGAAAAAAAATATGAGAATGTGAAACCTTCCTTCTAAATTAAAGGTTTCATATCCTAATAAATAATTTCTTTGGCTGTTAGTAAACGCTTCCATTATCCCCTAATGTGGAGAAGCCCGCAGAGACTGGGTGTCTACTGCTGCCTCTTTAATCAGAAACCTGTTTTGACTGTTCTGTCAGGTAAACAGCAGAGCCTGGGCCGTGTCTCTTCTATGCTCCGTGGAAAAATAAAGCAGCTATTCAGTAACTACACAGATACACACAAAAGCACACATAATGTAATGTTGGCTGTTCACCCAGCACAGTGCTTCCCTGTGTGAAAATAGGGTGGCTTTCCTGTGACCGCAGTGATGCTAAGGGTTTCCTTGAGCCTGTGTGTTGGGTTTTTATGGGAAGGATGATTGACGTGGATAACGGATTCAAGCAGCAGCTGAAGGTAGCTGAGTCTCCTGTAAGCTGACAAGGATGGAAACACCGAGAGAGAAACCTTCAAATGCAGAGCTAATTAATGGGTGCAGTTGTGTGCTGGTTATCAGGAGGGCTCTAATTACAGGCCTAGAGGAAGACCACAAAACTAATGAAGGAATTCACATTTAGTGGAGAATATCTTGCTCTGACATCAACCTCCAGGTGACAGGAGATGAGGAGACTGATGGGCTGACAAGACTGCTTGCATCTACAAAGCACAGGGCTGCTCACCTACCTCTGTGCCAGCAGCCACTTTCAAAAGGAAAGAATTTTTACCACGGAGGAAAACCAGGCAAACTAGAAGAGCCATGCAAACTACACCACAGTCAAATCAACCCATAGGCAAAATTAAAAGCAATGGGAACTGCTTCATTTCTGAATGAGAAGCTCATATTCTCTAAAAGGGTGTAAGCAGAATAGGAAACTGAGCCCTTAATACTTGGACAGCTCTAACAAAATGAAACAAACAATAGAAAAAAATCCCCAACAAAAAAGAGGAATTTGAATACTTCATGAGAATTACATGATTTTCACACTTCAATTAAATTACTGCTTTGGCTCAGCCATTTTGCCATGGGCAAGAGCTATACAGAGTTGTTGTTGGAGGGTATTAGTTGTTTTTTGTTTGAAGTTCATAGCATTTAAGGAAAGAGATTAAAAAAGAAAAATAAGACGGGCATGCAGAGCACATAGAAATTAATGGAAAGACTTTTGTGGATCATGGAAGAGGTATTACCTGAGGGCTGGTGAGAAACCCTGGTCCTTCTGAAATCAACAGCAATTCTACCAGGATTTCAACTCCTATTTTTCAAAACATCCTGAAGTCTGTCCCCTACTTTCCTACCTCTTCGGGAAGCACAGTCACCTACAAGGACAGTAGAGAACTCCTCTCGCGAGCAGTGTTGCCATCACCTTGCTATTCGGCGCTAAGGAAGGAAGAAAGGATGCCAGCGGTACCCTCCTCCTGGGCAAGGCTTGTAGGCTTGTAGATCTGCGTCCTTAAAAATTTCACACACATCTTGAAGATGAGCACTATGAGAGAACCTTTGAAGGTGGAATACATACTATGCATTATTTTGAGGGAAGACCAGAGGTAATTTGACACGCTGAACCAGTACGGAGGTACATAATGCAAGTGGAAGGGTTTCACTACCTACTGGTGTTCACCGTTTTTCAAGCTAAAACTCCGACACAGTATTTATATTCATTTCTATCGGTACATACCTAGTTAAAACACAAATTAGCCATAGCTTTCACATCATTATGACAAGACATGAAAAATCAAAAACATATTGCTCATCATGATGTTATTCTTCCAGTGCATACGCAAGGTATTGCAGAAAAAAAATTAAGGAGTGGTATTTTTTGGCTGATTATCTGTCAAACAGTCTACTTGTGCAGGTCACGGCTCTGTAAGCAGTCAAATAAGCCCATGATGATAAAATGGAAATTACAATACTCGTGTACAAGGCCACACACAAGCATGTATACCCCTACATGTTGGAAACACCTTATTTGTTTTCTGCTTTGTTTACTATCAAATCTTCTTATTTCTCTTTCATGCTAAGAGACAAGTAATTAGAAGTCTACTAATCAATAGACCATTTTATTATCCAGTGCAGCTCTGAATAATCCTCATAATTTAACTAGCTTCTGAGTAGGCCAGCAGGGAATACGTGGAGAAAACAAAGAATTTGACAAATACCAAGGGCTAGTCAGTACAAAGCAGCTTTCAAGAAAATAAAAAAAGCTACCCGAGATTAGTTTTAAGTAGCGGATTCAAAACAAGCAAAATGCAAATCTGGTTTTTCTTCTTTTCTTTGCAGTAAAATTCATGGCTGCTTTGCCCTGGCTAAGCCCCGGAGGTCAGGCACGCTTGGGCTGCTGGAGGTGGCACCTCCTCCTGTGCCAGGGAGGGATTTTTGCACGAAGAAGGGAAGGAGGACGTTATCCTCCCTCAGGGCTCCCCACCAGGTTTAGGTTTCTTCATCTAAGCCTTGTGAAGAGAAGCCGCAGCGCAGCTATGCTGGACCAACAACATCCTCAGGCAGCAAAGCCAGGTGGTCTCCAGGCTCCATTAGAGTGCCCTTCTTTATGCCACTGTAGAAGTGGATTTAGCACATAAACTCTAACAATAAACAAGCAGGAACATACTTTCGGCCACAATATTCATATATTCACAGATTGCAAAACTAGACAGTTCATCTGCTCAGACCTCCCCTTTTTTTTTTAAAAACAATCTCATTGAATTTTATTTGGCATTCTAGAAGTGTATATTTATTTAATTGAAAGCAACCAGGATAATTATTCTTTGTCTATCAAAATTGTTTTCTGTGCTTTAAAGAAGACTACAGAATAAAAAGTAGGACAATGCAGAGTAAAAACATTAATTAAATAGTCCTGAATGTATTTTTCTATGCTCTTTCATTTCCTTGACAGCATAGCTGCACTACTTCCTCATTTATTGTTAATGAACTAAGTATATCCTTGCTTGGGCTTGCTGCAAAGTTCAAAACAATAAAAACAAATAAAACCAGCCTAATGTTAAATTGAAGCCTTCAGGTCCATAAGAAATATTTACAACTGAAATCATAGTCAGGTTTAAATCACAAACTTTTCAATATTTAACAAAATATTGCTGTAACAAATGCATAAATGAGTAAGACATGGCAGGATGGAAGCAGACTTTAAAAAAAAAATACAGGATACCAGTGCAAATGCTTGTGTATATATCTAATAAAAAGTCAAAAGTCACTATGCTTATAAGTGATATAATTTTCACATTCTACTCATTTTGCCTTGGTGTCTGCGACTGGTGATCCAATTTATTTCATTTATGAAATTATTTCTAAATATTTAATTAGTGCAATAAGCACAGCGTCAGCTCTGCAGAGCTTAAGGTCTAATAAGGACACATGATTGAGAGGTTTCTGGTGTCAGAAATCCAAAGAAAAGGCTTAAACAGCCTTCGAAGTCAAGAGCGCCGCTAGGAACCAAAATTTGGTTGGAAAAAATCTCTGGGTCTTGCTTACTGGCCTATCATTTATTTCTCTGTAAAATCTTTTTCAGCTATTTTTTGCCAGATGCCATGCGAGGTCATTCTTGTTTGGATCCAGCTCTCAGTAGTACCATTCCCACGGAGCAGGCGAGGTTGGACCAGCGACCTCCCTAAGCCCCTTCCTCCCTGAGTGACCCTACAGGAAAGGCAGAGCTGGAGGAGACCTCCTGGTTCAACAGGGCGAGCCCCTTATCGTCACCAGTACAGGAGCTTTCTATCAACTGGTCACACCAGTTCACCTCTGACTGTTATTCCTACTGGAACACCACTCTCTTGATACTCTCTTTTTATTCCAACCTAAGTTTATCTGTGGCCAGTTCATCTCTGTTTGCTCTCATGTCACTTCAATCCTTTGGCATAAATAGTCCTCTCCCCTCTCTGACTAATTTATTTTCACTTCTAGTCATTGTTTTGCTGTGCTAAAACACGCCACGTTCATTTAGAGGATGGAAATGTGAAGAAGATCACATCAGATGAGCAAGGATGTGAACTCACAGCAGTTCTTAATGCCCCACAGTAACTACCTTACTGTCATGGGATTTTGAAGTACACTGGGCTAAAGACATGTACATTTCCAGTGGATGCAGAGCACTGGTATGCTGCAAGTGCCCCAGTAAACCTGGAGTGACTGGCTGGCAGAGCTATACCCTTTTTTTCTCCTGTGGGATAGGATCTCTGCCATTTCTCCATAGGAGCCAGCAGTACAATTGCCTTTTCCATGGCCACAACACTGTAGCTTACTCATCCTGTTGTCATTTAGCACATCGTACGCTTTTACATGTCATTCAGTTCTAACTGATGAGCAATTAACTTGTAGCTGAATATCTTGTTATTCTTAAGTATGTGATTTTGCACTCGATACTAATGAATTCATCCCCCTGCTCCTACCCCAGTTCGCGGGGTCATTCAGCTTGATACCCTCATTTTCTCCACATTGACGATGCCTCCTTTCCTTATGTCATGCCTAATCAGTGCCCCACCACTTTCTGAGCTACTCCTGGGCTACATTTTTACTGCTGTTCATTAAAGTTAGCGAGTCTCAAGGAAGAAGCGAGACTTGCAATCAACCGGCTCATCAACTAGGAGCAAAATATTGGTTTTCTGCTCCTGATAGGTTGCGTCGAAAGTCCTGGCTTCATCTTATGGCTATCTACAGCCTTTATCCTGAATCAGAATTTGGAAAAAGGTCATACCTACTGATTTATAAAGGCAACAAGAGCTACAAGAACAGGGTCAAGCAGAATGATAACAAAAAAGGAGAGGGGAACAAGAGGCCAAAGTAATCTGCAATAGTACTGCCCACACCATGAGATGGAAGAAGGATAAATGCCACAGTCCCTGCAGAGAAATGGAAATATTTTAAGGCATACCTTTATTCTGACCCACAGTGGTATGTCTTGTTGAAATACAAAATTGATCCTAATAGCAAAAATATATCCTCAGTAAAATGAACAACTCTTTGTTTTTTTTCTGCAGCTGTAACAGAGTAATTGATTAATAGTGCAGAAGCCAAGAAGAAATAGCACGTATGACATTACGTTCATACTTTATCAGACAGATTAAGTAAAGTTTTCAGGCCTCGTCTTCATTCTTTGCAGACTGGTGAATTCCATCTGTTAAGAATGAATTTCCAGTTGGCACGCAGAAAATGACTGCACTGTTGTATAAGCATCTCCTCTAAGCTTTGTCATTTATTTCTGTAATTAAAACCATTTTGAGAAAGATGTAGTCAGTTCAAGAAAATTACATGTTACAATAAAACAATTCTAATAACAATCCAGAAGTTATTAATGAATACTCAATTCTATATAGGAAAGTATTAACTGGAGAAGCTCCTGAACAGGATTATTGCTATTTTCAGGCTTTCAAATGTGTTTTCTGCACAGAATATGGCAGTCACATTTGCATAATAATCATAAATCCAATCCAGAAATGTAATTTTATTTTTCTGAATAACCAGTCTGCTAATTTATCAAGGGCTCTAAACATCTGAAATGGTGGAGCAGAGGATAAGATAATGATATGTCTTTTTTGTGGGATTTAGTAACCAGAAACAAGCAGGGAACTGAAGGATGAAATTTAAAAAAAAAATGCTATTGATTGTAAAAACACGGTTTATGGTTTCTTAGATCTGTCTGCGTAGTGTTTGGCAGCCTCTCCTCACCTCTCCAAACCCAAGAAAAGCAGCAAAGAAATAATAAAACCTGCTTCCTATTCCAATTAATTGTTTAGAGAACACAAAAATTTTGTATCTCCCAGAGCCTTTCCTAACAGAATGTACTGTGGCTAAAAGCCTACTGGCAAATCACTACATACAGATGACTTAAACATGTGCTCACATAAAGAGCCAGAAAAGCAACTTCTGAGGAAGGGGTTTTGCTTTTGTAAGTATAAGTATTCGCAAAGAATTTTCCTTTCTTTTCTTGCCTTCAGGGGAACCGTTTCTGCTTATTGAAGACCATCACTGCCCAGGTACCTTTAGAGGAGATAACTCGACCAGCCAACCCCGTGGCCCTAGGAACACTGAGCTCAAGGACCATGCAACTCAGTCAAGAAGCCCTGGAGATATTCAGCAGTTTGCCTCAGGACAAGACCTGCAGTAAGATGAGGCAGTGGTGCAGCCCACTTTGGTCAGAAAACTTCTTCCCGTAACTTCATCGAGCTCAATGAATGAGACAGCACTAAGGATCGTGACCTCATGCATTAGTGGGAGTTTTGACCTTTCAAGCACAAGATGATCATTGCTAGATCATTTATCCTCTGACAAGGACAGGTTATGAAGATAAAGCCCATCATAAGATAAACAGATCGTGCCCTTCTCAACATTCAGAAACCTTCTGTTAGGAAAGGGCTATATAAATACACAGCACTGTCATTTTAGTACAGGTCGTTTGCAGTACATGCTGCAAAATAATGTTCTTTTAAAAGCACTGCACACAACATTCACAAACTAAATAGCAAAACTCCCTGATAGCTGGACCACGGGAAAAGTGTAATACGAGAAGCCACTGTTAAACAGTAAGCTCCTGAGGAGTAAGATGAGCTATTTGAGAAGGTATGTAGCTTGTAAATGTATGTGCAGCTAAACATCTTGAAACTAACATCACTCTCCTCATGTTCCCACCTTCTGCTTTGGTCTCCAAAGAAATTCGTATCACCAGAGCCTTCAAAATAGGCTTATCTCAGCCTAAGAAGCAAAAGGAAGGTAATTTTATAGTGGCACAGATGGCCAAGTTCATGCAACTTTTCCTCGTAGAAGGGATGGTTTCTCGTGAACACTTTCACAGCTGAAACCCAAGAAATATATACCTCAACCAATTATATTCTCAGTGTTGAAATTTGACCCGTGTAACATATTCTTTGCTACAAAGAAGAAAGCACCTTTCTTACAGGCTATGACTACATCTTGCTTTTAAAGACAATGTTGTATTTTTATTTCACGGTAGCCCAGTGCTGCGACTGAGTGACTGAGTGGTGACTCAATAGTCTAAGATTAGCCGCCCCATCTCAAACCCGAGACATGTCATTCTGCCTATGGCATCAACAAGAAATGGTACCTGATGCCTTTTCTTCTCTTCATAATTAGAAGCCTTAAGGGTTTGGGTTTTTTGTTAAAAATAAACAAAAATCACCTCTCCAAAACAAAAACTCTAAGCAAATCTTGTTCCTCTATGACAGGTGACTGAATCACAAGAAAACCAATATAAAGCCCTAACTTTACAGTGTCAGAAAGGATGACCTTGTCTGTAATTCTTTTAAATGAGTTAATATTTTATGTTTGCTTTCACTCAAAAGCTTTTAGACTCCTTTGTTCCCGACCCCTTTCTCCCTTTCTCCATTATTTTTTTTTTAACAGGCTAAAAGAAATAAAAACAAACAAATGAAAGAAAGAAACAAGGAGTTTATGTAATTTTTGGCAAACTGCCACTGCAGATTAAATATTCACTGAAAGCAGAAATATATGGACAAATACAAAATAGGTCAGGTTCCACATAAATGTGCTTTCAGATGAAAACTACTCATCAGGCCTCCCTGAGGTCTTTTCTCCCCTTTCCTGGTGATCGCAGAAGGGCTTACCAAATCAACAATCTAACTAGACCGGAGTCTTTGCCTTCACGAGTGGATTAGCACCAGCAAAACTGAGACATCCATTGGGACCAGCAGAGATTTCAATGTTAGGTTGCCGATACGGACTTGCTGGTGAGACACACCCTCTGCACGAAGCAATAGAGCCTCCTGCTGCGCCCACACTTGCGTGCACCATATAAAAGTCCATTCAAAAAGACAGCTACTTGATAGGAGCACCCCATTTCTTCATATACTGACTTAGAAACTTTTTCCTGAAAGTTTCACTGCCCATATCAGTCACCTCAGTGTTCCCAGTAAGGGAAAAATAAGGCTGTTATTACTGCAAGAGAACAACAGAGCCACGGGGAATTAGCAGATGCAAGGATGCTGCTAAAGTTCAGTGAGAAATGGCAACCTGAGAAACGCTGTTGCTTCAGCAAAAAAATACAGGGAATAGATTTTGAGGGGGAAAAATAATAATGATTAAATAGGCTAAATAAAAGGGAGGAAAGATGGAGAGAGTAATCAACCCGAATTTTTCAGCAGAGGAACAAATCTAGAAGTATGCAATTAATTATGGAAAATAGGACAATTAATGAAAAATACAAAGGAAACACATATGGAAAAATTAAGAAACGATCTGTTGTGTGGGTGAGAATGAACACAGAGAAAGACAACAATGTCAGATATAATACGCTACTAAAGCTTTTTATTTCCTCATGTCCTTTTGCTTTTCAAACTCTTTCAAAACATTACCTCATCTGTTTGTTGGGTTTTTTTTTATCCCTAGTGTGCAAACTAACATTTCTCATCTTTGTCTTTTCCAGTGCAAACAACAAAACTCTTATCTAGCCAGAGAGCCATCATGGAGAGACAATGTTATGCACAGCTGACTGTGTCTTCAAGTACATTTGGTTGTATTTGCTAAATACATTTTTAATCCGTTCACCCACCTCTTCATAGCAGAAGCTCAGGGAGTTGAAACATCGAGAAACGTCTGTTTCAAAATCAGTCCCAGATACACGCACACCCCCTGCATTTCTAGAGTGGGTTTTAAGAAATCAGAGGAAAATAGACGTGCTATATGTTGTTTAATCAGTGGATAATGCAAAGCCATCAAATATCTTCTTTAAAAGTATTTTCTATCATCTCTGTAGCCACTAACCTGCAATTCTTCTGAAGAAGAGAAACTTCAGACAATAGATTGCTTCAGCATAAAAAGATCACTAAAATTCTGAGTAATTTGTCTTATTTACTTACATATATTCTTTGTAATTTATATTTTTCTCCAAATAATACATTTATGCTGATAAAAAAAGCTTTACTTTTAAACTGTTGCAGCTTACTTCTGTTTCCGAAATTTGAAGGATGTTCTGATGGAGTCAGTCCTCTTCACTGTTTTAAAACAATCTGTACCTTCAACACTATAAGCACGAATGTATATACAAGCTCTGCTTCCCAAAACACTGGTTTGGGGACATTTGCTGTGCGGCAGAGTATAGTGCAAAAGCCAATCACAGAAGTATGCTTATGATCTGAGGTCTGGCACTGAGCTACTTCAGCCTGAACCAGAATCAAATGCAAATTTCATAGCCTTCCCACTAATATAAGTCTTCAACCAAAGAACAGCCCATTTGTGATTTATGTCGCCTCTTCTTTCACTGCTGAACCTCTCCCAGATGTCCTCATCACTTTAGGATACTGCCCTTCAAATTTGCTTTATAATGTGCCTTGTACATTTCATAAATCAAGGCTGAACTCTTCACTTCTGTGCATTACTCCTGAAAATAACCTCACCCATCTTCTGAAGTACGATCCATTCACTTGATGAAACACTAAGATTTTTCCTTAATGTGTCCTGGTCAAATTCATAATTACAGCACAAATCCCATTAAATGTTCCATGTAATAATTAGATGACAATAACTTGATGATTCCACTGAATAAGGCAGAGAACAAGGTCTGTGTGAAATCTCCTCTTTCCGCTGCACAGTCACAGGGCTGGAATCTGACTACTTGCATGCAAATTCAGCAAATTCAGTGAGGTTACAAAGCTACATTGTACCATCAGAAGGAAATTCTCAGAAAGTCTTCAGTGACAGGAGGTTGAGACGCAACCCAGAAGAAACAGCCTCTGCTGCAGAGAATCGTTGAAACAACTCAGATGTGGCTTAACTTCATGTCTGGTTTGACGGGGAAAACCCTAAGCTAATGTACCTAGAGAACTCGGCTGCCCAAATTTCAAAGCAGAATTAATTTAGGTACCCAGAAGCTTTTGCCAAGTAGAGGAGCTCTAGACTACTTAAAAAAAAAAAAATTTTAATTGCCAACATTCTCTCGAAACCCCATTTTTAGATGTTGGAGGCCTCTATGTCTCTTGCCTTACGTCCCTTAAAGCATGCTGTGAGCTTGCATGGGTTTTAGCAAGTTTTAACAGGATCTGCATTGGCTTGTCATATTTTGCTGTGTACAAAAGTAAACAAAATAATTTTAAAGAGTTCACTTAGGAGTTTAAGCAAGACTTAGCTGAATGCTAATAAAAAAGATAATAATGCTCCATATAGAAAAAAACAGCCTATGCATTGAGGGTAGAGGGGAAGGAAGAGATTAAGAAAAGACAAACTAGTGCACAAATAACTTCTATGAGGAAATCCTATCTACTACAGCTGTACTGATATCCAAAGATTATATAAACATTATTCTACCAAATTTAATTTGTAAATCTTTTTTGTTTTGTTTCAGCGGTGCCCCAGAAAACTCCAAGCCGGAATGCTGTATTTGTATTAAATTTTACAGGATGGTTCAAAACCTATTGGAAGGTTATAATTTTCTAGTAAATTATATAGTGACCTTTTTGTAATGCTTAAGGCCATAATACTTGGGTTAGGTATTTTTCAAATACGGCAGCACATTTTTAGTTTAGGAAAATGTACGCATAGGATTTGCAGAACAATCTAAATTATTCTGCATTTGACAAGATTTCAGGAATCACGTCTATTATTGTAATAGTTTTCCCACAGAGTGCTTGCTTCATGTCTACACAGAAATAGGCCCTGAAATATCAAAGACTACGGAAGCTAGGTGGTTGCTTGTTGACCTGTAAGATTACAAGTTGCCAGACTCTCAGGGCAAGAACAACTGCAAGGCCAGATGACAATCAAATACCACTCTTAATTACTTCTGCCATGGAGTCGAAATATATGACCAGCTTGTGCCGAAATCATGTCGTGCTGTATCTGGCTGATATGTGTCAAGGGACTGTGTCCTTCGTTCTCTACCAATATTCAGAGGTATCGACAAGGATAAATTCAGTAAGGGGACTGTAGCAGGTGCTGAGACCTCACTTGATAGATGTACATATGCATGTCAACCTAGATAATATACTTGGGCACGGTAGGCAAAAAAGAACATAAATCACTGTCAAGACAAGCTGCTGTACTCCCTGGAAGAGTCATGGTGCTTTACTGCTTTACTGAATCCAGGTGCCATTTTTTTCCAAATGAGATTTTGATTAAGAATTATTATGTCTCAAAGTCTTTTAACCCCAAGCCCTCATCCTTTTGACTGCCACTTCAAAACATGTGTTCTAAGTAATAAAGTAACCTCACAGAGATTACATCCACACAGGCATTAGCTAAATCCAACTTGAAATGAACACAAAAAGCCAATGGTATTTGTCAGTCTGACTTTCTTATGAAGTCAGGCTACGTTTTCTCTGTAAATGCAATTTTTAATCTGTTGGCCACTTACATATTTGCTATAGAGAAACAAGCATACTTTTTCTTTCATTAGGCTAAAGGTTGAAAATAATCTTGAAGTATAAACAGCATCAGACAGTACAAATGCTAATGGATATGAGAGGTCTAGGAGGTGTAACTTAGGCTGATACTATTTGCAAAGATAGAAGAATGAATTTCTCCTAAGTGCCTGGTACTGGAAGCTTAGCTTTTAAAAATAGACCATTAGACACAAAAATAAAATGACAAGTACTTCTGTGAGCTGCATTCTTTCTCGGGATCAGTGTTCTGCCTGGTTTTGCCACCCTTACACATGAATACATAATTTGTGAACAAATCAGAATCTGATGACAAAATGTGCTATACAGTTCCGACGTTTAAAATTTTACAGAACCATTACCTTAACATGTCTCCCAAAACTGAAAAATACACTGCACAACATACACAAATCACTGAGTCACTCCAAAAATGTAAGCAGGGAGAGCTTTATATAGTAGCAATCCTATACATCTGTTCAAGAAAGGCAATCATATCTGTACTGTGCCTTATTTTCTAAGACCAAATGAAGCATAGCTTCTTTTCGTATCACTCAAATTGGCCATTTTCTTTCTCACCTTCGTGTTCTATTATTTGTGTCACTGCAGCTGGAATTGCAAGATTTATTCAGGAACAATACTTTATCAATCGTGAAACACAAAGCATAGTCCAATCTCACAGCACATACGCTTTAAATAATGTTTGACACCTCATCTTACTTACAGAAGCGTTAAGAACTGGTAGCCTGAATTAGGGACTTTAGTGGTAGCTATTAAACATTAAGTGCCCTTTTCCTTACACATTCCCATCTTTTTCATTTTCTGTTTCATTTTCAGTGTTATTTTATTGCATTATTTTATAATGGGAAGACAATCGCAAGATATCCGTCTTGTGATACAGTGCTCCTTCTCATCTAAATAGAGAACGTGAGTGAAGCAGTTCTGGCCAGTAACAATTTTCCCAAAGTTCCACCACCTTTTCCTCTCGGTTAAAAAAGTGGAAAGTACTCTTTTCTTTAAGTTTACTTGAAAAAACTTCCCGCTCAAATAATCCTGCTTCCATCCCACTTACTTCATGTGGAGGCTAAAACTGAACCTATGTGGTTACTATTTAAGGGGTCGCAGAGAATACCAGCCCCAGGCTATTTGAAGAGAAAAGAAAAACAAACAAACCTCAAAATCCCAAATGGATTTTATTTTATGTGTTCCCAAGGCCTTTCAAGGCTCATTGACACAGAGTCATAAAAATGACATCTCTTTCCCAGTTGAGGGACAGGGAACTCTAAAGTGAGGTCTTTCCTTTGTGCATGATTGGCAATGGAGAACATCTGCACCCCGGCACTGCTTGTGGGCCTACAGATCTTGTGGCTAGTGGTTCATGCGGATGGGCTACAGGGCAGCTTTGCTCACCTGCTGACAGAAGTCATGGCATCAGCACACCGATGGCTTTGTTCCCGAGAGCCATCTCTTTGGTATCTCCAGAACTCAAAGTGTCATTACTGGTTGTGAACAAGGATGCTTTCCTTTAAGGAGGGACTTTTGTTAAGTATTACTAGGCAAAAATACTCTTAAGTCCTGTGTTCTGTGAAAGTAACTCTTCTCATACATGTGGGGTAAAAAAAAATGATGTGAGAAGCAGAGACAAGGTCATTCATCAGTTGGGTTTATCCCGTGGGGTAGGAGCTAGCACCTAGAAGTACAGTGCACTGTTACGGGTCCAATGGTCAGTAACCGTAAAGAGCTAAAGATGCACAGAAATGAAAAGTTTAGCAGTCGGGGACAGGAGAAATATAGTGAGGCAAGTTGAAAGGTTTGTGTTTCATCTTTCTGTACAATTAACATGCCTTTCTGTGCACTAATATTAATACTCAGGGAAAAAGTTTCTGTTTTAAAATTGTTTGGCAGCAATGCTAGAAAAAAATGAAGGAACACTTTGGCTTTGACCCTACACTTGAATCTCGTGAGTTTAACTAGTAAAGGATATAAATTGAATGACTGTCAAGCCTCTATACCACAGGACAGGTGTTTCTAAAAGCATCTCTGAAGCCTGACATAGCTGGTTAGAAGAACAGGCTTGTCAAAGAGAGGCTACATAGGCAGGAGAAATGCTTGATCCTGAAAGCAGAAATATATAGTAAAAGTCAAAGAAGGGAAATAAAAAAAAAAGCCTTCACAAGTCTCTTGTGAAGTGGCTAAAATACATAAAAGGATTTTCAATGGCAAGTTTTTCTCCCCACATAACTAAGGAAACCAACCAAAATTTCTGCTTGCATTTTTACCCATGTAATTTTATTCCAGATGCCTACGCACACAGCTACTCACATTTACAGCACTGCAATTCAGCAGAGAGACAGAGACTGGTCCCATGTGAGCCTGAGAGTACCTGCTTTCCAGAAAACAGGAGTAGGAGGCACTGGAAATCAGGCTTGAGTCACGATCCCACTTGTAACTACTGACAGGATTGTTCTTTGCAACCTCTCGTATCAAAGCACTTCCAGTGTCTACAACCATTAAGACAAATAAATATACATTGAACTGAGCCAGCCACATCTAAAAAGATGTTGATTTCTCATCTGCGCTTTGTACTGTAAAGGTAAGGACATCTGCTCTTTGGCCAAAAAAGGGATGACAACCCCAAACCTGTCCAGACAGAAGAAGACAGGGAAAAGCCCTGCAAAGTTACTGCAGTCTCCTCCATATGTAAGCTCACTGGACTTCACTGCCATCTGCAAAAACTGTAAGGCGTTATTGAAAGGGCAAAAGTGATTAGGTGAAGCTGTTCAAATGCCTGGGGATTGCTAAATTCAGGTTTTTCTCCTTCCTTGTTCTGTTTATTACTAAAATGCACTCTTCTTTGACAAAATCAAGGCGATTTTTGGTGTTATTTGAAAATGATAGCCCAGAAAAAAGAAATAAAATCAAATATCACATCTTGAATTTACATACACGTATATATATACACTACATTGCCAGGCTTATGTAAAAGATAGAGCATCAGCAAGGTATAAACACTCAAACCCACTAGAAGACAACCATAAAACATGTTGGGCAAACCTCAAAACACCAACTGGCATACAGCCTACTCAATAGCTAATAAAATATGTGAATAGAAGAAGCAGCAGTATTATTTAAAGCACAGTACCTACAGAAAACAGTTGCAATACTTTGCACTAAACTATGCAGTTCAGATAAATACTGGAAATGCAACATTGTCAAACTAACAGCAAAGTTGATGCTATGGGACTAGTTTGAAGTTCAGCCATTCAGCACGAGGTATTAGGAGGAATAAATTTAGTTCTCGACTTCAATTTACAGCTTGCAGGAGAAGGGAATTTCCTGCAAGGGAATACATCTCTGCCATCAACAGTGGGCCATAACGAAGAGACCCAGTTCCCTGGAACACCCCTGACAGGAGAAAGATTAAATCTAATAAAATGGAAGTCTCCAGAACTCCCCAATTCACAGCAATTGATTCATAATCTATTATATGAGACAAATGATTTAGAAAGTCCTCTCTCTGTGCAGACAATGAAGGGAGTTAATATCTATAGGCTGAACTAGTGTGCACAGTTTTTCTAGATTAGCAAGGATGACCGATATATTATTTACGGGCTTGGGCATTATTATTCTTTTGAAGCTTACATTTACGTCCAAAGACAAGCTATAAAACAGAGCCTAGCAGAGCTGTTGAGACTCACTGTTTGTTATTAACAGATGACCTTCTCATAGGTCTTAAAATATCTTGAATATGCAAACTCCATTATACCAGAACAGCTTCAGCCCCACAGGAGAGCAATAAAAATGACCTGGGAAGTCTTCTGTTACAATAATTATTCTAGATGAAAGTACCCGCCATTTCCAAAGTTTAGGCTTATTAGTGTTTTAATAAAATGTTATAGCGACAGTCCTGTGAAACCATTGTTCTAATCTTTTCTAGCACATACACGTGTGGCAAATTTTCATTGTAAGACCTTTGAGGTCTTATGATATCTGGCACTGTTCTCTAAATTCCAGCCTTTGCAAATGCATATATCATAATCTCATTTCAATTTTTAGAAAGCTAAATTTCTAGCTTTGTGGTCTGCAGAGTAAAACCTGACAATGTGAACTCTAAGCTGCGGCTACCAAAAGACAGATTAAGAAAAAAAGAATAACGAAGTTATCATTACGGCAATGCTACAAGGATTGCGCCTAGTTTTTAATAGCGTTCATCTTCAAGTACTTCTATTATTCCTGTTTTAGCTGCACCACCTAAAAAGATAGGGACTTGCTGCAGAAGAAGAACCAGGAACAAATCAATGCCTGGACTACTGATACATGGAGAAGGGCTGATGTTTGGTCCTTTTCTGGAAACAACAGGAAACATCCTCACTGCTGCAGCTGCAGGAGTCAGCACGAAGCTGAAGGATAACTTTGGGTCTAGGCCACTGCAGGACAACAGGGACCAAGAGTTGTTTTCAGCACTCAAAGAGAATTTTAATCTCGACACATCCTGCCCTGCTTTTCATCTGCAGAACTCTCCCTGTATTAGTAAAAGCATCAGCAGAAGCCAGGAAGAGCTACAGGGTCTGCAGGACTCTTCCCTCCCACTCCCTAACACCTCATCTCACATGGATGGGTTTCCAAAGCCAAGGGCTTCAGACCTGGGCAGATGAGGACAGAAATACATGGGGAAATTTCAGATGCTGTGGTTCAGTGTAAACAAATCAATCCCGATAGGCCGTTTTTGATGCATCATAACAGCAGCTGTTGAGTACAGTAAGTTACGCTCAATATGAAATCTATTTCCCACTTACAGAAAAAGAAAAACTGTAAATTCAAACCGAGAGTCTGGAATTGTATGAAACATAATTACCTATCCAAAATACTACTAAGGCAAGAGAAAAGCACCCTCCAAAGCACACTGTGACCTTTCAGTGAGATGATACCAAGTCAATTATATGGCTGCCATGGAACTCAGACTCTCCAGCGAGGCTGATGGCACATGACCTTAACAGCAAGGGGCCATCTGACATTAAAAAAAAAAAAAAAAAAGAAAGAAAAACAGCGGGCGGACAGTAAAGGGGAACTTAATCACAG
>JANZLQ010000057.1:17666043-17755409 GCA_026212715.1 Elanus axillaris
TTATCTCAACCCACAAGTTTTACTTCTTTTCCTGATTTTCTCCCCCATCCCACTGGGTGGGGGGGGAGTGAGTGAGCGGCTGCGTGGTGCTTAGTTACTGGCTGGGGTTAAACCATGACAGCTCAGCAGACATTAGATACCATTTTAGAAATATTACAGTGCTAATGTGACATGAGCAACTTTTCCTAAGAAAAAAGAAAAGCAGTGTGCTAAGAAAAAACGCTGGTATCAAGATTATGTTTGCTCTACTTGAAAACTAGAATTCACCATATTTAAAAATTGCAATGACTCAGAATTTGAGACTGAATAAACTAATCCGGGTTAAAAAAACCCACACAATAAAGCAAACTTTGTAATAAATGAGCTTGGTCATTTGAACAGGAAAGAACAACAAAATCGAAGCTGCAAGTGGCCTCAGGTCCGTTTTTCCCAAATTGAACTTCAAAAGAAACTTTGATTTGCAACCAATTAATCAACAATTTAGACAAGTGTCTTGACGTTCTTTGGATACTAACAACATTTTAATTTAATTTACAAACTCACCCCCCCCGTGTCTACACACTGTAGGGGGGGGATTTTCAAAGCAATGCTCAAGGTTTTAGACAGACCCCACTGTCTTAATGGAAATTGCATGGTTTGGCTTCCTTTTTAAGGGGCTGGAAAACTATCCCACTGGGTTGGTGCCTCTTGAAGGCAATCTGCAGCAGAGCTAAAGGCAAAGCAGCCCCCACAGAAGTCGGTTTTCTCTGGACTGTAGAGTGCAGTAGATGTGAAGTATCACCGCTGATCAGGTCCAGGCATTTTTATGCCTGTAGTTTCGCAAGCAACTGGTTAAGATTTACCTTTGGTGGCCCACTGTGCTACAAACTGCCTTTATGAACCCTTCCTCTCTAACGATTGCTAACAACAACTAACAGTGAGTCTTATCCTCTGAGCTTGACACAAAGCTCTGGTTTCACAGGCAAAATTCTCCATTGACTATAAAGCTAATGACAATCGCTATTTTTTAGGACTTCAATGGCAAGGCTACTTGCACAAAAGCTTGTATTTCTCAAGTAGCTAACTTACACATTAAGGACACTCTGTTATAGTATCATATATAAATAAAGTGTCTTAGGGTAAGATTTTCAAAAACACTGAAGTAATACAGAAACATTAATGACTTTGAGGGAACTTTTGAAAACCTCATCCCAAGCACACATTCACTTTGTTTTTCTTTCTAATCTTTGCTTTTTAAACACAAACTGGGGAAAACATGGCCCTGCAATATGCAGCAGAAGACCAGGATGGGCATGAGAACTCACACAATTTGGCTTCTCTGGGAGCTTAATGTCCTTGAAATCTTTATGCCAAAGATAGATTTGACAGAATTGGTCAAGGGATTCAGTATTTATTAAGGAGGACAGATAGACAACCATGGGATCACATAAGACATACTTGAAAACAGCAAACCAATGAACCAACCCAACATGCGAGTGTGCTGAATGCTGCTTTTCTAAAGCCACCCTATTATATGATTTCAGCAATTCAACTGAAGAGCCAGTATTCAATATGCAAATACTACGTAGAAGAATGGGAAAGACAGATGGGATCAGGTAGCAAATATTAAAACATAGGTAGAGAATTTTAGTGTTCACTGTATCCTATTTTAATTTTTTAGACATCTTACTTAAGTGCCAGTATTAACAAACAATTATCTTTTAAAATAATTAATCAAATTATCAAAGATCACTAGAAGAAACTAAAAATGCATAGTATGATATTTTAAACAAAAAAAAAAAGGCTAAAAAAATGGCATAGGTTTCATGCACCTATCTATTTTTCCATCTACCTGCAATTAAAACATGAGTCCTTCCACAACTACCATATTTTCATAGAGATCCTACTGCAAATGAGATTTATCCTTAACACTTGAATTCCCCAGTTCCTGGGAATTGGAGCATATATGGGCGCTGAGCACTGTGATGCTGGAAGCTATGGGGATTCACTTTACACCAGTGAGCATCTGTTTAGTCAAACCTTTGTGATTTACCAGACCCCTGAGAGGAGCTTTGCCTACTGGGGCCGATGAACTGTGGACTGGTTGGTGTGAACAGCCAGAGGAAAAAGCAGCCGCAGTGCAGAGGCAGGGAAGGAACCCAACCCCTTTGTATAAGAACAGGCATTGCAAATCATACAGTGGATAATTTTAAACTGAGATGGGTGGAAATCCTTTTCTTCCTATTAACTACCTTGATTTAATGATTGATTTATCTCCATAAAATATATTCATGTTTACTATTCTGTATAAAGATTATGTACTCAACTGCCATTCTTAAAGTTGAACTCTTCCCATGGAAAACATCCCTGTCTTTTTCAAATGCTTGTTTCTATTTCGCAGGTGAAGACACGGAGCCAAGCCTGTCCTCGTCCCTGCTACAATGAACACCATTTGAATCCGCTGCTTCGATACATGTAAAGAAACATGCCCTTCACCTGATGTATGCCCTCCAAGGCAACTGACCAAATTTCAGCTCATCAATTTAATATGAAGTCAATTTAATTCTGCTTGACCAAAAATCAGTGCCTATTGTTCCAAAACATGCCATCACCTCACAGTATATTGCAATAGCTGGTTAAGTGACTTAGTGTTATTGATAAGAGCCCACTCTGATGAGAACAAAGAGGACTGCCAGAATCCCTTATGAAAAATAAAGCAAGCTATTCAGCGCACAACTTTCAGAAATGGTTTCCAACATATGAGAGCAGAGGCTGCTCTGCGGATGGGCTGTCATAATCAAACCCTTAGAAATGGATGAGAAATGAGCGTATTATTCTTGATTTACTATCACTTCATTTATGATTTCCAGTTAATACAGATCCACAAAGCCGTGACAAAGAGATACTAAAGGCCTGATTATGCTATCCTAATTCAAGCAAAAGCCATACTCAAAGTCCTTTTGAAGCCTTTCTGCTTCTGCCAACTCTTGCAATTTTTATTGCAAACCTTGCAGTACTTGATGTTTTGCTTAACATTCCAGCTCCTGGAGTTATACATGTGAATCTCCTTTATTTTCAATTTTAAAAGAAGTTTATCACCTTTATGTCTGAATAGAAAAACTTGCAAATAAGTCTTTTAAAAATTGTCAAAAATAAAAGAGAAAAAGAACTCAACTGAATTATATTGCTGAATAACTTCATAAGGAGAATGATATTCTTAGACCGAATTCATGATTTCTGAGTCCCAGTGCATACTTATGACTCACCAAAAGTTAGCAACACATAGCTGCATATTTTCATCTCACAGAAGGCCTTTTCTTTTAACACTTAAGGTTGGGGATTTCTCTTCAGGCTCATAAAGGTATGCAAAACTTTGAGCCTGCTCCTGTCCAGCACGGAGGGAGCAAACAACCTCTCCTGCAATCCTCAGCTCCGGTGCCGTTGGCCATGGGTTCCCCCAAGCGTCAACGACAAAGTGGGAAGCAAAGTAAAGGAAACCTCTCACCAACCACCCAACTGGTGCCAATTTTGCATCAACTGCCCAGCTGGGACAAACTGGGCAGCCCAGTCCTTAAATTGCCGGCTCCGGAGTCTCCCGTAAGCTACGCGGTGATCCTCCAGGAAAGCGGTAGCCGGGGGGCTGCTATCTGAAGAGCCTGAATCAAAAACCAGGCAGTAAACTAACCCTCCCGCGACGGCTGCAAATCCACACATTGCTTGTTAACACTGAAACAGCACAATGCTTTCTCTATTTCCCTCTTCCTCCCACCTCCTAATTCCCCCCCCCCTCCTTACCTGATACCTTTTGTTTATTCTGTAAGCTATCTGAGGCAGGGGCTGTCACATCCTATGTGTTTATGCAGTGCCTCGCATGAAGGCTGACAGCTCTAGGTGCCATTAGGATCAAAGCGGGGGGATTTTTAAGGCGCTGAGGAAAATGAGGCATTCACCTACCATTCAATAGGCTTTGAGTACCTTCCTCCCCTTTGAAAAATCTACATTTACAAGTATAATAATTAAGATGTCTGTCATCACCAAAACATCCATTGTTAAAATATGACACAGCCTCCAAGTAGGGAAAACCTTCATTTAGAGCAGAGTCACTAACAAAAAGCATTTTTTTTTTCAGAAGTACTAAGACCTCATTTGTCTAAAACCATGCACAACAGTATTCCACATACTTTCTGGAAGTATCATGTCTCTATCTTGTATGGTATATTGCATTAGGTATCTGCCGAGAAGCACACACTCCATCAATTTAAGCACTAACATGGTAGGTTTTTTGAAAGAATGCTTCCTATAAATAGAGATTTAAATGATCTTCTTAAGTATTGTAATCTTTAATTGAATTCAATACCTCTGCAAATGGAGCAAACAATGTCTGACTGATTAGATCATTTGCTTCTATTCTATTTCAGACATGCACTGGTTTGCAGTAATGTAAGGCTTTTTCATTAGCAATTGCTGTTCAGCTGCATATTTTCTTCCCTAACCTAATTAACGCTAGAAAGGTAACTTTTCTTCTCGTGCATTACAGTATGTCAGTGTAGTTGACAGTCTTGCAGAGGCTATATATAAATAAAAATCAGAAAAAATTACAAAGGACAAAAATGAAAGGGAACGCAGAAATTAAAAGCAGATTTTCCATGAGATAGTCAGTGCCTTTGTCTCCCAGTCACATCAAGACAGAAAGTGATTACTCAGCACCCTGCAGAACGGACCTGTGGGAGTCATGTGGGTCACTAGCACAGAAATTATTACATGCAGGTAGAATAAGAAACCAGGAATTAATGAAGAGAAGAAATTGTGTCCTTAATTTGATTCAGTAGCTTCCTAGGTCTGAGTTTGTTGCACGAATAACATAGCGTCCTGCAGACAAATTTCAGCTTTGACTTTGGGATGTTATCCATCTCTTTAAGCCAAATCACAGGCCTGATTGCCAACTGCGTTCCAGTGCAGTCCCTGACTAATTAAGTGTACAGTCGTAATGACAACACACATCCTACCAGACAGGATGTTTAGACATAGCTGAAGTAAACCACTGTGTATTATTAATGGCAAGAAGGGCTCACTCACTTACACACTCAGGATGCCATGTGCTGTAATGACATTAACATTGCACGCTTTCCTCAGAAAAGTTGACTTCAGGCTCTTAGAGTGAGTTTCAAACGGGCTGCATCAAGTACTCACGCCGACCCGGCTAATAGGTGAGCGAGGCTGGTCGAAACCTTCACCCTCAGAACGTGCTTTGGTGAGATGCTGCCCACCCCTGGGTGCTCCCGGAGCCTGCCTGGAGCTCCTGATGACGGGACATCAAAGAGCAAGTGCTGACGGTGCTTTGGAGCAGCTGCTTCAGCCAGGAGGGGAGGAGGGAATGGCACGGTTGCTCTAAAAAAGGTGCTCTAAAAAAATTGTGTAGGTGCTCTGATCAAGTTGGTAAGGGGCAGACCTTATTTCAGGCACGACAGACTAGAAACAGAAGTTCTTTGGAAGATCATTTTGCCTAATTGTCTGTTTTCTCTCTTCAGACAAAATTACACCTCACCAGAGTTGTTAGCTTAAGAAACCTTCTTCTTCCCCAAATATGACATTGGAACACCGCAAAAAGAACAATCTTAGCGGCTAAACATCCAAACAAGTGTGTCAGTCATACTCGGGAATATTTCCTGGAAACTGAGGCCAAGTGGCAAAGCAACTATACCAGCAAACTCCCATCGCCCACAGATCAGGCAAGGTGCCAAGTGGGAATGGTCCCGGTGATGCTCTTCCTCCCAAATTGTGCCTGGGAGTTACCCGAGAAAGTGGCAGAGGCCAAAAGCATGCTGGGAACTGTTAGAACAATTTAACTTAGTTTAATTTTAATTTAGTAGCGTTAATTAGGCCCAAATTCTTCCACGCTGTGAGGACGTCCTGCACTTTTAGATACAGATCTTCCTCTGGGTAATTTTGATGGGAGTCTTACATTTCATTGCTGCAAAATACTGAGATCAGCCTAGTTGGGTAATGAAGTGGGAGATACTGTTTAAAACAGAATTAATAACAAAGAAAATTTATTGCCTATTTATAAAATCACTGTATCTTACTACAATAATCGTTAAAAGAAGTGCAACCTACAATCTACGACGGATGCTGTTTTGTGAAGGCAGCTGGTTCCATGCATCTGTAGTTGGGTTTTAAGCTGGTTCCATGTATCTGTAGTTGGGTTTTAATTGCCCTCCCCACTTTTTTTTTTTCTTTCCTTTGGATTCTCATGCACTTTACATAAACAAGGAAAATGCATAAAACCCTGTGTTTGAAAATACAAGTCAAAATGTTTTTTGAAAAGCTCACTTTTAGCTTAAATGTTCTGCTTCAGTTTATAAAATAACAATTTTTACTTTTACCTCACTGTAGTTTTCAGTCCACAGTATAAAGTGTACAAAAATACGACAGACAGAAAAGCTGAAGTGTTGAGTTTGACGCCCCGATCAAATTCAAACTGTGAGTTGAGGTTTTACACAGCAAACAGGCAACTTGACCTCAGCCTCCCAGTCTAATCAGCACGTTCTCCTTCAGTCTTGAGAAAATTAACCTCATTCATCATGTCGTGCTCCTGTTCCTCCCTACGGTTCGTGGTGCTTTCTTTGCTCCTTGTTCTACTTCTGGATCTCAGAGTGTAGCTGTCATGGCTTGATGGCACAGTGGGCACACGAGCAAGCACGTGAACCAAGTGAACATGGGAAAAACTTCTAGCAGTGTACCTTTGCTTTGTTTAAGGGGGTTTATTAAGACAGAATAAATACAAAAGAATCTTCCCTGCCACAGTAATGTCCTGGTAAGTTGTAGATTTTTAAAGCACAAATTCTGAATGCTGTAACTCAGGCTATCCACAAGATGAAAGTACTTGATTCACTCACCTGTTCCCCCCCCGCCTTTTCCCAATAATTAAATTCCCCCACATATTATACAGACAAAACCCGAAAGCTACTAAATATATCGCTAAATTCATGAGATGCAAATAACGTCAATAAACAGTAAACAACAGCCTCTGACTTGGAGCCCGAGTCTCCCAGGGTGCAGAGTTCTCTTAATTCCCTCTGCTGCCACTGCCTCTTATGAGGAATTCCGCCCAAGAAGATGATCAGTCGTGGGACTAGAGAAAGTGCTAATTCCCTCTTTTCCAGCCTCTTCCAACTTTTTGTCTTCACACCTCCTTCCTGTTCCCTCTTCAAACTGGGTCTCTTTTCTCTGACTCATGGGTAAAGTCACCACTTCATTTCATTATCTCTAATTCCAGACAACCTGCATTCCTACACTGAAAATAATCAATCTAAGCCATCAAAGGAAGACAGAGTATTAAAAAAGATGCACCACTATGAAGATGGATGACAGGGCAATAAAACTCAGCACAAGAAAAAATCTGAACTGGTAAGTTTGCCTGATTGAGGAGAACAGCAAAGTCCTTACTTTCCCTCTAAATGCTGATCAACATCGTATCCGTGAGCCACGTATGGTACAGACCATTTATCTGCAATTCATGCATTTCTTCAACAGGAACAGTTTCATCTGCAGAGTGAATGCAATATAGGAAGCCACACTCAAAGATGGGAAAGTATTTGCAAAAAGCGAGGAAGCCGACTAACCTGACCAATAGGTTCTTTTGTTGGGGTCTTTCCTCTTCTAGCGGTGCTCGTGGCCAAAGTGGTGGTTGTTTCCATGACTGACGTGGACATCTCAGACTGCATCGCTGTGGCTGTGGACTCGGTTGTCATAGAGGAAGGCACTTCACCAACAAGTCTCACATTTCCTTCTATCACGATGTTGGCATCATTTTCTGCTGCCATATTCAGAACTTTCAAGCCATTGTAGTAAAGACCAGAGAGCTGGCCTTGGAAAGGGTGGCCACGTTCCTTGCCTCCAATTTTTATGGTTGCTTGGCTATTGAAGATTGTGAGCTGACGCCCTGTGAAGATAATATTATATACATGCAAAAATGTTGACTGCGAACACTATACTCTACACGAGTGATAACAGATTGTCATGGGGTGAATAATGAGAGCAATAAACTATAAGAAAAGGATTTGACTCATAATTCATTGCTTTTTAATGAGGTGTCTATGAAATGCATAAATTCTGAGAGCATTTGCATTTTTCTTAATTTACGATGTTTGGGGATTTTTTTTTTTTTTTTTTTTTTTTGCTAAAAGGCCAATCAAATATGTTTGCAAATGTGTTTAGTACTACAAATGATACCCCTCTCCCTTTTACCGGGAAGCAGTGTTAAGCTTTTTTGGTGTGTGTCAAGAATGCCAGGTTTCTAATTCCTTAATATTACTTTTTCTTCAAGTCTGCCAACATTTCAGAGTTTTTTCCACGCAATACAGCATAGGGCCTGTAGCTTTAAGTACATAAATGTGAGTTTACGTATGTATAGACATATACAAATATGTATATACACACAGAGAGAGTTTATATATATATGCCAACGAGTCACTAGGTCAAGTGAATTTTAAAGAATATGTTATGCAGTAATCTATCATATCTCTATGAATGAATAAAATATCTTGTAAGTGGATAAAATATTTACATTTTAAATTAAATGTTTCCTTTTTGTATTTAAATGTTTATTTTCCTTCAACATACACACTGAAAAGAAACACATGGTTCATACTGAGTATCTCAGAGGCAGATTCAAAAATAGATGTCTGATTGGCTTTCAGCAAGGCTATCAATTAAAGTAAAAGATTTTAGATGTAAAAGCGGCTTCAGAAATGATACACATACCGATGGAGAAATCATGGCACATTTCCATTAAACAGAGAAATCCTCAGCAACAGTACCACTCTCAGTAAATAGAATAGTCACTTTAGCAGATTGGTTTCTGCTCACAAAAAGCATGCACACAACTTTAAGTTCTGTTTTAATTAGTGTTTGTTCCAAAATCCCCTTAGAAGGTTGCAAACGTTAAAGGGACTTCATTTTGATTGGCAATTCATATTGCCCACTATTTAAGATACCTACAGTTTAAACAAATTTTTTTCAGGACCATAATGAAGATATCATGACTACATATATTTTTAGTTAATAATTTAGATGCTGGAACATGTAATATAATCTATGAATGATTTATAATTTTTGGTTAATGTTTGCTATGAGTACCTTCATAGATTGAGTTAGTGGATTATATTTAACAGTCCCTTTAACCTTAAGTTAACAGGGTAAGATTATTAAACAGCTGGTACTTCTAGAAATGTATAGAAATTATTATACAAGGTATGCAAATATTACTCTATATTTTACTTTTTTAAATTTGTTTTTAATTTAGTTTTACTGAAATTTATTTTTTATGTTTATTAGTGTTACAATGAAGTACTATTTGGTTATGTTCAAATTATTTTTTTATTTGAAGTTTTAATCAATGTTTTTTACCTTTGTCGAGTAGCCATTCATCAACTACTCGACCAAGTCGATATGGAATTCGCTGTCTAGCAATCGCCAGGCGCTCGTTATCATTGTTTCCTTTAAAGTTTAAAGAGACATTTCATTGGTTAAAATCTGTAAGGTCAAAGGTTAAAAGTTAATACTTAAAGCTTGAGCTATACAGTTGCCACATGATTTTTTGAAATTTGGAATTTTAAAAAGTGCTACCTAGAACATTTCATGGCTCAGACTTTTCATTCATTCATTTATTTTATTTTAGCAAACAAAATTATTCCTATGTTAATTGAAAATTAGAAATCTGCATTTGAGCTAGGTTATTAAACTTAAGTTATAGACAGACCCAAAAAACAAATTTAAACATCATCGAATGGCTTTACAAAAAATGATCATTGACCTCAGGGTTTTGTCTTTTTTGATGTTTCTTATTAACTAGTTAAACATGTTCAGGTGAAACAGGTTTAAGTTTTCAAAAGACATCCAACCTCTCACTCCAGATTAGTCATTTAAAGAAGAAGAACACCACAACTCTTAATCACCAGCTAAGGCACACTTACTTCTGCTGTCTAGTAATAGACCTGCTGTAACTTATTTCCTAATCAGAAAAAATACATTCTTCTTCACTTCATTTAAATAAATTCCAGAGATTCAAATATATGATACAGAACAGACCAGGGTATTCACCATTTCTACATTCTCATAGAACACGTTGACAATGTCTTGAAGGAACACCAAGGCTTTGACAAAAGTGACTTGCTGAAAGGTAGCCCGGTTCTGAAATGTGGAAGCACTTTAAAATTTAGCAAGAAGCCATCTGTAGTGGGGTTTCATAAATTAAGAGCTAACCAGAACTTGGCAATGCAAAACACAAACTTGTCATATTTGCAAACCCTATCTCTTCTCAGTCTGTGCAGAGATCTTTGACTCCTTTAAATAAAACAACAAGATCAAATAAGGCTGGAACAGTCAGAAAAATATCAGACACTGAGGAATAATTAGCAAATCACTTTAAATATTTATTTCTAATTATAGGCTTTTGTGTTTGAGTGATATAAGTGTGATCCCTCAGAAAACCATGTCTTCTACTTAAAACTTTTCCTAGGAGAACGGTATACCTAAATACTTCCTTCAACATACAGGTTTTTTGTGGCAGTAGTATATTAGACCAACAATACCTTTGTCTTCCATTGTATTGGTGCATATTAGTAAAGAACCTGAGAGATAAGAAGAGCCAAATGAGTAAAAAGCAGTCACTCCTAATTCAGGTCCGAATCCAAAGTCAATCTTACTAGCTCAAACGTGCATACTGTCGTTGACTTCAAAACCCACCAACGAACCACGTCCCGTGTCAGCAGTAGAAACGTAAGTATAGGACGCAGTAGCCCATGTAGTGCTCAGAAATACATTTTCTTGAGCTAGAAGGAACCTACTGCCAATCATCAACCCAAAGTATTACCCTGATTCAGAAAATCAATGTCCTAGTTTGTCAGACAATTATCTCCACTCCATCAGCATCACAAGCCGTAACAGTCTTGCAGGGATGAATCAGTACCATAGCCCCTAGAAATAGCAAGAGCAACAGCTTCAGTGCCAAAACCCATGGTGGTTTTATGCAGATACTTAATCTGCAGTGACATGAACTACTACTTTCCACGTTTCATGTCTCCCTCATTTGGTTTAGCATGGACATAGTTCACTATGCCCGAAGCTGATCTGTTTTCTTTTAGAGAATATCGTTTTCCTATTCACTTTCCAATATAAAATCATAAAATGGTTTGGGTTGAAAGGGGCATTTGAAGATCATCTAGTCCAACCTCCCTGCCATGGGCAAGGACAACTTGCACGAGATCAGGTTGCTCAAAGCCCCATCCAACCTGGCCTTGGACACTTGCAATGATGGGGCACCCACAACTTCTCCGGACGACCACAGATGTTGGTTCCACAACTTCTCTGGGCAAATATGCTATGTGAACTTCTATATGCCTGTCAATATTGAAAAGTGCATGGGTGTATATATAAAAATATATACCCCTTTCTCATATGTACATTTTGCTCTATTCCCAACTTTCAGAAGCATTCTCTGTAAAACAATGTTTTACTTACATTTTCCCTTTTCTGCCTTTCCAAGAAATGGAAAATTTAGAATAAAAGGGTTCAGAACAGAACAGAACTCTTGTGATGTTGTGAGAATACAGAATATCTTAATTTGTTGTCTTTTTTCCCTATTATGATCCTCAAAATTACTGATCTTCATCCTGGGCTCCTTCACTTACAACAAAATTCCTGTGACTAAATGGAAATTTGAGAAGTACGGGAAAAACATGCAAAATGTCATGGGATCAACATGGGAACAAAGGTAAGTAGTGTGATCCTCCATGTTTCTGTTCTGGATTTGTATCTTCAATTAAAAAAATTAAAATCTCTCTATATATAAACACCAGTGAGTCCCTGACAGCCAGTTACTTTTAACACTTATGTTTAGCTTTTCAATAAGATGTTTCTACAGTTTTTATTGAGGCATTATCAGTTGATTCACTGAATAAGTGAGAGAACATTCTATTTCCAAAATGTTTCCTTAACTTAAAACTAATGAGTCATGAGGTTTTGTTGCTGTTGGGTCTGGGCTTGTTATCTAAGTTTAATACAAAAAGGGACAGCAGGAGGGATTCTTCTATGTCATTTATAAGAAGAGGCTAAATTGTTCAGAAGAGGTTTTACGGGCATAAGGAATCTATTAACGTAATGGAAATAAGTCTCATTCACTCATCAGATTCACCCACTGTTACTCAGTGGATGCCTTTCATGAACAAATGCTTCCTAGACCTCAGAACCACCACATAGTCATGTCAAAGTGAAACAGTGTTCACAACTGCGTATGTTGGGAAGGCACTAAACCTTATGTTGTTTATTCAACCAGTGGATGTAAATCATGTGCATTTGGTAGAAAGACCCTCTGCAGCCACCAGTCTGGATCCCTAACGCTATCGCATCTCTCACTCTAATTCCATTACTAACACAGGATTTATCTTAGACAGAGTTTATTGCCGTCTCCACTTTCACCACTTGGCAGCTGCTCCAGGACATCTCTATGGTCATCTTGGAAACTCCCTGTGAATTAACAGCATAAATTTGGTCTTGGCCAGCTTATGCATTTCTTTGAATTATTTCATTTAAAAGTCCATGCAGTATGTACGGTTTTTGAGAATATTGCACCCTATTATAATGTGATTCTATCAGTAAATTATGTTTTATACTAACTGCAGCAGTCTTGCCCCACTGGGAGCAAAATACAAATGAAAAGCAAGGAAATAACGATTTGATTTGTAAAGGTCACACAAAAAAATAATTACTGATTACATTAGCCCATCGCTCATCAGAGGAAAAGTGCATTGTCAAATGCATCTCAATTTGACATTATTACATTAGCTTAAATTCTTCTAGTATATAATATAAATGGAAGGACTAGGGGGAAATGGTGTGGACCTTATCCAGATTTAGCTTCAAGGAGAACACATAGTTTTAGTAATGATGAAACTAGTAGACGCATAGGTAACTTAACTACATTTAAAAAAAAAAAAAAAAGAAAGGTATTTAGCACTGAAAAGAATGGAAACGACATTAAAAGTAACAAGCCGCCTATTATTACATTGTGAAAACCACGCATCTTTTCAAGAACTGCTTCTTCCCAAACAGCTGGTGTGGGCCATGTACTCAGCTACAACGAATCTGGATAGCCCCACTGAATTCAGTAAAACTGTGTGCATTTACTTCATCTGGTAATCTCATCCCCTGTAGGGAAAACCTAAATATCACATTTTGTTTTCCTCAGGAGTATTCAGTGCACATTTTTCATGCTTCCTTTATTTATGCTTGTTTTTACCAATATGGTGAACCACAAGGAACTTCTTGAGTAAAAACACTTCCAAGAAGGTTAATAAATATTTTCATACTCTAAATAAACCTGTGGTTTTGAGATTTTATTTCTGTTACCCATCTGAAAGATTAAGTGCTCTGGCAGGCATGCTTTTCAACCGTAATTCATAAAAAACAACTGATAGGCCTAAACTTTAATTGTAGGGAGCTCTGGGACTATCCAGCATGACTCTTCCTGGTTATATGGCTGAGATTTCTTTGATTAAAAAAGCTGGGTAGAAATGATTCACTCAGAAGTGCACCGTGACATTGTCTAACTTGATTGAATTCTAGATGGCTTCATTCTTCTGCCAAATAGATAATGTTTTGTCACAACACGGTGTTAATTCTGTACGGGCAGAAAGGCTTCAAGGGAATAACAATAATTCCAAAGAATCAAGGTAAGCAGAGGGGAGCAGCAAAGGTCAAATCTTTGAGTCAGAGCTAAATCTTGTGGCAAGATTGAGAAGAAGGAGTCCAAAAAAACTTTAATCATACCTTTATATCTATAGGTCAGCTGGGACAAACCAACTATGTGAACTTCACTAATATGTATTTTATACCTCCTGATTTATTATATTGTCAGTGCTGGAGTGTAATTCTATTTTGTTCTCTGAAATAAAGGTGTCAGTTATTGATGTGAAATAGCAGCATCCTTGAAAGAGAATAAGTAGGAAGGTTGAAAATCGAGAGTCTGTGAAGAACAACCTAGACTGAGAATATTTTCTTTCAAACCAACCCTTTAACAGAATACAGATTCACCTTGTTAGTCTCAGCGATCTGCTAGGGAAATAAATAACAAAGGGTTGAAACTAAGTTCTATCTCCATTAATAAATAACCCCTCTCTCCCTAGTTGTGCCCATCATGATCTTGGTACTGCTGTTTCTGAATCATGACTCCCCTGACATCGGCGAGAGGAAGGCAGAGACCCATGGCATTCCTCCAGATGCAGTTAGGGATGAAACCTGACGGAAGAGTCAACTGCATGGCACGAGACGCAGCCACAGCAGCTCTGTGGTACAGGGGCAAACAGGTCACATAGCGTCTCACGTGGCCAGGCTAGGAAACGAAAGCACAATCTTGGTAAAGGCCCACACTAAAGCTCTTTCGAATCATCTATTACTATTACTGTGGACGTGCACTTGTCTATGCAAATATATTAATGTTGGAATAAACTGGAGATGCAAGGACTGTCATCTAAAAATTAGACAACAGATGATTTTGCACATGCAGATTGCCTCTTCCCAGCAAAAGAGGGACTGATAATTTAAGTGCTATCAAATGCAAACACGAACTTCTACACGACTTGCACGTAATTTTGTCGTGCTGGTGTTCACACCGGCTCTACGTCTTGGCCTTAGGTGGATGCCTTCAGGGTCATCACAGTCGCAACATGAACTGATGTTAACAATACAATAGATCCAGACTGTAATGTGTTTCAAATAGCCAATGCACATTCTCTAAAGCTATATTAAGATTGAAATTTAAATAGCCTTTAACTGTCACCAAAGGAACTCAGTGGCTATGTCTCCATCGCTCTGTTTCACCAAAGACCCCTTATAGAGAGGTCACTCAGGCTGGGGCTCCCCACACACATCTACGCTGCAGACCCAGAGTATGTTCCCAGATTTTCCATGGACTATGAGTAGGGTGTGCTAGGGCACAACCTTACTTCACCTGCCATTGTAGACCACTAGCAAGTCTTGCTCCTAACAAACTTAGCTCCTAAATACTCTGCAGCACATGTCTTCATCTGCTCCTGCCTGTTACCTTCGTAAGTAGCCCTACTATTACCCTTGCCCTCAGCAGCCATCGGTAAGCTTGCCTTTATGCCCGCAATCACCAGATCACCTTTTCCATCACAACGCCCTGGGTCCAGGATATACAGGCACGAGACAGGGTTGCCTGGGGCAGAGGATAAGAGGTCCAGGTCCATCCCAGGAAAGCTTTGTGTTTGTGGGGGACACTGACACTGCTCTGGCCTATATGTTTGCTGAGTGCTTACAGACTTGGCTATATGGTGTTTGATCCAGGAATGAGTCTGAAGGTATCAGATGAAGCTGTGTGTCTTTTTCTGTTGCTAAAATATGCCAGCTCTACCTGTTACAATGTGCAGGATGACGAGTTGGGAGAGATGGAGGAGGATATAGCGGTCAGCCTCAAAGACTTTTGTATGAGGAGTTACATATCCAGAAGGCTGTTCTGGGCCTTCTCCCATGCTCAAAGAGAAGGTAGACACACAGTTCTAGGATGTATATTTTTCCCATTGGACATCCTGAACAAACCTTACCGTCAGCTTGGTGAGAAATAAAAGTGCCAAGAAACTCTAAAGTTAGAGCCAGAACCTGTAGGGAGTAAGTAAGAGTGCAACTCTACAATGCCTTACCTTATTCCAGAAGAGTTAACCTACAAAAAAGAAACCACCATGAGGTACGACTTCTCCAAACTTTAAAGTGTCAAACCTGGCAAGTTTATATTGAATCACCATAACATAATATGGCCCCTTCCACCTTACAGGGACTCCCAGATTTCTTGTAATGAATATTAAGTATCCCAAGAGAATATTCTGCTCACAGAATGACTGACAACAGTCTTCACAGCAGAGTGAAATCTCTCATCGGTGGCTTATAACACAGTTAAGCACAAAGCAAAACTTAATCGCCTTAAAGAAAATTCCAAATATCAGACTTACTGAAAGATGTATGTGTAAGTTGATTCCCATTCCACTGATACTACAGACTGTACCAAAACATCTTCTGTTCACCTGTAAGCGCCTTGTTTCATGCTGGCATATTAAACAAACCAAACTATATTTTTACAACTTTCTCCAGGATAAAACTGAGAACTCTCATTAACCTCTCAGGGAGATCTGAACCTTCACTTCAAATCAACTACCTTCCGCCCTGTTTTGTTTTTGATTATTTTTCACTGGATTAATTAGTAATTAAATGAAGAGTGTGTTCTTCCTGACTCTCACTTCCTCACTATAATGCAGTATCTGTCTCGGGTTGTACAGTGTTAGATTGCTTACTTTGAGAGATTGGTGTATTATATCAAAAGCAAGCAAGCGAAGATGAAAAGCAACAAGAAGGAGATAAGAAAAACATAGGACTTGTCTGATAAATTAAAGGTCATATTTTGTTATCAGGAGTTTTAAAAAGACCCTTTGTACTGCCTGTGCAGCATTTAAGGAGCTAATATTGTATGGCTGCTGCTAAAATAGGCAGGAAAATTGATAGAAATCATTAAAGGGGAAGATTAAAGTATAAAAAAAAGGAATTGTTATAAGTACAGTGCCATGCCCCACATCACTCCAAGAGTGACATTTTGCAGTTCTCCAAGGTAAAAGGACTCTGAACTGTATCTAAATCATAATGTCACAGCATTTAAGGTTACTTTTCCTATAGAAATTTAACCAGAAGTTGACTGTAAGCAGTTTCTTATTCAATAGGTTTTCAACAGCTGGAAAATGGAGACTACTTCAACCCTATGGTATCTAAAATTAGCTAGGTCTGTGATAGCAACTACTGAATGTGTTCTTCTGACTTTTGCCCAGGTAGCAATCTGGACGATCTTCATTTCATGTTAGCAAAGAGCTGCTATAGAGAATGTCTCTTGACAGAAATAATACTCACATTATATGAATGAACAATGGCAAATGGAAAACACTGTGCTCAGCTCTTATTTTAAATTTCTATTGGCCTGTACCCCCATGAGTATCCAGTATTCAGGCAGAAGCCATCAATAAGGACGGACTTATTAACTATGTGCAAGCCTCCTAATTAAGTTTAATCACACTGCGAGTTTCGAGGACAGAATAGGACAGTCAAAAGGTCATTGCTTATATCATTGCATTTTATTGTAGTCAGTGAAAAGCTTTGCGACATTATATATAATTTTTCCATATATTATTTCTGGGCCATTTGCAACATGAAAATTTACCTGAAACAAAAAAAAAACCAACCCAACCCAAACCAAACCAAAACAAAAAACAAACCAACCAAACAAAAAAATCTTCCGGGGTTAAATTCTGCTCTTGCTTATGTGATTTATAAGAGAAAATAGAGTTTGGCCTTCAGGTGTGATCACCAAAGCTGTTGCATTTGAACTGCTCTAGCGGACTGTTTGGAGGCAATGCAGGGTGCAATGAGGATAATTTCATGCTCATTACATGACCAGAGACATAAAACCCATAAGAAATCCAAGGCAATCAGCATCAACCCTCATCAACTGCACACAAACTAACTTGACCGCAACTGCAAATATTAAAAACGTTGATTTCATGTTCTTTCACAAAGCATGAAAATTTAACTACCACTATGCCCCAAAGTCCTAGACAATACAGGTGCTTTGTCACACTCGTTACATCTGCCGAGGCCACGTCAGCTCGTTCTCCTAGGGATACGCATGATTACACACAAGCCAGTGGAAACAACAAAGTGAGGTCATTATTTGGACAAGCCTTTGCCAAGCATAAGAAACCAAATGCACCCATACAGACAGAAAATGGCATTTAAGAGAGAAAAATCTGTTCTGTGTCAGCAGTGCAGCAAAAAAAGTAGCCCTTGGCCAAAGCAAGCTCCAGACTTTCAGTTCCATCTTGAAGTGGCATTTCAATTTGTGTATTTATGCCTTGCAGACATTTTACTATAAAGGAATAATCTATTTCAAATGGAAAGGTTTAAACTTGTACATACAGGGTTCTTTCTAATGCTTTTGGCAAGACATAGAAACAGAAAGTGTAAATAATAGAAACAGATGCTCACTGAGATAAAAGCAGAGGAGTGCTTTAGGACTGCAGAACTATAATGAGCAGTCCAACACGCAATAGCATAATGGCCGTGGGTAGACTCCGAGTAGTGATTTAGTTTTATCTGTTAAAAAGTGAAATAATCCGATTCCCTAATTAGGCATTAAAAAAAAGCCTCACTAATATTTTCCATTTAAAACAATCTGTGGTATGTAGCACATCACTGTAACTTTTTATGAAATACAGCTCATTTTTTTGAAATCTGCAAAGTGTTTCCAATTAGCTAAGTATTTTCCCCTTGCGATTCTATGTCCAAAACTCTTCTACAGTTTCCTTCTTTTATGGTTTGGGAAGTTCTCAAGTGTGGGAAAGGATGGTTACCATAGTTATCACTTTCCTGAAATCTGTGCTTCATGACTTCTCGTATTGTCCATGTAAAAACGGGAGAAAGACCACCTGGTGAATAAAGTGCTTGTGAGGGGGGATAGGCGTGAGGAAGGCTGCCAGTGTTGTCACCAACCACTCCTATGGAAAGTCCATTTCAGTGCACCCTCCTCTGCAAAAGCCCTTAAAGACACATTGAACGTCAACCACAGAAGCAATTCTCGAGTGCTTTGCTAGATCATGGCCTGAAATGGCCTTTGAAGCTACAGATCTCTTCTTGGATGTATTCAGATGGCAGCTGGTGTCAAGGTAGCCTTCAGCAACTCGAAGAGAAAGCCACCAACTCCAGTGACAGAATTAACATACGGATCTGACCTGCACCAGCTAAATTAAGATATTCCAATTCTTTAAGGTCTTGCCTAGAACACACTTTCATGTAAGGAGCTACTGTGTTTTAAAGTTAACAAGGCCGCATTTAAGTTGGACAAGGTGAAGCTGGCAGCTAACTTTCATGTAGTTCTAAATTTATTGGCTTGATTTTCAGAGTTAATCTGAGTTGAAACACCAGAACGAAAAAACAATCAATATTGAACTGTTTAAGCATATATGAATTTGCAAGGAAATATGTAATTGCTAGTCAACTGTCAATATGTTTAATTTTTCATTTTCTTCTACAAAAATCCATTTGCTGATGCAATATCCAAAAAGTAGACTCAACTTCTACTTTAGAACACTTATGAAATGTTAAATGGGGAAAAGAATAACTTTTCAAAGAAAAAAGCTCCACTAGCACCATTTACATATCCACTTTTTCTCAGCAAACCACTTGACCTTTTAAAAACATACTAAAACCCACTATGTTGAAGAAATTAGATAAGGATATTATCATCTTTCCAGCTTTATGAATTCTAGTAGCTTCTCTAACATGAAGCACTAATGCATGATTAAAATATGATGCAAAATGCTATTTAAATTATTTTTATTTTAAAATGACGGTACCGAGAACGATTAAGTATTAAATAAACATCGAATTCTAAGTAGATAATACACTTGCAGGTAAAACGTGCAGATGGCTTACTAATAAAATATTAATTCATTCCCGTTTAATAAGCACATTTTCAAGACAAAATTCAGGACTCTTAAGAAAGACGGACTACTTTCCAACAATCTGTTGTCCACCATCACCCATGAAAATACTGCCATGGAATCAATAGGTTAGATGGGAAAAGGCAACTGCCTACCGTTCTTGCTTTTTTGAAATATATGCATGGATTTGCCACTGCTTCTAAAGCAGAACACTAGAACTTGCAAACAAACTTTCATGGCTGAGGCTGAAGTAAATCCAATTAAGATTAAAATATATCTAACTGCCAGGATGGACTGTTGCCATCAGTAAAGCACGAGGCTAAAACACGTTTCTGAAAAAGATTGGACCAACATCTCACTGTGTTTTCTGCACAGAACACCCATGGTGCTCATGTCCACAGAGCAATGGCAGATAAGGAAAGTGTACAAACAGCAGATTATTTTTGACAGACTCTTGCAACATGGCTCATCTCTCCAGCTCAGCTGGAAAAGCTGTATGCAGGCTTACTCCATAGAATGCTCTTTAACTGAAGTCAGCTACTGGAAAAAATATATGTAACAAACTGTGAGATATCAGATAGAGTGGCTAAGCAAGCGGCTAACTAACAATCATTTTCCTTGCTACCAGGATTTATGGATATATAAATATACAAAGCTGAGAAACAGAGAGATAAATGATACATTAGGATTGGGGTAATATTTTCAGTATTCTCTTTCTGCTCTACTGCAAGCACATTCTGACTTTAATGCAATAGGACTGACATGTTTAAGGCATTGTAGAGCTGCTGTTTAGCACAATAATGTTTCTGGATGTAGAAATTATACCTGGAAACATTCTTTTTTTCCAGTTGGACTTGCTTAATTCCTGGGAAGGTATAGTTATAACTGCACTACGAACACAATGCTACCATAGCATTATTCTTACATTGATAATACACTCCCAATATAGACATAAGCATAACCTGATCTGCATATGACAGGATACGACTGTTGGCCTCCTTGATCCTGTTTTCAGCTATAAAATTATTCTTTGGTTAACTCATAACTTGTAACAGGCTCAAACAGGTCTTCCAGGAAAATATCTTCTAATGTGATGACACACAGTAGAGGAAAATCCCTCAGCAGTGAATTCCAAGGCTCACTGTTGAAATCATGTGCTCTTTTTCTTGCATGAATTTCTTAGTTCTGGTTACAGCTTTCTAGGAACAGCTAAAGAGCGCTGTAAGCACCTAGTGTTTTCTCCCCCTGAAAGCACTTCTGCTGTAAAGAAGTGACTGCATACTCTTCTTTTTGACACTCTAAATCAGCGGAGATAGCACCTCTTCTGGGCTCTTCTTACACATGCACCAGTTTCTTTTTCCATAGAACCACAGACCCCAGGTACAGACTTTGGTACCTGTTCCAGAGCTGGTTTCAAAGTGCCGTAAAGGGTAGTAAAATCCTCCCCAATTCTTACATTTTAGCCTTTTATGCCCACAAAGTAATTTCCATAAACTCCTTTGTCACAACAACACATGATGTTTCATATGGAGCAACTTGGAAGCTGAGACCCCCACAAGTGATTTCTCAGAATTATACATTTCCAGGACATTGTCTGCATTGCCCTAACCTTCGCTCCTTCCTCTTAGACCCACACCTTGGCATTTAGCACTGTTACAGCGCTTTCCGCAGCTTTCTTTAAATCCTCCTGGCTTCCCAAGCGATCATATTCACACACCCCATTTGCCCTGCCCTCGCTATTATTTACCACTTTTTTTGTCTTCATAACAGCCAGACATCATCAGCCAGACATCATCAGCAATGACTTTATGCAGACTCCCAGGCCACTTCTAAATGTGCTGGATATTTTTGAGCCCGGTACAGAACCCCACTGGACATGTTTACAGTCAATGAATGCTCCTCGTTGATAACCGTTTGTTGTTTGCAATACCGAGTTTATTAGCTCAAGCTCACTAATGAAAAATTAACTATATTCACTGCTCATCGCTATTATGAAGAATACCGCTCTGCTTTGGGAGTGACAGTGAGATGTCTGGCTGTGCTATGCAGGCTCCCCAGTCACTGCAACACTGAACACTGCAGTGCTGCACCTCTGCGGAGTGTAATTTGGCTCAAAAAGGATGATTTGTACACACAGGATACCTATGAGCACCAGAGAAATTAAAAAAGGGAAGAGAAACCCTGAAACTGAGCCTAAAGTTTGTATTTTAGTTCAGACAAAACCACATGAGAATTTGCATGAGAAAGAACTAAAGGACTGGACCCTAAAGTGGGATGCTCAAGAAGCCGTTGGCTGAAAATTGCTGTGCTCTGAAAATGAGAGCATATTTTCAAGACTTAGCCCTATACCCAGCTGCAATTAAACTTTCAGTACTGTTTGTTCTTTTGAAAAGGGCATACTTATTCTCCTCAGCCGATTCTGAAACCGCAATTTTAAAATTTTAAACCAGTAGACTATTAATGCCCATCAGTTCTGTAAAACAGGAAAATCAAAATTGTCTTTATATATAGTTAACCCTGGCAATATTGTGTTTCATTCATTTTTTTAATGTCCACTAAACTCAATGCTGCACCAGAAAGGCCATTTAATTCCTTAGAAATAGTCCACTGAGGAAAATAAACCATTCACGTCTCAATTAAACCAATTTGTAAAAGCATAATTTCACTGCCTTTAATTCAGCTAACTTCTGCTTGTAAGGGGTTGAAATCAGGATGTTGTTCACAATGTTTTGTGCTTCTGAAACAGCGATGGATGTTCAATTTCTTCAAATTTATTTGAATCGGTGTATACTACAGAATCTGACTCTTGTGATGCTCATAAGGGTTCTAGGTTATACAAATCATATAAGCTTCTCAGTCTTTTTCTGACAGGTAGGATAGACTGCAAAAAAAGACCCTTTGGTTTAGCTACACCTTCTAGCATAAAGGTAGCTCTTTGAACACTCCTGGAACACTCTGAACTTACTTTTAAATGCGTGATACAATACAACAGCCCTGCAGAATTGGCTACAACCAAGTTGCCGTTAATCTCAAATCCAAAGTATTAAAGAAAAAGTTATTTTGAAAGTGCAGACACTGCAGTTTCAAGATGTTTTCTTTTTTTTAACCAACACAGCTTAAGACTGCAGAAAGCTAACCACGCCGCAGGATGAAGAGACGGCTGTACATCTTCTCTCCTGTGCTCACATGGTACAAAGGGGAGAAAGAGAGTCTAAAGTATGTACATACTCATACGTTCAAGGCAGCAATGATTTGTGTCCTCCTGGATACCTGGCTAGAGCGGTTCAGTCTCTTGAGAAGGTATCTAGGACAGAGCAGGTTGCCGTTTTCCCTGCTCAGTATGAATGACAGTGACTGCTGCTGAATTAGTTCGTTTAATAGAAGTTCTTATCCTGCAGACATAAGGTACTATTCTGCTGTCACACCTCACAACACCAGTAAAATATATCTGAGGACACGTGCACAAATATGCCCCAAATAAAAAAAATACCTCATCTTCTGAAAGCACCTAAAACACAACAGCACTGCAGAGAAATTAATTTTGTTTTCCATATGATAGATTGTCTGGTTGGAAGGCTCAACACCGCATTGATTTGTTCTGTCCTGAGAAAGGCTCCCATTTCAGACTGGCTTCAGGGTTGCCCCAGAAGCTAATGGAAACAAACTGCATCGCAGAAGGCACACGCGGCAGAAGGACGCTCTCGCGCTCCTCTCTTGCATGCTCTGTCAGCCACCGGGAACATTAATACCAGTCTTAGAGCAAACCCGTGAGTATGCCCATCAAGTAAGGCATCTAAAGTGAGGGGCACGGTCACAACCACGCCAACTTAAGTGTTACACAAAAGTAATTTTACTGAAGTCAGGGGATATTGGTTTGGCTTAGCGAATGACACGTTACATAAAGTCCCGTGTGATCTTGAACGAGACGGCTACGAACCTCCCAGAGGGCAGGCGGAATGGAAAGACCAATAAAGGAATCTGGTGTTGCAAACTTTGCATTGACAACATGGTCCTGCCACTGGGAAAGAAAAGAGGAATGAGAAATATCTTTTAAGACATTGATTCTATCACAGATATCAGCATTGTATTGTTGAGGAAGGTACCGAGCAGCTAAAATTCCTTGGTAAAGAATTTGACTGAATCGTTTTCTTTTTAACCAGCACCAAATGAATCCCCCATTTTGAACTTATCCTACTACACTGGATAAGTTGTGGTACTGCAGGTAAGATGGAAATCATGAGTCATGCCAAATAAAAGTATGCAAAAGAATCCCTATATATTGGCAATGCTTCATCTTTTGTGATCTGACTTTTACCGGCATTGTTCATCGATAATGGCATTCCTGAAGAGGTGAACGGGACCAGCTGTGACAGATTGGCCGTGTCTCACTCTGAGATCTGTTTTCACTCCCACTTTCTTCCTCTAACTTGAATCCCCACAGCTTGTGGCGGTCTTCAGAAATTCCATTTCCTCATCACCTTGTGACTAATTAGGGTAAGCAGGTATGGGCACCATCCGTTGCCACAAGACTCACAAAGAGCAGATATCTGTTTCTTTCAGTATTTTAGAACACTTTTTCTGAATCACTGCTCATTTGACATTTTCTTTCTCCTTCTAAACTAGATGCATTGTGCCACCTTGCCGTATTTAACTGAAAGGTGTTATACCTTCTGCGATCAAGTAATGACAACCGTGCCACACATTTTATCAAGATCTGAATTTAATTACAGGATCTATCAAGTCTAAGAAGGGATGAGCCTTTGTATTTCACCAGGATATCCAAGATGAAAAATAAAGAAAAAAAGAAAATCTGTCTGCAGAGTTAGAGAAGCATTATTATATAGCATTATCTGACAGAAACCCCTGATAAGCTGTCAAATTAAAAAGCTGATTTAGGAAACTTTACTGAAGCCACTTTTTGAAAAGACACTTACTGTAGCGTCTTGTTTGGGGATCACCTAGGCTCTTTATTTCAAGATGACAGCAGGATAGAACAATTTCATAATCTCTCAAAGGGCAGCTATGCTTTAAAAAAAATATAAAATATTTCATTGACTTTGGATAAGCTGTAACAGAGGTTCACCCAAAGAGAATGGGAAAATAAATCACCGTTTTTGTTAACATCAGTCTTTCAGACAAACAATAAAATTATACTGAAAGTGAGACCTAGATACATGCTGAAAAACACATTTAATCATAACCAGAGTAGTCAGAGCTGCATGAATCAGAAAAAGATGCAAGAAATCAGTTGTGCAATTACGTGTTGGCAAAGGTAAGGTAGCACGCTGGCCTAGTTACATCCATCACTTAACCACTGGTTTGTGGCTCAGTAACTAAGATTAATTTTTCATCTATTTTGATTCCTGCTAAAGTAGTTTCTTGCATCTTACGATACTCTAGAGAACTTGCAGAAGTGAGTTTCACAGATTTCCTTGTCTTATTTTAAATTCTCTATGCCTTTATTTTACACACTGCTGTAATGCCTCCTTTTATTCATATTATCACTGAACGTAATTATTGAATACAGGTAGATATCACCTTTCTATAATACTCATGGGAGATTTTGTCCAGCTGAAACAAAAAAAAAAAACAAAACAATGCTATTTTAGCTCTGCTTTGGATAAATAATGAAAACAACAGAGAAAAGCTAATTGTAGGAAACATTTTTTGATTGAGTGATCATGAGTTGACTCAAATTAATACAAGGACAACTAAAAATAAGTCTGTCAATCAGATTCTTGATTTCAAAAGAACAACATTTGATGAAGTGAAGAACACCAGATTGTGTAATCAGTCGGAGGGTCTGGACTCAGCCAGGAAGGACACTTGGAAATTCTTTAAGGTAAAGAATAAAAAAAAAAGCCAAACCCAAAAGTGTATATATGTGTGTATCTCTCTCTCTCTCTATATATATATATATTTGGACTTGTACCTGCAAGGTTAAAAATATACAGGGGGAGACCTACTAGGCTGAATAACGACACTATCATAGACTATACAATAGGAGGTTCAAAACCCAGACTTCCTCAGCAAAGAACTTTCAGAATTAGAAACAGAAATAAATACACAAGTAAAGTTGCCAAAACTTAAGGTCAAAGGGCGCTTTAAAGAAAGTAAAATAAATTTAAAAGCCAGAGGTTCTTAAGTGCTATAAACAAAAAGAGATGATGGAAAGAAGGGGAATCACTTTGTAGTAACGCTGATGATGATCTAAGGGAGCAGACTGAATTGACTAACAAGAATGTGTCTATGAAAACGCAGATCTCCACAGCTGAGAAGAAAGCAACATACATATTCTTAATGAACTTGTGGGCTCAGACGGCATGGAAGATAATCTCTACCCCAGAACTTGAAGCCAACAAGCCAGGAGTTTTTAAATACAGTTATCCAATGGGTCATGCTACTTCTCGTATTAAAGAACAGAAAATGTAATAGCTTTACATGAGAAGGGGGGGGAAAAAGCCATCCAGTCAAGCTATTAGGTCTGACCTCAGCCGTACATGGTGCTTTAGAACAAATTCGAAAGGAAAGAATTAAAGACATGGAAGTGATTGGAAAATGAGATAAAATGCAAAACTTTACCAAATCGTGTTAGGCTAATCTAATAGCTGTGTTTGATAAGTTAACTGATTTTCTAGATGAAGGAAATTAAGTATATCTAATTTATCTGGATTTCAGTAAAGCATTTGACATGATGCCATGTAGCAAATCATTGATTAACTGTGGAAAACATAGAGGAGTATAAAAATTGTACGGTAAAGAGCTGAATTAAAAAAAAGACAGCAAGGGATAGCATTGAACAAGGAAATTTTTGTCTCCTATTTCCTCGTGTTTCTCTCTCATGTAGAGAACACAGCCTGATGATATCCTGCCAGTGTGTCAACTATACCATATTCTGGCCCTTATTGTTCCCGACTGTATTACCTATATTTGAAAACTAAAAATCCTCAAGAGATAGTAGGTCAGTCAGACTATTTGAAAAGCTGATGCCATCTAGCTGAATGGCTGGAAGATCTATGTCTGCTTAAGTCAAGCAAGTATAATAAGCTAAATGCTGAGTTCTATGTTAAGTTAACGAGATGAATGTCATGGTGAATTCTGAAACTGCGTTAGACTATGCCATAGGAGCTACCACTGAAACCACTGCAGGTGTGTAAGGAAAATCACTGGTTTTCCTACAGGAGAACTACCAGGGTGGAACTCCTAAGAAAGTACTGGGATGAGCTCCAGGGCCGATGCCAGTAGAAAATGTCGACCACACAATGAAATCCACAGATGACATAAAACTAGACATATTGGTAATTCTGAAGAGGCTACAGATATCAATCAAGAGGAACTGAGCCCTTCTGAGTTAACAGAAGTGACACTAAAGCTTATGCTACAAAGTGCAGGCCACACACTTAAGATGTAGGACAAATCACACCTTTTTTTGCAATAAATTGGGATATTACAAGAGAGGAAACATGAGGAAATATGTTCAATGGGTATACTAGTCAGCTGCAGAATGATATTGAGCCATCCAGTTTCGAGGTATGAAAAGGGAAAATAAGATCTTAGAATGCATCGGAGGAGATGACTTTCGGCATTAATGTCTTCATGTGTCTTTACATGAGGTCCCAGTGTTTTCACTCCTGGCCATTTCCAGCCACATGTGCTTTTGAAAAATGAATTCAAAATGAAAAAGCATCAAAAGAAAGGCTATTATGATAAGCAGAGAAATGAGAAAGCTATTCTGTGAAAAGACATGCAGGAACAAAGTGGGATGAACTGGAAAGTGTTTGGACTAGAAACTGAAGGAAAATTTCTAAGCAGAGGAGTTTTATCCTAAGTTACCCTCTAAGAGAAGCAACTTATGTGAAGAAGCAGGCTTGACCCAGTACATTTTTCTTTCTCATTTCTTAAGCTCTTCTATCACTAACGTAACTTTTAAATACACATGGGGAAAAGGAATGGGGGAAAAAGAAACCCAAACAAACCACAAATCCCTTAGAGGGGAAGTGGGCCATTGAGTTAAATACAGTTCCATTAATATTTTCTTTAGCATTCTAAGAACTCATTTTTTAACTGCGAATGAAAATAATCCATGAGCTGTCTACAGCATTAAACCTTTGTCTTGAGCCAGCACAATTAATTCAAAATATTTTCTTTAAAAAGTCAAATGATCTCACCTGTGTGCATTATCTTTCATATATCAACTTTTCTCTTACTGTTATGATGTCTATCCAACAGAGCAAGTTGATTTTTTAACTTTGGGTCAAGAACGAAAAATGCTTTGATCGATTAAAATGTTGTTTAAGCTAACAAAGGTTTTACAAAATCTCTCCCTCTAGAAAAAATGCAAATAACTTGCATAAACCGCTACATTTTTCATTTTAAAATTTTAGACATGTAAAACTTTGGGGCTTTTAAATGCTTGTAGTTTAAAATATCTTTTTGTTGTTTTTAAATATGGTTAATTTGTCATTTTTTTTCACTTTGTTTTTTCATTGCCTGTTAAAGGAAGCATTTTTTTTAAATTCTTCATTCACTAATCTTTGCCTTCTCCACTAATCTTGAAATCTTTGCTAGTACAGCCGGTATGTACGGTTTCTAACTTTTTAAAAAAAAATCAATGTTAATGAATATATAATTTAAGCTTTAAACGATCGTACTGCCATTGAAAATCAATGGATTTACAGAGTTGATTTTCATTGGGTGGGGATCTGTGCCTCTGTTCTCCCTAAGCTAGAGTCTGATCTATGAAAGGACTCTACCACCAGGGTTGTGTAATTTCTTCCTGAATATTTTCACATATGGAACTTTGTCAAAGACTTTCTGCAAATCCAAAAAAAAGTATGTTAACTCATTCATATTTATGCCCCATTATCTCCTATCAAACCAGAGTAGATTCAACTATAATCGTTACCAGCAGATATTCCCAGATGGAGACCTCAGCATAAACACAACCCCAGGGAGATGTGACTCCATGGACACATGAAAGACCATAAAGAACATCAATGAGGTTTGCTTTCCCATTCTGGGAGGATGAGACATTACTTGATAACCAAGAAACTACTGACTTGCTGGTATTTTTCCCTTTCTCCTCTTACTAATTCCATGGACTAAATATTTTAGACCCACATCTATAGCCTGATTTTATACACATGGCATAAATTTATACATAAAGTGTTCACTTGCACTGTATAATTCATCTTATACATATTCCCAGATGGAGAGTTCCTGAGAAGTCCCCCTGCTCTTTCCAAACACTGTTATCTCCAAGGCAAGTAAAGTATTGTGAGATGTCCTTGTTTCATTGGCACTGCTAGTTTCTCACAGCAGGAAAATGACATACAAACCAGGACACGGTGGGCAGTATCTGTTTCACAGAACCTTAATTGCTGTGAACAAAACTTAAGCCTTTTCCACTGCATTTCCCTCCTGGGCAGAAAGGTAGTCTTTATCTTGCCTTTGGGAGCATTGCCCCCACCAAGAGAGACTGCTCCAAGTTTGCAAGCTTTGCAGCTCATCGGAAGAGGGAATTCTTCATATCCTCTATGTCCACCATCAGGATTGACTTATCGAGGTGAGAGATCTGACCGTAGGAGGGTCAAAACTCTGACCAGAGCAAAGGAAAGCACATGAGAGAGAACCAAGGTGTGTTCTTTAATCCAAAGAAGGAAGGAAGTGAGAAAGAAAGGTAAAGATGATGTGTTGCTGGACAAATAAGCAACTAAATATATAGGAGTCAGAAGGCTTATATTATTTCAGCGTGGAAAACACCCTGACAGTCCCATGTCCTAGCAGCAGCAGCAGCAGCCAGGGAAGTTTGAAAAATTACTGTATGGCAAATGCAAGGCAAGGCAAATACTGAGCAACCATTTACTTGTTAGGTTCCTTCTTCTCCTTGACCATTACAATTTTGCACGGATGTGGTGATAACAGGCTGCCCGTCCATTTCATTAGAATATTCAAAGGAAAGTTTGTGAAAGAGTTCGAGACCTCTCCTGGCCACCACACTTATGCCTGAGAAACAGATCTTTGATTCACTTCAGAAGCAGCTGGAGGGGCTTGAAATTCGAAACTATTTCTAAGCCAATGGTATGCATGTTAGACACCTACGTGGATTGCTTGAGAAATACTAATCCATTCTGGAGAAAAAATGTACTGACACAAATGTCTCCTGTTAATTTTATGGTCAATCTGAACACCCAAAACTAAGACAAACGGAGAGCGCTTATCCTAAACAGGACACACGGTAATAGCTGACTCTTAGCATTTATCTTAAAGCCCGGCGTATCCCATGAAAAGATGGCAGACACTTTGTCTGTTTTCCAGAATACAGGGACCACGAGAAGCCTTTAAGCGAGGTGCCCCATTCCCCTAGCCCTTGGATGTTCTGCACTAACAACCTTTAGCCCACAGTTCCAGAAAAAGCCCCTAAGACAACATGTGTGCTCTCAGAAGCTTAACCTTATGTGATAAAGCAAAAAACCAAAACCCAGAACAGAATTATTCTGTGTTATGCCAAAGTCCCACGAGCTTTGGCTGCCAGTTGCCGAGGTCCTTGGCGCTAACCGTAATGTTAGCCTCCGGTTTGATCTTCTGCTAACATACATGCACTCTCCCACAGGTTCTCCTCTGGTGTGTGTATGTTCAGTCATAATTTATACTCCCCAGTCAGAGATACATCTGTTCCAGTCGTCTGGCAGTGTTTTGGACAATCTCTTTTGTGTGAACGACGTGTGCGAGATGCTCATGCTGTCAGATCTAGGTCTCTTGACACGTCCCTGGCAACGTCTGCTGAGCCGTGGGGTACCTGAGGACAGCCGCAACTATAAAGCATAACAAAGTTATGCTTTTCTAAGGTTGACCAGAGATCCAGGGATGACTGGGAAGGCTTCATGTCAGACGTCTGCCTGCATCAGACTGTATCTTCCAGACTGCTGCAGGGTCCCGGGAACTGCTGAGTATTCCCAGCCATCTGAACAGCTTTAAAACCATAGACCAGTTGGCCAATATCTAACAGATCATCGTATATCCGGAAAATTCTGCATCAGCCTGATTTATGATGGGAGTCCTGAAGAGTACATTCCTGCTGGTAAAATGATTGGTTGCACCGTGTTTTTTAAAAGAATTGGCATTGGGCAAACTCCCTTTGACCGCATAGAGTTACTCACAGAAAAGCGATTCTGAAAATTCTTCACAATAAATGGTGATTTTTGTGGCTTTAGAAAGTCACCTAGCTTGTTCTGATATACTTCCCCAGACTGGTAAAATGCACAGCCTTCACTACTTACTAAGGAAGGAAAATTAGAAAATTGAGAAAATTGATTTTCTTGTTAAATAGGTATGGTTATGAGCACTGCTGTGAGAAAGATTTTTTTCCCCCATTTGATTTGATTTGAAACAGATTTTCTTTCAGGTAAGGAAGAAAAGGTTGTTTCAAATCAAAGGAAATGCTTTGTTCTCAGATTACCTAAATCCCCTATAAACACTGGGCAATCTTGACATGAAAAGCCAGAACATTTTATTTAGAAAATACTGAAATTAATATTTTGTCATTACTAAAATCAATTTCCTATTATCTTGGTTTTCCTTTGGCCTTAATTGTTAGATCAGTTTGACCCAAATTAACAAGTCCTTTGGTTTCCTACCGTAAGTGCATTCTTAGCAAATCTATATTTCAGTGTATAATTATTACCTAACTGAAGGTACAAGAACAGCCTGTTCACAGAAGTATCTGGAGTTGCTACTGTGGTGCAGTCCCATCGCCCCAGCAGCAGACAGCCAGTCGGGGAAGGGAATTAAAACTAAGTTGTGAAGCAGACAAGATAAGCAGCAAGGAGTAGAAAGGATCTGCATGGAAAATGGGGTTAGTCTATTGATTAGGAACTCTTGACTGCACAGTCAGCAGTTTTCTCATTCCCGTTTAATATGATCAGAAATTGCATCCAGATAAGTTAATGGGAAATCACTATCTCAATCACCAAGGTGAAATATTTAAGTTCTTTGGGAAGGTGCAGAGGGACGATAATCATTAGGTAAAGAGACATAATATTGAATTTAGTTAAGAAAGATGGAATATACAAATCCAGTACAGATCTGGGCATCTTAGCTATGAAAAAACCACAATATACCATTCGCAATCATAGGGCTACCTATCAGCCGCTGACACGACGAGAAAGTGACTTTGATGGAAGTTTGGAAGAACATACGTACGTAAATCAAACCTCTGTTTCTGAAAAACATCCAGCCATTTCAGAACACTTAAGTTCTTCACATTTGCCTAGGACTAAAACACATTTCCCCCCACTAGACTCCAGAAACAGCCAACCACCTTTACAAGGACAATCATCCTCTACCACTGGCCACCCCCACCTTTTTCTTTTTACAGCTTTCTCATTTCATGTATAACTCGGGCACAAACTGAAGCGACATTGGCCCAGACAAGATTCCCGAGAAAACATAACACTCAAGTCTATTGGGATGGAGAATGATGTACAAGAGAAACATGCTAGATCCTCATCAGCTTCCAGGGTCATTTCTGCACTTTATGCAGCTCTAGGATAAACACATGAAGCAACCGTGGAAGCCCTATGGAGGAGCATTGCCGTACGATACTTTTTGTAAGGTGTCTACCTCTGACTGCTCACAAAACAGTATTAGAGAATCACATGTGCTACACCAGCTAGAAAACCCTTCGTGAGAGCACTGACCTCTGGGCAGCTCCCGAGACCCAGGACTGAGTTCAGACTCCCCACAAATCCCACACGGACTTGTGGCAATCAGGGCCACAGCTCTTTTTCAAAAGATGCTTGCTTTGAGCACCACGAAGAGTGCCCACAACATCCTCCTAGCAAGTGATGCAACACCCACTGTTATTGGGCTTCAGGTGCCATTCTCTGCAGCAGTTTGAGTGGGCTGTATGAAGGCTACACAGGCAATGACACTGGAAAATCTTGAGTCTCTGATCAGAAACTCCTCTCAGAAATTCTTCACCCAACATTTTAAGACGCCGATCACAAACAAGCAATGTCTCTTAGTCAGACTCTTCAACCATAAGTGCAATTCAGAGTCTAATCTTTCCGCAGAAAGAACAGAGAATTGATCAGTTGGTATGCTTTAGGAATCCAACTGGGTTTTTTAAAATATTATTTTATTTTTGAAAAATGGAAATCCAGTGTATTTAAGAATACTGACTTACTAATTAAGCTGCTAATCTTGTTTCTGTTCTTAATCATAAAAACCCCAGAAATAGGAGAGAGAAGTCTGTGCTTAGGTACACTGGTGCAGGCACATTAAGAAATTATGCAGAAAGAAATCCTTCAGAAAACAGTCACAAAGCAAAAAAAAAAAAAAGAATATTCTTTCTAGCACTGAAATGAAAGCTAATGAGCCCTCCCTCATGCAAACAAGACTGAATTCTGTCCATATTGTAAAAATGCAACATGTCCTCCACCTAAAACGTGAGCAGAGAGCGAGTTAGCTGGTTACCCAGTACTACCAGGTACTACTGTCCGTCCCTAAAACAGCAACAGCAGAAGCACATCTCAACTGGATGCAGCAGCATTTGCCAAACTGTGCTGTCTGGTATCTTGAAGACATCCCTTCTAGAAAGATGACTTTAGAACTGGTGTGACAGCGGTAGCTTTTAATATGATGCCATTAACATCTTCTGAGCAGTATCAACCTTGCTCAAAGGCAGCAGAGTCTTCAGGACAAGCCTGCGTCTTTTCTAAAACGTACATCAACACCAGTCTGTGAAGAAACTAGTGTTTATAAAGGGTTTAAATGAGGAGTGCCAAACCTGATGGAGCAGCATGGAAACATAAAAGAAAGGTACGGCTGGGTTCTTTCATGCTGGGAGGAGGGGAGAAGAGACGGAAGGTGAAAAGGAGGACAGTGAATTTCAAAAGCGATGCTATCGTATACAGGAGCCATGAAATATTACTTTGGGAAAGGCAAAGAAAATTAAAGGCCAGCTGCATTCTTGGAAGATCCAGCAATAAAACAAGCCAAGAGATTCTGTACCCTGGCTGATGAAGCAACTGAAAATGCCTTGAAATGCAGCTTGTGCACAGATTGCTAAAGGAAGCTCAGGAAGCTCTGATTCTTTGTTTTCCTTTTTCAAAGAAATCATCCAACCTCCTTCCACTCCACTAATCCCATCCCAAGGAAATCACTCTATTTTCTAAATTGATCTATGTTTAGTATAAACAAATTCTGTGTGCCACTATCTTCAGAAGTCGACTGCAGTTTGTCCTTGTTGTAGCCACTTTATATTTTCATGAAGAAACAGAACAAAGAAGAATTTTTTTTCATGCTCTTCATTTCGATAAAAAAAAACAAAAGAAAAAAAACCCACCCAAAAACTATTTTTCCTTTCTGCCACATGAGTCTTGAACACAAACTAAGACACACTCCTCCCCAGCTTCCACCATTGCAAAAGTTAGAAAACAAGGGGGACACATGGGAAGCGTGAATATCTGAAAGATCATAGGACACATTTCATTCAGTATCCCCCTTTCCCTCAAGCGTTTATCACCTCTCAGAGATGCATCTAACTCAAAGCCATTAAATGTTTCTAACTACCAGAACTGTCACTCATTCTTAACACATTAGCACACAGGTGTTTTTTTTAACAACTCCTGATGTACATAATTTCATTTGTGATGCACACTTTCATTTTTATTTTAAATTCTAAATTATTTCCAAGTAAAGATCTGAAGGGTTATCTTTCACCTGTGGATTTTTAAAAAATTATGTTTATTTTTTAAAAAGTCAGGTGAACAGCTGGAGTATAACTCAAACACCAAAGAAAACCAAACCCGAAAAACCCAAACCAACAGCTAAATACTAATAATTAGTGCAGGGAATGGCTTATGCATTCCTTATTAGTGAAACATGCCCTCCTGTCCCACTCCACCCCCCAAAATGAAGAATTTTCTACTTTTAAACAGATAAATCAGAACTGTCATTTATGTAATAGCAACTCTGCAAACCAGAATACCTTTCACTTACATCTCTGGATTTGCTGCCTTTTGTTTAATAATGTAACCCCCCCCCGACTGTTAACAGATAACATGCAGATTTGTAAGTTACCATTAATGGCTCAGTAGTCCTATTCAATAAGAAAGGGTTTGCATATCTGAAAAACCTGTTGCCTTTAAAAATGAATAAAATTAGTAACACAGTAATCTTCAGTGCATGGCATTTGCTTAAAATTATATATGGGCCCGATCAAGGCAACTCTGTACTCACACGAACAGTCCTGTTCAAGTAACCAGCATCACTTGCAGAAGTAATATCCCGTAGTTTGCATTTTAAGTTAAGGCACCTTAATTTGGTTGGTTGGTTGTAGAATTGATAACTGCTACACCTTTTGGTTTATGCCTGCTGGAACACTTCTGCTAAATTCATAAGCTTCAGACTTCTTTAATAACAACTTGTAATTAAAAGAACACAGACAACCTTTTCCTCAGTAAATGTTTTACCCCGTCACTTGGAGATCAATTTGGGAGTCACTTTACTGTGTAGCTTTTGTCAAAGCCTTTTTTTCCCCCTAAAACAATAATCCAATAAAACGAAATGAAAACAAGAAACAAAACCACTATTTCATGCCTTGACAACTGTATTTTTCCACTTCCAGCAATAACTTGAATTTCTGCTTTTAAACTCACTTAGGAAAAACCATCATCATAAAATGCATACTGCTCAGGACACTTTAACTACTTAATTAGCTACTAAAACCCTGCGAAGGAGCTGACGTTGGATTAGAAGAGAAGCAAAATGAGCCAAACTCCACGCATCCCCCACCCTCTTACTCACAAGCGTTAGCGTAAGCCCTTACCTGCTGGGTAACGTTCGATAACTGGCCAGTTGTCCACCTGTAATGTGGCATTGCCACCACTTCTTGTGAAACGTACTACGTGGTATTTTCCATCATTAATGATTGCGTTGATCTCTTCAATAGAGATGTCATCAGTTCCAACATTAAATTTAACTCCAATTTTTCCCTGGTGCTGCATATTAAATAAAAAAAAATTAAAAAAAAAAAAAAAAGGAAGAAGAAAAAGAAGAACTAATTAAGAGTTGTTTTATCAAGAAATAGAGACAGTGTGTCATACAGGGGAAGATTTCTAACAACATCTTCCCTCCTCAGATGTAACTTCTGAAGGCTTGCATGTGGCAGTGACAAGCCTCCCGACAGCTCAGTAAGTCCGGGATGTCTCTTTGATGGATAATTGATATTCCAAATGAGTTATTTCACCAGATTGAGTTCTCTCCTTTTCCAAGAGCTTCAGACCAAGATGAGGAGGGAGGAAGGAGGAGGAAAGCTCAGCGTTTCTTTCTGTGTCCCCTCCCTCACCTCCATGAGGATTAAACACCGTTTTCCCATTTAGGCTTTCAAAACGGAAAGCCTTGCAGCGTCACTTGGAAGAGGTACAAGGATTTGCCGGCTATGAAAGCCAAGGCCCAGCCCTGCAACTCCTTTCCCCAAGCCTCATTCACACTCAGAGTCTTCACAAAGGATAACAAAGGAGGAAACCTTTTCCTTCCTAACGGAGAGGTTTTTTGCATCGCACTGTAGCAGCTCTGGATCATTAAGACAAGAACAGACCAGCTGACTAACAAGGACTTTTCTGATCAGAGCCAGAGAAAGGCATTTGTGACACAGGGACAGCACCTTGTTCCCACTAAGGACCAAGGCTCTGATTTATTTTTGCTGGGATTTGCCTGTAAACTCCTGTGCCTGAGCGCACCCAGGGCTAAGGGGACTTCCCACGCATGTTCACAGTCAGTACCAAGGCTGCAGATTTTCCAGATGATTGCGATATTGGCACATTTTCATTTTCATTGTCTTTTAATTATTAAGATGTTCACTCTAATGGGACATTTACATTTTAACAAAGTCCTTTAATGTCTATTAAAAGTTTAACTTAACGACTTCATGATTTTTTTTCTCCCATAAAATCAATTCTATTGAATAAGGATATTTATTAAATTGAGGAGGAAAAAAAAAAAAAGCACTGCACAGTATGAGATTAGGGGTTTGTGCATAAGAAGTGGCAATTCTATGTGAAATTTCATGTCATTAGTACGGGCACATCCTTCTTAAAAGTTAAAAAACTTCTCAAAGTTTTTACACTACCAGATGAAACACAATGAAACATTTCACTTTGTACCTCTTGGTCATTCACATCAATCTTTCCAGAACCAGCTTCATCTCTCCCGCATAGCTTTTGTGTTTGCTCCCTCTTTCTCTTACTACCCTGGCACCACTCCCTGTAGTAAGCGTATCCTGCAGCTCCTTGTCTCTGGAAGCCTCCCAAGTGAAGAAATCGGGAGTTCTTCCACTTTCTTTTGTTCTCTTTTTAAATACCGACTTCATTTTCCGCTAGTGCTTGCATATTCCAGTTACACAGCTGAGCAGCTGCTGAACACCTCTGGAGCAAGTCCCTCAACGTTTTGGCACTACCCTATGACCTCTTTCCCTACACGATCTTTTTTAAAACACTAAAAGGACCATTCCCTGCCGAGATTTGCAGAATAACTCTGAAAAGCAGGGTTTTTAAAAATTTGCTCAGTTCCTTAAATAATGTTCTAAACATTCCTCTTTTTTTCCTTGCAGATATTTTTGACATTTCTCTGTTGGCTGGTCCTACTTTTCCATGCCAACAGTAAGGGATCCACCTCACCCTCCCTCACCTTCTCTTGCCTCTCGTATGAGCTGCAGAGCAACCTCTCAGTTATCCTGGGAGAGTAACTGTAGCTCCATTTTATTTCAACCGGTTCAACGATGACTCAGATTAGATTTCACCCATTTTCTCCCACGGATGCAATACCGTGTTTGCTTCACCTGTTTCATTCATATGCTTACTTTCTTTATAAAGAAATGTATACAAAGAAATATAATATTGTCCTGGCTCTCAAGCAATCTCCTCTTTTACTGATTTATGAAATGCAGGAAACCAGCACGTAACGATAACACCATATACACCTTTTCATAGTACTTTAAAGAAATCAAAGTCTTTGAGGATTAAAAAAAGCTGACTTATTTTATGGCGATTCATAATTTTACTATCCATAACCTACGCTTCACATACCTGCTTTCCCATTTGCTATATAGATGTATATACATACATTATATTAGATCAAAAAATGACAAGGAAAAAAAGCACCTTTGAGTGAATAGGACAGGTGCAGGCAAAATGAAGTTGCATAAAAGGACAATATATTGGCACGTTTTCCAAAAATAAGAGAATGTGGTGCTGCAATGGTTACCAAGTACCCATTTGCAAATGGCCAGGTATTGGCAAGTGAGATGAATGCTTTATGGACGGGAAGGCAGACCTGACTTAAGGCAAATATACATTTGAGTGAAAAAAAAGCAAGTTTCCCTGACTTCCTGACATTTGTACAGAAGTAGTGTGCACAAACACCAAGCACGCAGCTGCAATAGCAAAATATAGCACCCTAGTAGTCGATAACATACTATCGTGATTTTTTTTGGCTGTATTTCTAATGCATTTGTGTAGCTGAGAACATGAAAAACTCCATATTTAAGGGATGTGTTTCATTTTTTCACACTTCTTCGGCACCTGTGGGCATTTATTTAACCTCCCATAAAACAAGGAAGCAAATCTGGGTTTCGAGTTTAAATCTGCCTTATTATTATATCCATATTTAAGTTTGACTTCTGAATCTCACGCTAAACATGATATGGACTACAACCCCATGGTGCACAGCCCTTCAGAACTGCAAAATGAAGTTTGATGCAAAGACCTGACAGTACACAGGCCCAGACAGATGACGACACTACCACAAAGCAGTAAGTCACTACGTATCAGCTGAGCTGCAATAAGCACCTCTGTACCTAGATAGCGGGTTTTTTAAGCCCTTGCATAATCACGCAGTGGTTTGACTCACTGTACTCCTCCTTCACTGCAAGATAACGTAAGTCACATTATTTTTCATTTGTCATTGGGTAAGACAGTGTGCACGTACAGGTATTGAGAACCAGCTGATACACAGTAACCTGTTGAGATAACCTGATCTCATCCCTCATCCCTCTGGTGCTTCATAGAATGGGCCTGTGGCCCGTTAGAAAGAACGGCTTTTTTTATTTTTCCTTCTTTTTGGAGCAACATGGTAGTGCAGCAGGGGAAGAGACTGCTAAAACTGAAACATGCTGAATGACTATTTCCACTTTGCCAGCCTCAGTTGCATAATGCAGTAGTAGAAATTTTTCCTTTATCACTTGTTTATTCATAATAATCTTAAAGTCATTCTTCCTATCAGAAACAGCCTCAGACAAATGCTGAATGAGAGGTTCCCTCTTCAGCGTCGTGATGATGGGCACTATAGAAATGTCTGCGCACTACTAAGCACCGTGATAAGTCAACATTACTGTTGAATGATGTTATCTTTGCCTGTGACCTGAAACAGCACAGCATTTCAAGCTCATATTTCTAGGAGGTTATGTTTGCCCACTAGCAAGGGTGATAATTTCAGAGTTTTCCTAGTAAAAATCAGCTCTGTACACTGGGCGTATAGAAGTCACTGTGATGTTTACAGTTCTTAGCCTGTGTTTTACTTTTCTCAATCTCACCCACTTGTGAGAGAACATAGCAATGAAATAAATTCCTTTCCCTACCGTACCTTTATCCAGTCTGAACTGAGAAGGCCACCATAAGAGAGTGGAGACACATAGGAGATGGGAGAGTCTCCAATATTATTTCCAAGAGAGGCCGGAAGAGCAGACACACCTTCAGGAGAAGAGTGAAGCATTTCAAGATGTAGCGTTAAATGTTGTTCTCTGTCTCTGGACGTGTTTTGGAACTTCAAATCAGAAGATGCTACAAATACTGCTGCAACCATCACGTCACCACCACCGCTCCCTGGGACAAAGCAGCTCAGGGACCTCTGATTCACCTATGGAAAAGCTACGCGATGCTCTGAGCAACAACCAGCAGCTCTTCAGAAGAGCTAAACTCCTGGTTTGCAGATGCTTTGGCCATGTAGCCCTCCTGTTTCTGAGGCCAGGGTGACTTTCTCTCCACAGCACCCACATAGGCAGATAAGCTTATTTGGCGTTCCCTAAAGTACGCGTTACCGCAATGTGCAATGTAGGCTTTGCCTACGGTTTAACCTCTGCTGTCCGGCCACTTGTAGGAATCCAAGCTCACAGGGTAAGGACAAATATGTTAATGGCTTCAAAGCAGTTGGATAAAAGCCTGAGATATACAGGTTTAGTTCCAATCCCACATTCCTAATGTGCTCTGAAATGCCAGGAGTTTTGATTGCTCAGACAGTATAGGTGTGTGCGCGTGCATGTGTGTGTACATTTTGTCTCCAAAAGCACTGGCAGCTACTATTGTAATCTAGCAACTCCAGTAGAATATTTTCAAGCATGTTTCATGAATCGTGTACTCTAAATACTTCTACCTTGGCTTTAATAGGCCTTTTCTGCTTCTGATGAAGCACCGAGAATGCTGATGAACTGGAGAACCAAGCAAGAAACGCAAAATGCAAATCAAGCCAGCGGCTGACAGTGCAATTTATTCCCTGTTGGACCCTAGTTCAGTGCTACTGATCTGCCAACTCCAAATGCAGTAAAACCTATGCTAGTATAAAATATATATCTATATCTCTCCAGAATAATGATATTTCCTATAGCATCAGCAAGGTTTTACTGCTCTCTGTAGTAATAATTCTGGAATCAAACGGGATCGTGCGCAAATTTGGCACAACAGTAGTTTTAGAAGAGACCACAGACAACCTAAGCTCATAATACTTACAACCTTTAACTACTTCCAAAGAAAAGTAATAATACTGTGACTCCCACAGGTGAACAAACGGAGAAAAAAAACCACTCAAGCGTGCCAGCTTGCATCTTATAGTGTCAGTCCCCGAGGCACAACTTTCTGGTGAATGTGATAACAAAGTCTAAGAACTAACTGATGGTTTACTTTGATTTTATTGAAGAAAACATTTTTTGAGTTTTCTTAATAGGAGATCATTTTCACTCAAATGTAACCGGAAACTAATATTCTATATTATAGAAATGTATGCAAAATAATTAATTTCTGGTTTTCTGAAGCTTGTAAGGGAATGCATATCTGAAAATAGTACTGTGTGCTTCAGGAAGTGAGAGGAGGAATATATAATGGAGAGAAGATACATTTGACCTCCAAGATTAATTGAGTAACTATGTATATTTTAGTCTAATAATCCATCAATATTTCTTATTACCATCTAGTATCTTCTGAGGAAAGCCCTGGGAAAGGCATAGAAAATATAACACATCTGGGAAGAGTTCTTTGAATGGATGCATCTTTTATATTCCAGTGAAAGAACTTCACTTCCTGGATGTTTTGTCATATTTTTTTGTTACTGCTTTTCTCTAGGAAAAGCGATAAAATATTTAACCTAATATTTACCAAGAGCAATCAAATCTTTTACATTGTAGTCAACTGCAGGACAACACACCATAGGAACAGACATTCTCCTGTCAACCCTCATCTTTAGTACTTATAGTCAGGTTCCGTCTCCCTTCATGAATTCAGAAAGGTGACTATTTTCAGGGATAGATTATAGCTCTCAGTCTATCAGTGTTTGACATACTATAGAAAATATAGGAGGGGCTTGGAAACTCTATCAGAGAGCTAGCGGACAAAGTTACCAGGCAGAGGTAGGCACTTCAAGGAAGGAAGCAAAGGCTGATGTCTGTCTGATAGGGTGCATCCACCTTGTATTCAGTCTTTGACAGACTGGCATCTGACAAGTGTGAGACTGTTTGGTTTCTCTTTCTTTTCCCAAAAGCTGGAAATACATATCTACTGTGGAGAAGGAGTCAAAAAAAGGAAAAGCACAACAAACCCGACTTCTCCCTTTCCTGGTTGCCTAATAAGGATACTGTGCTATTCCCCGTGTTCCTTCTCGACAGTTCTCACCGTTTATTTGCAACTTCTGTGATGTTTGCTTATTTCTTAAATCCACAGCTCTCTAGACCACAGCTTATGAGAAAATCCCACGTTGCATTTTAAACCAAACTCCTAGTTCTGATAATTGTGCGTAAAAGCTTAAAACCCAAAGCCTTGGGAGGCTACTGCATTGGCAGACTAATGGAAAGAACTGAAAATCATGTTAAATCCCACGATTTTAAACTAAATGCTTGATTTTTTTCAGCTAAATGTGTGACGCTCTGTGCAAGTGACACTGATTTCATTACCCGTGTATCAAATCAGAGCAACATGCAGCAAAGTGGGCTTCATCTCAGTCCGGTCTCCCAGTAATTTTGACTGCTTCTCCTTCATCACTGGACCCGTTTCCAGAAAGATTTGTTCTCCTTTACTTGAGTCTCAGCCTCCTGGTCCCCAAGACAGTGGGACTGGAGGGATGAACTGACAATACTTACTTCCAAAATGCTCTATAAGACTTTATCTACAGCTGACTAGACTTTCTGAGCCTCCAGTAACACAGGAAGTTTTTCCGTGACTTGAAGGGTATCACGGCTTGGGACTCCAAATGTAACCTGTGGATTCCAGCGAGAAGCGCGGTCAGGTCTGTGGTATCCATTTGCACACATTGATTTGAAATGCGATCCCGGCAACTAAATGCTGCCTAACACTGCGCTAAGCCACTATTCATACTATTCAGAGAGGAAAAATATTGTCTGCAGAGCCAGAAATGTTACCAGTATTTCCTGCAGCACTGGTGCATGCTCACTCAAGTGCAAACCCAAGCACACCTTTCTCATCTACACCAAGAGCCTTCCAGAGACAGCACAAGGCACTTGCAAAGCAGATCTATAGTCATAAATGTACAGCCACAAACCTCTTTTTCCTCCCCTAATTTTGGCTCCTCAATCAGTTGTTTCATGGATTGTCTTAAAGAGAGATGGGGAGCGAATTTGCAACATAATTTGCTCTCACGTTTTACTCGGAAGCTCTGTAAGACCATTTCATAAACCTTTAAATGACCCCAGTTGCATGCCATTAAGTTATCTAGATTTTCTAAACTAATACAGAAATAATAAAAATTCATTGTTCACCAGATGCCCCTGGTTCACACATAAGAAATAGCGCTGTCACTGTAACAATATTATGTATGCAAATACATACAGATGCTACCAGAGCTACTGCACTCTTAAATGTTGTTCGATAAAAATTAAGCAGCTTCTAGCCTTAAACCGGTGACCCTCAAAAGAGGTAAGTGAAATATGGGCCCGGCATCACACTAATTTACAACTGAGGCGTACCTGAAAGAAAAAGCTAAGTGGTTCACTATGTGGAAGAAGTGACACATGACTTAAACCAATTTTTTTTTAATGTCACAAAATGCCACATATGCAACCACAGAACAAAAAGCCCGGAAAGAAGGTATCTCAGAAGTGTTCGCTGCCCCAGCGTTTCAGGGCAGGAAGCACCTACTCTTTACTACTATGAAATAATGCCTTGTATCACTTTCTGCTTTAAAATAATTGTCCTCACAGTCTGCTTTAAGTGTTGTTATAGCAATTCGATTTATACATAAAGCTCAGCAAGCAGAAAATGCAGAAATATTAATAAATCTACAATTCCGACACTTCAGCCCTCAGACTGCAGTTTTCCCATTTAGTTTTAAACATTATAATTCTCACTGCTATATATCATAGCTGTATTTCAAGTTACTCTGATGATGAATTACTGAGACCATACCATTACCCTAACAACGAGCCCCCCAAAATGCAATAGTTATGGAAGACATATGGTGTACAGCCCACAGCAGCAGCATACTGCATCTCATTATCCACTCAGCATCATTACTGCAGTACACAAAATTAAATTTTTCTGAGAATATAGGCAGTAAAGAACAAATTAAGTAGTCAGCCCTTAACGTGGTACTTCTGTCAAAACAGCATGTCGCACAGAAATGTCTTGACCTTGCTAGTGTCTCACCAAGGATTCCCGGTTGCGGTGAGATGGTGTGGATGGGTCAAAGAGACTACAGAAGCTGTTATACCAAACAGAGCTTAATTTGAAGGAAAAGAAAGTGTTTTAACTGCTGGCCAAGGTAACTAGCATGCCTTGACTTTGCTCTGACACACTTATTTTCCATACAGGCAGACACCTTGGAGCTTGTGTACCCAAAATACAGCATGCCCAGCCTGAGGAATGGCATACTCATGGGGAGTATCCCGCTACTCAAAACCAGCGAACACTGGCCCTCCCCACACGTGTATCAACACGTGTTTCCAGATGAGCACAGCGAGATTTGAAAATTAGGCTTGCTTTCCACTTTTTTTATAGTGTTTTTATACAGAGATTATTAAAATAGTGTTCCTGGGACTAGATACAGTCGTTCAAAAGTGTAAAAATCCCCCTAGAAAAAAACCAAACGAGCAACATCTTGATATCGGTACAATCTAATCCACACTGGAAATTGTGCTGGTTTAAGGGTATTGATTTCTGTGCTTAGAAAAGCTTCACAGAACTCCTCTGATAATTTGCGTGTCTGAAACAAATCCAAAGTCAGAGTCGGTAGGAGGTATAACTGGGACCAGAAGTGAAAAATCAGCAAATTCTCAAGCAGGCTTTCATGCTAAATGATTAATAGCCATATGATCAATGCGCATGCTCATGAAAACACAAGTAATAAGTTTTTGAGAATCTGGGTCAAAGGGCTTTTCATATTAAAAACCTCTACGGAATTATTAAAAACAAAAAATGGTATTAGACACCCAACTCCTGTTGAGCTTTAATGAAAACTGAACTCCTACCTGCTATTCATGCCTTTGATAAGTTTTCCTTTAATATTAACAACAATCTTTAATATTTCCAGATGCCTACCACAAACACTGGGACAAAGTGCTTTTTAAACACTGTTGAAATGCAGACTGCATTCTTTTATTGTTCTGATCGCCTGTATATAAATGTATTTCCAGAATTGTCTCCTAACCCTTCTTCTCTTCCTTTGGAGTCTCCAGTTGGAAACAACCTGTTCCTAATTCATCTTGGCTCCTTCCTAATTCACTCGTTATTGAAATGGACTTACATGAAAGCAAACTGAAAGGAAAGAAAACCAACCAACAAACCAGCCCACAGAGTAATTTAAAAGCCGTGCACCTGAGTAGCGGACCTAGATGAATATTTTTACCTCCTATCTGTAAAATGAAGCAAACATGATATTCTCATGTCAGAAACTTGTCTGTCTGAAACAATTCGTATCTGCAAAGTAGTTAAGCAGAAGTAAAACAACAAAACCCCAACCAACCAACCAAAGAAATAGATTACTGGTCTACCAGACAAAAGTACAACTGAAAAGACCTCACACAAGGAAACACAGCTATGCTGTTACCAGACAGCAGAGCTACAGCATGCCACGGCTTGGGCTTGGGCTCCCTGCACAAAGGCAAGTTCTGGTTGTTGTCCCATTTTCTGAACAGTCCTATCATTTCTGTTGCCAGCTTGCTTTCTCTTATCATCAAGTGTAGAGTCATCCTATGACAAGCTTTAATACCATGTATATTTTTCTCAATGGTAGTAGTTTCCTTTATCTTACCTTTCTTCATCTTGAAGATGTTTCAGCATCAAACCCAATTTGACAATTTCTCTGCGTGCTGTGCTGAGATACGCAGTGCGGAGCAGCCTATTATCAATGCTACAACAGAGGATCTCACTTCTTTTGATCACTTAATGCTGCAGAGCATGTAAAAATTCTTACAGTGAATACATGTAGCACATGAAGTGATCAAACAGCGTTAGTTGACTGGACTGTGAAATCCAATGGGTAGCTGGAAGGAGAAAGCAAAATGTGATAGCTACCTCTACGTTCTCCTCTGCTACTGCTGCTAACAGCCCCCAAGGTTCGAACGACATTGTTTTGGCATCTTAAAAAAACCCAAACCGAAACAAAAAACCACCCTGTGGAAGAGAAATGCCACAAAGTAATGAAAGGGCTATGTACAGAAAATCATTAGTGCTTGTGAACAGCTTCTACAGGGAGGAAATCTCGGAAGGAAGCATTGCAAAATAGCACAAGCACCTTCAACAATATGCTCTTCAAAATGGGAGAAGCTTGCAAATAAACTTAGTTGTATTCAGAAGAAACCTGCCAGATACTTGAAAAGGCTAACCCCAATCAAATCAGACAAAATCAAAACAGAAGTTAACCCACAGCAAGGGCTTTGCGTATAACAGAGTTCAATACTGTCAGGCTCTGAATGCCTCTCTGAAGCAGGGAACAATCATGAATGTTGTTGTCTTCACTGCAATGATCAGCATCAGGCTTGAATAATGTCCAAATATATTATTTGTGCTCATGAACTCAATGGTATTTAAAAAATTCCCTAACAGTATACACAAATACTTGCTATAGAACATGAAGCCCAACAGCCATTAAAAACCAAAATTGCAAAATGTGTGATTATCTTCAAACTGCACAGGGGAATGGAACAACGTCATCCTTTTAGTTACAAATTCTTCACTCCTTATGTACTTTACAGGAGACTTCTACTACTCTTGGAAATTACCACTTTGCAAATGGGGTCCGTTAGGCAACCAACAATCAACTTTTTAGGGCATTATTCTAACCTCACTGTTAGCGTACTCCGGATTTCTGCCCTTCGTGCATTTACGTTCTTCTTTTTGTGTTTTTTTATATACCTGGCAGATATTTACCTCTCAAAGTTAAAAGTCAGAAGTAACTCCAGCGAAGTCAAGGCCACTTTAGAAATAGCAACATGGTAAAACCAGGGCATCTCTCATTAGAGTTACTTGTCACTTCTGCAGAGCTTCTGCCTCTTACCACTCTTCTCATATATTATAGCATGGAAGAGATGTGATCGTAAAATATTTGACAGACAGCTGATGCAAATAATGTAAATAATGTGCTTTCGCTATTTTTATTAAAATTCTGGCTTTACTGAGATCAAGGTTTTCCTAGAAAAAGCCTAGTAGAAACCAGACATGTAACTTTTCATTTTCATACTCCTACAGCTTTGATGTTAGCGAGAGACTATTTGAAAAGGAAAAAAACCAAAAGTGAGGGCGCAGGACTTCACACACCAGAAGACCCCCACAATAAATAGTTACCCTACAAATACATCCCCTCCCCATAGCTCAGCCACCCCAAAATGCAACCTAGCTGGCTGGACTGTCTCTGCCTTGCGACATGTAAATCTTTGATTACTTGAAGGCTGTGAATAGCTTTGCTGCTATTTGGTCAGCTAAACCTTTGCAAATATATCGGGGTGGCAGGGAAGAGAGTGGGCATCTCTGAAAAAGAAGGGGAAAAAAAAAAAAAAGCTGTAGAGAGTGACTGGGAAGGGAATTCACGGACCTGTTGGACCAAGTCCCACTCCTAAGACTTCCTAAAAACATAGCGGGGGGGGGGAACTCTGCATCTTAAATAGCCTTCTGAGGGGAGCTTATGTTTGAAGTGCCTTGTACTCTGCAGCAGATAACCCAATGTCTCGCTGACTTTGCTGGCATCACAGAGGTGAGGTTTCCACATGGGTGAACTAACCACTTTTGAGCAATTTCTTCAAGAGCATTAGACTCAAAATGGCTTTTGTATAGCACCGGGCAAGGTAGGTGTGCGCGCATACGTGTGTGGCTGTGCACACATACGGCCTTTCAAACATTCCTCTGTACTAAATGTGCTAACTTTAGGGCTATAAAAAGCAAACCTTATTTCTTTTTCTTCTCTTACTTTTCCAAATTGTGCTTTGCCCACAAATAGTCTCATTAAGCCGTAGTATCATTAGAGGACATCATGCACAAATCTTTGTCACCTGAAGTGAAGCTATCTTCTTGCCACTTCTGCTTTGCCTGTGCAATTGCTAACAGATTTCTTGGCTCGTTTACCATTGCAAAGGGCACTTAAGATTGACAGATCTTGCCCATAAGCATTCTCCCATTTCCTCTTTCAGCTCCCTCATCCCGGGGACTGCTCAGGCAGAGCACCTTGCAAGCGCTGCGCCCATCCTGCTGCGAAGAAATTCCACGAACTCCAGCATACGGAACGTGCCACAAACAAGCAATCCATCGGAGTGCCTTCTTACATTACAGGAGGACTTACTTTGCCTCCCAGATAACTATAATTATTTTCTGTGCTGCATCCCACACTTAGAAACAAAACCTGACATAGAGACAGGGACTGACAATCAAACCCTTTCCCCTTCTTTCACCAATACAAATACATCACAATCTATTTATGTATGCAGATGCCTCTGTGCGTGTATGCTTGTATATCTATGTGGTTTATGTACGCATACCTGTATAGATGAATGACAAGGTGAGACAGAACATCCTGCTGCACACACTCCATATAGAGGGATAAGAATACAAACCAACATAATGAATATATGCCATTGCTGCTTAGGGAAAGGTGTTCAGGTGCTAAGGTGATGAGCAGAGTAGGACAACCATGGTCAACTGGATTCCATGGGAACGATAATATTAAGTAATAACATTTGTAATCACCTCAAGGCCGAGATAGGCGACATGCTTTCTTTCTTTATGAGCAACGAATAACGGAAGGGTGAGTTTTGTAGAAGATGTACGTTCTTGAGCTTGGCAGTTTTGTTCTTTGACTAATTTAACTAACGCTGTTCTAATTTAAAATGTCTTCACTGTATCAGTTTCAGTGCTGATGGATGCTGGCCTCCTGCAGAATACTATCAATTAAGAAGCTTATTCCAACCATAAAAATAAAATAATGCTCTGTTTATTGTTAACAGAGAGACTAAACTATAATAAGGATTCCTGATTAATTACTTATCAAGGAGAATTGACCTTAATTAGGGTCAACTTCTATGGCAGACAGCTTAATTTATTCTTTAATTTCCGTGTGTGAACACATTTCTCTCTACAGAACAACTGATTCACAGCTCAATTCAAACTCTTCAATTGTATTTTTATTTTTTAAAGGAAAAAGAAATAAAAATGGTATCTTTTGAAACCAGTATATCTGTTCAGAGTAAGACCCGATTGCCTTAAGTGACTAAAATTAATGTTTCCTGGTTTTTTACTCCTGTTAAGCTGCCAAAACAATTCTCACAGAGCTAGAACTACTAGTGGGATCTGAGCAATTCTCAGACCCTCCAATATCCTTAAACTACCTAGTTCTGGTGCCGATACCAGTGCAAGAGTGGGGTGCATTTCCAGACAGGTAAATATTCAGACAGTCAGCCTATGCTGCATTATCCCGTCAGTGCCCTTCTCCCACTGTTTGAGTGGAACACTTTTAAAGCAGCTTGGCTATGTTGACACAGCTAATTGTCATGCCTTTGACTGAAGCACAGACAGCTCTTTAACTTCGTCCTCTGCAGATGTAACAAGTCAGAAGCAGTAAACTAGAATACTGTGCAATGTGCCCACTTAATAAAATACCTAGGGGTGTGCATGTCCCACCGTCATTAATGAGACTGATATATAGCACAGACAACCCCAGGTATGCATATATGAGGAGCAGCTGTGGCATTAGAGAAAAATCAGGCTGCCAAGCCTATCTAAGAAGTTGGGTAAATACACAGGAAATCTTGTGCTGAGATGTGTGCTGTCACAGCTAGATGTCTATCTACACATACCCCAAGGGAAGGTAGCTGGATTCTGTTGCTTCTCATGTATCCTCATAATTATTTCCAAAAGATTAATTTCTTTCAAAAAAAAAAAAAATAGTATCTCCCCATCTGACACAGAGCTCAAATGGAGCATTTGGGAAGGTACACAGATTCACTGTTTGAAACTACAAAACTCTCACTGCTTACTATATTTACCTTTCTGTACTTACTAGTATTGGTATCAAGTAAGAAAAGGTTCTAGCTTGACTCTTAGTAATTGGGATGGATAATAATAGGAAAAAAAATAGATGTGTTTTCCATGTGAACAGTTGTTTTGTTCTAGAAATTAATGAAATGCAATATGAGGCTTCGTGATGCAACTCATGCAGAGATGACCTACGATCCACTAGAGGGTTGCTTTGAGAACTTTATATAAAAATAAATAAATGGGGGGTAAAAAATCCATAACCAACTATAAAGCACTTAATACTTTCACAGTTTTCTAATAAAGGAATGTACTCAAAACCTAATACATTGAGGTAAACCTTCCATATCCAGCATCTCACTTCTTTGTCATTACTATCCCTGTTGGGCAATGGACTTAAGGTTTGTTGCATACAGAAACAAATAAAAAGTGTCGGGAGCAGCACAGTCAGAGTGGCCTTTAATTTGTAATCTCAGATTTTTTTTTCTGGCCATTTATAATCTGCTGATTATAAATCTACAATATGAGCTAGATTCCAATTACTACTGAAAACCCGTTAAATCATGCTTACAGCCTAAAAAAGCCATTAAACCAAACACACACACAATCCCCCCCCCCCCCAGTCAGATCTTAACTCAGAAGGATTTAGACCTGCTTTAGGAAACACCATACCCTTATCCCACACTGTGTCCTTGCAGGCTGGAGTACTTGCCACTCCAGCAAGTCCAGGCGTTCCCACTCGGCTATTCCCACCACCAGCCTCCACAACCATTCCAAACGCAGAAGTAGATCTTTAAATGCTGCTTCTATACAGCCACCCGCTCCCTGCTCCGTGGATTTCCTGGCCAAGCTGAAGTTTTCAGGTTTCCTTGGGTCCGCTTTCCATGGCACAGCCTGACAAAACAGTGACCCCCCCTCCCCATCTCCCTTGCTCCTGGAGAAAAAGCCATATAAAAAGGAACCGTAACATGAAGGGTCGGGTCAGCAGAGCGTGACGGTGACTTCGGGCATCTTTGAAAACACATTAATGATTAAAATATCACCACACTACAGTGTTGCAACAGTCTCCACACAGCCTGGTCCTAAAGAGGTTTCCTATGAGTCAGTGGCATTGAGATTATGAAATTAAGGCTTGCTCTCTACTTGCCCCCCTTCTTTCCTGTGTATCTTGTAATCCATGTACTGTCCCCTCACCCCCTAAAGCACCTCCAAACATATTTTCCAAAGAGAATATGATAAAACACATGGACATAAAAAGTACTATGCATAACCACTGTTCTTCTCTCCCCCTTGGGCAATCCTTTGAGGGCTATCATTGTTGGTAATAATTTGCTTTGCTTTAAAAAGCAAATAAGTGCGAAACAGCAAATGCAAACATGGAGAAAATACTGCAGAAACACCTACTGAATGATTGTGGAGGCTTCTAAAGTCATCTTATATTATGTAGACTTAGAAGAACAATTCAGTGTAGGTATTGGCTGCAAAAAAGGTATTTTATACCTTCTTGCTACCACCAGAATAGCTTCAGCAAACAGTTCTAACCAAGCCAGTGAGCCAAATCATAAAGCTTCAGGCAGTCATGAAAAACTATTGATTTTTTTTTTTTAAACCTTTCTTCAGCTGTAAATTTCTATTGATATGTGACAAAAATGTGCAAGTGGCATTTGCTAGTATAGCCATTGTGGGAAAAGCCAAGATTGCACCTTCTCTGGTTAAGCCACTCAGAAGTTTAATGTGGTCAGCTTCAGACTGCTCCAGCCAATCTTGGATCAAATAAAACACAACACATATGTTTCCCAATAGCAATAATCAAAACTGAGGTTTTCAGATTTTGCTGGAAACAAAATTACAGCAAGAAGAAACGGGCTGGATATTGCTTTTTATTGCTGAGAAACAGACTCCTAACAACCAACCATGTGGATTTATTTTATTTTCTGAAGTTAGCTCATCTATCCTCTGTTGATACATGACTGATACCTCCTTCCTCCCTGCTGACCCACACTCGGGGCTAAGGGGACGTGATCCCTGCTCGCTTTGATCTGTGTGTCTTCACTCCCTACAAGCAATGACATTTCAAAAGCCAGGGCTAGGACATCCTAAGAAAGGATGACTCAAGGCTGAGCTCTGTGTTGCCCCTCCCATCTCTGAACATCATCTCATTTCTTTTCCCTCCTACTAACAGCAGAAAAAAGAGCTCATTCCCATGGGAGCTTGGGTCCTCTGTTCACCATCAGGTGGGACAACCCATCAGCCAGCCTCTGCCAGTGCCTTTGGGATGACACCAGCCTTTCTGGATTGAAGGTGTGTCTGCAGCACAGGTTGGGCCACTCTGTCCTGCAAAAAAAAGCTACAAAAAATGGGATCGTGAACTTTCAACAGTGACTAGGGAACTCAAATGCAAAGCTGGTGCTGCATGCAACACTGCAACCCAACTTTACTACTGCTCTTACGCATATGAGCTAGAAGAGTTTGCTTACATCTACCCAGAATATAGTCACATTTCTGGCTGGCTATATTGTGGCTTGCACTCAGTCTCTCACCCTAAACATGCTGTTGAGAAAACAAGGGTTGGGGAGGTCCCAGGAGTGCAACCTGATCATGGTTTCTAAAATTATAAGGAGGGAAACATGGGTAAATGCTGCCCATGTAACAAAATGAGCACTGGAGTTTCCAACCCAACGCGGTAAAATATAAAAGGACTGTTCATTCGACCAGTGCCTGATAATTCACACACTCAATACATGAGAGTAAATCAAGTCTGGATAGAGCAACACAGCAGCTAAAAGGATGAAAACCATTCACTGCAATTCAAATGTCAGAAAATTTCCTTCTGGACCCTCATGTTGGAGCAGAGCACCTAAAAGAGAATAGAGATGGAAAGCCCCATAGACTCTCCAAGCTTTGCACTGCTCTCCCTGATGCCTGCAGAGGCTGCATATTGCTCCAATTCCCAGCTGCTGCTCCCACCACTTCCTAAGGGTGGGATGGACCACAGCCTATGTTAATTTACTATTGTGATTCTTGGAAGCAACTGTAGCACCCTTTCCACTTCTTTCCAGAGTCGTTCACTGGAGATTTTCCCCAGGTTTGTTACCAGGAGCAAAGCGGCGTAACCCAGTGGTGAAGGGGGCTAGCAGAGGAAAGTGCACTGCCATGACTTGGACCCCGACACTGGCCTTGCTGCTTTTGCCTACGCTTCGTATTACAAAGGAAAATACATAATGACATCGTCTGTTTTTTAAAAAAAAAACAAAACTTTTCCAGTCTTCAGCTCTATCATTGCTGCCATCCCATTACAGCTTCTGTAGACCAGCAAACTGCTGGTATTTATTATTAAATGAAACCGAACCTCAAACCCTCATGGAAAAAAACAGATAGGATATATATGAAGTACTTGCCTGTACCTGACAACGCTTGTCTCACTGTTGCAGAAGATACAGGAAAAAGCAGAAGAGTCTCAGGGTTAAGAGACTCCCAGCTTAATACTTTTTAGTGCCATAGACTGCTAGAGTAATTTCGGTATCTCTTTGCTTCAGTTCCTCTTTTGTACAATAGGGATAACGTCTACGATGCCAGGGAAGATGCGAGGGCACGATGCTGCTCCCAAAAACATGATAACAAAACCCACAGAGATTGGCAAGAACATGAAGATCTTTCAATCACACATCTTGGTCTGCAAAGTGCAAGTCAGGACACTTGGAAAAAAAAAAAAGACTTTTTGTGTGCCTTTGCACTGTTTCCTTTTATGCAGCAAAATCCTAGTCTTTTTCCAAAGGAAATTTAAGCCGAGGCAAAGGGTATATATTGATTAATCATGTTATATCTGAAAAACATTTCTGCCATCTCCTCTTTATTTTTAGAGTTGGGATAGGAGTATATTTAGATGGAATGGAAAATACACAGAAGAAACTGCATCTGCGGTCACATTTCCCAATTAGATCTTAGCAGAGTGGTGCCTGTCTTATTGCTGCTGGTAAATATGGGGCAGCAAATGCCTCTAGTACTAACTCATTCTCATGCTCTCTACCACTGTTTTCTTTGCAAGTCAATAATAGGGTTCATAGGGGGTTTTTTATTCCTCAGCTATAAGCACAGGTCACAACTCCAGGCACAAATCCCCCTGCTGTGCATGGGGAAAAAATTAAATCAAAAGCTCATTTTTTTATACAAGAACCACCTTAATAATCTCTTGAACAAGTGTACGGCTTTAGGAAGCTACATAAAACAGTGAACACAAAGATGTGGAAGGGTGCTATTGATCCCTTTCCTCTTGCCTGTATTTTAAAAAGGTAAAATTTTCTCCATCAAGAAGACACAGAGTTTATGAAAGGAAAGCATCGGGAAAATCTGCAGTAAGCCAAGCTTAAAAATACCTTGTTAGTAGAAATGGGATCCAAAAGAAAACTTTGAGGATTTGCATGCCTCAGTAAACAGTGATATTACTTCCACACCTTAACTTATTCACAGTATGTACTTGGATTGATAAAAATAAACATTTCACTGGATATTTGGTTTTTTTGGTCAGAATATGTGCGCCCTGAAAAATAAAGAGGAAGGTTCAGTCTTCCAAGCTTTGGAATATTAAGTGCTTTGTTAGCAAAAAAGAGAGGATGTGAAGAAGCAACAATCAGCTTTATGACAGGCACTTCATTAACCCACATACTTTATAATTTGCTCACCGAACTATCTGCTTTTCCTCTCCTCTCAGCAGGAACATAAATAGCAAAGACTATCATGAGCTGTTATGCTACTAGAAGACTGTTAATCTTACCAAATATACCACCGAGCATTTACTGCTACATATTTATTTATTTAGATTTAGAGCGTGATTAAAGAGAAAACAAAAATGATGTATCTTGAAGATGCATCTCAACTGATACCTAAATTGCAGCACTGCACTTCACTAAAGCTCAACTAAGCTGGAGAATTTAAAGAAACCAAGTGCTCTAGCCCCACCAGCAATTTCTGCACATATTGTCAAGGTATTATCAAAAAACGGGCTGCCAATGAAACATCAACCAGCGTTGCAGATGGGACCGAGACGCAAGGAGTGGAAAGAGGCGATGGAGTGGGACCGTCGGAGCTGTTCTCTCCCATGCAGCGGTCAGGGAAATTTGGGTCTGCGGCAGGGGACGATAAAGAAAAACTAAGCCAAGCCCACGCGGCACACCTCCCAAGAGAGGGGTCTGCAGGCACAAGAAGCAGGGCTTGAGGTAAGTTGTGGTTTGGGATCTGGCTGCGGTTTTACAGCCAGTTCTGTCAACTGGACTGAACCACCTACAGCAAGACGGCATTTAATCTCCCTCTCGTCAAAGAGGAGCTTGGCAATATGCTGGGACAGTAAGACCACTTTCTGCTGGGGAGAGGGGACGGTCAGCGAGAGGGGGGTGCAGGGATGTCTGTACGAGAAGTAGAGAGTTGGGAAACAAAATAATTAAGACTAAAAGAACGCTATTATTCAACCGCGAGAATAAAGGGCAATCAGTGGCGCAATCGCTTTGCTTTTTTCCTGTATTTATTTGTTATGGGTCTGAGCCAGTGTTTCTCACAGTGGGAGACTTTTGATGGCCTTCGGTAGGCTTTGATGAGGCCCATATTTGCTCATTTGCACAATGTATTTATCTGCACCCCCGACTGCGTTGATCAGCATGTAGCAGCAAAGTCCGCTGAATGCTTTAAATAAACCCCCCACTTATTAAACAGTTCTAAGCTCAGATTGAAAAAGCTTTATATAGCCAACATTACCTGAGTCATTCCTCTGGGAGAATTATGGACTGAATGTTGAGAAGACATTTCCAAAGTGCTTCAATGACTATTAATGGAAGCTGTGCTCCTAAGTTATTTAAGTGCTTTCCAAAGTCCCAAGCCAAACACAGCTCGGCAATGGGAATCACCTGAACAGCTGAACGTTTCTGTTATACTTGTTGCAAAAACAATAAGATAGAATCAAATGCAGCAAAAATGAAAGGCTTCTGCATTTACACCAGCAAACAACTGCTGAAAGCGTTATGCAGAATTATGTCTGCTGCATCACGTCTTCTCAGGAGCTCAAATACCTCCATTACGACCACCAAAGAGCAGAAACCTGGAGGGATGTCTTAGGCTGACTTCCCTAAAAGCCCCCTCTGGAACCGGGATGCCAGCCCGGATCTCCTGCTCCGCTGCGGGGAGGTTACAGAGCACGAAATCCTGGTCTGTGAGGAGGCCTGCGTGAGGCATAGCACCGCTAGAACACTAGGGATTTGGTAACATAAATTTAAGTAGTAGTACATCATTACCCTGTTCAAAATAACGTTTAATTTTTCAGTTGTCAAGTCTGGCCTTAGTTAAATAGCTCTCCTGAAAAAAAAATACACTTCTTTAAGAACTACTTTTTCATCAAGGGGACTTATTTCCAAGGCTTATTAGTTTCTGATGTATAAGCATTTTACCCACCCCCCCCAAACAGTCAGTCAGAATATTTATGACTGCCTTTTTTTTCTTCTGATTAAGCACATTTGCAGTTGGAATGCATCAAGCTGGCAATGCTGGTTTTATCTCATTAGAAAGCGCAAATCCTTTACGCATTACTGTTCACCAGGGTACGGTTTTTAAAGCATTGGTACAAGAGCCAGTGAGTGTCGGGCTACAGAGAGACGAGGCTTGTAGGGAGAGGAAATCTCTTTCCATTAGACCAACCAAAAATGGGGGCGGGGGGGGAAGGACAAACTTTCATACTGACAAGCCTGTTTAGGCATGAGCATCAAAAAGCAACGAGAAGTCAAATTGGCTCTCCCGATAAATATTGCCACTTCTGTAGCTTTACGCGTGCCGACCACACTACCATGGTTACAGAGTTCCTGCGAGGCCTTTTGTTCGTAAAAGTCTTTTCTTCCACTAATTCCATTAAAAAGAAAGTTTCATACGTGAATATGTTTGACACATTATTAGGAAAAGTATGAGAAAAGCAGCAGCGTCACATTAAGCTCCGCTGCTGCAGCCATCATCTTTCGCAGCATATCTCTGTATCTTCCTAGCACACTGAAAAGGCAAAAGGAGAGAAAAGACTGCTCATTAGGAAGAAAAATAGAAGCAGCTCTTCTGAGCACCCCATCTGCTGCCATCATGTCAGAGATACCACATTTTACTGCTGTCACCAGCAGGTGCATGCAATTAGGTGACAGCAAAATGAACTATGGCTTCCCAGTGACTGTTTCGAGCAGATTTCAGACTGTTGGCAAGTGCATGATAACAGGCTATGGGCATTTGCCTCTGAATAATTCCTGGAATTCACATGAAAACCATACAGGTGATTCATTCCGTGGTAGAAGACTACTGGAAGAAGCGACAGAGACGGCAATTGCAACGAAGCGGAGGACGATGGAGGGCACGGGACAGGCTAATTCAGAGTATTGTGGTTATAATGAAGACAGCTAGGGCCAGTCTGTTCAATTCTGATCTCATTTACACTAATATATCAGGACAATCAAGCCCAAAGCAAATACTTAGAAATACATTGATGGTATGTTGAAGGACTAGGGAGAGCACTTGGATCTTTTCTACTAATTTCAACTAAATATATTGTTGCTGCTCAGATTGGTGGCTAATTAACAGAACGGTTAATGCTCAATACAAGTTCACCAATTTTGATGCGCGGGGAAAAACATAACGCAAGGTTGACTCAGTTTGGATCGTTGATGCTGTGCAAGTCAGTAACAACATGGCTACAAAGTCTGTTTTCCACGTGCAGCCCGTAATATTGCACAGAAAAAGGAGAAAATGCCAGTAAAGCAGATGGAGCAAGGAAGGTGTTCGTTCCTGCGGCAACATCTCCGACTCAACATCTACAGGGAAGGAAGCCGTAGTGCCGGCGACTCTTCATGCACAGCTCTGAAGGTGAAAATGTTCTTCCAACCAAAAGCTCCTTTCTGAGGGTTGGGTTTTTCCTTTGTACTTAATCCCCGGTGTTTACAGGACTGGATTCACACTTGCTGGGGAGGATTCCTTCCTTCCTTATCTGACTGTGACAATGAATCAAAAGTACCTTCTCTTCTGTTATCTAAGGTGATAATGGAGAATTGCAGAGTCTTGCCAGGGGCTGTGAGATGCCTTGGCAGCGCTCTGGGAAAACAATCACCCCAAACCCGAGCAAAAGCTAATTTTTCCAGGTTAAAAATAAAGTGAAAAAACCTCTCTCCCTGGGGACTTACATTAGGAGGACCACAGCAATGTAAAATAGTCAACTGTATTTATTAGCTGCATCTGACTGTTAGGAATTTTACCTCCTGGTAGCCAATTCCCAAGAATGACAATTATGTTCTGAACGATAAGCTATTATTCGCCCAGTAGGACAAAAGTGCTCCATTTTGCTTCAGTGACTAGCAATGGCAAAGCCATTTTTACCCTGTCTGGCATAAGCCACTTGAATGGGATTAGTGCAGCACTGCAATGTGCCTGGGCAACTTGCTTTAATTTAAGCCAGTATATAAATCTTATAATAACAGAGAACTGTTTGTTTCAAAAGGCACAGCTTATTTTTAGAGTGACTGCTTTAGCACAGCTACCAAGACCGTCGTCTTTCTCCAATCAAAAGCGTTAACATTACCACTCCTGCAAAATTGTTTTCCGTGCAGATGTGCTCTTTTGGGGGAGAAAGGAATACATCTTCTGAAATCATATTGTATTCCATAATTGTATACAGCAAGTTAGGGAAACTGGGGCATTTTCAAACCAGGCAACGACGGTGGAGCAGCCCCCTAAAAAATATCTTGGTAGGGATGTGTAAGTCATGCACTAAAGTAACAAGATCAGTTCCCAAAGTAAACAACTCGTTAGGTTGTGGTTCTTTTCTGACTCCTGTCACCTTAACTGTGAATCTCATAATATCCGATCTTTTATTTTAAGAATTTAACTAACAGAGTCATGTTGGGGGAAAATCTCAACTTCATTTATTTATTTAAAGTTACATTTCCAGCTGTGGAAAACACTGCTTAAACTTCAAGCCACCTGAGGAGCTTGAAAGGGTCAAGTTTACTTTTTTGTAGACTCCCATAATGTAATGACGCAAGTGTCACAGTTCGCGTGCTGAAATACAATAAAGCACGTGATGCTTGAGAAAAAAATACAAAACCAAAAGAACCCAGAATTAGCTATGAAGAAAGAAAAACTCGCACTAATAGGTGACTGAATTCACACCACTAATTACCGCAGAATATAAAATACCATTTCCAGTAACCAGAAATGCGTACAATTCTTTTTTAATGAATTACATGTCTTCCTGAATCAGCAGATGGATTCAGTGCTGTTGCTATTGTTCACAACTTTCTCAGGCAGCAGTGCAGCTGCGGCTTTTAACGGGAAGCTCAGAAAACACCGCACCAGACACGTCCGCAGAAGTGACACTATTTTGAGAATGGGAAAGCAAAGGGGAAGATCTGCTTTTCTCCACCTTGCCCCAGCATAATAAACTCAGGTAAACGAGCACGGGGAGGGGGGGGGAAGAAGCATCTGCACTGCATCACCTCCACATAGGCACCAGGTGTCTTTCCAGTTTCAAAACGTGCTCTTTGAGCACTTAGCCAGCGCTCTCAGACCCCACCTTATTAAAAATTTCCACACAGTAAATTCATGTCCACGAACTTCTTCTCTTAGTTAGCTTCCCCAGCCTGTATTTGGTCCCCAGTCATTCAAATCAAGGAGAGGGTCTAAATCTAAGGCAGCTCTATGACCTGCCTCTGCAAATGAGCTGCTCTGCCTGTAAACTAGGAGCGTGATTTTTACCTCCCACTTTACCGATGTTAGGGCTACCGGAATTCTTTGGGTCAGGACAGGCCTTCAGACTGAAATATCCCTTCGTTTTACTTCGACCCGTACCCAGGCGATAGCAAATAGGTGCCTTTGTGCAAAGAGCACCCGTGCCAGGCTGAAAAAAACCCCAAACTTCAGAGAGGACAGCACTTTGCATGATAACCAGCTCTCCCAGACATAAAATGCTCTGATTAAATTGGGGCAGCTATGCAGCAAGCAGGCAAAGGCAGTATCAATGTTTTTCTCATATGTAAAGATATTAGCGAAGATTCTGACTTCAGTAATATTTTCCAGCACAGCTGAGCTTTAAATTTAATGAGAACCTCATTTATATTCTGGAAGAGGGAAGAGAACAGTAAACTGCATATGCACTAGAAATCAGCAGCAAATAACATTAAGGCAACCAAATAAAAACACGTACTGGTAACTTTTATCCTTCTATTGTGCTCACTGGCCTTATTAAAGCCCTACTTGGAGCTGCTATCACAGCAGCTCTACCCTGCAACCCTAACGTGCTGTTATCGAAAATCTTGTTCGGTACGGGCTGCAGGAACGCACTTACCGAGTTAAGGCTACGGGGACAGACACCCCGAGGTGCTGCTACGCCGGGGAGAGCCTCAGCACAACCAAAGCCCCTGGCTGGTACAACGTAAAGAAACACAGCAGAGAGGAAACTGGTTTTTTCCTTCTCCATCACCACTAAAGTTACAGAGGATTGCAGACTTCTTCAAAGGATGGCAAGAGCAAAGCAATAGAAACAACAGCAGAAAGGGTGGGGCAAGGGGGTGGCTAAAGGCAGTACAAGCAATAAACTCCAATTCTATATATTTGCCATCTAACATGTTTTTAAATATATACCTTTTTCCTATCACTTTAATATTAAACTTGGCAAGTAGGCGAGCCAAGCGATCAAACAGTAATCTTTCTGTCCCACTGCTAACCTTGAGAAAAGATCAGGACAAGCTTTTTATTTTCCTTCTTTTTGCCTTTGCTTTTGTAATTTATATTCCTATATATCTAGCAGAGCTTCCTCTGCTCCTAGTTCATTTTTGGATCATTACTTGAGGCTGCAGATGGAACTCAAACAATAGGAAGGAAAACAAGAATTGAAATGAGTTAAGAGAAGAGGAGTTTTTTAATTTAAAAAAATAAATAAACCCCAGAAATATTGCAGTTCCTTGGCTTGCTGCAGAAAACCATTTCCAGCCCCCTGACAGAACACACTTAATATAATATTCACAAAACAAGCCAATTGGAGTCAATATGTACAACTCCCTTTCTTCAGAATATATGCTTGTGTGTCTCACATCTGGAGGGAGCTCATTAACATTAACAAGATTTATGTACCTGAAAAGCGAGGCGAAAGCCTCAGTTAAGCAAGCTGCCGGTTCAGATACACTGGCTACTCTCCTGGCTGCCCCAAAGAAAGCATGAAAGGAAATTGCTAAACATATTTTGCTCCATTTCTTTAACTTATAGTTGGCTGTAAATTACATTTAATAAACCCATTACTCAAAGTCTTCTGAGAACATTCAGGCAGCAATAATGTTTACTATCCCAATGCACGGTGAGCTCTTATAAGCGGCGTATCTTACTGAAAGTCACTGGGCCAGTTCCACGGCCACGATTCTCATGAGCTTCCTTTTGTTCTGGCAATTAGGCCATCTGCCAGGAGCTGAAATGATTAGCAATAAAAAGAAATGCAATAGCTCTGCTTTGCAGTCTCTTCAGTCAGTCCTGGTACCCTTACCCACTGGGGGCACCGCGAGAATCAGGTGAACGAAGAGCAGTGACCGAGGACACTAAAAAAAGGGGAAAGTTTGAAGGAGCGTTGCAAGGTCAACGTGAAAACAGAAGAAACAAACCCAACTTGTTCTCATTGTGATTCCTTTCAGAGCAGCACCGGGGATTTCATCACATCCCTTTTACTAATGTTACACACCGTGGTCCTCACTACTGCCTACCAAACTTCTGCTCTTCTCTTGCTTGCTCAGCCAAGCATTTGATCAAAACTATTTCCTATTATCTATACATACGCATGGATCACAATCTTGATTAAGGAATTTAAGCACCGCTGTGATTCAAATAATAATACTAATAATGGATTAACCAGCAGTGGACATTAGTGCAGCTGATGGTCTTTAGCCTCCTGCATTGAGCCTGCAGGAAATCAGAAGTCCTTCCCCTTAATTGAAGCTGAGATGTACAGAGAATGGAAATTCTGTTTGGCAATGGAGTTTGGATTTGAGCTCTGTTGTTGAAAGCAGCATGAAACCCACAAACTTTACAGTGTTCAGAGAGAAAATAAACAAATCCAATACATTAAGGCCAGTTTGATGTAACAGTATTTTCCAATGGGAAAATAATTTTATTAACATTTCTTCCACTGAGCTGTAATATCAAAGGACATAATAGTGTCGATGCTGCCAAATAATAATACTAATCTCTTTATATGCCCTGGACAGTGTTGCTGAAAGCCAGTGGGCACTAAGGTGAACTGGTGGTAATGTACAGCACAACATGATCCCCATATTGCTCAGCAATTTCCTTTCATTACATGGAAGTGGAAAGCGACCTTATTTTTAACACGAAAATTTTAAAAAGGCCAAAATAAACTCAAGTGTAAAGTGAGGAAGGACACATGCCCACATTCACAGAGTATTGCCTTATTCCAGATGATTGACAAAAGTTGAAGAGTGATAAAGTTTCAGTGACTATAAATATAATCATTCACCAAAATTAGCTATAATTTAGCTATGTAAAAACGTTTATAGAACTGCCAGCTGATCCTCCAAGACAGTTATGTGCACGTGCTCTCTTACTGCCTTTTTGAAAAGAGGTTACAGAAAATGACATTCCTGCCTAACCTCCAGACATTATATTCTCTTATGCAATAAACAAACAGATGTTCTCATTTTTCATTTTTATCTTTTACCACTAAGGCCCTCATTCCTCCAAAAATCATGAGGCTCTTCTCCAGACATGGGGGGAATAGATAGATTAGATGATAAACCCAGGAATGATCTTTCTTCTCTTTAAGTCACAGGACATATCTACTGCGCACTCAATCACCTCTCTATCTTTCTACTGCATCTGGGAGTCTTTCCTACATACCTCTGGTGGTAATGTAAAAATATTGGATTAAAATAATCCAGTCCACAGAGTGAAATCAAAGATGAATATGGAATAAATAAAATGGCAGCACCAGTAAACATGACCTTTATCGTATTAATCACAATAACTTTTTCTCTCTTCATCAGTTATGAAGTGATTCAATAAATACATTAAAAGTGCAGAACCTAATTCTTAACAAACCTGGGCTCTGCATGCACTTTTTCTTCCCCTAACTGAAAGCCACATGCACCAAGGTAGTGTGTCAGATACCAGGATTTCACTCGAGCGTGTTTGCCGTTAAACAGGCAAAGCCAGCGATTAGAGAAAAGAAATTGCCAAACATATGGCCACACTCATTATGTCCAGCATCTTCCGTGTAAAAGGATATGGTAGCTTTTAACTGGCAAAAGACAATGCAACCACGTGCAGAACTGATTGTACTTGAAAAGCACGTTCTTGCTTTCTGCTATCTCTACTGCCCTCCTCTCCTAAACTGTCTCAGTAAAGTCAATTATAACACTCTATTTAACTCTTCTTGTAAAATGCACATATAACTGTTTAGAATCAAACATAAAACAATGTTATGAGAAACAACCACTCTATTTTTCCAAACAAAGTGCCACAAAATTTCCAAGGACAAGAGGTATGCCAAACAAAAACACTAGAAATCTCAAGCAAAACAAAAAAAATCAATGTCAGAGATGAAATGCTACTGGTTTAAAAGTGCCAAAGAGAAAAAGAAATATTGCAGCATATCATCAGTACAAAGCACTTGACAACCCTTGGTTGATGTTTCTTGAAGAAGCTATAAAGAATTCGGAGACAAAGAAAGTCAGACTCTCGGCGGTTTGATCCAGCGGTGTCCGGATACCACACTGTCCCCACTGCGCACATATTCCTCCAGGATCCTCATCCTCAGAGACACACCACTATTGCACAGTTGCATTTTTTTGGAAGAGGCTGAGAAAAAGCCTGATTTGCAGTTATGATTCAAGGACAGAGATGTTTAGAAAGCACGAAAACCAACCTGAACCAGCCATCCAAACCCAAGTATACCTGAGCACAGGCTTAACCTAGAAGTTAGGACCAGAAAAAATTGTAGAGGAAAAAAGACTGGCACAAAAGCCTCCCATGAGCCAACCAACGTGACTACTGCTGCTGAAGCAGATGTCAAGAGGCAGTTCAAGTTAAAAACTGATGCTTGGTGTGACCATGTAAATCTTCCAATGGGCCTGTGAACGTCATAGTTTTAATCTAACCTAAACCAAAGCTTTATTATCTCCACTTGCAACAACTTGACTGATGTCAATGGTACTATACAAAGGGGAGTTCAGACACCAACCTTTTTTTTTTTTACTGCCATCTTCATCCCAGTCAAATATTTCTCCTAGGTTAATTCTCTCTCAAGCATTCTCCCACCCTCTTTGGCAGGTGAAAGTGCTGTGACACTTCAGATTAACATCTCTCTTTACCTCTTTTACACTTTGAGCCCACTTCATCCCTGAAATTGTTCAGGCATCCCGTGGCGACTTCAGTACTTTGAGACTGAGACTTTTTTAACCCTGTTGCGGTGCTGATACTTTTCATCACCATTACACTGTTCCCACCTAACCTGCCAGCTGCTTAATTCTTCTTTGCCCTTCATCTTCACTCATAAGGAGTTTAGCCTGCAAATTGCTTGAATTAGAGGTTATTTCACTCTCATCCCACATCATGACTGCCAGTGTGAATGCATTAGTTCAAGTGCAGATAACATGGTCTTCATTGTCCAAAAATCCTACTGCTCTCCCACCTCATCTTTTCTCTCTTTTTCTTCCAATGCGACTCCTTTCCTAGATGCTACAGATCCTTTGCTAGCGCTTTCGAACGATAAAAGAAGCGTTTTCAACTAAATGCCACAGCCGATACACAAATTTGACCAATTTCACCAAAATCGCTCATGGTCAAACCACTGGTTTCAGTGGGCTTTTAGATTCTACCTCTGGGCTTCTGAACGTGCAGAAAAAAACAGGTGGACAGGCTTGCTTTTCTTATTATATCTTATGTGATTCTTATTAGCACCACGACAAATCTGATCAAAAATGGAGGTGAGCTTTTAGAACTACGCGGCAGCGGGAGCGCAATTAAAACGACGGTCAGAGATAATTCCAACAGGCCTGGCACCCTCGGGTATGAAACCAGAGTCACGAGTGTCCTTCTGCATGTAGGACTTATGCTAGCACGGGCTTTATGGTAGAAGATAGACTAAGCCAACCTAGGAGAGGCAGAGGAGAAAAGGACAAAGAGAGACGTTCTTCTGAACATTCTCCTCCAGCAATTCTTTCTGTTTCAGTGGGTCTTAAGGCCATTTTCCCTGCAGGTAGAATGGAAAAGCCACAATGACTGGAGAAGAACAAAAAGCAAAATGCAATTTCTTGTGGTCAGGAGAGTAGGAGCCTTTCAGTTCCTACTGACAGCATGAATATACATTAGTCATTTATACATTTATAGACCTTAGCCACACAGTAGTTGAATGTCTCATTCAAAATGTATCCTTCAGGCACAGAAATATCCCTTTTTAATTTTTTTTTTCATTTTTACATTGTGTATGTGCTTACATTGTAAACTAATGCAAATGGTAAGATGACATATTAATTATCCTACGGAAAGCCCATAGTAAACACCGTTTCTGACGTGAGCTATTTGACTGCGGGATCAGCCCTCTTTTCTATGATGCTGGTATTAAAAATAAAGAATGAATCATAAAAAAAAATACAGCAAGCTAAACAAACCTTGCAGAAATGACTTCCCATGCTCAGGTATGCATGCACAAACTAGAGTGCAATGCAGAGGAACCTCAGCTAGCTTTCAGTGAGCATCCCACCCGCAACTTCGCAGCTCAGTAAATCAACTTAAAGGGAGCTCCACAGTGCCACAATAGATTTCTCCTGACCTCCAAGCAGTACGTTGACAGCCAGTTTGAATAGTCTTTGTATCTCACACTGCAGTCGTGAAAGTTGATATAATCCTTGAAAGCTTACCAAAAGCATTAGGAGACAGACGGTTATATTAGATAAGAAAAACAGATACAATAAATCCATTAAAAACACTCTCTCGTTTGGAACCCAATGACTGTAACAATTGGCTATGGAATACACACTGAATACAAAACATCTTCTGCTCTTGGCTTCTGGTTTACCAAAAGGGGAAAACTAGGAAAGGAAAAAAACCCCAATATTATCTGATTTTTATTCAAGTATTCACAGGGGAAGACTTGGGTGTTGGTAATCTCAGACCAGTTGCACTTGAACAGTGATTCTATCACAACACCTGCTACTAATTTTGACATTATTTGAGATATCGCTCACACGTCTGGGCATCTGCGCTAAACAGACCATTGAAAAGTACAGCTGAAAGCTACTTGCACCGAAGGCAGTATTCACTCAGCTGGCACTTGATGATGCACTGAAGCACCTAAGCTCAAGAAAACATTTCAGAAAATGCTAGCTAACCTTTCCCCATCCACTTAAGGCACCTCAGTTTAAAACAGGTATTTCCCTGGACAGTGCAAGTTGTGTTCCCTTTCATCTCTTTCTTGGCTAGGGTAACAATCAAGGGTAGTCACACTAGGATATTTTGGGTTCAGAAATTAAGCATCCCGGCACTCTAAGTCCTCTCCAGAGTCCTGTATTCTAAGTATGCTTAGCATTGCACCAAACCACTTAAAGAAAAAAAAAATATATAGAAAAGGATTTTTTAGAAGAAATGGCAACAGTAGTTGACAATTCCTCAACTTGGTGAGGACCAAGCCTGGATCTACTTATCCTCCGTCCATATTGCTGCAGAAGAACAAATTGCAAAAACAGTTTTTAAGCAATCACACATTAAGGAGCTCTGACACAGAAAGGCTCCCAACCTCCTAGTAGCTTTTTACGATTTCAGGTAGTTAGCACTAGCCTGACGTTTATTGCCACTGCCCAGCTGCAGCTACCTAAACATATCCTACGCCATCAGTTTTTCCTACTCCTCCCCAGTAGGTCCTTGAGTATCTCAATTCAGCGTGACCACACTCAAGTTTTTTTTTAGGCTCTGTTTTATAAACGCCTTGCTCCACGTGTTGGCCAGAGCTCAAACTGGGCTACAGACTGCTAAGACCTATGGTAGTGTGCAAGAGCTCTCATCACCTGCTCCCGATATCCTGTGCCTTCAGGGATGACTGTGAAAGTTCACAGCGTGTTAGAAGAGGGCTCAGTGATGCTGCCCGACCAGCAATACACAAAATAGTACAGCAACCATTATTTCTGATCCTGGTACTCTGCTGTTACAATAACTCAGCTGAACGGGCTAGCATAGTGCTGTCCCCCTGAAGAAACTCCTGTCTAAAGACAGCAAAACCAGAAAACTAGCTTTTAGATAACACCAAGAGATTCGGGACAGGGAGGTCTAATCACAGAACAATATCTGGTTACTTGGTGTTTGCAGTGTTTTGCACCTCTGTGTAGGAGTGTGGCACATATATGACTTTTCTAATTGGTTTTCAAGTCAAATCATTCCACTGAGAATAAGCTCCGAGCACTTGTGGGAGACTGGGGAGCTAGATTAGATAATGGAAATGCTAGTCTGGCTCTCAAGTTTTTTGTACCTGCGTTTTGAATACTTTCTTAGCTCCTACTCATTCTATAACTACATAACGGTTGAATGATGCTCTACTTACAGCAATTCCCATTTATTTATGTTGGCTCCAAATTACACAAAAGTTGGATAAACAGAGTAAAGTAGAGGGCTATTTACCTTATGAATGGAATGAAAGAAGCAAGCGGAAATGTAGTAGCCCTTGATTTTATTTTCCCACTTCTCCTTATAGTCCATTTTGTGAAAGGCATAGCTCAGAGTTATGAAGTATCTCTGGGCCATTGCTCATTCAGGCTGAACTTGAGTACAGCTTTACATGCACTTTATTACACATGAAATTTAAGAATCATGTTTTTTAGGCATCTTTACTGCCATATTCTTCATTCCTGAAAGGAATGATTAGGGACAGAGAGGAACAGAGCTCGAGATGCAAAAAAGGTAAAGCGATTCATCGAGTGAGGGGGCTCGGGTAGTTCCAGTTCCTCAGCAAATCTGTCAAAACCAGACTATAAGAAAAAGCAAAATGGTATAAAAACAACTTGTCTAAGGTCCCAGCCTTCTAACATTATCAAGAGCGGTTTAGGAAAAGAAAAGAAAACTAAAGAAAGAGACAAACTTTGAAACTAGGAGAAGTTTTTATTCTTGCAGTTGAAAAGGAAGAGATTCCTGGAGGTCAGCTCCATCAAGGAAACTCAATTCACTGTTCAAGCCTGTCACTTTCAAAGCTCTGAGGCAGTTCTGAAGAACCTGAAAGAGTCAGCTGCTTCTGCATAAACTGCAGCACAGACAGTTTCTTTTAACACATTTATTTCTTCACCCATTTATTGGTTTGGTGGCAGGCTGCTTAATGGCATAAGGCTTTAAGTAAACAAGTAAATAAATAAATATATGCCAAACAAGAGAATCAAGGTAGAGAGATTTAAACATGATGCAAGGAGGAAAATGTAGATGATAAATGCTGGTGGCAAAAGGTGACTTTATTGAAATATCCAGTGAAATGAAAATAAGGCATGTGGTTCTGAGGAACAAAATGAAGAATGACCGGCAGGCAAACAGCTCACTTTTGCAATGATACTGCATTTGCGAACGTTTCAGCAGCTCCTTTCCCTTTGCTTCTCCCAGTTTTGCTTCTTCCCCAAGAGTTACACAGCAAATAATAAACTTCTTAGGAAACGGACAAACCTGCCAAATGGAGAACACCATGCTCGAGGAGCACAATATCCAGCACAGAAATGAAAAGGCGGTGCAGATTTCATTCTCCCCCCACCTTGTGAGACAAGTTTGCTGTGGGAACACCTCAAGAGCAGTGTTCGGAGAGGGTCCAAGCGAGCTGCCCGACCAACGTCACACCGAGGAACTCCCATTTCGTAACTCATTTTCAGAAAATTAAGTGGGACTGGCAAATATACCACGCGAGAGGCCCGAGACCACGAGGTGCTGCCCTGCCATACTGCTGTAGTCCCCTCCTGGGGCTACTGTAGGGCAGCTGGAAACACGGAGATGAAGGCGTGCAAGCCCCAAAAGATTTCTATTCTACTTCTCCTCCGAGCGGGGCCAGCAGGGCCAGAACGTTCCCTTGGGCAGGCCAAACATTGCCTTTAAAGTGCCACCTTGCTTTTCAGGGTAGCTGCACAGGGCAGGGAAGACAGACATCCCTTGTGTTGGCTATTTTAGCACCCAGCAAGACAAGAACTGATGACAGCTCAGCTCCCAGCTACTGCATGTTCCCCAGGAAAAGTGAGAAGCCAGTATGCTTTCAGTACATAGGACTATTCGGGCAATGAAGGCTTTTCATGCTTGGGAAAAGGCTAGCCGAGATCCATAGAGTCTTCCTATTTTCCCTCTTTTATTCCCTTCTCCTTATAGGCTATGAGGCAGAAAACTCATCAGAACAGAATTTAGCCACTCATATTTCTTAAAATTGGCTTCCACAGAAGGGAAGCAAGACAAGTTGGAGATGATGATGCAAGGAGCAGAAACACACCGAACAATTTGCTTCGATAGAGGAGAGGGATAGTCCCTTTGTGGGCTAAAATACTACCTTGAAGCCTGATTCTGTACCTCTTGGGTCCCAAGTTTTTCCAGATGATTGCTTAAGCCACTGGAAGTCTTTTCATCAGCTACTTTTTGCGTGCAGTCCTTGGGAGAGATCTCATTCACATGAAAGTCCCTCAGTGTCAGAGGAACTATGATTACCAATATGGCACGCCAATGCTGCAAGTATAATGGTACTTGTTTCCCCGACATTGTGTAAAATATGACCCCTAGCCCATTTTAACTCATTTAAAAACCAGTCTCTTAAAAGGACAACATGTCCTACGTGAAGCCCTCAGCACTGCATCTACCGAAGGAAGCTTTTTAACTCGGATTCCTCATGTGCCAGTGCCAGAAGCCAATCCACCTCTTCTCCTTACAGCTAAAGTTACAGCTGTTGCTCTCAGAAGAACAATTTTATGCTGCATACCTAAGCTAATTTTTGAAACCTATAACAATTAACTCAGGTTGAGCTGACTGATGGTGAAATATCTTGGCAAAAACTAGTTGAGGAAGACTCAGTCTTTCCATGCATTTTATTTTCATCTAATTTTAAACTAATTGTTTTGATTAGTCAAGCCAGCCAAACATGCTTGCAAGCAAACACCATCACTGTCTTCTACAGAAAGAGAATTCCCTAATTTACAGCCTGAGATCACATGTGCTGGACCAAGAGGGTGTGAAAAGCAAGAGGCTGCCCATGAAGGTAGAGCAAACCGGTGTTTCAGGCTTGTGCGTATAACGCAGCAGTTTGCTTGAGAAATGGGAAAATTAGGAGTGGCCAATAAATTAATGGTATTTTCTGGACCTGTTACCTTTGATTTTTGTGCAGCCGTTGACAGCAGCTAACATGCATACCAGCACTTCAATAATACCATAGCAGGGGCATGCAGCTGTGCTACTGCTCCAGGAAATAAAAGAGATTCAAAATCCCCAAAGACTTGAGTGAGAACAGCAGCACTGCAAACAATACGTATACTATGGACAAAGTGGGTATTAGTAATATACAGCAACTATAAAACTGGCTGAAGAGTGGAGCTAAATGAAGCTCTAATGTATCCCTTCTGCTGGGTCTATCAGCTGGGGTTAAAAGCACCCCTACTCATTTATGGATTAGAGTTTTTGAATGGCTATATTGCTGGTTAGGACTTGTGATAAGGCAACGGTGTCCTCGATCAATATTTGACAGAAGCAGCAAGGATGAGCCTTTCTAACTGAATTAAACATCCTCATAATGTCCTGTGGATTTTTTCCTTAATTTGCTATTGTCCTAGCGGGGAATTCCAGTTCTCACAGCCACTTTACATCAGGTCTTTCAGATGAACAAGGCATTTGATGCAGTTCCACTGACTCGAACTGCAGCTGCCAAATGTTTGGCACGTCTGCAAAGGCAAAACCATTGCAGCTCTCCAGACACACAAATACCTTGCATGTCTTTACAGGTCTCAGTTTTCCTGTCCTTGCAACTCTCGAGTTTTTAAGAACATAGCCTTTCTTCTTTCCCCTTTCTCCCTCTCCTGCTACAAGTTCATGTCTACTTTTCTTCCCATCTGCATATTTAGTGATATTCAGTGGCTAAGTGAATAGTAGTTTTAGGCTTCGGGTAGGATAATATCACTGAACTCAGCCAGAATTTTGCTATTGGTGACTGTATAGCCAGGAGGCTGAAGCTTTAACATCATCGTTTGCCCCAGAGCAAAGGAAAGTGTATTCTTAGCTTTACAGGAACTCAACAGAACTTAACAGAGTTCATCCCAAGGGACAAGAATCACTTGCATAAGTGCTGAAACTTCAAAATAAGATGCCTTGAAAAACTTTCCAGATCTTCTCTCTGAATGCCTGTGTTGTGTAAATGCTGACATAGGCATGCAAATTACGAGGTAGGGTTTTGCAAGATTGGTCATAAAACAGATCTACCCTAATGATTATTGAGAACAGAAAGATACTGGTTTTAGAGTTGTAAAAGGTTCAAAGAGAAATGATACTGAAATACAACAGCAGACAGAATTTAAAAAAGAAAAAAAAAAGAAAAAAAGATACAGGATGAATCATTAGCTGCCTAGTCCTGGTTTGGGTTTGTTTGAAGAGAACATATGCTTTCTGGGACTGCCAGATGAAGATCATAAAGCAGAAACTCCGGACAGGACTTCTGATTTAGAAAAAAATTCAAAGCCAAGTGTCTAAAAGCAAAGACACTGTACATACCAAATGAACTGATGCTACCACTTGGAAAGAACACAGTCATTAGTTTTATGAGCTGACATTAATTAGCTATGTTATTTCTATTGGTACCAGTTAAGCTCTAGGCAAATATGACTTTTGTGTTAGATACGACATCAGTTTCAAGAAGAAAAGTTAATTTAATGCTTTCTCTAGTTAAACACTCTGCACATCATTATTAATGCTGAGTAATTTTGTAGTTTAAAACAACACAAAGCAAACTGACTTTCTGGTTTGAGAAATAGCTGTTGTGGGCCAGTTTGGTAACTAACAATCAAGGACGGTTCAGTGTGTAAGAAGCAGGCGCTCCCCAAGAACATCGTCCCCTTCCCCCGGGTGTGTTTGCTCTCTCTGTCAGTAAGAAAGCAGGGCAAATAAGGGCAAGGTATTTACAGCCCGGGTGAAGACACTGAGCATCTGATATGAATCCTTCATCCTGTTGTACCGATCTGCTGTAACAGCCTCTTTGGTCTGTGTCTGCAGCAGCTCTGGGTTACATCAGTGTGGCTGGCTGCTGGGCTGGAGCTGTAAATGTGCCCGCACAACCTGAGAGCACCTCCAGCAGTGCTACTGCAAGGCACCTACCTGCAGAAAATGCAACAGGAGGTTTAGCCTCTTCTTCTGTAAAATAAAAAATGTTCTGCTTGGATTCTTGCAGGGGTGGGGTGGGAATAAAATTAAAAAAAAAAAAAAAAATCACTGAGTTTCAGAAGTTGTGTTTCAGAGAAGCTTTGTGACTCTGGTTAATAAATATTTTACTAGAGGCCAGAAGTCATCCAAACTGGGACTTGAGACAAAAATCTGTTGGGATGTTGGGGAAAATCAGGCACAAGAAAAAAATGAAAATTCTGCAACTTTGTCATTAGCTTCAGATTTGGAGCTTTCACTTCATTATTTTTAAGTGCCTAGTTGTTGGGAGAATCCCCAATAAAACCGGAAGGACAGATGTTTTGCTATATCAGCCTAGGAGAAATAGCCCTCGAGCTATATTTCTGGGCATCATACTTAAAGGAAAAAAAGACAAAGAATAGAGGAGATGGGAAACTCTAATTTCTTAAATTTCCAAGAGGTACAAAACCAGAGGTCTGTGTAAAAGGAAGGGTAGGAGCTATAGTCACGATCAGTCAAGAGAAGAGATCTCTGAAAAGAAACAAAATAGCAAGAACGGGGAGAAAAAAGAAAGGTATAAATATATATTATGTATTTTGATGATGCCCAAGAGAGCAGATTCAGATTCTCAGATCCATAAAGTACACAGGCAAATTTTAGAACTTGCATCACCTGATAAATGCGGTTCCCTTCAACCCAAAGAAAATGAGCATAATATGGTTGAGAAAATAGTTTAGCAGTGAAAAAAGAACAATTAATACACATAGAGCATGTAAGATCTTAAGGGGAATTTCCACCATGTAATGGTAGGTCTAGAGCCAATTGCAGCTACTCGGACCAGAATAAAATCTAGCATTTTCTTTGGTGCAGCTGCATATTCTGCATACACAATAGTGAGAACTTGGATTTCTTTGTGTCTGTAAGACCCTCAGAACATAGTCTGGAGAAGAAATTTAACTCATTTACACGCTAGATAAGCAACCATGATAGCTTTATCTACAGATATAAGCTATCAAATAATTATTTTAAAAATCTAAGTATGAACTTTCAAGGTCCAGAAAACTGTATATGAAGAAGGAGCAATGGCTGTAAAATTCTGGCAGTATGTGAGATAAACACTAATTTAGACATCAGCCATCTAGCTTTGGCATCAAATTCAGAATGTAGTTCCACAACTTCAAGTTGTTCTATAAATGTGCATCAACTTTTCATTGAGACTGAAGGAATAAAAGCACAATTTTCCATTACTGGAAGAAGGCATCAGTGATACAATCCAAGAAGCGACCCCTGAATGCAGCAGAATTTCTATTTTAGTCTGTCTTTGGAAGCAGAGAGAAGAGTAAGCTTGAGTGAACCCCTGCTTTCTCCTTCATCCTTGCTAGTATTTCTAGTGCCACTGCAATTAGCACTTATTCATAACCTCAGTCAGTGGTTGATTATAGAAAGTTACACCAGTAAGCAAAGATTTTTCGGGGCTCTGACACTCCTTTATAACTCTGACTCTGTACAGTAGAAATTCAGCAATGAAGAGTCTTCACTATTTAGGCTCTGTTTATAAGACAACATAAGTATTCTAACTCAAACATTCAGAAATCATGAACCACGCCCCCCAATTACAAGACTGGATTAAAAATATATTTGCCGACTTGTTTTCAGTTTTCTGGACAGCGGGGCTCATGTTTCCAAATTTGCTTCCAACATAATGACAGTGATATACAAACACCCGCCTTTAAACAACAGCTGAGATTCTCATAAAGGCACACATCTACAGGAACTAGGACTTCATAGAAGCATCAACTTCTATGAGATCCATGGCAAGACTGAGTTCGCATCAGAAATGAGCAAACAACACTTCCAACACCGACCTCTTGCAGAAACAAGAAAAGATACATTTAGCACATGTTCAGACTACTCATGGCAAAGCAAAATGGAACTAGTTGGTCTTCTGTGTCTTCATAGATTAAATTCCCCTTTGTGCAGGAGATTAAGCCGAAATCTAAGCATCTCTGAACACAACATAAAATAATTTGAATAGCATTATCATGTTTCATTAGCTCTTTGTAGAAAGGAGAATTTGACTCTGAGCGAGTATAATGAAACCCCTCAAATATGTTAACATAAATTGTTCATTAAAAAACAAAATACTACCCTTTACTAATTTAAGTCAAATAAAGAGGATGGGAAAAACTATAGAAGGCCTAAACAATCAGATGGTTGAAGTTCAGTGCTTCCAACTGCAAAACTGAAGGCAGTGAGAACCGTGGGTGTTCACATTCCCTGGAAGTTCAAACACCAAAAAGCACGAAGCTAAAGTTGTTTCAGTAATAGAACTGTGAACAAAAGCACATCTGAAACATTTAAACAACTGTTCTCACTCCCAGCTCTGCACATAAAGAAGAAAGGAAAAAATGAGTAAGAGGAAGATGGTCCAGAACTTTCCAGGAACAGCTGCTTCAATCTCTGTCTTTGATTATTCTCTATTCTATTGTGCATGCTTCCCTCCAAAAGTTACCAGGTCATTACTAAAAAGGATGACATCAGGCACTTTACACGACTTCATGGTTGAAGCTATTGAACTGGTTAACTCCTCCTCCTCCTCCTCCTCCTCCTCCTCCTCCTCATTACCATCTGCTTTGAGGAGCCATGTGCCTTCATCATCAAGAACACTTTTCTTTGGTAGCTATATCCGGGAAATCACTCACAAGGTTCTGGCTTCGATGACTTACAGCTATGAAATAGTAAGTGCGTACAGGAAATAGTGTCCTCTAGGAATCAAAAATTTGTTGAAGGTTTCTAGGTAGCTAAACCTGGGGGAGGAACGGGAACTACGACTCTCTAGAGAAACAAGACTGCTTAAAATACATACTGCAGTAGAAGAAAACAGAACCACCACAACAAAAATAACCACAACCCAGCAACAACAAATGAATCATATGGAAGAAAATGATTCCTGAGGGCTACAGAGGTAGTTGAGAAAAGGATTCCAAAATATTTCTGTTGGAGAGGTCAATAATATTGGCATGCAAAATTTAACAGGATACAGCAAGAATTAATGATCTGTCCTTGAAAAGACAGGCTTGCTCTGCTGAAGCAAGAAGAATTGAGACAATGTTCTCTTCTCTCAGAACAGGATATGCATTGTGAGAAAAGAAAAAGGAAAAAAACAGGAAAAAACAAGCCCCCAAACTAGCTCTATAAATTATAGGTCTAAATTTCTTAAGAGAGAGATGAAGGAGCGTGTATCCTGTGTGGGTCCCCTAGGAACACTGTACCTTGCTGGGAAAATGATATTTTTCCCCAGCAGGATTCCAGGGTCACCTGGATGTTTTTGAAAGACCAGTGGAAGCAAGAAAGCACAGTCTTTCAAAGACAGTTAGTGAAATCAGATATCTAAGATCAAGACAGAAGAGAATCTTTGAAATACTCGAAGTGACACACCAGATGATTTATATTTATTTTTATTTTTGTTATTTCTGTAGGACTGACATTGAAAATATGCCATAGAAGCTGAAGTTTTAAAGACTGTAGAGGTACACAAGCACGTAGCCTGGGTAGGTAGATTTGGGTGAGCATTACAAGCAAGTACTCCAAAACATTTGCTCTAAATAAGTTTAAGTTAGTCAGATTTTTTTCCCCATGCTAATAAATGTCTATCGATAGTTCTGCCTTCAGAACATATTCATGCAAACGTCTATTTGCCTGGGTCCAAGTCACAATCAACATCATTTACTCGTGGAAGTCAACACCGGCAATGAAACAGTCTGTCTTCTTTGCCATGAACTCCACAAGGTAGAGAACAGCCCTTAGCAGATGCTTCTTCCAGCCTGCTGTTACAACTGGGGCAGGAATGCAGCCTGAGCCCCAGCACGGAGAAAGCAGCAGTCCAGACCTGGAAAAATGCTGGAGCAAAACTGAAGGAACTACGTAACTGTGTCTCAGACCTAAGTCGTGGTTTTCTCTCTGCTCTGCTTCTGGAATTCCTAGGGTCCCATGCACCTCTATCCTAGCCCAGAAAGAGTTATCTTAGATCCTATGTTTAGGACGACAAAATTAGCCAGGACATTTAAAACTCCAGACTGGATTAACTCATTAACAGCTACATAACCTAGCTGACCCACACCATCACAGCAGGCAAATGGTGAACAGCCAATCCAGCAGAGTAAAAAAGGGACAAGGTCATTTTTTCTAAATATTTCTTAATAAAACATTTATTCAGCAAGATCAGATAGAAAAATAAGCAGGACAGTTGATACAATATTTATTATCTTTTATAAATGAATCACAGTAAGAAACGTCCTGCCCATTCATCTTGCACAAGCCTAACGCTCTGTACCCACGCTACGGACAAGGGCTGCAAAATCCAAGTGTGAATGTTTATACATTTTAAAGTTTTCTAATCCTGCTTACCTTTTACAGTCTACTAAATTGCTGCTACTCCTTTAGATATTTAAGGTCACAATGACTTTAAATCCTCCTGGTTGTTCCCCACCTACTAATATATTTACCCTTCAGCCATTCATAGAGACTTCCACAAGGAAACGATAGGTTCAACGATCACGGTTAGTACACGGGGTTTACTATAGATCGCCTGTCGATTCACTTTGTTTAGTCCAATACTACTTCACTGGAGCAAAAGCATGCAAGTAAGCATGAAAAGTAACATCGGGGCATACTTTGTATATTTTTACTTTCATGGGTCATGATCTAGCACCATCTTGCATCTTGAAAAGTATTGCAGAGCGCTTGGCTATCAGGAAGCTCCCATAGGAATCACCTCCTCGTTAATGAGACACAAGTTGGATTTTAATATTGATGTCACGGTAACACTTTGAATGGAAATTGTTTGATTTGGCTCCCTGACTTACTTCAATCATTAATCTAAATATTAAACATCTCATAGTGACATTTAGTACCATGTGCATATAATAATCATACTAAGGCAACATCCTCATACCAACTAACAATAAAAATCAAATATTGGAAAACTGTGGTTTTGCTCGTCTGCAGAACTCATTCGATGACTCTTTGCTAACACCCTAGAGGAGCTGAAGTCCTCAGGCTGTAAAAATATTCTGATGTCTCACGGACAGCAAAAGTGGGAAATTCAGATGGCTTATTAAGTTGTGGGGATTTTCTTTTTGGCTGGGTGGTTGGTTGAACCTTTCAAATTCCATTGTATGCAGTTTCTCTATTACTATCACAATTTGTGTAGAAGAGAGACTCTAAAACATCTTTCTAAATTTCTAAAAATCTCTATCTTCCTTCTTTCATTTCTGAGAATTAGCAAAAGGACTGAAACTAATTATCCTCTACCTGCCCATTTACTAAATAGACGAGTAACGAACTGATGACTTTTAGAGTATAGTTGTCAAACAGATTTCATTATTACTTTAGCTTAATTAAGAAGAGGGAAAGAAATGAATCTTGAGATAATTAAACAGACATCATCGGCTTCAAAGCCTTTCGCCTTGGTCCCTGTCTGCAGTTGACCAACTCAAGAACAGAACTAGTACAGAGATTTGATTAGGACAATTGCTGTGCTTCTCACCCAAGGGTAGGCCAGCATAATGCAGAGCAGCTACTAGATAACTTGCACATACCAAATCAAATCTTTGCAAGATATTATTTGTTTTACAGACCACAACTGGTAACATGTAGCTGGGCACATAAGTTTTTCTTACTAGAGAATTTAAGTTTTCATTTCCTTTTTTTTTTTTTTTTGGTCATTTTCAGATACTGTTTCTAGAACGTGTAACAAGAGGGAACTACTAATTATTTAAATGTGAATTGTCCAGTTATTTGACACAGTTAGTATAGGAACCTATTCGGAGTGTATGAGTGAATTTTAAAAAAATATTTCAGCTTTCAATCTACTGAGCTACAGAAGGCAACAATTGGTCAGTTTTACATTCATAGCCAAAGTTAAACAGTCAGCCACTATCTTGTATATACAAACATTTCTTGATGCACTTTTCATTCAAGGTCTCAAAAATGCATTCTGACATCTGCAAATATTTAGACACAGTTTAATTCAAATGGCTTCCCATTGTGAAAGCACGCATTTTATTTATTATCATGAAAACATGAATATACCAGATGGGAAAGGAATACTTTGCTACTCTTATGAAAGCTTCTTGCACACAACCATGCCAATGTTCAAAATCACAGCCTAAAATACCTCCCTCGGTTCATCACACAGCCTACAGTAAGCAAAGCCTGTCATTCAGTGACAATTTTAAGAGACTTTATTCCTTACCTTACAGGAAGCATACCACTGACTTCGCAAATGGCAATTTTTCCAGGAAACTTTGTGCCTGTACTGTTGACAGATTAGCTCCACATAGAAAAATAAACCTTATCAAACCTCTCTTATGTCATCTTTCCCAGAATCAGGTATTTAAAGACCATACCAAAGGCAATTTAAAGAAAAATATTGACTCTGTATGAGAATTCTGCAGCATAAAAGAAAGAAAACTGTTCTCAATTACATCATCTTGTGCAATATGTAGAAACTGTAGCATTTTCTTTATAAGATAATGTGGGAGAAGTATTGTATTGCAATTGCCGTGAGTATGCAATTGTGCATGAAAAACTAATAGACAACAATCATCGGGGACAAGCAGCTGTGATGAATTTCAAATAGCTAAATTTTAAACCTTCAAAGCTTTCAGGAGGTTGGTTAAAAGGAGCTAAACAGAGAAGGTATAGCTATAGCAACCATAAATACCTATAAAATCTCTAGCACTGGAAGCTGCTGCTTATTAATCTCATAACTAAAACTACAAGCAAGATCAAAGCAAGACAGCAGAAATCACTAAGGCTACAATAAAACCTCTAAAAATCAAAATCATGCCTGATGGTTACAGCATGGATTACAAACGGATGTTTCTTAAAAGGAGACAGGAATGGAAGCAAAAGGCACACAAAAGCTGTGGGCTAGAAATAATGCTGGGCAGGTGGGGAAGGATGATGTGATAACTAGCGTGGAGGAAACCCCTCTTCAGTAAGTCAGTATTCACCCCAGTAACTCCTAAAAATTCATGCTGGTGTATCTTCTAGTTGTAGTGGGGATAAGACACTTCACAAACTGCCCTCTCTCCTGTTTGGATGCACAGCACACCAAGGGTATTCCTGCTCTCTATCCAGTCCAGAGATCTCCAGAAAAGGAGGAAGAGGTAGAGAGGGTGTTCTGTCTTCATCTCTCTCTGGACAGGGCAGAGTTTGCCCTGGTTTGAGTGACAGGGTCTCTTTCAGCATCTCCACTTGTGCTCCTGTGATTGAGCTAGCCAGAGCGTGTCCCAAGAGTGACAAAGAAGGATCATTGAAGAACATGCGCACAAAGACCATGAGATACAGAAAACATGCTTAACCTCATCCCGCCTCCCCTCAAGACGTACAGAAAGGGCCAAATCTGCATAGGCAAATTCTGGTGTAGGCTTTGGCATGGTAAAAGTTACTTATAATGCAAAAGAACAAAAAGAAACTGTTTTTACAGGCTTTGTGAAGGGCTGAAGGGCTTAGGCACTAATATTCTTGATGATGTCAGCAGACTTGAGTTTTTAGAGGTGTCACCTAGCAAGAATCAAACACCTATGAGAGCAGGAGAAATAACCAGATTTGCCACCTATAACCAGACTCCAACTCCGTATGACCATTTAGCTCAAAACTGTGCAAGGAAGTCTGGCAAGGCACCAAATATGGCAAGGGTAACATATGTGTAAATCAATGATGTGATGAGAACTGGTGCATGACAGGATGAGATGGATCAGAATTCTTAACCAATTAATGATATTCTGGGATGCATGTTATTCAAGGGAGCTGTAGATAACAACCTGGACTCAAGTTAATGGCAGCCAAATCCCGTCAGGATCCCATCCCTGCCTAAGCAGCAGGATACTAGTGCTTTCTTGTTTATTTCATTGTTCATTTTGTTAATCATGTTTCATTATTTTATTAAAGAAAACATAAGTGATTGCCTAGTATCAAGGCTGGTATACGGCCTATGGGTCTGGGTCCGCTGGGAAAAGAAAAGCCTGGAGGAAAATCAGTCTTTTGTAAACCAGCTATTAAAGGATAAAGGCAGAAATGAAGGGCATCAAGATGATGAAGAGTTAAACAATTTAGATGACGTTATTTATAAGGGGATTGTCCAAACTTAGAAGGAAATTACAGCATGATGTCAGAGACACAAATCTGCACAAGACTTTGAAAAATGAAATGCCCAGGGCCAGGCAGTTTGCTGAGTGCCTGAAGACAAAACAGGAAAAGAAGCAGAGCCAAAAAACCAGTTGTAAATCCTAAGGACCTAGGTGAGCTATTCCCAGATGATCCGTCTTCCAAAACAAAACTAAAATGAAGTCTCACTGCCCCACCAAAGAGCTAAGGGTTCAAACACTCCCCAGGCATCAGGAGGCAGAGCTGCGCTTTGCGCCAGGACCGGCAACACGCCAGTACAGTCACAAAAAGTCTTCAAGGGAGCTCCAGCCAGCAACCTGGAGGACCAGCCCTAAGGCATTGGGTAAAGGTAGGACAACACAGTAGTATGATAAACACAGTCTGAAGAAACTAGAGGACTGGCTTTATGAAGAAGGCTTACAGTTGTAACCTATTCGTTCAAAGCATTCTTAAACGGTAAACAAGTGGGAGCCTGTAGCTACATTCAGAATTGATCTTTTTTTTATAAATTTAATGTTGGTCAAGACCTTTCACGAGAGCTAATTCAGAGGAAAAAGGAGAAAAGGATAATGAGTTCTGAATTAATAACCTAAGAGGGAGAAAAAAGGCATAATTAATGGTTGCCTTTTAGAAAGAAGACGACTTAATAGGAAGTCATTTCAATGATCAATATTGTCAAATAAACCTTTTTGAATTATTGGAGCTCTGAAATGGACAAGATTATGGAATATACCCAACAGCATAAACTTAACCACATAAAACTAAAGAGAAATTTATGAGGAAATCCAAATGACTCTGGAGCAAAGACGTAAGCGCAGTTAAAGGCAGTGGCATGTACAATGAGAATAATGAGTTTTTCAGGTATTCTCTGATGTCATAACTTTGTGCGACTTTAACATGGGGCCAATTTACCAGTATCCTCTGTGTGATGTGCTGAAAGAGTTGAAACAAACAAACAAGCAAAAAAAACCCCAGAGAATGTGAAGACACATAAAAAACCCAAATAGAAAACAAGACATTAAATATTCAGGATATAAAACAGGACAGTTCCCCCTCTGCATTCAGCTCTAATGGCTTCCGTCCCCCCAGAAGAGCTGACTTACACCCAGACATATCGGTTGAGTCTGCTAACCGTCCCAAGCAAGACACTTTGTGGAGGAGCAAGCAATCTGAATACTGTTCCCCCATCCAATCCTAAAATGTTCCAAATACTTTCTAGAGCTAAATATCTGAGAAAGCATCGCTGAAAGCAGGCAACAGCCCTGAGAGTGCTTGGTTCTTCCATCGGGATGAATCAGACTGATAACAGGAGCAAGATCAATAGTACAGCTCACCGGTTTGCATCTCCTGCAAACCCCGTATGCCAAAAATGCATCACTTTGCCCACTTCTGCCATCTGACAGAGTTTCACAAAGGGAGAAAATATCCTGAGAAAGTAACCAAAATCCTACTTCCCTTTTTAATGTCCTTTTTTAACCTTGTTAATGGGGACACCCATCACAACAATCTGTAACATATGAACCTCATCTACTGCGTTATTCCCTTCATAACTAACGCCCCTTCTGAACCCTGGTCATCATGTTCACACTGGCTCTTCTTTTATACACCTCTAAATGAAAGACTTTTTAAAAAAAAAGGCCTATAAATGCTAGCTTTTCCCACACTGAAGGGTTAATAAGCTAAAATTTCAGGGAGGTGGGAAAAAAAAAAAAAAAAGGTAATCCAATCTCTAAGCCAAAACTCAAGCTTGTATTTCTGTACATGGGTGCCTGGAATGAGGACCAGGATCCTCCTGTTTGCTCTCCCCAAGCCTATGCTAGAGTTAACATAACCCCAAAAGCCTGCAAGCCTAACGCTGTGAAGATGCGTTATTCTGCTGGTACAATGCACATACTGACGGGAACTAAGGCTGGAATAGTTTGTTCTTGAGGTTAGTGATTTCTGGCAGGAACCAGAAAAGAAGTTGTCTTCAAAGCAGCAAACTTTGCCAACAGGATGCAGCTTCCCTGAAGCAACTGCTTCAAAACCAACTGAGCAACACCTGGCAAGAACCTTTCTGTTAAATTTCTCCATCCATCAGATCAGTACGCCGTTCTTCACCTTTCAAAGAGAAATATATTCTGAAGCATACCAGGCCATACGCTTTATTACGCCCTTGCTGCTACGAAACCACACATGTGGTTTACAGTTCAGAACAATCAAAAATTTTTGCTCGCAACTTCTCTAAAATTTAGCTTTTAACTTAAATTTCCTGCAGAGGCTAAAAAGCATTGCACTTAAATGCCACACTATGCCTTGACAGAGTGGGGGGAAAAAAAAAAGAGAGACACTCTTAGCTGGAATAAATTTTATGTGCATCTACTGTCACCAGTGAAGTTATGTCCATTTATACTAAAAATTGCCCCTCATGTAGTGCCTGCGTAATGTGTTCTCCCACCTCCTTGACAAATGGCTGTTTTCATTGCTTAAAATCCTTCAAGTTCAGATGCTAGGACCAAACATCTGCAACTATGATGAAGAAGAAAACATTTATCCAAGATATTTTACAGTTTTATTACTCTTCTGTGCTATTGATAACACTACTTTTCTCCTTACAGCAGTGGCAGTATTGAAGAGCGCTGGCTCCACAGCACTGACTGTATTTACTAGTCAGTGTTTGCATATATTATCTTCTAAAGCATTACAGATTAGCAGGGTATTACTAAGTACAAAACGGAACATGCACATTTTTAATCCATTTATGTGTAACACATTTCTTGGAGATGCTGCTCACTACTACTTTGTGACTAATATTCACAGCTATAGTACATATCTTACATGCACTATACAAAGCAGCAGTCAAAATGAAATGATGTTGGAATAGTTTGATTCAGCCTTGCAAATTTGCACTTAAAAACCGCAAGAAACCCAATTTTCTCCTTAACTTTTACATAAACAGTAACCCTCCTTTTTCTCTCTGAAAATTACTGTGTTTAATTTCTATCTGTTGAGCCCGAGAGGAAAAACATCAGCAAAAAATGCATCCTTATGGACCGAGGAGTACATCCAAAAGGGAAATAAGATGGTAGGTGAATAAATTGCAGTGCAATAAAAGTTAATCTGTTTCAGAGAAGACACCTTTTTTTGTCTAGTAATACTTGCTGCTCGAATCTGAAACCCCCTTCTCCGGTAACACGGACATCATTGCTCGCGTTATTCTTTCCCTAGTGAATTCATCGGAGTGTGGCAAAACAAAGTTGCTGTCTCTATTAGATGATTGGCTTTGTGACCCAATTCAGAAACATGAGAAATAATTAGTTCAATGAAATATTACTAGCAGATCCAGAAAGAAATAGAAGGGGTTTGTCAGGCTGAGAGTAAACGCTAGTAAGATAGAGACAAGCGAGTGTCATATAGCATTCATCACTTCTAAGGTAAATGACTTCTTCTGAATTCACTCAGGCAGAAAATGAACAGCTGCCAATGCTGATCAGAGAGAAGTAAAATGCTGCATCTAGGGATGAAGCGGCCTTTTGCCTTTTTTTTTTTTTTTTCTTTAGTTAAAATAATATTTTTCCTCTATGGAAGGCGAAAGATTGGCACGGAGATCAAAACAAGGGGTCTCAGCGCAGCTTTGGTGTGCATGCGGCACTGTGAAAGTGCAGGGAACTCAACTGCCACGTCTGTGACGGCTCAGACTGAAGTACCCATTCAAAATCCATATTGACACAACTCATTAATATAATCAATATTTCAGTATCTGCATGGCAGCTAACATAGAAACGTAAAGAATTTTTACTTCTCCTAAAACGATGAGCCCATGGCAAGACCTAGTGACCTCCTCACGAGCTACCAAGGGGCACGTCACGGACTGCGGACAGGTGGGCTCAAGCCACCTCCGACTGACATTTCGGCAGCAATGAAATCGTGTTCATGTAAGCTCTGATATCACCTGTACAAGCCCAGAAAGGAATTTACTCGGGTGGCCGATGTGCTGCTGCAGCGTTGCAGTCTGCTGCTCGTAGGGGCATCATGCCCCCCCCAACTACCATCCCACCCCCAACTCCAGCATAGCTGTAACCCTAATTGCTTTATAAGTAAAACAGTACCTCTTTTATCCCACTAAGTCCTCTACATACAGCAGAATAGGGGGAAAAAAAAAAAAAAGGGGAAAAAAAAATACGCTCTCAGTCCTTAAAAACTTTCTGAAATTTCAGACATTTGCAAAGTCCAGCCAGACCCTACCAGCTACTTCAGGACAGTGTGTGTCTGCAGGAGAAAAGCTCCTCCTGAGGGAGGGCAGAAATCAGACAGTGCCTCCTCCCAAGGATTTTGGTGCCCGGTCTTACAGGGGTAAGTTATTTTCTGTCAGATACCCATCTGGGAAGATTTGCCGTCTTCACAGAATGTCTTCCAGTGCAGAGTCCTTACTGTAGCTTATTTGGGAGCAATACAGCAAAGAAGATTGTGTAAAGAATAAAAGCAGAGAGCATCGCATGTCTAATTTTTAACTTTAGCAGTAAGCCCTGATTTAATCATACAAAATATGTATTTTTGCCCTTTAATGAACTAAATTCTTTGCTGTTGTGGCCTGTATTTTCTTCTTTTATTCTCAAACGTTGTAACAATAAGCATTAGATCACCTCCCAGAAAAATAATTAATTATTGAACCACGTATAAAAACATTTAAAATTCTTATAAAGTTCCCTTCTGTACCAACATAATTATTAATGAACATTTCGCTGACTTTCAGACTTGCTGCAGGTTCAGTGGGGTTACAGTAACAATAGATACAGTCAAAAGTGTAAGTACTTATCAGTCAATTATTTGCTCTGTCAGGAAAATTCTCTCCGAATTCTAAATGTTTTGAACATGAACATCTTGAATAATGATTCCATAATACATACTCCAGTTAACAAGAGTGATGTATTCAGGTCAAATCAGTTCTGATTTCTGAACATGTACTTTCCTGGAATTCTAGACACTTTAAGCTTCATGTAAATCTTACTGATGACGTTTCTATCCATTTTACACTGAACTGGCTTTGTTGAAGGTTCACTGAATTCAGCAATTCAGCGTAGGTAAATTGCTCGTAGGTAAGAGCTCTTCTACAGGGGGAAACCAGTCAGAAGTACTTGCACCACCTGGTTTGGAAACAGGGATGGGAGCAATTTTTCTACACTACAGAAGGTCCTCTAAAGAAGATTTTTTTCTAAGATAAAGAGATCTTTATTCAAAAATAAAGTGCTTTTGGTTTAAGGAGTAACGAGAATCTAATCACATTCCTTTGGAAAAGAACTTATTAGCAGAGAGGTAAAGAATGGCTTTTAAAAATAATTTCTTTAGTAGAATACATAAAAATGAACCCTTCAGATTAATCAAAAAGAAAGCATTTTTTTCTAGTCAAAACAAAATCATTCGTTTCACACCCAAAGCATATTCCATGAGAGCTCAAATGGGACAGCAATCTGTTTTGTGCATGTCCTGCCTTAACAACCTTGTGAGCAAATAACTGAATCAAGAAATTAGAAATTTTAGGCGAGTTACCAAATCTGCTCTTCACGTGAAGACTGGGGACTTAGATGAACCAAAAGATGACATACTGGCAAAACCAGTCTAGGCTAAATATGCAAAAAATCAATGGAGGAAATTAAAAGGAACGCAACCTACCCAGTTATGCATTCCCGATAACGACCTTAAGGTTTTTATTATACTAGACTTTTACACCATACATTTTTATACTATATTTTTCAAAAGTAGACAAAAACGGTGAAATCTTCAGCCCTTTCTAGTAGATAGGGTTTGGTAGGGCAAGTACAGATGGTCCCTTTTTCAAAGAACTGCTACCTCTCTCATAAATGCCATCAGAAGCTGCTCTTCAAAAATTTCTTCTCCGACTTGACCTCATGTGAGTAGGTCAGGAGAAACAGCAAAGCAGCAGGGCAGCAGATGACAATGGCTCCAAATACTCGTACATTCTTAATCATTTAAAGAATTGCTAATCAGGGTAAAGGAAAACAAATATAGGAGTGTCAAAAGACGCATTGTGCAGTCAGAGGGCAATAAATAGTCATTCAGGAATCCCCAAGATTCTTGCTTGAACTTCTGGTATCTACTTCCATTAAGATCCCAACTGACTCCTTTCATGGCTCAGAGAGAAGTGTCTCTGAATTTTCGCATGAGGAATTTTTCTCGGGTTTCTGTAGTACAGGGAAAAACCTGCACATAGAGGATATAATGGGGTTCATGGTGCCAATTCTTCCCAGCAAGAAAAAAGTAGAAAAGTAGGTAGAAGTACTGAAGTCCTTCTGTATCTGGTTAACTTGTCCTGTTTTGATATTTGTGGGTATTACAGGGAAATTTAATGTGAGAGGTCTGCAAAAACCACTTAGGTGCCAAGTCTAAGATTTATTTACTAAATGGGATGGGTATAGTGGGTGAATATAGTGCCTTTTCTCCTAAGGTTTCAATGCCATGACACTCTGACGATCTGTACAGGACCCTCACACCCAACAAGGCTCCTGCCTCTCCAGTCCACTTGTGACCAACACCGTGGACTTGGAGGAACCCAACTCCAGGTGCTCAACGTGTCCAAGCCCAGGCTGGTGGCCTGGCCGTTACGTGCAGTGGCTTCACCTCAGGCTCAGCCTTCTGCAAGATGTTGGATACTTGCGGATGTGCTACCATCTCAACTACGTATTGTTCTCCAGCTGGGAGGGTTGCCATAAACTGCCGACCTTTTGGCTTTCTTCGTTCCCAAAGCCCACGAGCAGCTGTTACGCAGATCATTACAACTTCTGGTTTCCCCACTTAACTGCTTTACAAGGATGTAAAATTGTTAAAAGTTTTTCCGCGCTGCTTCGGTTTGCCACGGCTGCCAGAATCACCTGATCACTGAAGAGCCGGGCACATACAGCCCGGGCCTCATTCAGTCTGAGCAGTGCCTTAGGGTGTACGTAAGAGGAGGTTTGTAAACCATGGGTATTTTCTGCAGGGTGCACACGAGTGCCCAAAGTCAGAAAAATCAGAACAGGAGTTAATGTATTTCAAGATGTATTTTCAATTTGGAAAGCCCAAGATACCAAACCTGTAGCTACTGGTATTCAGAAGTTGAGATAATAGGAATATCACCTTACCAGAAAACACACAGAATCTTGAAGAATCATACTGAAATGTGAGAAACAAAACTGACCACATTATACCCGGGACATGTACTTAGAAGAGGTCAATCAAAAATATTCCTCCATATATGTAAGACTGACAAACAAGAAAACCAGTATGAGGAATTTATCAATTAGTAGTCGATATTAATCTGGATGTTCTTTTTTATAGCATAATAAATTGTTCGTCTCATACCCTGATAAAATTATTTTTATTATCCTGAGGTTAAAAGAGCCAGAACCAAGCTTATCACACCTGGACTTCGGTTAGGTTAGAAAATGCATTGCTCTCTTTTTCAAGTAACCAGACATAATCTGTTCAAGCTTAACTTGTTTTCTTAGTGAAAATTCATCTCTCAGGCTCTGTGACTATTTCATTTGGTATAATGCAAGGGAAACTAAAAATATAACAAAAAGTACTTTTGAACTAGAACAAAAATTGATGCTGGAACAAAAAAATCACAACAAGGATTCCAGAGATCTAGATGCCTTTCTGCTGCTATGAATGCATGCTGGATGAAGCTCCGGCTCTAAGTCAGTGCTAGTTTTCCCACTGAATTTGATGGGATAAGAATTCACTCCTTCTTAATTGCTGGCAAATAACTTTTATATTCTTTTTCTGTACGATAATGAGTGTCTCTCCGTCTCTTTCTGAGACTGAAGTCTTTTTTGTTTGAGATGGCCATACAAAGAGAGGCACTATTAAGATATTAAGATATAGGTGGGTTGCACTTTTAAGTCATCTGGTCACTGAATGAGCAGAGACCAGAATATGGCTCTTCAGGCTCTATTCTTTTAAAAAGAGGTACAATGAACAACTTTAATGCTGAGCCAATTGATTTTGTACACCTTCCAGGTAGCTCTTATGTTTCTGATCTGCAGTCAATTACCCACTGTAATAGCATTAAATGTCAATGTAATTAAATGATTTTACTAGAAAATGCTCATAATAGCATTTAAATACACTCTGTTTAAGTCAATATGGTACCACAATCTACAAATTAGTTATAAGCACTATCCACAAGTACAAAAATGATGAAAATTAATGTATATTATGCCATACAAAGTATACAGGTATGAACAACAACGTGGGCTGTTTGCAATGGAATGACAATAAACTTATTTCTTACATTAAAATTATTTTGCTTGTCTACCATGGATTGGTGGTTACACCAATTTCTGGGGCAAATGTTTACTCATTGTCATCCTGGTTTTGATCTCGTCAAGTAAAGAAAAGCTGCATGGCTGGCCAAGTATTTCTATCGGACTAGAAAAATCTCTAATTATAAAATAAGCTATTTCCCATTAATAAATTGCAAATAAATCCTGCTCATTCTTAATAGGAGGAGTCAATAGAAGATTATCCACTTAATTCAACAGGAGAATGTGTTTGAAAAAAAAAAAAAAAGTCCTTGCATGAAATTCTTGTCCTTTCATTGCACCACAGTGAAGAAGGAGAAACTGTGTATTAATATTGTTGTTTTGCCTTGAAATGTTGTACATATTACTATTACTTAAGAGAATGAGTCACTCACCTAAACACATGCCTTTGAGACAGACTGGGTGTCTGAGACGCCTGCCTGGGTCTGGCAGATTTGACATTGGATCCAGGGCGATGTGCAACCTTCTGGAGCTGCAGCTGGAGGCCAGTCCAGGACGGGGTACACGTGGCCTTAGGTATTATGTTTAGGTGCTGAATCCCTCCGTGTCCAAGGGCCTCTTTCCTAGAATAAGGCCTATCAAGTAGCAAATTGTATTTTCCCAAATCAGTCGAGACATCAGTTTGAGGACTGGTAAGCTTCAGATTAAACCACAAAAAAGCAGTCTGTCATCCAGATCTGTTATTTGACCTTCAAGTGTAATAGCAAGCGGAGGCATGTGATGTACCGTGATCTTATTTGTCAGCCAGGCATGCCCTCACTTTTCTTGTAATGCCAGCAGGAACTTGGTGCTACCAACTAAGTGCTACCAGATACTGCTGATCAGTGCTATCCTAATAGGTTGCAGGTAAAGATCTCTGCTCCAACTTTTTCTGAGCTCAACACCAGCTGGAATCACCTACCACTTATCACAAGAAGCTCTAGTTTGCTGAGGGATGGAGGCACCTGGGCCTCGCCCAGCATCAAACTCCATGGTGATGTCCATCACACTTATCAGTGGCATTTTGCTGTGAGAGCAAGTAGCTGCTAAAGAAAAAAAAACCTGTCACCATTCGAAGCGGTTGTGGTGGGTCAACCGTGGCTGAACGCCAGGTGCCCACCAAAGCCGTTCTATCACTCCCCCCCCTTCGCTGGACAGGGGAGAGAAAACAAATATAACAAAGGGCTTGTGGGACGAGATAAGGACAGGAGAGATCATTCACTGATCACCGTCACAGGCAAAACAGACTCAGCTTGGGGAAATTAACTCAATTT
>JANZLQ010000057.1:17764546-17778221 GCA_026212715.1 Elanus axillaris
AAACTCAAAGTGTTTTGTGCATGTTTTTATTTAAAAGATTACTTTCCTCTCATTTTTATGCATCTTTTTCTCTGTTACATAAGCAAGGGGTACTGGAATAAAAAAAAAAAAAGAGCAATTTGCCCAGAAATTGCAGGACTGAGGTGAGATGCAATAGAGCATCTCTGCACTGTGGAGAGCATAGCACTTGCAGCTGGGGACAAGCAACAGCTTGGCTGGAATTCTGCACCATTCTTCCACTGACTCAGTGGGCAGAGCTGGGCAAATCTCAGCCTTCTGCAGCTGGTGTCCCATAGAAGGGATAGCCTGAGGTTAAGATACTGCTTTCTATACTTTAGAGAATAGCAGGAAGAAACACCACAGTTGAGTGCGAGGTTTTTGAACGTGCCAGTTAAAGATCCAATTTATGTACCTCAGCAAAACTCATACAGTGCGTGTCTCTCCCTAGCGTCCAGTCAACGTCAGGATCTCACACACGTTTTGGAGGTTAATTAGTTGATATTTGGACAGTGCTTTTTAACTAACAACAGCTTAGGTACTTTTGTAATCTCTTGCAGCGATCTCTATAGCCATCAGAAATTGAACCCCTTGGCATGGAAACAGAAATTCAGTATCTCCACCCTGTGCAAAATCCTGCTTCTAGCCCTTGCTCCTCTTTGGATCTACACTAGAAGGTAGAAAACCAAAAAAATGCACCTTCTAGCGAAAGGCAAACTCCCAGAAGTTCAATTCAGAGAAAAGTTTCAGTTGTCTGACGTTAATCAGTAACTGCCTAAGCTGCTGATATACTGTGTAGTATGTAGAAATACTTGTGTGTTAAAAATAGCCTTTACATGCAAGGATGACCCAAGCATTCATAGTTTCTTTCCAGCCTGGTAAAATAATCTGCAATATAAAAGTCATTTTTACTTTATGGCAAAAGGAACACTGCGTTCAGAGCATTATTTGCGCATAATGGCACGTTAGTTATTAAAATATAACTATATTATTACAACTATGAGTTATAAAAGAGAGATTTCTTGCATGGAAAATCTGAAGTTACTCCCTTGTTAGCAACTAACGCGTCAGAGTTCATAAAGTATGAAACATTACTGAAAATACTGAACATGGCATTTTTGGTGTAACTATTAAAATACTTGCATTTGCATATAATTTCATTTTTAGTTCACTATCTTAAAAGTCTTCAAATTGCAATGGAAACTGCAAGTATATTCACAGACTGCACTGCGCAGTAATGAGGACAGGATTTCTTGCCTCCTCTGAACTCCTGTCACGTGACATTTCAGTTTGCAAGCAGTGTCAGATCACTTTACCTTCCGATAGTTTGCTGTGTTTCATGAAAAAAATATGAGAAAAGAAGCCTGGTTACTTTTCCCTGCCTCAGATGTGAGCAAAGCTGTGCTTTTACCACGTGTCTGCTAAGAGTTCCCAAAAATACAGAAAAACCGACTATAACAATCCCCAGAAACACAGCGATTCAATTCACTAATCATGCAAATTACATGGAATAGAAAAAAAAAAAAGGGTATGCTCAGTTACTGATGGCAGACTGAGGCCATAAAAATACAATAAAGCGTCTCCGTTTATTAACTTTTTATGGGAATGTTTTGACTTTGGATTTGAGTATCCCACAGAAAACCAGATCAATTACAGTGGTGCGATTAGCACACGCGTCTTTTGCCTAAATCCTCCCTGCTCCTCGGGAAAGTCTGCAGGCGTGATTCGGCGTGCCTCCGCTTTATTCAGAGGATGGCAGCCAAGATGCTGAGAGGCCAAGGAGGAGGTATGCTCCCCAGCCATCCCAAGTTTTTGTCCGTGCATGTTCCCTGCACAGGAGACCACAGATGGGGTTGGATGATGGGACACTCGTAACGACGTTACCTCTCTTGAATTACATTTCTTTCGTCAAAGTTGTTCCAAATAATCTGCTTCAGTCCTTCAAGAGACCCCTGCTTCCTCCAGACTTTGCCTCCCGGTCTCCCTGATTCCTGGGAGCGATACCACAGATCCATAAGATTTGTAGAGAATTCTACCAATGACTATACAAGCTTCCATGGGTTTTGAAAAGTCACGGTTCAGTGACAACAACGTATTAAAACAGCAACAGAGGTTTGCGGGTAACGTGCTTTACCGGGGATGTCCCGAGGAAGGTCCTACAGCCACCTCAGCCACAGATCCCATGGCAAGGCTAGGAAGGAAATCTTCTCGGTCATCGAGTGTACTCTAGCCTATTTTGTGAATCTTTACAGACCCTTGCATACTGCTGTAACAAATAGCACAAAACCACAGAAGTACAAAGAAATAGAAAAAGAGCAAGAGGTGCTACATGGCGTACCAGAGGTCTCAAAGCAAGCCTGTGGAAGAAGAAGAAGAAAATGAAACCCCACCTTTGAGTACACCATCTGCCCGTGAAGCACTCGCTCCCCTCCATTTCCTGACTTTCTGACATATTTCCTATTAAAAATAAAAATAAATCAACTCATCCTATTTCACTGAAGACTGAGGATGACCGCAGAAGGATGCATCATGCCAATATTTTGAAACGTCTATGAAATACATCACTAAATGATGACAGTAATTTGTTCAGCACAGTTCCCTTCCCCTGTACATTTTAGATGCCTGCATTTTGTCCACAGACAAAGTAGGTTGTGTTTGTTGACTCACCGCAGATTCAATTTTTCCCCACACACTGTACATCTGCTCCACATGCCTGCAAAGCCCCCACTAGCTTTTCAAACACCCACAGTACCCTGGCATACTGAGTAACAACACGCGAAAGATTTCTACTGAACTAGTGCAAAAAAAAAAAATTAAAAAAAAAAACAACCTGATGATTTTTTTTTCTCTCCAAAACAAATCTGCAAGATTTGTTATTTAATACAAGTCAGTTGCTCGTTTCAAAGTCATTTTTGCTACTGTACCTCTCCTAAGAAATTCAGATCAAATGACATACTTTCAAGTAGTTTTTTACCAAGTCTTCTTCACCAATTTTTTTTCCTTACTGAATGCTCTTAATACAGCCTGGCCCTAATCCTACAATTCACTTAACTTGCCAGCTGCTAATTGCTATGTGCAACTCAAATCCCAACACTTATTGGCACACAGCACTTTGTTCACATGAAAAAAATCTATCAAACGTTATTACAAAGATGTAACATGAAAGCAAAAATGAGAGTATCTTTGAAGTTCCATAGACTGAAGTATCTGTCTATGTTGGGAGACTCAACATTTTCTAAATGATATTCCAAGAGAAGAAGCAGATGGAGGGAATAATTTCTACCATTTAGAGGAAAGCGTGGGTGAAATAAATGTAAACATAAACTGAGCGGGGGGCATAACTTCTCTTAAGTATTTTCTCTATGAAACAGCTTGGTCTTCTGGACAGGGCTTGACCATAAATATGAGAACAGGTAAGTTTGCTTCAGTTTTGCTGTGTAGCTTTTGTGTGATACCAAGCAAGATCTGATTATCCCCATGGAAATAAGAATTGTGATACTCCCTTTCTCTCACATTTACTGTCTCTTAGCTGTGTAGACCGAAAAGCGCTGTAGGCCTCTCTCTTGGCATTTTAACAAAAGGAATAGCAACACAGTCATCACTATTAAAATTAGTCAGAATTTAAAAAAATAAAATGAAAGTAAAAAAATACACACATACAAGAATATACATCTATATGTCCACATACATACAAAACAGGCACCAAAACTTAATTCTTAAATTAGTGCGTAAGCGTACTACCTGTCAGAGTTTCAGGTAGATTTTATATTGAAGTGTCTTGCTCAGGACTGCATATATTCCCCCCTCCATACATAATTAAAGTTATTCCTATTTTACATCCCATAAATATTCACTGATGCAAGAGGGAAAATAGAACACTCTCCTCCCAAGATGCTGACAGGACCAAGCAGAACTTCATCAGGGATCACTTCAAAGATCAATTTCTCATGTCCACAGAAACAAATTTAAATGATCTTGTGTGAGCCTACCGTTAGCGAATGCACTCTTGAATTATGCATGATTCTTGACTGCTCATAATATGAACAAACTACAGAGAGTTTCATCAGTACATTTCAATTATTGTAGCCCTTCTTACTCCTTGTTTGTTACAGTTAATTTTCATTTCTAGAACATCCTTTCACATTTGCTATCAGCGATGATGTCACGTTCAGAAACAGGCTTATTAGACTCCTTATGCATTCTCTCTGTGCTGTCCCAAAGCGTACCAATATAACCGTAAATTCTAGAAAATTCTGCAACTTTGTCTCGCATAGAAAGTGTAACAACTACCACTGGTCTTCTGTGCTTGTAGGAATAAGTTTTGCCTGCGTATGAGTTTGAATTTAATCCCGTATCTGAAACTTGTGAAGCATTAGTGTCACTTGATCTTTGTGGGAGTTTAAAACACACACATTACCACAGTACCTGCAAAATATAGCAAGACATATGTTAACTATAGACTCATTTTGACCACCTGTCAAAAAATCTTAACACAAAATATGTCAGAAAGTAAGCTGCCACTGGTCATAAAAATAATTACACAACAGCATTTGCCTCATGCCGATACGAGCATTTTGGAGACTCACCCTTGCTTTAGTAGAAGTGACGTTAATCAAGAGAACAGAGCCGAATTCTCTGCTGGAGTCAACAGAGTCGTGCCAATAAAGGAAAACTTCTTCCTCCCTCCATCCGCCAGAACCAGGCAAGGCCTTAATACTCTGTTCTTTGGCTTATTCATTGCTGAAACTAGTTTCTGTCCTGGAAAACCGTAGGACGCCCTGCCTGCCCGGAGAGGGATATCCACCTCAACAGAGCTGCCTGGCAGCCCGCAGGACTCCCGGAGCCCCCGGCGGGGCTGGCACTGGGTACCGCCTTACCCCACAGCAGGGCTCCGCTACCAAAGCAAATCTCCCTCTTGGTTTTTTCCCCACTTTGCCCGAGATGTGAACCAAAGCATGATGTCTAAGTCTTCCTGAATTGGTTACCTTTGGGACAAAGCTAAACTGGACTCCGGGAGCGTCACCAATGGACGTTCAGTTTACTGAAGCAGACTAAAGCTGGCCTGAAGAAAAATCTGCTGAAATATGTTGTGCGGTGTTGGTTTAGGTCCCCGGCACCAACCATTCCTCTCTACAAATCTGCCTTTTCTGAGCTGCATTACTTGCTAATGCAGACGTAGCCGGTACATCAAACAGGGACTACACACTGAGATTGAACACAGCTCCATGGCCAAATCCCCACCGGTTTGCACTCGATGAGGAGTGTAAATCTGCAATCTAAATCAAAACTGCCACTACAACTTAAATTTGGACAAGGCCATGTGTCTGGGAATCAGGGAATTCCTCCTAAATCTGTCAGAGCCGGTGACCTTGCAGAGGCAGAGGTGAATCAGATCCTGTTGGGTCTCACCACTGCATATATCACAAAACATACTATCTCCTGCAATCCGACACTGACTTCAGCTGAGCCATTTTTCTACTCCACACCATTTCCTCCTGAGGTTTCTCATCAATAAATAAAGAGACATGCTGCTGCCACAGCTGCTCTGCACCTTCCTAACCCCTTATTAGCTTACAGGCACACACAAACAACCTCCTGCCCCCCCAAAAACCACCACTGGAAGAGCAACACTGATAGAACAAAGATATTTTCAGGATCCAAACATTGGCTGTTTGCATGTTAATAGTTAGAAGTCTTTTAACACTGCCATCGTAAATCTCAGGTTCAAATGCTGAGCCATACAAATTTAGAACTGCAATAAAACATCCAACTTCCTAGATTATAGAAATAGCTCAGATTTTAAAGTTGTCAGGTAAGAAAACCAGTATAAATTAGTGGGTGCAGAGAAAGCCAGAGAAGAAACATCCACGTTCAGTGAAGAAACTTGCAACTCCTGCTCAAGTTAGAAGTTGATTAATTAGATAAACTAGCAAAACCTCTGAAAGCGATCTGAAGTGCCGTTAGTCTGACAATGAGAACATGCATGAGGAACGTGGGAGAATTTGGAATATTTGTCCGAGTAAGTTGGAAGGAAAAACTTCAGCCTTTGTCCGCTGTATGCTGGGTGACTGCCTAACTCAGGGTCTAGTAGCTGTTCAACAGAACAAGCATCTGCTCCTTCACCAGCACCAGCCAGAAAAGGCACCCTCGATTTGAGCAACCGTCACTGCAGGTGTTGGCAAAACCTGTAAATTCCCCGAGATAAATTTTGATTTCAGCAAGTCAGCACAGAAACCCTACTGAGGAAATCCTAGAGCAACTTGCATTTCAGCCCCCTTCTTTCTGCTTGGCTTACCAAAACCCATTAGAAACATAACATATAAAAGAGCGCCTGTATTTCAGCAAAGGAAGGAGGGCTACGGGGAGTCGTGTGCCAAAGCAAGCTATTTTAGAAGTCTGTTGGCCGTTTGTGCTTGGATTTCAACTTTAAGCCAAGTAAGAAAGCACATCGCATGAAAATAAATAGATGTAAAATAATCTGATACACGCAGGTGGCATACCTTAAAATACCAGCTCTAAGTTTCCTAGTGCCTCATTCGGGTAACTTTGAAGTACGCAAGTGTTTCAATCCAGCTCCAAAGCACCAGGAACACTAAAGTTTTTAAACCCATAAGTACGATAGCTCACTTCCACTGAAAATAAGACTCAACACAAATAGAGATGGACAAAACCAGATGTATTAATTAATGGCTTCACCAGTAAGACATATAGCTACAGAGGTCCTTCAGCTCTGACCAGATCATTACCCACTTCTGCCTTCACTAGAATTTATTCCCTCCTTCTATGGACCCTAGTTTCTCCCATCGGCTGTATTACTGTACTCCACAAGGAAATCTAGCACGGACCTCCTTTTCTTCACTTTTCCTAAAACCCATCTGCCCTTTCTCCTAATTTTTCACCGAGCATGTAGCGCTTTCCAAAATATTTTATACGGCCTTCAAATGTTTATTCATAAAGCACTTCTGCTGAAATGCCCGCAAAAGTCAGCTAACCTGGGCTGATTATACAGCAGTCTACAATAACTTGTATTAGATTCATTTATTCATAGACTTAAAAAGCCGTACACTTCTATTAGTTTACATACATTATGTTCTTTCATTTTTGTAAATACTGTCATTCCTTTATTACCCATTATAAGCAGGTATAGGCTATTGTTCCAATTCACATAATTCAAACTATAATTTTCAAAATACTTAAGTTATTTAGGAGGAGTGACTGGGCTCTCATGATCGTAAATCTTTTCAATATCAACAGCCCCTAGAATAATAAAAGCATGATCTTCAAAGACCAATAAATAAATAAGTAAACCCAACTCACTGAAAGTCAGTTAACATTTGACAACTTCCTAGCCTTTGCATCCCCGAAACTCTCCACAGGCGACTTTGGAAAAGAGAATATCACCTCCTTAGCCACTCAGGAGGCTTTCTGGAAAACATACGCCATAGCTCTATGTTTAGTTTCACTTTGTGCCTTTATAACCTTTTCATAAAACACAGTTACGGTCCTGGTCTTTTTACAACTGATATTAATTAGAATTACTGATCATTCCTCTACATGAAAGCTCTTTTGGTCTGCAGTTGCTATCTGCTGGGGTTTGTTTCTTTATTTAATTTGGTTTTGGTGGCGTGGGTTTTTTTTTCCCCCCAATAATGATTGTGGAGAAGCACAAATTGTTTAGGAGTCGATGATGATTTCTAAAGATCCTAACAGAAAGATTTCAAACTCAATAACAGAGACAGAAGTAAAATAACAGTGAGAACAGTGTCATGCACTTTTACTTGACCAAGTGTGCCCGTTTCTTCAAGAGTTGATTCAAAATGCTTACTTATGCTAATAGTCCACTCACAATATGAGCTAGTTCAGCAATTGCTCAGATGTAATGCTTACTTACGCCTACATATAATAAGAATTTATTCGACAAAATTAATGGTTACAAAATCAGTTTGTTTATGTGACTATCAATTTCTCTTCAATATATTACCATAGCTGTTATGAGTTAGAGTCAAAATGCCGGAGTAAATTCTTTGCATCTCGGTCAGAACTGTAATCATAATTACTAGGGCAGGATTAAAAAAAAAAATTAAAAAAATATTTCCTCTTTTTTTTTCTTAATTATTATTTTTTATCTGGACAAATTCTTCTAGTAAATCCACTGAAATGTAATAGTATAATTCACAGCTGCAGTGATAATGACTAGAGAAAGAGGAAACCATTAAGAGACAGCCTCTCTACTGCTGAATGCCGCTAATAATCCCACTATTTCTCATTTTTATGACCGCATATTTTATGAATGATAATCCGCTCATTACATATTGCTATAAATATTTTGGTTTAGCAACAGAAATAGGCATCAATAAACTACACATTCTAGAAGCTTTTCTGCCAGTACTTAAGAGTGTACTAATGTACATCATCGCAATATTTTCACTGGACCCCCACACTGGGAAAGTATATGAACGATTATTTTTAGCTGGAAGTACTTCATACATAAGTTATATACTTTCTGCAGTTATAAACCAGTTTTGTCAGTTGCCTGAAATCATACTGAATCTGCCTCATTAATTTCCCCCCCCGCTGTACAATATAGCCTGCCAATATATTAATATTCCTGCAGCTGACATAGTCTTGACCCAGCAAAGCAATGAGACTATTGTAAATTTTGCACCTGAGCACTACTCGTAGTACTGTATACTTTTACCTTCATTCAAGCTATTACAGTTACGGGTGGATATAATTCAAGGTACTTAAGAATTGAGGACAAGCTATAAAACCCACTGAATTTTAAAAGCTATTTTAACCTATTTGAATCTACGTTCTTTTCGGCTTCATATATCTCAAGTCTACCTGTTATTTTGAAAATTCAAGAAATGCCAGAGACTTTTAATCATCTCTGCAACAAACGACCTGAGGCTGATGTTATTCCTTCCTCCTGGCAAAATAAACTTTTATTAACCCATTCTTCTGAATGACAGCTCCTAGTATTAAGGTCAATGCCACAAACTTTGGAAACCTGGCTTTAGATTTCACCAGGTTTCCTTATTTTTCTTTTTTTTCTTTTTTGTTAGCACATATTAGCGATAGCTGTCTTGGTCTATTCGCAAACTAATTTTCAAAATTACCTGGTGGCTTGGTACGAGCTGGGCTAGGTGTGGTCCCCAAAGGAAATTAGGAAAGATGCAGCATAGCTGGTGGGTGTTTTATGCAGCTGAATTTGGGTAATAAACCAGCTTCCAATTGTTGCTAAGCTTCACAAAATCAACATAAAATAATACTTGAATACAAAATGTGCTATGGGATTTCTGCTCTTATTAGTGTGCTGCTTTATCAGAAGAGTATTTGGTGTCCAAAACTGAAAATTTTGCCATATTAAAAAGAAGAAAACGAGGAGAGCTGCTCTTGGCTTGCCATTTCTATTTCATGAGAATCTTCAACAATCAGTTCTGTAAGCATAATTAACCAAGCCATTTTCTTACTGATTTGTCTCTGATGTTCCTCTCCTCCTCCTACGTCAATAACCCCCTCTCGAGACCCCCGTGGCCTCTCAAAACATTTACTTTTCCTGTTTCTCCTATTATCTTCTTATGTCCTGGAATGTCAATAAACGACAGCAAATGTCTTCCCTAGGCTGAAGTTATACACATTTTGGCCAGCTGGCCAGAATGTTCAAATGCTGACTGACCAATTCAGCTACTGCCAAACAGAATGGATAATATCTGAGTTTTCCTTACCTTTCTCCCAGTGGGAGATTAACAGGTCTCCCTCCATTACTGAGCTGCTGATTTTCACCAAAAGAAAGAAAAAAAGAAAGAAAAGGAAAAAAAAAGAAAAAAGGCAAGAATTTAGTACCTTTGACACCTTAGGCTTCTACTAGATTTGTCTAAAACAAGGTTCAAATGCTGTTGGAGGAAAATAGGATTGATAGACTAATGGCCATGATGATTACAGAAAACTGTTCTCTTTAGAAATCAAACTCTTTTCCTTGAAAATCGAAAGCCTCCAACAGCCACAACGTGCCTTTCAAACTACCACAACCACAAAAGGCCGTTTCTGGACAAGGTATCACCCCCCTCAAACTAGAAAATAAGGGGAAAAAATATAAACCTTACTGCTAGAGGCATAAGAAAACATTATACTCTTCATCTTTTTCATTTACTATCCAGCTGGAACCGTATTTTATCTTGGCCAAGAGAGAACTGTCATGGTTATCAAGATGCATTGCGCTGGTCATCTTCTGCCCATCCCTACATCTTGCCCAAGGCTCAGAACTGAGAGACAAACACACAAGCATAGGCTTAGTTCCAGAAATTAATTTAAAGTAATAAAAAAAAAAAAAAAGAGGTTAGTACCCTAGAGATGTTTAAATGAATAATAAAACTGTTACATTACTGACTTATTCTGGAGAGGTTAGCATTTCTGCTTGGGGTCCGCCTTATAAATCAAGCTATAAATCAGGCAAAACAATAACCCTTCTGTCATACTTTGCATTAACGTCTGATGGACAAAATAATCCTCCTGTGCAGTAGTTTCTTACTCACAAGGCTAACAGCCCTGAAAGATTTTTGAATCCATGTAACACTGCAAGGTACTATATACAAACATACATGCACGTGAACGGGGGCCACACTCAAGGCACACTAGTTCAAGCTCTAATCCCGGGGATAGAAACCAAAACTACCACACACAAAAAAACCAGACCCAAAGATATTCTCGGGTTTACACATTGTCCGACTGAAATCAGTGTGACTGCTCAAAACTCAAAGGCAAAGCTAAGCACGTGCTTTGCAAGATCAGATCTTAGTTTAGGGCAAATCATTGAGGAAAATCATATGTATGAGTGCAAGAGTAACATCAGTTTCCTATTTATGACCCCACTTGAGCAGTTGCTTTAAAACCACACAAGACCAGTAATGGACAAAAGTCCCCCCCTAATAATAATGATGTAATTTTTTTCCTAGCAGTAATAATACTTTGTTTTCATGTTCTGCAAGTTTTATTCTGATTAAAAGTGCCTTTTAAAAAGTACTTCTAAAGATCACCACCATTTCCAGTAAATGCAAATGCAAGCTTGCAATACTTGACCATTAAAATGCTGCTAAATATTATTATAGAACAGTTGAAAAGTCTAAGAAAACTTGGCAAGTGGACCTATTTCTTTGTTTAATAACTGAGGGCAAAAAGGTTTCCTGGGCCCTCCAGGTAACTCACATACAGAAGGGATTTTGACCTTGTCCATTTATTTTTTTTATTTTTACAAGGATGTTTGTTATACACCTTTTTTGGTAGCAGCTTGGCTGAATTAAAAACAAACACTATCACTTTAGGCTGTTAATGCTGATCAGGCCAATAAACTGTATCCCGAAATAGAAAAGCACACCAATGTTTTCAATTTAAGAACTGCCAGAAAGAAACATCCGTTAAAAATTTCAGTTGCCAGTCCTTGCTTTCTGTTTGGGTTCATGTCAAATGATGAATGTTTCTTCTAAGAGGACACGTGAAAGAATTTGAGATCAGAGTGCTTAACCATGCCAGGGCACGTACTCCACACTTTCCAAAAAGCAAGTCTCCTTTTTCCTATCACTGATGCAGCAGAAAGCCCCTGAAAAGTGCATGAGTCTGCACCATATTTGCTAATATTAACAAGCGCTGAGTGCAACATTAAATTTTTACTTCTTGGAAGCCCTACCCTGTGCCCACAGCTATTTGAAATAACCAGTAGATGTCAAGACTAGAAAAAGAAGTTCTGGGGGAGGGATCTGGAGGGAAGTTAATTCAGAGCTCTGTCATTGAAGGTATAGGGCAAATGACTAGTTCGTACTTATTTATTATTATTTTGTTAAATTTCTGAAAGATATTTTACTCCCTCATTATAAAGAGCCTTTAAAAGATAAAAATAATTAGTTTTCGTCCTCTTAAAAAACATTCTTACACCTCCTTATGATTGATTCTGCAGTAGAATCTCTTGGTGATCTCACCAACGTACCAGATATTTAGCCTTCATTAACGTCTTGGGAAAAAACAAACCCAACCTTTTATGAATAGCGCTTAGCAGAGGTTTGATGGCAAGCACATTGGGGATATAATCAGGAGTGATGAGGTACCTGAAGGGTAAAATAATAGAAAGAGACTGAACCTTGACAAACATAAGCAAATAACCAAGGATATTACTATAAAAATGTAGCAGAAGGGAACTATTGGCAGCTACCTGATAAAAAGGTAAGTTGCCGGCATGTAAAATTCCAGGGGGGAAAAGCAAAACCAAATTACAATGGACATAACTTTCAATTATGACAGAAGACAGCAATAAGGGTTTTTTCTTTTCTTATGCTACGTTCCGTGTTCTGGACAACAGCAAAACTCACATTCAGCATCTTCCCTATAGACTTAAAGGAAATCATACAGCTTACGGGGACATTTCAAGATTATACGTCCCAGTATTTTTGCGGTCCACAGCCTGGGTGGGGTTTAGATCAGACCAGCCAGCGGTGCCAGCTCTCGGACACATGTTGCACCGCTTCCCAAAAGAGGGAGGGCAGGACCGCGCTGCTCGGCTCACAGGCCCAGGACTCTCAAAGGAGCCTTTCAGGACACGGTTTAGTGGGCCCGGTGGTGTTTGGTTGATGGTTGGACTCAGTGATCTTGGCTTTTCCAACCTAAACATTTCTACGATTCCTCTGCTGGGGTGGAGGAGCAAGAGCGTTCCCATGCGGCAGCTCGGGATCCACCACTTCACGCACGCTCATTTACACCCCTCCAAGTCCCACGAAATCCTGATGGAGCAGAGTTCCAGCGCTTACAGACTACTGCTGCAAGGCTCTCAAACCCTTCCTTCGCACCATCTTCATAGTAGACCTTACCAATTCCCTCTGGCTTCCGAATATCCACGAGAGGACCAAGAAACTTCATCCTTTCTGCACAAGCGTAACAGGGAAAAAATACGACCCATCCTTTAAGCAGGCTGCCACATATGTTTGTGTTTGTTCTGGCCCAGATACACTTTCAATTTCGGGAAAGGACAGCTTCATAACTTATTTCCCACCCCCAGTAGTATCGGTCCCAATATTTTGATAACTTGGTTTATAGATACAACTGATTGAATAGTCAAAAGTTTGTGGATTTGTAACAAAATTACTTCAACAAAACAACTGCAAAACAGGATGTTCCCCTTACAAACTCACAGCATGGGGTGGAAATGCCTGAGCATTGAACAAATCAGCTCTGGCAATGCAATAAGCTTGAGTGCGAAGCATAGGGTTAATTAAACCTGTTAAGAATCAGAATAAAAGTTGGAATCTCTCCAGTTCCACCAAAAGCTGTTCTAACAGGTTATCTACCGTCTTTGCTGTGCCCTTGCCTAGATCAAGTTATCTTTTGCTTTTTTATTGAATGAAGAGAGGGGGTTTAGCTCTCTGAGGAAAAAAATATAAGAAATACCTCTAAGCTGCAGATGATCTGGGAGAGCTAACCTATGACACAGAGCTCATTCCATCTTGTTGCTCTGAACTTCTGAGGATTTGAAAAGGATTTTTCACTATTGAAGGCAAGTTAATAGAGTCAGAGATAAGTTTCAGGGATGCGATAAATTTAATTCCCCACCTGTCCACTTCTTGTCATAGATCCCTTGACTTACCAACAGCTTCTCTCCGAGTCTACGAATTGGGGGGGGGGGGGGGGGGGGGGA
>JANZLQ010000057.1:17778321-17826372 GCA_026212715.1 Elanus axillaris
CCCCCCCCCCCCCCCCCCCCCCCCCCCCCCCCCCCCCCCCCCCCCCCCCCCCCCCCCCCCCCCCCCGCGGAGCAGTGACAAAGAGCAGAGGAGAGCCCAGCCCCAGCGAGCAACTCGACAGCAACCACTGATCAACACGTCAGTCCTCTGTCCCCTCTGCCATGCCGGGATCCAACGCTGGGTTTGTTTTTTTTCCAACCAACATTTAGCAAAAAACCCCAACAAACAAAAAAACCAATCCCAAAACCACCAACAAAAAAACCCCAAACCCCAAAACCTTCACTAGACAGGCTCAAATGCTTATACCAACCACAAGAACGTCACCGTTAAGATGGGGTTTGAAAGTCTGTGCATTGTTTCGTGCTCACGCCTGCTGATTTTCCCTTCTAAGCTGAAAGGGAAGAAGGAAATACGTTGACTCATCACCATCATATCATTCCATGCTAATCAAAAAAATCACCCATTGCTTTGGTTAGATCCTTCTGACAAGCTCACGACTGAACATGTTTTGAAAATTTACCTCTAGAGGTCAGTTTACTTTGTGTCACTACTTCTGATTTTCTAGCCAATTTATCTATAGAGATGTCGAAGGAGTGTAGAATTTATATAGAAGACACCACTATGTATTAAACGCACTAAATGGAAATTCTTTCCCCATTGAGAACTTTATAACTAGGGTAATGAAATTTTTATCAGGTCGTAACTTAGAAGATTAGAAGACTGGTAGCACATTACTCTCAAAATCAAATCTGATTAATGTTTAATTGTAGCAATGTGCAGAGGTATTAATTAGGTGTACTTTCTATGACTCATAAATAGCTATTAAAGCAAAAGCAAGAATAATTTGAAGATTAACACGAAGAGAATGGTATACTTGAGTGCTAAATTATAATTAAACTGAATGGACCTTGTGAAAATAATAGAAATTGTCATCCAATATAATAATTCTGATACATAACGCAGTTATAACAAATTTTCTAGCAATCAAGTCTGACACCTTTTCCTCAGGATATTTTTTTGTGCAGAAGCCCCAGGTGTGAATTAAAAATTCATTTATGCTTTTCAATGAGAATCACAGGACAGATCTTAAAAGCAGTAAATCCATTTGGTTCTTACCGAGCAACTGAAGCATCCACGCACGTACCTAGACAGGCTTTGTTTAAAAGGGGATCCCAGCTAAGGCTGTGGATTTGTATATTCAAAGAAGTGTTGCAATTAAACTGGAAGGCCTGCACCCTTGCACTTTGGTTTTCTCAATGAACGATCCGCAAAGTCATGCAGGGGTTAGAAATCTTGTTTCAGAATTGCACTTCTACAGCAAGACACACTTTTCTGCTACATTTGTTACCGAGATGGTGGCTAGGCATATTTTCACTGCTCATTCCTTCCTACAGTTTGCAAAATCGGTTTTATTTTCATTATCGTAAGATGCAACTTACAACGCATTCCTTAAAGTACTACTACTAGTAACAAATAATAAGTGCCTCCTGTTCATGACCTTGCAGAAAAGGTTGAAAACATGACCAAGAGGCACCAATATCAGAAGGATCTAAAATGAATCTACCGTTTCTGCTAATTTTATGCCAACATAATGAACCTTAGACATCTGCTTTTGGCATGAGCTACGTTTTCCAAATTTATTTGAACTAACACTGTTGAAATTGGAATTAGCTTCTACGGCACTGCTCTGGAACTGCAACAGAAAGTAGAACAAATACTTAATCTTGTGTCTTATGAATAAGAAAAAAGGAGAAAAGTCATTAAACAACTTATCCTGCCTAAGTCTATTATTTGTATATGATTTCTTACGACTGCATTTCTGTATTTATTTAAAAAGCCTACTTTTGTAATCAAAGAGAAGGTAAGCAAATGGTTTTGATTTAAAATTTTCACTCAAAAAAAGTGAACAGGGCAGTGATGCAACACTGAAGAAGAAACTTCTTTAGCTTGCCATTTCGTTTAACACTAAGATTGGTAACTAAAATTAAGGAGCTGCATGTTGGCCAGGTCATCCTCTGGATTACCTACATCTAGATGTTAGAACCACTTTTTTGTTACGATGCAACAAAAAAAATTGTTATGCGGCAGATCCACAATCAGAAATTGAAAAGTTTACATTTCTTCAAAGCTTGAAATGCACACACATGCAAGCTCTGAATAACAGGATTCTATTACGCACCGAGTACATGCTGCACTAGAAGTATCTTGGAAATTAGAAAAAAATATAATGAAGCAAATTCCTTGACACTGTCTTCATCAAAACAATATTTCAAATTGTGAAGAATCTATCAGGCTTAATGCCAGCCATTAAAAGGCTCTCCAGTGCGACCCATACTTATTTTCTATTACTCGGAGGATATGAGGTGAGGAAAAAGTGACCAAAATGTTCTGCATGAACAATAGTGTGAGTTTTCTCCATTTACACTTATGCCATCACAAATAGCCTCTTAATTGCATGACAGCCGATAGAAACCAAACCCAACAACTTAGCTCTCTATCTAATTTTAGAGCCTTAAAATACTTACAGCAGCGATTCATTATGAGCAGGAAATAAAATGGGGAGTTGCAGCTGGCTTTTAAAAGGTTATTTATTCTTAAACCATTAAAAAACCTTTTAAAAAAACTTCCTTCGCATATGCACTAATGCTTCTAATGCATTAATTTGTGCTTAGAATTACTAAATCTTTTGGAAGTTTTATAACAAGTGATTGATACAGAGAATCATTACGTTGCCTATGTTTACCTGGGGGGTGTTAATATATCAAGCAAGTATGGTACAGAATCCAAATTTAAAATATCTCAGGTGGCTAGAATGGGTAATAAAAAAATGCATAAACCTCTTTTACAGCTAGGGAAATACCCACTACAACGTACAAGAGAACGTTTCCCCTAATTGCTCTTTTCCATCACTACTGTGCTTTATCGTCATGTCCCTTGTCCACATCTCCAGACATATTCAGTTGTGCTAGGGCGACGTAATAAATTCAGTGGTATTAAGGGATTTAGAAAAGGTTTTGGCCTTTGGAAATGTAGCGTGGGTTCTAAGAAGCACGAATATGCCATGTTTCATGTTAAGAGCCGGTGCACAGTGACATTTTTCTTTTAATTTGTCCCTAATGTTGGAAAGCACTGCAAAAGTTGCACAAGTTCCTTGCCTCCTGCACCTCTAAATGATTCTAGAAGCAACAATTAGGAATTATTTTCATTTATTTTAACAAGACATTAAGCAAATCTCCATCCTGAATTTTGAATGAAAAGTTTCAGCCAACTTCCAAAAGGAAGTCATTGGAATACGGATCCTGAATTTAGCAAAAACAAGCAACCGCAATCAGGACTCTAATGACCATAAAATAAATAGGACCATTTTCATCAATATATAGAAGACGTGTTTTCACTAACACTGGCTAGAAAACAATTTCTTTCACAAACATTGAAGAACAAAAGTTTTCAAAACTTATCTCCTTCCTGATGTACAGAAATAAAAATTAAAACTTTGCATTTTAGAAACACAGAATGAAACAAAGACTCAGTCACCGAGGCGAGTGAAAAGCTGACGGTAAAGTCCTCAAGCCGCAGTGTGGGAGTCTGGATCAGGTCCCAGTCTGAATTAGGCGAGGAAAGGATTTGAACCCAGGTTTCTCCCCATCCCACCGAAGTCAGAACCAACTGGTTAGAGGTGCCGAGGAACGAGGCCTTTTGCCTTCTCTTGTATATTCTATGCAAATCCTAAAAACTGTCCACATTCCAGTTTCCATTGAGAAATGAGACTGGAAAAACATAATTTTTCAACTTATATAGCACTACTACCTAGACTGGATCACTGATTTTTCTCCTTCTGCATCCAGTTCCTGGCGGTGAACAGAAACACGTGGACGGTTACTAAATCGGTAGCCCTTGATTTGCATCCACAAGGGTTAGATTTGGTGGTTTTAAGCTATATTAGATCAAAATAACAGAAGTTTGAAAACCTATAAAGTTTTTCCAGAGATAGGTGCATGTGTTTAAGGTAGAGGAAAAAACCAAATATTAGCACTGCACCTTGAACATTTATAAAAGAGCCCGCCGGGCAGAGGCAGAACAGCCCACTAACTTCCTAAAAACAGCCTTAAGAGTCAACGCACTGCTGCTACTTCCCCAATAGGACCAAAAGGATGAGTACCAGTTTATCCCTTGATACCGTAATTTAGCATCGCTCAGAACCAGTCAGGCCCACAGGGACGCACACCGGAGCAGGATGGGGGGAAGGCTCTAGCACCTTCTCCACCTCCTGAAGCGCTTCTATGAATATACTTTTCTTTTTCTACACCCTCCAACTCACCACAGGTAAGTCATTTGCTTGTGATTAGGAATTATCTCGCAAGCTAACACTAAAAAACATTTTAAAAAATACTCCAAGTCAGTAAACTTTCTAAATCAGAAGCTTACACGTGACAAATTCAGATGTAGAAATCAATCCGTGTACAAATTCAAAAAATACTAACAAAGCAAGGAATGTTTCTGATAATCACTTTATGAGTAGTACGTGAGTGGGAGAACATGATTCATGCAAGACCGTTTCCCTGTCTTGATTTTTAATGTTACTGTACATTATAGGAAAAATGCAGTCTGAATCTCTCAAATATTTTCAGTGAGAAAAGGAAGGACTATAGGGAACCAATTAGGATTGCCAGCAAACGAAAAGTGTTTGTGACTGGTGCCTCTGAGGGTCAAAAGTAATAAATTTGTCATGCACTAGTATTCCTGATATTACACCCGTGTCAGGGGATAGTGAAGATTAATATCTTAATTAGAAATGCTGAACAACATCTCCATTACAAGACAGATAAAGTGACAGTCCTGACACAGCCAGAGCAACAATTTTTTTCATCGTTTTTCTTCCAACGCGACAAAAGGACATACATTATCAGCCTGGATGACTTCTATATTTTGCGGCAATGAGGCAAATCCATGACCTACCTCTGCAACTGCAGGAGTGCAAAACAGCTGGTGAAGCTGCGTGACACAACTTGGGGAGAAGGGGGTTAGAAAGCGGCGTTAAAGGATGGGCTGACGCAAGCAGGGGAGGTTTACCTTCCTCGGCACGGAGGCAAACACACGCTCGTTCTCTGCTACACATGGCTGGCAGCAGAAAAAGAGCAATGCTACCCATTCATATCGAAGCAGACACCATCAGCTCTCACTGCAAAGCCATAAACCAAATCCCAAACCGGTTAAATCCAGAGGAAATTCCTGCAGAAGCAGCACGGCTGGTGCTCAGGGCAGCACCCTGCCTTTGCGGCAGAAGAAACCCCAGAACAGTCTGCTGACAAAGGCGCGTACAGAGCTTCAAGACTTTGTCCCAGAAAACAACGCCAAAAAGTTGGAACCTCTTACACACTTCAAGTCTACTGAGCTTTTATGGTATGAGCCTGAAGTTGTGAAAACTGTTAATAGCTAAAGGAGATTTTTTTTTTAGTCAACATTCTGTTAAAATCATGAGAAAGCCTCATCACAAATAGTCACCATTGTTAAAAAATCAGAGAGGCTATTTTAGAAGTTAAACAGGAAAGCTTATCTGCTGCGATTTGTGAGTGATTGTTATCTTTTAGATCATCCGCATACACTACTGTGACGGGAAACCTCAAAAACCCACTACACACAGCTCTGCAGCCACATCTGCAGCCAGCGAACTGGCCAAATAGCTCAAAAACCACCTCGACTGCGCATTACTCTTGCAATATAATCAAACAAGTTTTGCTCAGTAAACTATTTAGCCTGTTCAGGTTATTTCAGATTTACAGCAGGACGGTTCAAATTACCTCACTCCTCCCACACAGCATCCAAAGCAAACGCTTGCTAACATTTGAGAGGTGGGCGAGGAGGCAAAGCTAGTTACATCACCACCACCTTTCCCACGAGCTGAAGAGGAGGCACATGCCAGCAGTCACTGAAGAACGCACCAACGGGCCTTCGCTTGGCCGGAGAGCAATTCTCAGATGTAAGCATTCAAATTTCTTTCCTACGTAGAGCAGCAAAGCAGCTGGCTAGTGTTAAACAGGAGGGGATGTGGATATGGCAAAGGCAGAGCAGGTTCTACCTTGTGCTGCTGCACAGCCTTAAGAGTTTGCCGATGACGACGCTAAGACCAACGGGTGTTAAAAGAAAGTGCTTTTCTGCGTCTTCAGAAATGAAAACAGAGAACCTCCCGGTGCTTACATCTAAGCGTTCATCTTAAATCATTCCTGGACCTAAGCCTTCCTGTTGAAAGCTGCAGCATAAATGGGAGTGCAGAGCTTCAGAAGACCTCATTCCACCCATCGCTCACTGGCAACAGCAAGTACATCTAGGCAAACCGTAACAAAAACATGCAGCAGAAGTCTCCATGGCATTCCCATTACCGACAGGAACACCGTCTGATCTCGAAAGCATAAATTGACAGGGCCTGCCTACGTAACCTGCTCCGCTGCTAACTAGCAAACGTCGCTGGAAATGTTTTTTCCAATACCCAACGGCACTGTTGTGAATTAAACCAACTATTTCTTACCTTATCCGGACAGAGAGGTGAAACAAATTAGCCACGGCCCTGTTTATAACAACCTGTATGTATTAAAAGATGGTTTTCGCGTCCAGTCACTCCCTGTCTCCTCTTTCACGAACAAACCAGAGCCCACTCGTTCATTTTCTTCCTAGGAGCTATGTGTTAACTAAACTAGAGTATATTGCTGGTTCTGTTACTAGCTGCCCAATTTGCCCACCTCCCTTCCAAAGCCAAGCACTCAAAACTGGACATACTTCGTCAGCTAAGGTCCCACCGCTACTGAGGGAACAATTAACTTCTTTGCCTCCGCTGCCACCCCACATGTTGTCAGTACATCCCAGATGGATGCCTGTCTGTCTCTGCAGCACACTGCAATCAGCTGCAACCTCCCGATCTTTTCTGTCAAACTGCTTCTCGGTGACAATTATTCCTCATTTTAGAGCTGTGCATTTGATTTTTCCATCTTAGGTACAGAACTCGTCGCTTTCCTTTGTAGAAATGCATCTTCCTGATTTCAGGCCATTTCTCCACTTTATCAAGCTCATTCTGAATTTTAATCAGTTCTCCACAGTGCTCACAACCCCTCTCTCCCCTCCTCCCACACTAGCACAGCTTGGTGTCATCGTGTACCACACTACAGCTGTGACAAGGAGACATGCCGGTGGGGTTTTTGGAGTTTGAATATGCAGTGAAAAGCAAGAAAGAAGAAAAGAAAATCAATGCCATAAGAACGTCGGTTTAAAGAACCAGGAAAATACTCAAAATTAGACTAGGAATAGAAACCCAGAAATCTTAAATATCTTCCAAAGGAGCGTATCAGCTGAGCACAAAACTGTGACAAGCTTTTAGCGCTGGGGAAGATGCTGCCCATAAACTTAGCCCTTGGCAGCACCTATCTTTAACTATATAACCACATTAATAAGGAATAGGAAACAGAACCAAGGGAGTTTCTGTGTTTATCTATGGACCAGTTAATATGAGGTAGATAACATAATTGTTGCCGCACTTTTAGTCTTGCTCCCATCTTTATTATATGTTTCCTGGAAACAAATGCCCACATCATACAGCCAAGGTTTCATTATCTACTCTGTATTATCCCATGATTTTTTAGAATATATTAAGTGCATAGCCATCTTATTTTAGCCCCCGAGCGTATACTCAGGTGTTTTTCCAGACAAGCAATTAGAAGATTGGAAAGTCTCACAAAATGCTCCTCTGAATTGTTCCATGGAGAGCAAATCTAGAAGCATCAAACAACCACGGCATCCCATGGCACTATTACAGCCAAGAGTTATTGCTCACTGTGTGAAGCGACTTGCAGACATGTACACAAAATCTTGCAATTAAGAAAAAAATAAAATCCCCAAACTTGAAGCCACCTCCAGAAAACAGCATAGCTGCTATCCTACAAGCAACCTGTGCCGGCACATACATGCTATCCGCTAAAAACCCAACCCTTTTCAGGTGAAGGGCTGACAATTTTACATTAAAACGTGCCTTATATTAGCTTCATTAGCAATTTCCTAACACTTCCACTATGAAGTCAAAAAAACTCTTGCTTTGAAAACAGGCAGTACAGAATCCCCTTGCCTTTTTCTGTTTGCTGAACAGCAAATCAAAACATTAGAGAAAGTTGGGATATCAGGGAAGGCTTTCTGGGAAGGAAACAAAACAAAACCAACTTGTCAAATGGGACTCCCTGCTGCTGCACGCCATGCGGTGCTCTAGTGAGCTGCATCTGTTCAGCTATTAAACATAGTGGTGAATATGATACCGACAGCAGTGACATTATCAAATATGCTGAGTGGTTATTAAGGCTCTATAGCATAATCTTTTCACTTTTTATTTTAATTGGTAGAAGTTACTGTAAAGTAGCTTCACGTATGATAATGCTCTTTGTGCTTGTCCCTAAATGAGAAGACACTGCTACATAATCCACAGCGAGTCTTAAAAACTCCATCTGCTATGCAAGGGAAAGGCTGAGTACTTGTGCCCCAGGAACGCTCTGTTGTTCCCTGCAATGCACTGGGTCAGGAAAAAAAAAAAAAAAGTACAGGGAACAATTAGGCTTGAGGACATTAACGGGGTTTCACGGTGAACAAGAAGAACCAGTCTGTAGCATTCAGCATGTAGGCAGCAAGTCGAGTCGCAAGTCTACCAAGGGTGAGGGCTGAGCAGAAAATAGTAAGAGATTCCAGCCCCAAAACGAAGCCTGATGAGATCCATTGAGGATGTAACGCTTCCACCCCATCCTTCAATCCTGAGGCCCGGGATGAAGAGCAGTACCTGACCCAGCAGCGGAATATGCAGAAGGAAGACTTCCCAGTCCTGTACGAGCTGCTCTGCTTTTCCTAGCCCACAGAGAATGTATAATGCTGCAGCAGCAAGCATGATTTACATCTCCCTGAGGGAATATCTGGACTTACATTTCGTCCTTGACTGAACTCAGATTATCACCCACAAATTCTAGCACAAGAAGGTAAAGCCACGTTAGTAGTTTCACGCTGCTGCTGCGCTGAAGGCTTCAGGATAATTTCACAGAGAACTGGCAAAACTGAAGGACTTTCCTTTCTTTCCAATCTTTCCTTTGTTCCTCAGCATCCCTTATTCAATGAAAGCCAGGTAATTATCGAAAGCCAAGAAATGCATGAGTCAGTTCCTTCAGCTAATCCACCCTCTGGAGCATCAGAATGCTTCAGCGTAAATGGGCTTTCACGAACAGAGAGGTGTTTAAGCCTCTCCAAACACTTAATAGGGAAACTCACCAGTTGTTAGTGGGATTATTACATTAAGCATAAACCACCAGAACAGTGGCAATATCAGTTCATTAAATCCTTATCCTGTCTGCTGTTGTTGCAGAAATTCTTGTGACCAGGATGATCTAAGTGAAAAAAACAAAAAGAGACTTAACAGCAGCAGCAGCCCGCTGTCAAATGGGAAGAATCACTGTAAGGTTGATAGGGAAGGCAAATATTATACACCTATACACCTACATTGCTGGGGAAGAAAGGCTAAAGGAAAAAGAAAAGAAAGGAAAAAGCTGCTCAGTGATACACCAGCAGTGGAGACGCACTGATGTCAAGCGTGTCACGCTCAGGAAAGAGAGAGAGTGATTAGACAGCATAGGGAAGGTACTGAAGATATAACTGGTAACCTGGGTTTCAGGAAATCCAGATAAATCCCCTGCTCTAGCTCTATTTCCTGCACAACCCTGGTGCAATGAGTTAGTGTCAAAGATTGTAAAAGTTAAGTTACTAAATGGGATGAAAGTAGGAAGCAGGCCCAGTGTGTTCAGTTCTACCCTCCAGTAGACCAGATTCAATTCAGTGATTTTACTCTAGTTACTCCTCACTGACACAGTGGTGTATGTATAAGTGAAAAGGGAGAAAGGCTCAGGATGATAAAACCGCCTACAAGAAAAAAAAAGCAAACTAGTATTGACTATTAAAGCAAGTTTCCAGTTTGGTGATGACGCTGAGGCATCATAGAGCAAAACCAGAATTAAGTGGTCTACTTAACTAATTGTGACTTACAATTAAGGTAGTATCTCACAAAATCAGAATAGTATTAAGACGAGCTTTCCTTATTACCACGAAGTGATTAACTATAATAGCAATGTTTGTTAAACAAATGCCTGAAGCAAAGCAGCAGGCTCTGTACAATTGCCTCTGCACCTTTCACCTTCCAGCAGGAGTTTTCTGCCTGATGTAGATCCTCCTCACGCTTACTCCTGTTTCTGCAGTTTCTTCAGACAAATTACTAGTGCCAGCGGTGGGATGAGAATTATTTGGAGTTAGGATCAGAATCCGTTCAGGCCACCAGCAGCACTTTTCCCCTAGTCTTGTTCTGCATCAACAGGCTAATCTCTCTGACTGGTATTAAAAATGATATTGCTCATAGTGCATGTTCGCTGAAAAACTGCTACACTGGTACTTTGTGCTGCAGTGCACACTATATCCTTATCCTCACTTAGAGCTCATAAATTTAAAAGACAGGGAGTTAATGGCCCGGATCCCGGGTTCTAGCTTATATTCCTAAGAAACAAACCTTGATCTGTCCTGGGCAAACCTGGTCCTCTTTCAATGGGTCACAGCAATCTGAGAGCCACCCTCTCTTATTCAAGTTGCCACCAGGAGCTAAAGCATAGTCTGAGATACTCTGCAAGTGATGCCATTGCTCACATCTCTCCTTTTTTTTTTTTTTTTTTTTTTTTTTCCCCAAACCACACATTGTCAGCCCAAAGTGCCTACAACCTGCCTACGCCCTGCACTGTCATGGCTTCTAACACACTGGGTACACATGCCTTCCACTCACTTTTAAGACAAGTATGCCTGGGAGGCAGGAGGGAGTGCAAATTTTTTTGTGCTTCTCTAAAATGAGATGAGAACTAGGCAGTAACAAGCTAGGAAATATTATCAGGCCTAACTCAATTATCTTACTAGATATAATAAACTGTATAGGCTTAATAAAATAGACAATAAGCAGAGAAGTACCCATGTAGGATAGGTGGACAAAAGTGGCTAGCTCTTGGAAGCAACCCTCAATCATCCAGAGCTCTCATTCTCCAAATAATCACAATAATTTCCTATGATTCGGTCCTTCTTCCTTTGGGTGATCAGCCAGGTTTCAGTGAACATCTCAACTGTTGTGCTACTGCAAATAGTCAAGTATTCTTTAAATCTTAATAAGGTTGCTAAAACGTCTGCTGAATTTTTCATCAGCTCTTTTTATACATGGCAATGTTCTAGAAGAGTTAGTGCCAAGTTATTAAAATATCCGTAACCTTCGTACGCGAGGATGTTGGCTAGTAACCAGTGCAGGGAATTTTGTATTAAAGGGACCTGATTAGACTGGGATGGATCCAAAACATCAATGGGAGAATATAACGTTAACTAGGAAAGGTGCTGCTATGGAGGAAAGATGGGCTACTTATTTATCTGCACATTATAAACTAATTCTTCTATCCTCCTTTCTGAAGCCAGAAATTTGGTATTTATATGTAAAAAATCTAGTCACAAAAGGATATGCCTCTTAATTTTGGCCACATGCTTATTTGCTTTGTTCTTGCTGCTTTTGTCCTTTAATCAAACAGAACTAATCAATGGTCCTCATCGAGAAGGTCTTCCCTGTGAGCGCACCATACAGTCACCACCTGAAGTGACTCCTCTGTTCCTTTAGCTATACGGTGTGCCTCATTCTGTGGGAAAGAAAAGGTATGTAATCACTGAGACCCCTGGGATTCACTGGGACACCAGAATATGCACAGCATATTGAGGACATGGCAGAAAAACAACTTAGGGAGCAAGGGAAAGGGAAGAGAAGGAAGGAATCCTTGAAAACTAGACTGGACGTAATCCATACAGTACTTCAGAGCCTTACAAGTAACACTGTAGAAAATAAGAGCTGCTTTATGAAGAGGTCATGAGCCTCTTCAAGTTTATGTTAATTAAATATGCTTGCTCTTTTTCTTGCCTTTTCAAATTGGTTCACTTCTTTTCTTAAAAATGCACAGTTTTTGTCATTAGTATAACAGGACTCGGCCCAAACCCCTTCTAATCTTTTTAGCATTTTTTTTAACTTCAACAAGGCCCCAGGAAAATTAAGTTCCATGTTTACATTCTCTCCTCGTGCTGCCTCAGAAGTCCCATTTGTGTACAGTTTGCAACAGCAAAGGCAAAGACTTGCCACCAAATTCAGTGACAAAGTTTTGGATCTTAAGCAGTTCAGCCAACAAGCGGGTTCAGTTTACAACGTAACCTTGAGATACGCGAGATCAGAAGGGACCTTAGGGTCCACGACCTGGTCTGCAAGATCATTTCACACAACGCCACGGCCACATGCAATTCCTTCCCTATTGCTCTCAGATGATTCTAATATATGGGGGGCCACCAGAAGTGTTTTAAATATCCCGTCACCCTCAGCCAGACTCTACATCTTTGCTAGAAGAAAAGACCTCAGGAGATCCATCGGTGTTGAGGGCTGGAGCATTTTGCGTCTTACACTTTTAGCCGAGAGCTTAGGTCCTACCGGTTGTGCAATTTTCTCTCGCCAAGGGGCCGGCAGGCGGTGACCCCGTCATACAGCATCCTTTTGGGGAAGGAAGCTTTTCTTCCCCCAAAATCACACAAGGAGCAGGATGCCTAAAGGAGTTCTTAGCTGGGTAGAAGAAGAAACGAGAACTTTGATTTACCCCAAGACAGAGGAATATGATGAAAGGATTTACTCCCCTCGGGCACCTTTCTAGGCTGAGGAGCCAGGAAATCACAGCTGGGAGATCCGACCGTCCGTGCTGGTACAATGGACCTTCCATGCCTGCACCGGGACTTCTCCTTGCAGCGCTCCCTGATGGCAGTCATAGCCAAACTGTTTAATGATATCAACTGTCCAAATTCCACTCATATTTTTCACACAGTATCAGTCTGTTCTGTACCAGAATTAGCGCGTTTCCATAACCGTCTCTCAGCAATTTGGCCTGTTCATGGCAAGAATAGCCCGCTGCTGCTCGGTGAGTGACAACAGACCGTGCAGAGTATTAAAGATGAGGCATTAACAAACAGCTTATATCATGAAATCCCTTTTCAGAGTTTTTAGAATCTATGTCTCTGCTAATACAGAAGAATAAATTAATTGCATGTTTTCAAGGCATGGCTTGACCGTTTCTGTGAGTTCTTTATTTTCTTTCCTACAAACTTAGATCTTTAACCTGATCAGTGAGGTAAATGATTGCTGCATTTAGAACAAATTCCCTAGATTAATTCATTGCTCCAATTGTAATTAACTTAATGTTTGTGTACATTGAATTACATTCTTACCTGCCTGTCTAGTCCCATAAATGATTCTTCTTTGACTGCATTGCTTTTCATTATTCAAACTCATGAACAAGTCTGGAAACCTTTCTTTCATAGTAATTTTTCTTCAGTTTAAAGATTAACACGTAATCTGGTTGCTAAGGTTTTTGTTCCCCAAAGAGAAGAACAATTACTGCCCACAACACTTAAAACTTCTTACCGCATTTTCCATACGCATATATTAATAAGAAAAAAAATCACAAATAAATATCATGTATATAAGCATAATAAGAAAAAAATCAAATATTAGCAGAATTCTGGATTAGATAACATCAGCCTTAACAAATGTTCTTGTGCTTCAAGGTAGCAGAATATTAAATATGACAACTCTGATAAGCCTAATGATCCAAAGCCTTTCCAGGGCTCCAGAGTGATCCCGGACGCCCACTTAGCCGATACGATCATGGCCTGATTTTCAGAGGTGCTGACTATATTCAGTTTCCATTGACTTTAGCCACTCATATGCATGCTCAGCACTTCTAAAATATCAAATTTCCAAAACCTAGTTCTGCTTTTTTTTTAGCCCTTCCTGGACATCAATAATTCAATTTTAAATTTATTACTGTTTCGTGCGTGTACAAGCTGCCACTGGCCTCACCAGATCTTTGCATTACACAAATACGCACATAATAATAAGGAATTCCACATTTGAAAGATGATTATTAGAAGAAACATTATTCTGGGAATATATTTTTTTAGATTATTAAAGTCTTCCTGGGAAAATTAATTAGGTCCAGTACAAACCAGTAAAATCAAAGGTATTTTTACCATCCATCTCGCCAAAAGTACATCCAACTCTCCAGGCATTGATCCAAATACAACTAAATCAGTAAGAATCTTTCAATTGACTTTCCATTAGGCATTAAGCCCAAGACATGTAAAGTATCCAAAAGAGAGTAACAAATTCATTTATCTTAAGACTCTGCAAATTTTCCTCTGGTATGCCTAAACAAAGAAGTCTGATCCTCACTTAAGTTTTCCTATTTCTGTTCACTTGAAGGAAGGCCATTATACTTGCAAAAATTAAAATTATCCATATATTATATATATGTACAATAAAATCTAACAGAGTCACCCCTTTGTTATCTTTTTTTTTTTTTACATAAAAGTCAACACTTCATTCAGATATATTAAATATTTCCCTAGTTCATAAAAAATGAAGTAATAAATAGCCTAGAAAATGGGGAAGCATTAACTTCCTTTTAAACCAAGAAAAGTTTTGAATCAAAGCTGATAAAACCTCCGAAAAGCTTTCACTTGATTTTTAGCCACATCCTCCTCTCAGAAAAAGTTTCACATTAAAAATGCCTTTCTCACAATATATGTAGTTTAATAGATGTAGTATATAAACAGTTGGAACAAAGAGCACAGACTGAATTTACTCATGATCCAAACCCCAATTTTCTGTAAGACATACAATATTTCCTCTCTTATGATTGCTCACCTCAGTCATTAATTGTAATTCTGAAGGCTTCACAAACATATTTTGAAAACCTAAGGACAATACTGATTATCGTGCCAACATTAGAGAGAATGAAGTAAAAAAATATCTACCACAATCCACCCTGAGTTTAATTTCTTCCTATTCTTGTACGTTTACTGTATCCGAGGTAGGATCGTCAGTCTTCACTCGCTGGAATTACAGGGTGGTTTTCCCCAGCCTCCCCCAGAAGAGGGTTAGGACGATATACAAAATGCTGCCACATCTGCCTTATTCCTTATTTTTAAACTTAGGATGTTTGTTATCAGACCCGTCTTCACCACCTCACCTACTTCAGCAGATCCATACCTCTAACCGAGCTTAATTAGTAACTCCTCACCCTGCTTGCGGTAACAGACGTGAGCCCAGTTTAGCTTAAGCTGGGTGTCTTTTCTGGAACGCCAAAGCTGTAAGAGCTGAAATGTTCTGCTGGCCTTACGAACCCCACAAACTTCTGGTTCTCAATTTCAAAATCAGCCATAATCTTAAAAACAGCACACTGGTTTTGTGCTCCTAAACCACTTTGATTTTAAAACAAATGACAAACAAGGAAGACACAGTAGCTGCTGTCTCTGTCCATCAGGCACGCAAAATGTTACATTTTGCTATAAAGTCTTTCATTATAACAATGAAAGATGAAAACATGGCATACTTTATACCTAGAACAATATTTAAAAATCGTTGGAAGTCTGTTGATGGAAACCTATCCTTCCGGCCTTCATGACTAGAGCAAGTACTACTTGTGCCGCACAGGAGAATGCCAGTTTCCTATGCTACCAGCATTGCCAGAAAGAGCGATTTAACAGGATTTCTTAGCCCTTTGAGGCAATATCTTTCTCCAACTTCACTTTGTTCCTCACCATAGAAAAGCTGGAACCTCGAGGCAGCAACAGCACAGTGCCTGTGGAAGATGATGACACACATATATCGTATATAGATCTCTCTCTATATACCCTTTTCTGTCTAATGACTTGGGAGAAGAGCAGAGGTAGGAACAGGACTCTGACAGAATTACCTAAGGGCTTCAGAAGTCAGTGAAAAAGCCAAGTACAGAAGTGCACGTGATGATTAACCAAACATTGCGTGAATAAGCTGCCGCCTCTTTCTGTTTGGCATGGAGATGGATGCAGGCCGTGCCAAGGAAAGGGGAAAAAAGGGGCGACGACAGTAATTCTCAGACCTAACTGTCCTTCTTTCATCTGTCAACAGGAGAAGGAAGTGGCAGTAGAATTTTAGGCATGACATCTATTTCCTCTTGAAGTAGATCACCCAGCAGAGACTGCAGAGGAGACCGCTTCTGTAACAGAAGTCAAGTGATTGCTGTGAAAACTAATTGCTGCGTCTCTGGATGACTAAATCATATTAACATCCCTTTCTTGAAGCACGTGGATGCATATATATCATGCACACAACCAGTCCTTTATATCTAGGCTGCTATAGTACAGGTGGAGTTTTACAATAATCGATCTTGGAATTTAAGATATTTGCACTGGAACTGTTAAGCATCTGGTAGCAATGTAGATTACACACTCTTTGAAATGTTTCTACTATTAACAATGGTTATTTGGGGAGGCTAAATGATTACTTTAAATAAATGTGTTCCTAACCTAACACTAAAGCTGTGATTCAGATGATCAAGTAGCAATTTTCAAAATCAGAATTTGCTGTGAGCTTGATTTCATTATTAGGTTTACATTGTCTTTAAGTAAACAGAACAATAAAGAGAGCAAGCACACACTGAAGTACCATAATCAAACTTGTAATTTCCTCTTCCATTTCTAGAACGCAGAAGGTTAATAGCAAGCTACCTCATAGCTCCGTTCTGAAATGTCCCAAGCAACTACCCTCCCCAACACGCTAGTGAGGACTATGATCTAAATTTTTTTAACTCAAAGCAATAGTTCCAAACTTTCTTTGCCACCATTCTGCTGAAAATACACTTACAGCCTATCCTTACACATCTGTCCCAAATTTTGTCACTGGGAAGGATCCGAGTGATTAATGACCTCCTGGGTAAAATAAAAGCTCAGTAGCAAAAGAAGCAGTTTCTATCGTACCGTGAAACTGAATCCCAGCATAACTAAATCACAACCATATATTTGTTATAAAGTCACAGTTGTTGTAACACAGGTGAGTTATCCGTGCAGAGTGCATCTCAATATACACAGGCATTTATTGCTCATGCATATCCATTATAAAAACAGGTGGGTGGGTGCATGCAAAAGAATATGCAGAATTAGACTCTTCCCTCCTTCCAGTTTTTCCTCCTTCCACTCTTCACAGTTTTTGCATGTTTCTGGTTATTTAGCAGATAAGACATTTTTAGTGGCACCTTAACACTGGTGCAAGAAGGAAGTTCTGAATGACACAACTCTTATTACAGCTAGGTTAATGCAGTAGCTGCCAATATTGAAAAACTTCAAACCAAGAAACTGTTTTTCAAATATAACATACACATAGGCCTCTCCGTTTCTATGTTCTTCTTCATTTTTATAACCGTGATGTTTCACAGTATCTTGCTGAGCTAAAATAGATCTTAGGTAAAATTCTCAGAAGTGCCTACAGTTCCACTGACTTCAGTAAGATATATGTTCTTTGGTACCGTGAGTGCTTTTGAAAATACTGCCTTTCAACTTTCTTTTGAATACTTATCCTTACTTGAAATAGATTCTGGGAAATTATATCCCAGCAGTTTTCCAAGCTTTATCTAACATTGACAACCCTTAAAAAAAATCCTTGCCAGATGTCTTAGGATTTCAGGTCAATCCCTTCGTGGCTCCACTCTAGAGAGACGACACCGAAGCGGCTCTCAGAAGGTCAGACCTCATTCCAGCGAAAGTTCTGGACAGTTATCACGGATTCCGCTCTGAAGCAGAGTAGGCATCAGGGAGGTTCCTGAAGTCTCTTGCAAAGGCAACAGGAGGTCAGGATCACCTCACAGAGCGTGATGAGAAAAGGCCTTTTGTCGCTTCACAGAAATTTCAAAAGACCAGTAAAGTATAACTTATGATTTTCCCCCTCCTTATTAAGCTGGTAGTGTAACTGACCATAGAAAACTCTCAATTACTCTTTTATTTTTACCATCTGTTGCTACAGCATGGGTATAAGAAAGTTATTTGGGGGAAAAAAAGCCGAACACTTATGAGCAGGCAATAATTTTTTATCTCCAGCTTATAATTAATGAACGCAACGTTTGTTTTCAAATGGAAAATTCAAGGCTAGGCAGAAGATTGCATGAATATTATGGGGTTTACAGACTTCAGATATAGTAAAACTACAAGGAAAACATTCCTTAATATGCTAATGAAAAAGAAAACACCGTTAAGAGGAAAGTAACACTGTTGACCACAGTGGGTGAATCTGGTCTCAGACTGCACAGAAACGGGCAAATGATGACTAGGCACCTGATGTTAGATGAGGCTTTGGAAAGCAAATTTTAAAATTCTCTTCAGCAACACAATACTTGCCTTGAAAAATGCGGGCTCTCAGTTTTTCTGGCACTTGGGAGAAGTTGCTTTGTTCACATTTTTAAATTAAGATTGTACAAAACCAGCCAGCCGTTTTGTCCGTGTGTTTCAATGTAAAAGAAGGGTATAGACAACCTCTGAATTTTATTTAAGGCCTTCATTCGTTGTTTATTTACTCAAGCCAGTAAATTAAAAAAAAAAAAATCGCAATTGTCCACAATGCAAGAGTGCCTTCACAGAAATAAGGAGCCTGGGAAGACTGAATACCATACTTCTCTCTAATTTTGAAAATGACCACTGCTGAATGTTTTCTGAGGGTAAAAGTGTAATTGGTTATAGATCAATAAGTAATTTCATTCAAAAGGAACTCTCCTGTTCCTGAAAGTAGTGAGATTCTTAAATCAAAATCAAACTAATACATTAACAAAGTTGCGACTAATCTAAACAACAAAATTTTATACTGCCCTGGTTATGTTTATCTCAACTGATCATTTATTTATGTTGCCATAAACATCCAGATGCTTTCATTTCTGATTGCTAGTTATTTGCTTTAAGGCAGCTGAAATTACTTTTTTAGACCTCCTAGCTTGACAATCTTGCTTTCTGCTTAAGATTTATCATCACAAAGGAATGGTGAATTCAGAGGATAAATTCTAGTAGTAACAATAAGCACAGTCAATTGTGATACACTGTAATTCCCCCAGCAGGCACCAGATTAAATCCTCCAGGATTAGCGTACTTTCCACTGACATTGCTAAATCCTGTTTTGTGTAACTAGATTGCAGCAAACTGCTATATCCATACAGGGATCACGGTATGATTTTTAATTGAACAGCCATATCAAGTAGCACTGTATAAAATAAAAGGCAAATTGAGAATGTCTGAGACCCTGTAGAGTATTGTATGTAACAAGCCATTACCATTTAGTTCACTACTGACCCTAAAAGAGTCATTAACAAACTGCTGTATTTACATTAAAATAAAGTAACACAGATATAAGAACAAACAAGACAAGAAGAAGTATCATGCATTTGTTAATAATACTTACGATATGCAGCTCTAAATAATCTCCAAGCCCAGTAGAACTGTCCACTCGTACCAACACAGCTTCTTTTTGAACAGTACTAAACCCTATTGCCAGTCTGTCCGCACGAGTGCTTGGCCGATCATTAGGAGGCCACGTGTAAGTGATTTGTCCACCACCTTTGCTAAAGATATATGTTGTTCCCGCTGTAAAACAGAAATAAATATAATTAGCTCCCTTGCCCCAGTGCAAATCCACATGTAGATCATATGGTCTACAAAACTCAAGATGTTCTCATAGAGCAAATGGATCCACAGAAGCAAACAAGACTATATTTCAACATGAAGGGGTCTTTATCTCTGAAAATTTGCAGCAAGCGAAATATTAGTGCTTTTTATATAGTGCAATCAACACAGACTATAACATAATTGCATATGCAGTGACTTAAAATACCATAGCTCTGATTCAGAAGTGCCTATCTATTCAAGACAGTTCTTAAGCATATGCTTGAAGAACCTGTTTCTGTGATGTGCAGAAGAGGGATGAGTTGAACCAAACGCTTTCCCAAACTGGGCCTATGTGGAGAAGAAATCAAGTAATTCCAGTTATCTTATGACTGACAAAAAAAAAAATGCAGCTCCTTATTTACCCAACGAAAATGATACGCGCTATATGATACATCACTGTGCCCGGGGAAGCAAGACATTAACAAATACATTCAGATAAGACTTTTACAGATCTGAGCTTTATCAGCTTGTGACAGATGGAGATAACAAATGGAAACATACGTTACTTGTCATGTCAGGACAAAAAGGTATCAGTCTACCATCTAAGTAAGCAATGGCTTATTTGCATAATGCGCAATGTGTAACTTATAAGAGTGGAAATCTCTGCACATTATATCCAGTGTGCACTTACAAAATCTATAATCTGTTTCAAACAAGTGTTCTAATCTAAAACCACTTAGCACTCAGGTGCTTAACTTCGTCACCAGCATATTTCCTCTGAACTAAAATAGCACCATATCCGGACACTTTCGATTTAAAACTTGTACCTTAACAACAGCATACAGCAGGCAAATTGTGCGTGCACGATGGTCTTCCATTTGTAAAGTCACTACAAGCTGTTCACTTCTTTTCTATGACGATAGGTCAAGCTTAGGGGGGATTTGTCAGCACGTTGTAAATACAGATGCCTAGTTTTACTAGCTGTTCTAAACTGGTTCGCTGCGTGGCTACACTCAATTTGATTAAATGTAATTCAGTTTATTCCACCCAATACCGTCACTACATAATGCCCATGTCCACGTAAGGAGATAAGTGCATAACAACATAACTGTAATTTTCTTTCTTTCAAAATTGACGAAAAATGCTGTGAGTATACAAAAGGATCTAAAATCCCTTGAACATGTAGACTTCTAAAGACAAAACCAAGAAGGGCTGTACAGTTACGCCACTCCTTCAACTTCCAAATGTCTCAAAATCTTACTCTACTGCTGAGCGAGACTGCTTTGGAATTACGTACCTAGCCATTAGTTTTTTCCAGCACCATCAATTTGTAATATGCTATGCACTGTGCATAGCACTTAAAAAACTGTAAAGCTCATTTTAAATCAACAAACTTGCAGGATTGCACTGTGCTTCAAATAGATCTTTTGGCTTTTCTCTCGATGGCAAAATACCAACCTGCAGGTGTTTTAGGAAAACTTGTCAGCTATCTTTAGCAAAGACAAACACAATAACAGATCTGATATCTAAGGTTTCACTTAACACCCCAAGTGAAATAAGGGGTTATCGCCACTGCAAAAAGTTGTGCAAAAGTAGTGAAGACAGGGGCTGTGTGTGCCATAAAAAACCTCGGTAATGGACACGGGCAAAAGGTGTCTGGTCTAGGAATGCGTGTGGCAAAAACCTAATCTCTGGCTCTCCCACCCTTGCTTTCTCATATGCGGTACTCTGAAATGCACAATAATTTGTTGCATGCTGTTCAGTAACAACAGTTGAACCTCCAGTTCTAGTACCTCCCAAACCCAAGATACACGAGACAGGTAATATCACTCCTGATGGTCCCCAAGTTCTTCTCTTTGCTGCTGGTGTTGACTTCAAATCTTGAGCCAATTGAGAAGTGACAGAGTTTGGACCTTCATACAGTATATGTCACACTGGTGTCTGTAGTGAAAGGATTTATTCCGTGTTGATGAAAAACTTGAGGGCTTGATCCAAAGCTCATTAAAACCAGTGACAGCCTTTCTCTTGACTTCATAAAATATTGTGTCAGGTCATGAATGAGGTTCTTATAAGCAACAAAAATGAGAAGGCTAAGAAAAAACAACTCCTTACACCACAATGTCACAGATAAAACTGTTAGAATAGTACGTAAGATTTAAGTGGGAGTGCATAATTCTCCTTTTCTTGGTTGTAACAGATGTGTTTACCCAATATAGAAGACAAAGACAAAGCCTGCCAAGCGATGGTGGAGTCATACTGAATACAATGACCCAGAAGTACGTCTCCAGATCTGAACAATGAGAGAGTCTGTTGTTCCGATTCAGAGTGAATCTTTGTCGCAGTTTTTTGATAAATACTGGCCTTCAAATAAACCAATGAAGAGCAATTCATTCCACACTGCTGCCGCACTGAAGCCAAGGTCAATGTCAGCAGGGCTGGATGAATCTAGCTGTAAATCTTAAACTATGTAGAATCAACATTAAAGTTAAAAAAATTATCTTTTATCCACAATAACATGTGGCTTATGTTTTTTTATGGCACAGCTTTCCCTTCTTTATAACTGCCCATTTTGTAGCTCTTCGAATGAACTGCATGTCTGGTAACAGGCTAATTAATCCAAGCTGATGAATACAGATCTGCCTCTCTCTAAGCTGTACAGGGAGTCACGTTCTTTGAATTTCCTGTATTAATTATGAAAAAAATGGGTCGGAAGCCATTTGAGAATAGATCCTCTAATGTTTATATTTCAAGAAAGACAAATATAATAATGTAAAATTTATTACTCTGGGATTGATCTCAGCTTATAGTCTGACCTCCCATTAACTATTAAAAGCTAGAAACTGAGCAGTTGTTTGAAACCACCCCGCTCACTATCAGTTTTGGATCTGTTAAGAAACAACAGAGGAAACCTAATTCTCTTGCTCCATAAAGGCTTTTATGCTCTCTGACAAACCTTATAACGTCTCCACCGCTCTTTCAGAACATTGTCACTAAAAACCAGTCATCTTCCTTCTCTCTCTTAGCTTATGGCACTGTGTTGTTTGGGGTTTATCATCTCAAGAGAATTGAAAGCAGCGGAATTAGAATGTCAAGAATAGCAATGCCATCAGCACAGTACTTGTAAGTAGGCAACTTTGTAACATGCCAGTTATATCTCCCGGCCACAGAATTTACTGCATAATTCCTTATGCGTCCATGCATCTACACAATGTTTAGGAAAAATGTCCATACAGCTCTTTGAAATTCTTAACTGTGAAAGCATGCTTCCTATTGTAACAAACTGCCAGTGGTCAAGATACAGTAATGTTTTTTAATGGCCTGGGTCTCTCAAATCCTATTTGTTTGTAAAATTCATCTTTATGAAATAGTACATTCATTTCAGCACAGCCTGGCAGCAACTCAAGGACATTTGCTTACCTATACAGTATTAAGCAGATAAATATTTTGTTTAGTACCCATTTACTGTATCTATTACTGTGTACAACTGCAAAGCTTTTCAATATTTATTGCTCATCTGAAGTCACCTCTGATGTAGTTTAATAGTTTGCTCAAATGAACAACAAATCAACAGCTTTCTACCTTCCTCATGTTCATCCCAATTTTGTGTTTAAGGTATATTGCACTGTAGGGTACTGTACAAAATTCCATTTTTCCCGTGTAACGTTAGTAACTTAACGTTTATTTTCAACACTCACGTCAGGTTTCAGATGCCAATTAAGTGAAATCAATGGCTTGACTGAGCTCTGGACCCCAATGAACTATGATTCCATCACACTCTGTAGCTGAAAAACTGAAGACTGAAGCCTGTAAACTTCGATAATGAAAACTATTAGCTGCCCTTTCATTAATAGTAAAGCAATTTTTAACTATTATAAAAAATCTGAAGGGTAAGCATTGCTGGTTATAACAAGAAATTGCTAAATAATGTAATTTTCTTCCTTCTGTATGTATGTTATCAGTACTTTACTTCATTCTGGGCTAGAATGTGAACCCTCTTATTCCCACTGGTAAGTAATTACTTGCATTGATAAACCTGCTGAATCCAGTGAGACTATTTGTGCAGGCTATTATTAATTACCAAGAGTGAAGAATTTACAATATGAATATATATATATACACACACACACACATTTGCCCAAACATCTACATGGAGGCATTAATCACATTTGCTATGTTCAGGGGAGCATATAAATCTCCATTAATACTTCTTTTTACATTTTCATCTATGTGTTTTCATCCTGCCCAAGCTGAAGCTCCAGAAAGGTACACAAAATTTCCAGACATTGGTTTGTACAGATTTTCTAAGGTAGGTAAAGAAAGGAATGCTTCAACTCTGAAACATGGTATGCCAGGGGGAGGGGGGGGTTGGGTGTTTTGAAATAATCAGTTTGGTGGATTGAAAAACAGCTCTTCCATGTGTTTCTTCTTAGACTGCGATGCGTTATTAATTATTTACATAGAGCAGAGAATATATGCCACAAGGTTGAGGTGAGGAGGGAATGGCCATTAGGGTTAACCATGGGAAGAAGATGGGAAGAGCTGCTGGAAGAAATATTTCAGACTAAAGACCAGATTCAACTGAAGACTTCCTGAAGGCATCCCGGTACACTCTCTCCCGCTAATCTGGGCATAAGCCTGAATACGGCTTGTAACTGCTTTGCTGCAACAACATCAGGCTTCTCTAAGCACAGTCTTTTTAACAGCAGAAGAGGCGTATTGGATGGGGAAAGAGAAAATTTTCAAATGGATCATTGCCTCTAGCTCTCCACAAAGCTTGAGCCACAGAGGAAAGAATGGAGAAATGTCTCGTTTTCTGGCCAGACTCGTGGGCAGTAGGGTCTAGGAGTGTATTTATGACGCTCCTTTGACCACGCTCAGTTTGGCAATACTAAAAGGGTGACCGTTTTCCAGGAAATCGAGTGCCACTCAAAACAATTTCTAGTTAGGTCTTTAAACCAACCTGACTGCGTGCTCGAACTATGACTGTCACTAGCAGTCTTAGCATGCCGGTACATTTGTCAACTGTAAGATCACAAAGTGCATAGCATAACTCCTTAGTAATTCCATTACATCATTCATTGATCTTCCATTCTACCAGAGTAAGAATAAGACGACTCACTGACCAAATCAGCACTGACAAAGACGATTGCTGGGTTTTGTTATTAATATCTTCACTAATGATACCATCTTGCCACTTCAGGTAAAGATGCTGATGAAAATAAAGAGAACAGAAAATGTCTAACTGCCTATTGTCAGCCTTCTGCAGCACCCACCTTTCACTATGCTACAGCTAAGCTCTCAAATTCAATTTTTCTGTAAGAGAGACTGAAGTCACATCGCATTTACAGTGGCTGCTCCTAACTGAATCTCCAAACTTCCAACACCGTCTATGATACTACTGAGGCATCCACGCTCTCTGCATAAGTTAATACTGTGCTGATTGTAATCTAGAACTGGAGTCTATTTCACAGCATGGGACAAGTCTTAGAAGTTATGGTCAAGAAGCTAGTTTCACCCAGACAATAATTAGATGGATATGACCTCAGCCAGCTCAATCATCAGCTGAAGCAATTCATTATAATCAGCCAACAAAGCAGCATCCCCAGTATATAAAAGATGCTGAAAGAGAAGAACCTTCACCTCACTGCTGCTGTCTGCTGCTTCTTCCAGTTTATCTACAAGTCAATGCCAGTATTAACCACGTAGAGATAAGACACAGCCTTCCACATTCCTTGATAAACAGAAACCATGCTATGTAGCTACTATTAATTCAAAGACAAGTTTACATTGTGTTATAGAACTTCTCTTCCCAAAACACTACAGACACTCTGATTTGCTTTATCACAGCCTACAAGGCTTTTCATCACACTATATCCAAGTTTTCACAGAAATCTATAGAAAAGTGCTGTCCGTGGTTTATTATACTCAGCCATCCCCAAGAGCTGTCTCCAGGTAAAGGTCTCGGTGATAATAGAACAACACAGTCTCAAGTCAAGCTGAGCATCCTGGCCTTTGCAATGACATTTACTGCAGATTCAAGGCAGTAACACAGAAGCAAAGTTTTTTCCTCGGACCACAAGAGCTACTACTATAGGCAGGTCAATCAGCTCAGCACCACGCTCCCCCTCCAAACACACGCACACGTGTGCATACAAAACAAAACAAAAAAAACCAAACCCAAACAAAACAAGAAAAACAGAAACCCAGAAAACCACTCCTTTCTTACTTCTCCTTTCCTCCAGACTATGGCAATGGTATTTGGACAGTACCATGACCTGGTAAATGCTTCGTAGGTGACACAGTAGCATTCTCACCTGTCTCAAATGATCCCTAGGGTCTTCCCATAATTTGACTTTCTGGCAACAGGCTCTTGACTAACAGGAGTGTTCAGCCTGGCACTGGTCACTGGCTTGACTGGCAAATGTACAACTCCACCTTTGGCTTCAGCCACTTGGACTGAAGCGTGGTCTGATTCCAGTTAATTCTCTGCATTTGCTGAGAACTCAGTGGAATGCTTCTCCATGAACCAAGTTACATCACATCTCTCTCAGTAATGCAAGACAAAAATCCTTTTTCCGTGTAGGGAGATTACCAAAATTATTTAAGACCCTTTAAATGTTAAAGGTGCTATACAAATACAAACCCTCCTTGCTTCTGTCTTTGTGCTTCATATCTCATTATTCGTATTTGACAGTGCCACAATAAAGTGGGGGAAAAAACACTCCATTCCAGTTCCAATTGCTCTTGTAGTTTAAATTCCCCAGTTCCATATGTGAAGTCTTATTTTTAGGAAGTTTCTCTGTGGAGCATAACCTTATGGAGCCACACAACATACCCGCTGTCCTTGCTCATCCTCCAATAACTTTTCAATCCAATAGTCAAGTTCAGCCAAATTTGAGAGGGGGGTGGGCAGAAATTTCCAACAAAATTTACTCTTAGCAGTGTAATGAAAATCAATGGTGATAAAAGAGAAATCTGTGGAGCTCAACCACTGTACTTTTTGCTTGGCAATAGCCTGTAGGGCACTTGGTAGTTGTATATCGGTAAGCCTATCAATACATTCGGTATGCTATGCTAGTCAGACAACGGTGCCACACATCTGAAGTGTCATCAGCAGCTCTGGGAGGAAAAAGGAAGAGAAACTATGGGATTCTTGCAGTAAGAGAGAGTAACGTTTGAGAAACAAGGTGCCATTCCATAAAAAAATCAGGATTCATTATTTTTTGCTGCTTTTGGAACAAAATGTTCGTATTTCAAGCCAAAATATATCATATTTATCTACAATGAGGACATCTAGCTCTATTGATTTCAGTAGGGTCACTAAGGGACAAACAACTAAAATTTGTGAGTAATGATGGCTCAATGGATGTGTATGCCTATAAAGAACAACTCTTATGAAGCTTAGCATCAGTATTACAAGTTAGTGTCATTCTTACCAACGTAAATGACATAGATGGTTAAAATAAAAGTTTCAAAGAATTTAAAGGATTTTCCAACTGGAGTGATTCTAATATCTTTACTCAAATCAAGTAGCATCTTACATCTCAAATGACCCCATTGATTTAGATTAGATCACTTAACTGGAGTAAAGTACTCCTCGGCTTGAGTAGGCACATCAAACTAAGAGCTTTCAACTGTGTTTAAAATGAATATAATTTTGAGAAGGACCTTAGCTAAGCAAGAGCTAGCCGAAAGGACTCCTAAGACAATGTAGAAATTAGAGTATCTGTTCATCTGACTTATTAACAAAATATGAGCTGATTTACTGAATGCCAATAGACTTGATAGTATTTAGACACTGATTCCCTAAAATTATTTTGATTATATTTGAAACATCCACAGTAAAAATGTTCTGGGGTTTGTTGATCTCATTAGCATGTTCATTTATACAAAACTGATGATTTATTTTTATGAAGGGTACAGTCTTTCTAACACAAATCTGACACAGACTGGTAAAAGAAAATTACCGTTCTTCTCCAGAATCTCTCAGGTTAAAAAAATTACTGGCTGCCTATTACCTACCACTTTTCCAGTACGGATGGCTGTTTGAAATGAATTTAGAACATTTCTGTATGAAATGTAAGCCAAGTAATTCCCCATCATTGCCTTGCACCTTTATGTAATGTAGACGGTTAGAAAATGATATATTTCTGAAATCAACGCCTGCTTTAAATGTCATACTGCAGTCAACATGAAACATTTTAATCCATTATAACTCTATTAAAGGTAACAAGGATACAACGTGTCTGCTTCTGAAAGCTTGCCAAAAAGTCAGATGGAAATTAAAAGTCAAATGTCTATAAATAAGGGAAGGTTTTACTCCTCCTACAACCTTGTCAACATACAGTTAAAGATAAATTTCTTGAACAGTGTCTAGAGAAGTGGAAAGTGCATTGTTGGAAGACACATGTGAGAAGGCAATGAGATGAAAAATATTTCCGGACAGATAGAACATAAAGGCATTAACAGACTGAAATTAGTAAACTCAAGTACTCTTGAAGACAACAGGACTGTTCTGGTCCCGACGCTCCTTACATTAGCAAACATCAAGGCCCTATACTTCAATTTAACTACTGTTACATTAAATTCCATTAAAATAAATGGACTGCACGCGCACTGATTTGCTTCTCATGGCTTATTAGTTGTGCCAACATACAAGAAGAATGCAGTTAAGGGGCTGGTTAGTTGAAGGGATTTGTAACAGGATGCAGAAACTAGGACATCAGCTGAAATACTACGCAGGTTGAGAGAGACCAAATGTTGTTACCATCTGTTGGTGGCCTATGTGAAATCATTCAGTGGTTCTAGTCCAGGGACCTTACAGACTCAACAGATACCTGGCAAAAGTTAGAAATTGCACAAGCCAAGTAACTTGAGTTGTTAGAGTTTCCAAGCTTGCTGACTCAACTGGGAGGCCCGTGAGCCGAAGACAAACTGCTTATGCACCAGGATCTGAACATCTCCCAACAAGTAGCTCTGCACAGATGTGTATGTAGGCCAAAAAACAGTAGAAGAAAATCCAAAATTACATTTTCTCTGTACAGGTCTGTCAAAAGATAATGTACTTTTCAAAGAAATAATGTAATATTTTTTTTTAAAAAAATCTTTATTTCATGCAAAACAGAGTGCCTGAAGTTATATTTTTATTCAAGCACCTACCGTGGCACCTGATTCTCAGAAGTGTTGCAGCGTTTCTGGCAACCTTTAAAAATCAAACCTCTATTCTTTAAATGAAGATACAAACATTTGAAATAGCTGCCCTTAAGTTATTTAATTATGCTAAAATGGACAGGAGTTTGGCTGCAAATGTCTACTCTGCTTCTAGGCTAAAGTCTTTATTTCTTATTGGCTTCCTTACTAATACAGCGCTCCAGCTATCCAATCTTGCATTAACTTAGTTATTTTTAAGTGACATTTATACTATCTTCCTTGCTAAATTGTGCGTCTCATATTTTACTCTTGAAAAAATCCTAAACTACTTTGAGAGCTCTCAAAAGTAGTAAAAGCTTGTCTTAGAAGAAGTGCGTAACATGCTGAAAATAAAAGTACTGCTAACTGCAAGCCTGTTAAATTCACTGAAAAATGATACAAGTGCAACAAGGATGTCGGACTCTGGACTAAGATAAGATGCTACTGTGACTTGCAGGGGAAAGGCGGTACTGGCAACATTGCAACTCACAGAGTTTGCTGAGATGGAGACTCTTCTGAAAATAGCAATTGTATTAGGGACAATGTGCAGTGAAGTTTAATATTGCTTGTTTGTAAAGGCAATGAAGAGTAAGAAGTTCTGTGGCATACATGCTTTCCTACTAATTACTCAGTTACTGATAGTTAGCGGACAAAATAGTGTTGTGGTAGCTAACATTTCTGAATGTTTTCAAGTAGACATACGTGGGCTACGGCTGAAGAAAAACAGAAAGAGCATGGTTTCTTAGAGATGTTACATCCTGAAATGCAAAAATAGCAACTATTCTTCTTCTAACAAAGATGAAATTAAATGAAAGATATGAAATCTCTGGAAAAACACAGAGCTTAAGCCTCCCTAAAGCACACGAATCCACAACTGAAGCAGCTGTTCGGTTGCTAGAGGTGTCTCAGAGGCAGACCTGGCAAAGGGAAGGACCAATGAGCAGGCTACATAATGACTGCAGTCTTGTGGCATCGTGTTGTTTTTCTAACTCCAAGCGTGAGCAAGCCCAAAAATTCATGATATTTCATTTCATTTGATACACAGAGTAATAACCGATTTAGAAAATCCTCTAATTTTAAACCCAAAGCTACTCTTTACCAGCAGCACAGGTACTCAAACCTCAGAAAAAGTATCAGGTAAAAGAGGAATACGATGTAAAAACATCTGGTTGGTTGGCTCAAGGAAAGCCTGAAAATAAGAACCAGCAAGCAGCTACAAATGATACTCTGTCTGGAAAAATTTCCGAGTCGTTATCCCAAGCATTGCTTTGGGGACATCAGTGTTTCCTTGTTATCAAATCTGCACATGAAACAAATAGCGTTTAATAGGGGTACACAGATGCAGCTGTATTTGAATCTTTAAGGCTATTAGACCATTATAATAAGAGCTAACAGGGGCCAGCCAGGTTAGGCCAATTCACTTCCTTCCTACTTTCTGTTCTGCTACATAATAGATCTCCAATTGTGGTCTGGAACAAAAAAGCTACATGCCTTGTCATTATGATAATTGCAATCATTCTTCTTTGGAAAGTCCTTATGCTGTTGTTTGTAAGCAACAATTCACTGCCAGCTTCAGAGGGTAAAGAACTGCAGTGAAAAATATGCATCTTATGCTTTTCACTGTTTTACGTAGTTGAGTAATTAGAGAGCATGGTTGAACCACTGGATTCCACAAGGGTGTTTGGAGAGAACCTGACAAAACAGTTTTGGCGTGTAAGCTACTCATTCATCCCAACGGGAGCTAACTCAAGTGTCAACTTTGACACTTCATATGCCAGTAGTATTAGCTATGACTTAGCTCACCCATGTATGCGAGAAAGTTGAGCAGTTAATCACCCTCTGAAGACTTACCCAGTGATTTTTAGAGCAGTGATTTTGTGTAGGCCCTTTACTTCCAGAGGTCTGGCTGGAGGAACTTATGACTGCTTTTAATTTCCTGAAGTGAAGATGAGCCTTCAATAGTTTGGGAAGCCCTACTTTAATACTGCACTTTATAATAACAATACACAAAGATGTTAAGAACCTTTCAGAACTATAAGTAATACCAATGCAATGCGGAAAATTACTCTCTGCAGAAGTGTGCTCAGAGGTAACCCAGTTTTCAATAAGCATTCATCTAAGTTTGCTAAAAAAACCCCAACCCAACCTAAACCAAAACGGAACATTTCCCAAGAAAAGAAGGAAAAACCAATGACTGAAATACACTAAAAACCAGTCTTCCAGGATCAACTACCGCCTACTAACGTGTAAGTACTGAGAGCTCCCTCACTACAGTATTTCTTTCACAGATTCACATAAAGCATGTTTCTAGAAATGTTTCTACATCTCACACAAAGACTAAATCCATTGAAGACTCCCAAATATTAAAAAAGTGATTGTATGCTATTTGAGTTGAAATTTGTTAAATTAAATTTTACAAGCCATAAGGGAAAGAAGGCTCTCTGTCTGTCTCATAAATGCTCATCTAATGAACATCAATCAGAAATTAAGATTCATTATTTAAATCTAGAAGGTTTTGTTCATATCCTGTTTAGCTCTCGAAGGAGACTGCATATTCCTTGCTCACACATGCTGGAGTCTCAATAAGATGGCTATTCAATGAGAGGCTGGCTTTGTGATGATTTTGCTGGCATTTGTAATAACAATGCAACCTAAATACTGCAGTTAAACAGGAGAGTAGTATTTTTGGAATACCCCGCTGTTCTTAAGTACATTGTGAATATTAACATATTCCAGTAAATTAGTTTGCACTCATTATCATAAGCAATTACTTACTGTTTAGATGCTGCTGATATTAAATTGGCAAGCAATTTGCAAGAACTAATACATAGCATAAAAAGCTTTTCAACATTCGAACAGTATGAAAAGACAAATGTTTCTAGACACGGTCCCTTATATACAGATGTCTCTCTGTGCAGAGAAATTTTGTGTACCTCTTCCTAGCTGATATCTCTTCTTCAGCAGCAAGTGGATAACTACCTAAGGCTTTGTGACAAACTCTTTATAAACTTTGTTTTGATGCTGTGGAGTAAATCGTAAATACCTCAGGCCAAATGCGACAGTAACATCTCATTCGCGCTGAAAGAGAAACGGTTTTCATGCTCATTTTTGAAAATAATAGTTTAGAAAATATATGGATGTGAAGTTGAGTTCTTTGCTCTCAAAGGTAGTTCTTGCTCCTGGTATAACACTGTCAGATGGCAAGGGTAAATCAACACCCTTGTCCCCAAGCCACAGGTAGGAACAGAAGAAGGTATGGAGAACCTGTCCTGCTTTCGGCAATAACAACAACCTGAGCCTATTTCTCCTCAGACCAAGCAAGCAGTAATCCCAAATGAAATAACCCAAGTCACCTCAAAATAAAAACCCGAGTGCCCTTTTCTGAAGGACGCTTAGTGAATTTTACAGAGACATTCCTAACAGGGTGTTCTGCTTCACCACAGAAGAGGTGCAGATCATGTAGCGTGAGCCAAAGACAACCCAAAGATCTTTGCAGGGAGTCTAAAACAATGGGAACAATTTGCTTCGTTACTTAGTTTACATCTTGGCCCCAAGCTTCAAGTGAATTAGGTCCCAGCTGAGACACACAGCACGTCTTTTTGGCTTACGTGACAACATTCCTCACGTTGCTCCACACAAGGGTGGCCTCAGTAGCAGAGGCGTCCCGGACCCCATCCAAGGAAGAAGGTCAAATACAGGGATTGGGAAAAGGCTATTCCTTCCCGAGCCAGCCCACACAGCTGAGGAGCAAAGAACGAGCACCCAACAGTCCTATCTGCCAGCAAGTAGCTCAAAGTTGGCCCTCTGGATACAGGATGGACATGCTAATCCTCACCATCCCAGCGCACGGAAAGACCTCGGTATGCCCGAGTGGAATGTCAGATCCATGCTCCAGTTAGTAGTAGACTCACAGATCCTGATCTGGTGGGATTGAGCGTCTATTTAAATTGCAGCCCACTGGTTGTGGGTATGAGACTGTAATCTATTTGCACGGGTATTGTGCCTACCTACCTGTTTATACAAAACCGCCCTTAATGGGACCGTGAACCTTAATGGGGACCTTGGGAATCCAGTATACCATAAACAAACCACAGTAGTTTAAGTAATTCCCAGAACACTTTTCTAAAAATATAACTTGTGATCTCAGGTCTCAATCTTTCAAGCTACATTTCAGTGTGGAACCAATTACTACAACCATCTTATCTCATAAAATACACAAGACTGTAATAGAAACACTAATGCACCCTTAGCTTTGGGATTGCAATGGTTCCTGTCTGCCATGCTCAATTATGCACTCTTCTGTTATATATTTTGGGGTTGAAAATATCTTTGGTAAAAATAGGCATCATTTTTTAAAAATCATTTAATCAGTTCTTAAACGCATTTTACCCTATTCAAAGCTGAAGCACTTCCTGCACCTTTCTTGTTACTACCTCTAAAAATACACATTTCTAAATCTTTCCTTTTTTTATATAAAACTTTCCAATTAGCCTTGTGAAGTGAAATTGCACGAATTTCAGAGCTAAAAATGATGTGTGCTTTGGTCTCTGAAACAAAGAAATGAAGTTCTCATCTGCTTAGCAAACCCAATTTTTTATTCTTATTGACCTTGAATAGAAAAAACATTCGGCAACTGTTTATAATGAGAGTGCTTCAGATAAAGCGATATGCTCAGAGCAGGGCTTCAGTCACTCCGTATTTCCCCCTTCCATCAATCCTTCAGCCTCTCCTTCTTCTAATCCTAATCTGCAAGAGTTCTGACAAATTGTTTGCTTTCTAATGATGCAGCAGAAACCGCAAGCAGCTCTCAGAGCCAAGGCCATGTCTCCAAACAATTCCCCCTCTTCTGCTTGGGGAAAAAAACCCAAGACCTTACAGCTGATGTTCAATACCTGTGTCCTTAAGCTACTAACTCCTTGTACACTAAAAGAGAGGGAATGGAAGCCTCAAATTACCTTTTGATAAATAAAAGATGATGTATAACAGCGTACAGGGGATTTATTAATTTATTTATTTCCCCACAAATTGCAAAAGAGCGATTCCTACATTTTCTGGAGATATCCATGGCTGTACGTGAAATTTAGCCACAGGTTTGTTAAACTTGAACTCTAAGGAAAAAGAAAAATACAAGACTGTTTCCTTAAACAGCAATTGCTATTAATTCCTATTAAACCCCATTGATGTTTATAGACCCAAACTTGACTTATGCATATCTGCACTATACAGAATCTGAGCAGTGATGAAAAACTTCATGTGTTTCATGAAGAGCTATCCTCCCTAAAGTCTCATAGTCTTACAACATCAAAAACTGAGGGAACCTGAACTTTCACTCAGAAAAAGGAGATATTTAGAATCAACAGCTGAAATGAAAATCTGTATATGTGACCCCAAAATACCCTAAAGGCTCCTTAAAAAATGAGGAGGAACTCCTAATTATGTTTTAAAACACTGTAAATATTGAGGCATCTTTATGTTCCGTAGCAGTTTGCCTTTCAACATCTCACATACACGAACAATTGTCCTCCGTGGTTCAAATACAGAAACAACTACAATTAATAGGAAGGCCAGACCCGATTCTCTGCCACGTCACAAGCCGATATCGGGATCTGATGCTTTTTGACCTCCTTGGGAGACCTGACTCCCTCAACGCGTACAAAAGAGCAGTTCCATTCACGGATCAGGTGTGGGTTTACGGAAAAGCGGTGGGTATACATGTCATGAGCGATGGAAAGGATACAGAAAATGCTTTGGATTAGAATCACATTGCATCTCTTCGACAGCAACTTCAACAGAACCGAACCCAACGCTTGCCAAAGGGTCACAAGAGGGCTCGAGATTTACTTTCCCTCCCAAGACAGGACAACCAAGGAAGAAAACGCGGCAAAGAAATTCAAGTTACTCTGTGAGCCCCTTTACGCTTATGGAAACATGTAGCGCATCTTAAAAAGATGTTGGACCTAAAGAACCAGTCTTGCTCTAATTGTTGTGCCGGTGGGTGGAAAAGTCTGCTGTTGTAACGTGTTAGCTCAATCTGATAAACTTGACACAACCGTAGAGCACAACCAGATCACAAGCAAATCCTCTGCGGGCATGTCAAACAAGCCTGGATCCCTCAAAGCCCAGACTAGGTTATCCCAGGTGTATTCCCACCTCTTTCCTAGGGCAGCATTAGCGTCCAAGAGACCTGTGTGTGCTAGGCTGCTTCAGGAGGCTGATGCAGCTGACCTGATGCCTCTTCCTCCTCCGGAATAGCCCAGATGGCCCCATCCGAGCGCTGTGGGCTTACACTGCCGTGGGACCGGACCCACAGCCCCAAAGAGCACTCTTCTCCTGGCACCCGCATCAGGGAACGCTTAAAAATGTTGTGGCTGTTTCATCTGCTCAAGGGGATTAAACTCATTGTATAAGACAAAAATGATAAAGCAAGAGTGAAAGTCACCAAAGCGCAGATAAACAGAATCCATGAGGTACTGTGGTAATACAAACACAACCACCCGATCCTCAGCTTGGGCAAAACACCACCTTAGAGCTGTTATCAAAATGAAGGTCATGTTAAATGGTACTAAGCACACCCTGTACTTACACTGATATTCATGTTAATGTTCATCAAAGTAATTCCTGTTTTAAAAGGGATGATTACTTCGTACCATTATCAGTCTCAGCCTCAATATATTATGCTGTCCCTAATAGGCAGAAACCTCAACTTCAGAAAAAGATTCATTATCTCAAGTGCTGAGTCAGCATGAGCTGTGTATCTCAGAGAAAATGCAGTTTCTGCACAGAAAAAAAAACCCTATACTGTTTGAGCAAGACACCGTGCCCCTAAGCCTTCCCTCCAGTTTAGGCAGTGACCTGGATCCTATATCAATAACTCAACTTATTAATTCTGGGCAGCATATAGTAAATTGCTTTCTGTAGCAATTTGTACTGATAGAGAAGAGCTATTGAGGAACTTTCTTCTCCTTTAAAGAAGACGCTTTAGCTGTCACATCGCGTCTAACAATCAATGGTTCCCCTTGCTTCTTTCAGCTGCTTTCCAAGCTGGCGGTCTTAAGAGAGCATTTTCAAAAGAAGCCAAATTGGTATGTTTTCCTCGTGATCTTCTATGCAACATTTTGTATGGGAATAAAGTGCCATTTCGTCTGAAAAGATACTCTGAACTATTATAGTTTGGGGTTTTTTGCCTCAACGTGTTTCATTTATTTATTTACACTCAAGACACATAATAAAAGAACAAGCAGCCTGACCTTTGGACAGCTGTCAGAAAGCCCGACTCTGCAACTACAACAACCAGCATGACCTTCTTCTCCCCATTCAGCAGCTAACAATCACACACAATGAGAGAGAAAAAAGCAAGCCGGCCCGCGTACAAAACTGGACTCGGTCAGGTAACACAGCCTGTTCTCAAAGCACCTGCAAACGTGAGCTTTGTGTGCTCTGTGACCCCGTTCAGCCCTTCTGGGACCCGCCAGCTGAATTTCCAATCTGTTCACAGGGGTGCCCGGCCAGCAGCAGCTCCCAGTTTTGCCAGAAGAGACTTAAAAACATTTCCGTAGCTCTACCTCTGTCACCTCAGGCTCAATATCACGTGTCATCTGCCTTTCTGCAGGCACCATAAACACCGTATTATTTGCTCCTCCATAATCCGTATCCAATTTGCACGGCTGGGTGTGCACCGAGCCGGGAGGGAGGGTGTCGAGGGGATGGTTCCAGGCACAGAGACCTCGGACTCTGCAGCTTTTACCCGACACACCAGAGGAAACCAGAGCAGCTTCTTCACGACAGCACGCCCGCCGCAGCAAGCGGGCCGCCTCATTACACGCCAAAGTTTTGTTTCCAATAGATTTCAAACACAGAGGAACTGGTCCAAGGTCAAGCTCACCAAAAGCATATATTGCAGCAACAATATATATGCTGGAAAGGAAGAGACATAACTGGATCTGAAGGAAGAGAAAACCCATCATGACTACTGTTAATTCCCTATCAATAATCCCATACTCCAAGCGAAATAAAAGCAGCATACGTCAGTCATGCTCAGAGAAACAGAAATAACCACCAATATATATTTTCTGGCCCCTTTCTATAGTGCATCAATAGTGGCTTGGGTTTATTGGGACTAATATGTGGTGCAATATTCTCTGCCATGCAATATGCTGCACCGCTCGGAGAGCATGTTGTTGATTTTATTGATTCAGTTTTCACACTACTGTAGCCCAACTGTTGTCAGCAGAGCAACTGGAAACTGCAAACAGATTCTAGATTGGTAGGCTCCGGTATTTCTAATTTTCTAATGTATACAAGCTATCTTTATTTCTGCTTTTTCATTTGACTCCTCTTTTCTAATAAACCCACTGCTATAAGACACCAACTCAATGATCTCCTATTAAAAAAGGGACAGAATTCAGTCCATTAGAGGCATTTATTAGTATGATTAGGATGTTACAACATGATAGCATAATCTGTCCTTTGCCTGGAGTAAACACTCTTAAAGGAAAGTCCATAGGGAGAGTAAAACTGAAGCATTTTTTAAGTGGTGAATACTAATCAGATATATAGCTGGAGGAAAAACCAATGTTGTAACAGGAAGGTACAGCAAGTAGACCACACAACAGGCATGATACCAAGGAATCAAAATATGACAGTAGCATATACTTTGGAGAGGAAGATGGGGAAGAAGCAATCAAAGACAAACTGACAGGAGGAAAATATAACGATCACTAATAGGAGATGGAGAGGAAAATCAGGACAGAAAGGTGAACATCTGGATACTTGCACTGAAATCAGTGGGAAAGGCGAGCCAGAAGTTTCACGACTGGAGACTCCAGGCTCTGTTACAGCCCAGGAAGAGACGAGCGGGGCTTCGTGCTATCGCTCACGTCGTAATGATTCATGCGTTGGAGGATACCTAGAGTCTTAATTACCATACCTCTGCTATTCAAACAGGCACAGCCTTTCCTGTAATCTTACAGATCTTTATTCTATGGTTTTTTACTTTTGTACTGATTTTGGTACTATCGGATTCTCGCTCACAGAAACATTAACTAAACTCAGGGCTTCTGTATAAATCCTTGTTAATAATGCAGCTAGTCATTTATGGAGCACAAAAGAACAACTGTAGCATAAAGTCCACAATAACGCTACCTATTTGGATTATGTGAGATAATAGTCTCATAAATTGTGACTGTCGTAAAAGCGATCAACACTGACTCTTTTTAACAGGCCTTTTACAAGGTCAGTAATAGAGAATTATGAAAAAAATAGCCTCTATAGCCTCTACTTGTTTAGAAGGCAGGTTTCCCATTTAGTACATTACAAGGCAGATTTTGCTATGTCAAGGAACTGTGTTCACTTCTTAAAAAAATAAAAACAAACAAACAAACAAAAAAACCCAAAAGCCATACCGTGCACACACACCAGTTTCTGAAGTATCACCAAATACAACTTAAGAAATCTTTTCATTTCTGCCTATTTGCATTTTATTAAGTTATGATGATGAAGGTAAAAGCATTCAAAGCAAAAATAATGAGCCCAGGGATTGTTTCTTTTCTCACTGTCACCTAAGTAAATTAGGAATAACGCATTTGAGGACAACAGAAGCGAAGCGACATAACACTGAAATAAAAAGGGATTGTCTCTGGAGCGGTAGAACTGGAAGTACCACTTGGAAGGGTTTGTAGATCCTCTGCTAGCTCCACCGAGCGGGCACAGATACAACAGAGTGAAGCCGATACAAAGCTTCCCTCTTGGAGGGAAGGTGTGGAAACGCATCTCCTAGAGTCGTGTCTCTCTATGTACTCGTCCTATCTTTCCTAAACAGCTGCCTGGTGACAGAAGGAATCCCTTCCCAGAGATGCCCGACTGCCTGTGGCTAGCTTAGAAGTGATGCCTAAAGTCTAGATGCTTGTTCTGCACGTGACAAGCCCTGCTTCCTCGGTAAATCACAGCGCTATTTACCGCTGGTTCAAAAGCAGGCAAGAAAAGTGCCAAGTTCAGCTGCATGGGAGGAGGCTGATTTTCTGTACTAACACAGGTGGGGGAGGAGGAACAGTCCAGAGGACACTAGGCAGCGAAGCAGAAGTTCCCAAACTGTTGATAACATATTGTAACAACTCTAACATGCGATAAATGATTATTAACAAATCGTCAGATCCAGACAGGCACTAAGAACAGAGAAGCTGTAAAAGGAGACACATGGAAGATTTGCTTTGCCACCAGCCCACAGCTTGTACAGTATGAAGCTTACCACTAATTTTGTACCTTTGGAACTAAGAATTAGTTCTTTCAAAGCAGTTTGTAAAATTCGGTAGCTGCGATTCATTTGTAAGCATTTTTCCCTTCCTTTCAGTCCCTACCTAGGCAACAGACAGCACAGTAAGCACACTGCTAATCAATCTCATCCTCCAACCGCATCAATCTTAGATTTAGATCAATCCATTTTTACCTGACTAAATTACTGCTTCAACAACAAAGCCAGAAAGTAAATACTTGGGGAAGAGTAAGGTGGTATATGAGACTTCCTCCGAGACCTGGGGGAAGCCCAGAATAAATGCCCAGTAGGACAGAATAACAGGTAGACCAAAACTTGCTGGCGAACAAACAAACAAACAAAAAACAACTCAACAAAGATGTCTTCAGGTAGTAAAAGCAAATTATCTTATTGTTCCAACTTCAAAGAAGGTACAATGTTGCTTGAGACGCCTCTCCATTGAGCACAACCCTATTCAAATCAATGACAACTATTATTTAAGGAGAATCAAGCTCTGTGTTTCCTAAATGGGAGAACGCCACATGATGTAACGTGTGCATAAGAAAGCAGAAAGCAGCACCTAACTCTAGGCACCAAAGTGCTCCATTTAGGATCACAGGTTTCCTAAACAGTCAAAAAAGAAACTACGCTCTCCACGGAAGGTTATTCAGAGCATCTAAATGTGGAATTTGAATCTCTCCAGCAAATATATAAGGGACTCCAAAGCCCTGAGTTAGACCTCTAAATTAGAGCTCCAAAGCTAAGAGAGGGTGAGTATTGTCAAGGTATCCACAGACCCAGTGCCGCTGTCCCTCGAGCGAAAGGCGTAACTGCCACGGAAAAACATGCGTGCTCCACTTTCATGATCTTGCTATTCCTGTTAGATCGGGAGATTACAAACTTCACATAGCATGTTAGGAATTAAATGTCCACCTGCATGTTAAGAAGGACTAATTAAGTAATGATCTTTTTTTCTTCTTTAAATAATAGGGATGAAACATTTTCACCCGAAGCATCCAATTTAAGTACATCACTGGACTGTCTTGCTCTCTGCAGTTGTATAAGCAATCCAGCAGCAACGATGAGCGACTGCAGATGAGTAGGTACATTAAGCCTACACAGTCGGTGCCTTCCGAGTTGCTGCTGTTGTACGTATTTACTATAAACAGAAAAGAAAAGTCAGGAGAAGAGCCTCCGGGAGAAACAAAAAATGGTGAAAGTGCAGCGTGAAAGAATGCGTATTATGCTGCATCGGTGTGCGGCTACTACAAATAGAATCAAAGAGAAATCCAGTACAACCTAAGAACAGAAGGAGAAGGGGGGGCATTTAGACCTGAAGGCATTCCTTGGAACAGTATGCAAAGCAAAGTTAATTACTGTGATTTTCAATAGTAGAAAGAAAGAGTATTTTAAAGCCTAACAAGAGACACTGGACACTCCTTGTGGGGTATTACAGGACACAAATACTGAATAAAGCACCGAGAGTGAGGATTCTGAATCACAAACAGTAAGAGAACAGTAACACCTGATTAAATTAAGCAAGTGGAATAAGTGCAGGGGAAGAACTGGGAAGTATGGAAAGTAAAGCAGGAAAGAAGAAAAAAAGTTGTTAGCTAGCAAGTTGAAAGACAGACAGACGGACTGATAGAAGTAAAAAACATAAACACATCATAGAAACCGTATCTATGGCAACACTGAAATAGAAATTAGTAGACATTTTTTCAGCATTTGAAGTCTGAAGGTTGGAAGAAAATCAAGGCAAGTTGCCAGCTATTTTTGTGCGGTCTGCATTATAGAAAACACGTCAGGAGAGAGAAAAGAGAGTATCAGTCAGGTCGGAAGAAGGGAAACAGAGCATCCTTCTTGCTTTTCTCGTGAGCTTCACTTCTTAGTCCTTGTTTTCTAGACAAAAGATGGGGAAATTTTTTCAATCAAATTCTTTTCTTTCCTAAGAAATTCACATCTGGTTGGATTTGGGGGAATCAATTAGATTTAAAAGAATGACTGTAGGTTTTGTATGAAATTGTAATAATCTTATTTAAAAAAACCCCACATTTAACTCATCTAGAGTAAGGAATATAAAAGGCTGTTTTCCTTGTTTGCCATTTCTCACTAAATAAACATTCAGAATCAAACATTTTTATTTGCACGCTGTCAAATTTGGTCTTTATATATATATTCTCAAAACTTCTTAGCTACATCTACATAATTACTAACATAATTTGTAATCACTTATAAAATGCTACAATATTTTCCACTAGAGTTTTGTTTCTCTACTGTGTTGCGCAGTTCGTATTTCTGGTTTTCTCTAACCAGTTATCGTTTCTATTTAAAAAGCAAAGCTTGATTTTTCATTGCTTTGTCCTTTGTTCAGTCATTTATACATGAGCAAGTGGGTGTGAAGTGCTGGCAGATGTGTCACGCTATGTTACACTTCTTCTAACAGCTACACAAGGAGAAAGGCGCTGGATACTTAACCCCACCACGTCTGCTTTACCAATTAGACAGCAATGTTCAAGACTTATTTATTGGACTGTATAACCAAAGGAACAGACTTGGAAACTGACTGCCAAGCATACATGTTAATAGAGGAATTCTGTAATGGCATTTTCAATCTATTCATTGAAAAAAAAAAAATCAGGTGGAACTGAAATAGAAAAGGTCAAATTGTTGGGGAACCAAGAATGCGAGAAACATAATTTGAGACAAAAAAAAATGTCATGTCCCAAGCTTCAAAAACCTGGATTTATATCTTAAGCATCAGTATTATTGTAATATGTTTCTGAAAGAAGTTACATAAGATGACTGTTTAAATTCTGAAATGAAGTACTTCTTCGCTCGGAGAACATTATTCAAAGGAACAAAATGACAGAAGCGAACCATAACTTCCCTGCATGATGAAATACATCTCATGTGTATACCCTGTGCATGAGTTATATTCCTGGGTACATCAGGAGATCCCATATTGGATAATTCCGCACGCCGTTGTTCAAAGTGCTCTTCCCCACTTCAACTAACAAACATGCATCCAAGGCAATATTGCCTCAGATTGTGCTGACAGAGCTGCTGATTCGAGAGTTCAGGACTCAAGGCATTTCCAGCACAGGATTTTTAAATCTACACGTAGTACACCTAAAATTTTCTCAGATGCTGCACGTCTATAGAAAATGTGTTAAAACCCTACTTTGAGAAACTGTTATATCAACACACTGGTGCAGTAATTCCAAATGCTGATGTTACAAATAAGTCTGTTCTTTTAACTGAGGAACCTCTCTAAAAATCTTCTATAAATGGTAACATCTACAACAGAGAACTCTCTAGCACTTCGTGAGCAGAAACTAAAAACCAGCAGAGACATAGATAATGGGACTTTAAACCTCAAAAAGAGAAAAGGTGAAATGAAATTGGGAATATGAGGACAGTCAAGACAAAATTTACAACTATTTGAAAGAAGGTACTGAAACAAGAAATCAAGATTTTTAAAAAATAATTAACAATCTATATGAAATTCTGGGCACGTGGCATATACCCCCATAAAAGACACTGGAAATAGTTTCTTCTTACACTAGAAATTAACATGGCATACATAGAGTTATCCTTGCCCCCCCCCAAAAAAGAGAACAAAGGAAGGAATAATGAAATTACTATGCTCAACAGTGTTGAGAAACTATATGGTAGAAGAAACTGTATTCCTATAATAGTCACGCCTGTACATAATATCAGCTTAGGCATTATATGTATCTTCAAAATAGAGACTGAATAGAGTTTAAAGCAACCATGAATGTTTCGAGAATAAAAAGGGAAGTACCACGCATCCCTCCTTGGGAGAACTTGTCATGCACCTAGGTCTTTCCGTGGTCCACATCGCTACAAGCTCTTAGCTGTGGTCAACACGCGTTGGCTGATGTATGGTGAAGAAGCTGCACCAGAGCGTTAGCGACCGGCCAACGAGCCTTTGTTATTCATAAATCTGCAGAGCTGGCTTCGGTGGCACAACATTCCGGTCTGGATTAAAAGACACCTCTGAACCCCTGGAATGCATTGCTGTATGGAGCCTACGCTGCGCTTGCCACGTAACACAGTTAGGTCTGAGTCATCATCATGTTTATGATTGGACTATGACTAATGTATTCTACTGCTCATTAACCACAAATCTTGAAAAAAACCATCATTCAAACCAAGTATTGCACATCATTTTCCCATAACTATGTACAGCAGCTGTTTCAGACTAGAACTATAAAAACGACTTGAGCAATTCTTACTTGTATCGCACGATGGAGGATGCATACAACGCCAAAGTAAGAGAAACTCTCTCAAATCGTACCCTGACTTACCTTTGTTGTGCTATATGAAGTTCATGCAACAATTGCGGCAAAGATACACAGCACAATGAGCGGCTTAAAGCTTCTGCTTCTGGTCTGAATAATTTATCAAATGCTTAGCTGTATTTTAGAGATCTCTTTTCATAAACTGATATTACAGCACTAAGGGCCATACTGTGACTTCCCCATGCTCACACTGATGAACCATTATTCATACAGCTAACCCTACTGTGATAAAACTGAAGTGCAGCTATAAATACAGGGCAGTAAATTGAAATCAGAATTTCCAATACTTTCCTAGGCATGTATCATTCTACAACAAATATGAATGATCAATTTATTTGGTTATTTTCACACATGGGATCTCTTCCTCATTCACGTCACTTATGAAGTTGAAAAAGCTGCCTTTTAACAGACTTTGAGTCACATATATTGAACAATCTCCTTTTGAAAATCAATATTCTCCAAGTGGGTTAGCTCAAAAGGCGACTTCTGTTTTTCAACTAAATGCCTTTACCATGTGAAAGAGGCAAACATCAGTAATAGTCTCAGAGAAGAACTCATCTGCAGTACCTCCGAGTAGCAGGAAACCAGTTCTGCTTTAGCCTAGCTTGTGTTGAAGTGGTGTTCACTTTGGAATGCGGAGGATTTTCTGTTGTTTTTTCTTAAGTAAAGCTACTTCAGTTAGCATGCAGAAAGAATCCAGAGGTTGGGACAGCAGGCATCTACCACCTTAAAAAATAAGGATCTCCTTATTCAAAATCCCAAGCACTATTTCCCTGCTGTTTTGTACGGGGCAAGATTAAACCCAGAATATTAAAAGAAATATTCAACCTGATTGCAGAGCACCAACGTTGCTAGCTGGATGAAGGATGGCGATGGTTCCTAAGGACTTGTTACAGCCTAACTGGTCAATGATCCCCAAACTAAGAAGGATCTACAGGACTAGCCTAACAGCTCTGAAAGGGTTTTTATAGTCTACCAAATCACAGGTGCAGAGCATCACAACCTCAGAGTCAGAAATGGCTCCTGTGGAGTACCTCTGTTACCGGAGTGTGCAACTGCTATTAGCAAATCAGCATAGGTAACAACACACTAACTGATCAGTGAACTATAAGGTACGTGTATCTCAATCTTCTCCGTGTCCTATATACGTATAACTAAATTCACTAGTACCACATGTTGCTGTATTGCCTTCTCAGTAGGAAAAGACAGATCTATGTGATTTTTAAATAAAAGAAAGATAGAAACTGCTTTTCAAGGCACTGAGCCCTACACAAGCAGAAATTCAATGTTTAACACATGCTTTTTTATTAAATTACTGCAAAGAGGAACTTCAGATCACTATGGTAGAAGGATGAATTCAACTAGGTCAAGCTACAGTCTATGCTTCTTCAGTTGCAAGAGATTTTTTACCATAGAAAAAGAGCATTCTGCTCTTGATATAGCAGCACAATAACATCATTTTTAATAACATTTACACTAACTTCAGTGACAACAGCATTTGTTTCCTATGGAATTAAATTAATCATTTTGCACAGGACTGGTGTGAGGTTTAAGCTCTTCTCTGATCACTCAAAGCTTTTTAAAGAAATACTGATTTGCGTTGGTTTTTTGCTTGGATTAACTTCACCCCAATTTAATTCATAAGTGGATATGCTAGATAAAATTATCTCTTTCTGGCTCCCACACGTGATAATGTAGAAGAGAGTGCGGCAGGTGGAAGACAGCCACTTCCACTGCCACCTCCCAGTCTTTTCCCATGTGGGCTGCGGAGCGAAGACTGTTCAGAAGTCAGTTAAATCAGACCAGCATCTTATTATTCACTGAGGCAATACATTGTCATTCATGTCACAACAGTAACAGGGAACAGAAAAGCTTCGCTATGTTTAATACTGCCAAGTACAATCACCCAAATGACTGACAACAATTCCGGATAACTGACAATCAGTGTAATTTTCCTATTTCCACCATCTTAAAAATAGACCTTCAGCTTTGAAAATGTTCATCTTGATGGTTTTTTGAACAAGTTGTTGCAAAGAGCATTTCTCCTGGACACGGTACTTTTCTCTTTTCTCAGTGTTGACAACAATCAGTGCAGTATAATAATCTCCTTTTTTTAACTTCTTTGGCAATTTCAGATTCCTAGTGCAAAACGGAATCCCTAAATCAAGCTAAGGGAATGAGCTCGCTAAAACCAAACTTCTTTCTTGGTCTTACAGATAATCCATCATAATGCAATTTACTGCCAGAAGAGTGTATTCCACGTACGTTATTTTATATAGTTTCAGTGTTTTATTAAGCTAATTTGAAGCAAACCCGCATTTATTTAATGTTGATAGGTAGGGTGAAAAGTACTAAAATCCCCTAAATATCTTTCTCTTTCCTTCGAGTTACCGTATTTTTTTCTGATGTTTCATTAATCAAGTACAGAAAGATGTAGTTTTCCATATTGTGCACTGCTAATTTTCCTACCTATAAATGAATCGGTACTCACAATAACGAACTTGTCCATTATAGAGAAAGATGCCTGCTTACGTAACATAGGCTAAAAGATGGAATCAGGTTCATGAAGAACAATTTTCATTCAAATGACCCTCAGAGGTTGTAATGTGGGTTTGGTGATAGGCAGAGAGGAAAAATAGCGACAGCAGGAGGCTCGTCAGCTGTCTTCAGCACATATGTAATGATCTATAAAACGTGGGGTTTGATCTGGCCTTAACCCTCCTTCCTCCAAGTTTCATAGCTATCTCTAGTTCGGTAAGGAAGAAAATACTGAAAAAATTTTTTGTCAGAACAACGGTCCCTGAAAACTTTCTTGACTAATTAGTTCACTCCCAGATATTGCGCATGCAGGTTTTTTGTCTCTTAAATGCTCAATGATTCCCAAAGAGATTTTGGCCAGTTTTCATTTGAAGAGTCAAGCTTAGTTAGTTTTATATCGGTTGAGACTAATGGGAAAATATGAGGAAGAGCAAAAAGGTCAAAGCAAATTGCAGAAGTATTTCTCCTGACAGCATTATCAGAAGCGTGACCATTTAAGGACACATTAAGAGAGAGGACTGAGAGAAAAGGAATCATTTTCCTAAAGGCTAATGGAAAATGCAATACTGGCAACAGAGCATTCGCCTTCTCCTTTCAGGCTGGGCTTACTAGGGAAAGAAAATATATTAATAAGCGCCATTATAAGTAGCTTCAAGGCTTTGACTAGCACAAAAAGATGTACGGAATACAATTTATGAAGGATGTTCTGGCTGACTGCTGTCTTGTGGGATCCTTAGTTTGAAATCTCTGAAGGCCGTTGCACAGCGAATGCAAAAATAACTGGCGAGGGTGCAACCAGACCAACATGCACTGAATTGGCAGACGACCACCAAATTAGATTTCTTCCAGTAGTTCAGTCATTTTTAACACCTTTGTCAAGGCCAAACCTTGCCAAAGCCAGCCGGACTAGAAGAGCTCTAGGAAGTGTGACGAAGTACTCCTAAATGTCTGTGGGCTACGCTTCGCTTTACGAGTCAGTGTAAGTTTGCAAGCGATTCAGTCAGCACAGGAGCTCAGCTCCTCGCCTTTACTTTGTCTAAGGCAAAATAAGGCAAGTGAAATTTGCAAGAATTTAAAAATAACCTCTGAGATTCTATTCCCAGTGCTTGTATTTCCTCATTCGCTATTAATAGTAATATCTCCATAGCAAAAACCATGATCACGGGCCACCGTACCGCTACGCCAGGCACTGTACAAACACAGGGGAAAACAAAGCAGGCATCCCCCAAAAAACTTACAAATCAAATCTATGGAAAGTGCAATGGGTGTGAAGAAGACTGACCTTCTTTATGGAAATGCTCCCTTGCTGTTAGAACTCCAAATGTAATTTCAGAATTTTGACAATACCTTCTAAATCTCCTTACGAGAGTTTATTTTGCTCTTTTTAAGAAAACGTATTCTTTCCCAATGTTTTTTTCTTTTCTTGCCTGACACATATGTGATATGACAAATACAGCTAGGTCTGGTCACATTAAGGATTTAAATAAAATGGGAAAGAATTCAAAGTCCTAACCAAACATAAACAATAAAAAATATAAGAAAAAAACCCAATATTTGGGCTTTTGTTCAATTTACTCCCACAAATCTCTGTGTAAGATAAATATAAAAATGCTGCATATTCCACTATCTAAAAGGTAACTAGTAAAAGGTAATCCCAAGGAGGACTGGACTAGATGATCTTCAGAGGTCCCTTCCAATCTCAGCTATTCCACAAACTTGTAGACGGGGGGGGACGAAGGACAAAGCTAGATGCTCACTCAGCTTATTTTCTAATAAAGTAGGTGTGAAGAGAAGCTAACGCAAAGTATTAGCTAAAGGAACAATATGTCTTGGTTTAAGCCCAGCCAGCAACTACGCAGCCACTTTCTCACTCTGTGCCCGCCGCCAGTGGGATGGGGAGGAGAACTGGAAAAAAAGTATAACACGTGGGTTGAGATAAGAACAATTTAATAACTAAAGTAAGATAAAATGTCATAGTAGTACTGTTAATAATAATAACATAACGATAATAGTAGTAGTAAAGGAATATAATAAGATAAAAATTTTTTAAAAAAAGAAAAACCAAGTGATGCACAGTGCAATTGCTCAGTACCTGCTGACCAATGCAGCGATCGGGGGGGGGGGGGGGGGGGGGGGGGGGGGGGGGGGGGGGGGGGGGGGGGGGGGGGGGGGGGGGGGGGGGGGGGG
>JANZLQ010000057.1:17826472-17841326 GCA_026212715.1 Elanus axillaris
CTTCAAAGATCTCTCATCGGGAGTTACATCCAGCTGGTGAAACAGCCTCATGTTTCCCTAAGACACGCCAAGTACGCGCCACAGATTAACCTGTTCTACAGCTGAATGCATCCACACAACTAATGAGTGAAATACAATAGCTGATATACTTACTGATAGTACGATCCCTAGCCAATATGCAGGGTATAAATATGCTTTAATGTTATTTTTATAAGCTGTGCCTCTGTTCTTACAGAATACATTAAATAGGCTGGCATTTAAATCAAGTGCCTCGGGGGAGACGCATCTCCTGAAGCATTTAGTCACCTACATTAAGAAAGAAGTCTTCTCCCCAGTTTAGCAACAGGTTTTATAAATGTGTGAAAATTCCTTATAGATGTATTTGTTAACAACACGAGATCTTTTTCACACCTGTAAAAGGCATTTAATAATCCTGAGGGAGAGTTTTTCCAGCTTCAGCAAGTAAGGCATCATATCTGCTTTAAGTCAAATTGTAAGCGACTCCACCAGATCTTCTTCATTCTCTTGCAAAAAAAAAGGTATGTTGTTAATTAAGCTTACTTCCAGTTATTATAAATCAATAGGGTGGCATGAAAAAATACTACTTCGTAGCTGAAAAAAACTAATTGGATCCTGGATGCAGGTAGGCTGATGCAGGGTATATGTAATCAATCACTAGGGGAAAAAAAGGTCTACACTAAACACTCAAAAATTAAAGCTTTTCTGTTGACTGAACAGTCATTCCACATAACATAAGCTCTCCTTGTGGGTAGCTTAAATCCTTCTTAAATGTAATGATTCTGATTTTTTGGAGCACTGTATTTGCCAAAAGATTATTACACAATTCAGTGAAAAAAAAAAAGTATATTCTTTGATTGTGTCTAAGACTGATTTGACCCTGACGCTACTACTTTGGGAAACCAATTTTGTTAATCACGTAGTCCTCTTTACAAAACAGCTCATTTATAGATTCCTCTCCTTTTGTAAACAGAGGCAAGGTCAGCTACTCTTTAGCTCAACAAGATATTCCATTATGTCCATGCCTGAGACAGGAGGACGGAAAGAAATTTCCCTCTGCAGAATACATTATACACCCCATTTCAGTAGTGCATTATACATCAGTTTTTCTATATATTAAAGGATCTACATGATATATTGGTCCATATTATGTATCATGTATTCATTCCCCTGCAGCAGTTGCAGATTCTGTTCCACTGAATAATGTAATGCAACTGTCAGTTCTTGTCCTGCATCACTTTATTTCAGATAATATTACTTCATTCTACATATGGTTCTTTCTCTATTATGGCAGAGCTGCAATACATGAATCACCGTAACTTCGATGTTCTCTCAATATATATCGAGTGATAGGTCCCTTTCTTTGTGTAAAATTACCAGTGACAAAAATGAGCAAGACAAAATGTTACAGGATTACTGAGTGCACCTTCAATATACATTACCACAGCTAGATTTTCATTTGACTTATATTGCTCATCTTCACAGCATGCATTCATAAAGTAAACAAGAGGTAAACTGTTGCAGGTGAAATAAATGTTTTCAGAGGAACTGATTTCTGCAAGTATTCTTCCAAAGCAAGGCAAGTATCATAGCCCAGTGTTGCCATGTGTTAATAAGCAGAGAACAACCTATGAATAACTACTGGGTGAAAAACCAAGATCTCATTAGAATTATGAATCATAGAACACGAATTCAGTGAATTAATCTTTTGACAGTAATACTCCTCAAGGTCTTGTAGAAAAGACCACCTTCCCTCAGACAGGAATAATTTCTTGAGCCACAGCTTTTCTAAAGCCACCGCAAGCAAACTGGTGCTGAAAAATACAATCCCTGGCAAGTATGGGCTGCAAAGGGATGAAGAAAGGAGCAAAGCAGCAAAACAGGGTAAACCGAACTAGAACGGGGAAAGAACACTACCGATGATGATCCACCCAATTATGATAACCGATTTTTGACTCAAAGTTTCCCCAAATCAAGTAACGAGGTGCGAAATGTTTAGGGACTTATCACAGTATTTTTTTCTAGATTTGCAGATGAAAAGGTGGAGGAAAAGAAAATCTAAGCATTTTTGTATTCCTTCCGTAATCTTTATTTCCCAAGTCCTGCCTGGTGAAAACGGTTTCAAAAAATCCTTGAGAAAGAGAAGGCTGAACGTAGGCCCTTCTAAACCCAAACTGCTCCCCAGTGTTGTATACGGGTTTTCAGCAAGAAATGAGGCATTGGAACTCTCCGTCTTCTGAGTCTATATACTCTGCTCGCAGCAAAAGCAGAGATTAATTAATCTAGCAAGATACCTCCATTTTGGCAAACTTCTTTTGGAGGAAAAACTATTATTAGCTTTAGATGCTTTTAATTACAAGTTTAAGAGATGATCAAAGGGCATTTCTCAGATTTTTCAGTCTCCTTAAAAATAACTAAGTCTTTGATTAACACACATTTAAAAGAAAATGATTAATTACATAGTCAAGAACTGTCAGTCATAAGCTAATTCCCATTTCTACCGACATTTTTATGTGACAAAACCTACTGTATCAAAAAGCTAAGACCAGCCGGACTAGCAATTAATTAGCTGCACCAGCTCTGCTAAAATGGCTCATGTGCTTAGCTTCCTAGTTCCTTAAAGGAACTGCCTTATTAGGCTTGTAGACAAGAACTATCTAGTAAAAACACCAACGGACACTCAGTCGAAGTTCCAGTTCCACAATAAGTCACCAGACGGTATTTATGCAGGAAAAGAAAAAAAGAACATACATAATTTATATGTAGTTAGTCAGTGTATTTTGAACCAACAAGACTGACCGCTTCACAAACCCGCACATCCTTCTGTGTGTCCACTTAATTTACAGGTGTAAGAGAGCCAGCTTTAGGATACAGTTAGAAAAAAAAGCACATAGGTTTATCGTCCTGTGGTTTGTAAGGCAATGCATGTTTATGTAAGGTCTAAACTTGTTCATTTCAGATATTCTGTACCTTTCATATAGCCTTATACCTAAAAAAGGTGTTATTAAATGAACAACATGGTCTTAACATCGCAGAGACCTCAGAAGAACCTGCATGTTCTGCAAGAACGTGACTTTTAAATAAACTGTTCTCCAATGAACTGAGGAAGATACCAAAACAGGTAGCAAATACTTTCACTAGCAGTTACCGGAGAAGTTTTCTTTTCTTTGTGACACCAGTAGCCCCTAAGACCGACGGTCGCTTTCTGAAGGCTCCCCTCGCTATTTAGCCGTGACGAACACTATACGGCACTGTCGTGAGGTTCAGATGGGGGTACGAAAGTGATTCATAGCACAAAAAATTCTACCATTTTATACCCAGTGTAATGTCACTTTTTTCTTATTGCCACCATGGCAAGCGCTAAAAGGTACCAAACACTTTTCATATAAAATACAAATTCACATTTTCTCATAATTTTATAGCACACAATCATATACTATTCTTTTTTCTTTTACAAAATAGCTAGCCTGTTTTTTACAATGATAACTGGCTGTAGGCTTGAGGATATTATTGCTATCACCTACCACCTCAGCTAAAAAAGTAGGTTGGAAGAGTTGGGGAGGAAAAGGGAGCGAGAAAAGGGACCATTCCAATTAGTTTTGGAGAAAGGAAGATGAAGGTTTGAAGAATGAAACCTGCGGTTTCAGCAGGGCCACTCCTTGGCTGATATTTGGGACCAAATGAGGCACCTGAGAGGAAAAAGCAAGAACTTCTAGGCTCTGAAGAGGTCGGGCTTCCTGCCAGAGCTGAAATATTTGCTCTCCAGGCTGAGCACAGGAGCAACCACGGATCACGTACACCTCGTCCCCTTTGTTACGCCGGCATGCTAAATCTGCAACCCTGAGTATTAAAGAATGATTAAAATACAGGAGTCTGGCATCTTTTGAAAGTAATAAACTACTCACTATTGAGAAAGCTATGTAAAAAAGTTGTACACACTATGCTCTGGTAGTGGTACAGCTCCAGCTCTTGTTAAAGGAACGTAGACCTAGATCGCAACCACCAGGTACCGATTCAATTAAGTTTATATTACAAAAATTAACTTCACCTAAAAAGTACCACATTTCTGATTTGTGATGTCACGGTTATACCTTAAGACGAGACTGCAACCACAGAGGGGAAAAAAAAAATTACAGAGAATTGCGGAGAAAACACGAGAACAAGGTCATGTTTTTTCTAAGATCCTGGGGCCAATTTCCACCCGTCTATTCACGTCCCTCTTCGGATTTACTACACCTGGATCTGGGTCATATCACCTACAGCCAATGCTATGCCTTAGCATAAACTCAGTAGAAAGAAGCATCTCTAAAGCCTTAATATGTGCAGAAAACACCTGTATTTGTGAAAAACAATGGTTCTCATCAGAGTGCAGCAATATCTGCTACCATAAGGAAATCAATCAAAAATTATTATCTAGTTTAGGACAAAGCAGCCTTTTATAGACCGTAAGAGTAACTGGAACACACATAACTTATTCCAATTAGCTGGAAGTCCTGACATAGCAGGTGGCAGCAGTGCATCCATTACTATAATGTGGAAAATATATGGTGCATGGCAACAGGCAGTTGTATTTGTCTTGATTATGGAACCTGAAAACGGTACTTTCTATCCTATCTGCTGTGGAAGAATCACTTTTTCTGACCCTAGCGTGGAAACGAGCCTTGAACAATGTACACAGGCGACACTTTCATGTTTCTTCTGCTAAATGAATATCATGATTATGAGTCTTCTATGCAGGGAGTTGTGTTAAATACCCGTGACAACAGAAGTTGATCGTGAATAGAAGTAGAAAAAAGTCAAAAAAGTATTTTAGGTTATACAGGCACTTCAAAACCTCCCGAGCTAGAGGACTGAAGATGAAAAGATCCTTCTGACCACAGTAGACGAGGCAAGAGCAGCACATGTACTAATAGCACATAAGGAATGACAAGTATTTGTCTCCCTTCAGGAAACAGTAATTATTTGTCATTATTGCTCTGTACCCGTGCTGCAATTACAAGTTTTCCTCTAGTCCATTCAGTCACAGGAGTTCTGGATCTAAATTCTGCCTGATGTCTCAAACATGCCTCTGTATCAACGGGAATTTTATGAACAGAGCAATTACCGCATCATTCCCCTAGATGCCTAAAACATGGGAGATCAAACACGACTACCCAGATTCATATTTTCCTACGTTCTACAGCCTTCTCTTGTTAGCTAAAAAAATGCTTTTTACAACTGGAAATGAGCGACTGTTGCCATTGAGTTGAACAAGACATTAAAATCTCTGATACAATTGCCTGATGCTGTCACTGACCCTTCGGCTTAGCCCTATTTTAAAGCAGTGGAGGACAATGTTGCAAGGGCCTGGCCTAAGAGGAATACATGTAAATCCCCTTTTAAATAACAATTACAGAATATTACTCCTTATCCATGAATTCACAAAATATTTTACTCAAGATCGTTACCTGCCCTACAGGAGGCAGAGAGGAATTCTTAATTTACAGACGAGGAGCCTGAGAACGACTGATAATAAAACTAACTTCCCAGCGGTGCCATAGGGAGTGCACCAGAGCACAGGGACATCTCTGCTCCCGCTCCTGTGCTTAACGCCAGTCGTGCCGGTCAAATGCTCTATGTGAATACGCTCATGCCATTACCTGGGACTTACAGACAGCTAAAATCACGCCTTTATATACAAGGGCAGCTTGTGAGCTAAGACGATGCGTTCTAAACACAGGTAAATAAATTGTAAAGGATACAGCAGATCAGACCCTGGCTTATTAAACATTTTATTGGAACAGCTACATCAGCCACGGGGTGGGGTTTTTTTTGGCTTTTAGCATTCAAGAGGTAGAATGCATGGTAACAGCATTGTCTTAATGCTTGCAACGTCTTATTAAAAGGAAAATAATAATACACACACACACATATATACACACACGTGTGGGCGGGCATGACTGAAGACCATTCTGCTTCAGAGGGCCGTAATTTTGACTCCAGCACACATTGCCAAAAATAAGAGCCGAAGACACCTGAAGGTTTATCACAGAACCAGGCAACTCTCTTAGCAAGGGGCTGATATCATTGGTGAAGAAACCGGTGTAGCTGGTATGTCCAGACAATTCCCTGGATAAAGAATTCCAGCCTCTCCTGCAGACTCTGCTTTCCTTTAAGGCTCCCAACTCAGCCTATTCACCACACCTGAAAAAGACTGATTTGGCCCTTAGGTAGGTGGTTTTCTAGAAAGGTGTATTGTACATAGGAGGTAAAGCATTACTTCCTTCTCTCAATAAAGAATTTTTGGTAAAAGAAAAAAAAATATCAATTTATAAGTGTTTTCCACTTAAATTCATTTTCCCTGATAGGAACTGGGTAAATGACCAAAAATTGTAAGTATAATCATTTTGTTTCACATGCATGAACTAGTATATGGGACAGCTAAATGCCAACTGGTATCATCGTCATGCCTACCAAGTTAAAACACAGTGTTTTGTTAGTCTGACGCTAACCGTTTGGGGGGGAAATTTTAATTCTGAAAGCAAAAGTGGCCTGTCAAAATTCTGCTATATGAAATTTTAAAAGAAAAAAGACAGGAAATGTTCTTGCGTATTGTTCATTTACAGAAAAAAAGAAAGACAATGCTGCAGAAGATAAGAAAAATTATGCAGAAGTCGAGGTCCACGCAAAATTTCAGCAAGGATTCTAGCCTGTTGTTTTCATTTATATGTAAGATACAAAGACATTTTAATTAAATTAGCATTTATATAGAGAGTTCTCAATTTAATGCAACATTTAAGAAATACCCAGCGTATAAAATGACATCTTTTAAATTGCTAAAATACCTGGGTAAGATTTCAGGATGTGTACCTTTCCCTTCACGGATAATTCATTTGGCTATCTTGGCAACAGTGTTTACCAATTTTTACTCACTAAAGACCGTATTGCTACGTGTGATTCACAAGAACATAAAATAAGCAGCAGTTCAGCTGCAGTGAAAGCTCTCTGTCTGCTTTCTTTAATTAAACCGGACTGTCCGCGCCTTGTGTGACGTTGGCTTCCCACCACAGCTCCCAGCTGGGGACGCTGGTCAAGCTGGAAGCAGAGCATCAGCGCGCTGACGTTCCCGTAACGTTCTCCTAGTTTTGGAGTCTGTGACAAAGAGGACTATGTTTTATGCAGTGGTTCAATCACACCTTTGATTAGATAACTCTCACAGGCATTTGAGGGGTCCTGCATCTTCAACAGATCAGCCAGCACAAATGCTGTAAAAAGCAATTGAGATATCAAGCTGAACTGGCAATCTTCCTGGAAGGGATGGCCATTAAACACTGCAAAATACACCTTCCGACCGTCTCTATTAGGAGAAGATCTGACCCAGATGTTGCCGGCACCCAACACTAGACCACAGTCGAGAGCGTCCCTCTGCCTCCTGGGACAGAGCCACCTCGCAGCTAAACCTCGTGAGAAAAGCTGGCGGTGGCCCCAAAGCCAGGGCTGACAGCAGCAGGACGTAGGCGAGAACCGGCTTCACTCGACCACAGCTTCACACACCGTACGTAGAAACCTCATGCAATCCTGAATTCTTTTCCTCCGTATGGTGTTTAATGTTATAACCTATGATTAAGGGCGTTCAGCTTGGAGGAGTTTGCCTGTAGCTGTGAGTCTCATTTTCTTCTTTTTTTTTTAATAAGAGCTTTTTACCGCCGGTTGATCATTTTACTTGCACGTAATGCGTAGGACCTAGATTTTTAGAAGCTGGTGATCCAGGTTAGATGGACAGCACCTGCGCCTACATACCGTATTCACCCGCATTGTTTTACTCTTGCGGTAAACACTCCGTAGCAGATAAATCATTTTAACTTCACTAATGAACTATCCGCGGGACTATATTAGTGAATCTGCAGCAGTTTGTGTACATTCAAATTAGACCTAAACCAAGTTCACTGACCAACATACGACACTTTGAATCAGCAACACCACCTGCCAGTGACGACCGACGCTGCCTGAAGACCCCAGTCTGAACCGCAAAGGAAAAGCAGGGAACAGGAGAGTCCTCTCCTTTCGAATCTGCTACAAACTTGGTTTCCATTTCCTAGAATATTACTAATAAGGGATGAACTTACCGAGAAATGGTAATCGGGTTTACCCTTACCAGGATGCAATACACTCGATCAGATAATTAAAATCGCAAGACTGCAAGCTAAATGTTCTACAGGGTCTTGGGCTGACTGACTGACTGCAAAAGACAACACAGACACAGCGCGACGGGGGTTTAGAATTAAGATAGACTAGCTGAACATGGCAATACATCCCGACTTCTTTAAAAGGGTTATCTATAAACATTAGATGTACACCAGTAAATTTTAACTACTGTACCTTCATCGCGCATATTTAACTCCTTGACAATTATGCAATATAGCCCAGAACATTTGGATTGATGTCTCTGCTGAAATCGAAGACAAGAAACATTTTATATATTGCTAAGTGACTGTCCAAGAATATTGAATGGGTTCCAACGGAGATGTAACAAAGGTATAGCCAAGATAATGGAAGAAGCTATCCTCCAGCTGTGTTTATTAGGAAATACATCACTATTAAATCTTAATCCCTTCTAAAGGAAAATAAGCAGAAGAGGTATAACTGTAGCAAGAAGAACAGCCTGATTATGAGAAGTTCTAAGAATACCTTTATTTCAGAATCGGATTAGAGGTATGACAGACTGTGCCACGTAGCAAAAAAGGTCTGTGCCATTAATCAAGGAATCTAAAATTTGATAAAATGTGTGTGTGTGCAGAAGGATCGTTTCATAAACACATTTAAGTGAATGTGATGTAATAAATTGAGCCTATGGACATGTGCTGAATAAATATTTATGATAGCAGTAAAATGTGCCAGTGGTATTTATTATTTCAGGGTTTTTCTCCGTGACAGGTAATGATTTTTTTCCCTTCTAATTACGATTCAGTGCTACATCTTTATTTTTGGTTTTTCTACTGCATATATGCACCAAACATAGACTGTATGGAAAAAATAACATTTTAAAAATGCCATAGCAAGATCAAAAACTCCATGCCACACTGCAAATCTGGAGTCCGAGGGACCATGTTTCCACATCGGAGAATACAAATTGACCTAGTACCTCAAAAAACTACTAAAAGATCTCATTAACATTAAGTCTCTATTAGATAAGAGAAATGCTCCCTGACTTCTGCTACCAGTGAAGAAAATTATAAAGATGCTAAAGAAACAAAAGGACACCGATTCAAATTTTATGCCTAATAAGCCTTGCTCTGAGGGACTAAACGGACTTCATTGATGCAGAGATTTTGTAGTGGACAAATTCCATCCAGACCGCTTTTATGCATATTGTTAGTGGGCACCCATCCACTGGACTCACAGGAAAATCTGGACTTCCAGGGACAATCTTCAACCCCACCCTCCGGCAAATCTTATTTGCAGCCCCTCCTCTCTCTACAGAGATCCCTCATGCCAATGCAATATGAAAGAGGATTTCAGTACATGAGGAACAGCTTATTAATTTTACACAGCTCTTGAGCTATTTTGAAACCTACCCTGGAGAGTACTGTCAGCAGTAGAGAGTGATTATTTCCTCAGCTTTCTTGTCTTTTCCTATTCAATCCTTCTGCTTAGCACAATGGGCTCACAACCTCCGACTGAAATTTCTAGACACCACCATAATACAAACAAATATTAAAAATTATAACATCCGCCAAGATAAGAAATAACAGACACACGACATGATGTACTACTCAAAAAAAACCCATGAAATTATGGAAGAAAGTTAATGCTGACCTTCCCTCTGTGACTGTTGACTCTTCGCATCTATTGGCATTACACATGGTAAATCACACAGACTGGCTGCAAACTAAAAAGCCTTGTCCCAGTCATTCTCACAAATAATGGCCTGTGAAATCATTCTGATGAACTGCTAATTATCCTAACAGTCCTACAGTAACATATGAAAGCAACTAATCCTTTCAAACAGAGCTAGATGTGTCTTCACTGAACTAAATCCTCACCCCATTCACTCACTTACGGAATAGAGAGAAAATACCTTGCCAACTGATGCCAACATTAAAACACCCAGAGCAATTACAGGGAGAGGGAATATTTAAATGGCAAACAGTATCTGTAAAACAAAATGACATGATGTGAAGCCACCAGTTCGAATCTAGACTCAATGCATCATGACTGCCCTTCGCACTTAATAGACATCAGATACCATGAGCAACTGGCATTACAAGACAAGCAGAGAACAATATTTAAGGGAACCGCCCCCCATATGGCCCCAAAAATGTAAGCGCTGACAGGGAGTTTGGAAAGATTTGACTTATACCAAAAGACAGGCAAGCCTCATCCGTGAAGGCATGAGAGCTCTAAGCTTCGTGGACTGGCATACACAAAGATCACTATTTTATGCCTTTTCTACACCTAAATAATTACAATAGCTCTATAAAAATCAAAGCAAATAACTGTGAAATAGTCCCTGTTAAAAAAAAAAAAACAAAATCACAAATTTTCAGAGGGAGAAAATACTTCTGGTTTTCTTTTTCTTGAACAAAGGTATGCTCTGCCTGCTCGACCCATTTTCCTTTTCTTCTTCCCCTCCCCCATTTCTTTGCAGCACCCTTTTCCTTTTTTTCCACAGATCAGTTCTATTAATCCCACGGTATGACCTAGACACCAAAGGAAGGAAGAATGGTACTTGTTCAGTAACTAGCACGTTGTTTTAATGGTCCTGGGTCTTAGTATTAGCACCATACAATAGAATGACACAGAAATACGGAACTCAGCGAGTCTGTTTAATTCTTTTTCCCACTTCAGGCTGCTGTGTGACTTATGGTGAGATGCTTGACACATTTAGGTAGGTAAAGCTGCAATAAGCGGATGGCTGAAACTCCTGAAATAAACTGGATGGCTATTCATTAACAAGCGCGAGCAAAGGCTGAAGAGAATAATCCCTAACCTCCGCTGCGCTTAGTTTTTTGTTTGACACGCAGCTGTGGGAAAAGCACTACCCAATAAATTGCTTGTGGAGGGATGACTGAGGCATGGCATACGCTAAACCAGCATGGAATCTGCTTTAAGCTATGCCAATTGACAACAGAGTGTTACACACTCTGGCCATGCCCCAGATACGTCTCTTATATCACGGGCAAGTGCACAAGAGACACGGAGGGAATTTTCAGATGGCCAATCTGACTGTTGCGTGATTTCTTTGAATCATTCAAGAGGGAACGCAAATGAGAAGCTGATTTACCGTGCCTCAGCTCCAATCCGTGAAAGGGGAATAGCCGTTCCAGACCAGCCTATTGCCGAGATACGCCGTAGCACCGGAGAGATACCAGCCTGTCAGCAGAACAAGGGTTAATGTGCCTATGCCACTTTTCGACATGACAGTTAGAAACAGGGGGGGTTTGCAATGTTGAACTGATTTATACCAAGTACCATTTAGCAGTAATGACTGCTTCTTTTCTCCCCGATTTTCCTTTTTTCCAAACTATACTTTGGTGATTAACTGACCCCTACAGCAGACAAAAGAATACTCCTAGATGACACAGAATTCTTTTTTTAGTTTTTCCTTCCAATTAAAATAATTACATTTGGAAAAGGAAAGAAAGAGGTGAGTGATTATCAAATAGCCAGCAGAGAGCAAGTTAATGACTTGAAACAAACAGAAAACATTTGCAGAATCCTGACATATTTATTTACTCGCACCAGCCTGGCTATGACCAGCTTAGGATGACCCTTTCACACATCTCCACCAGTGACCTTGTACTGAAAGAGTGACATTTGTACCGAGTCCAAATGCCGGCAAAAGCCATATGAGATACACAGATTGTACTGAAACCCACCTTCCCAAAGTCTAAGGCATAAGCTCCCCGACAGGCAAATTCTATCCTACGAGTACAATGAAGAGATAGGATCTGAGGAGTCTTCAGTTGAGTCACTTGCAATTCATATCAGCATTAATAGCTGCCATATCCAAAGTAACTGCCTCTATAGATATCTAGCAGATGTATCACATTTTTTCCCCATTTAATTATTTACCTTTGCTGACCTCCAGCTCTTTGCAACTAAGCTCCTGCACGCTTACATAGAAAGTGCATTTTCATTTAGATAATCGTACAAGTCATGAAATCACTGCCAGCTACAAACCCAAATTTAAGTGTCCGAGCGCGGTATCTGCAGGCCATTATTCTTCTTAACAGACCAACAACTCCTCTTATCTGCATGTTTAACTACAGTTTTGCAATGTCTTGCACAGTAAGATATTCAAACATCTCACTTTAAGATGTTTGGTTTTGCTGTGGTTTCTGCAAAATAATGTTGTTACTATTCTTTCTTCACTAGCTTCTCCCTCTAAATGCCGTACGGTGGATTTTACTATATTCATGTCAGACAACAGCTAAAGCTGTCAAATTGTCCTAAGTGATGAAAAGAAAGCTTCGCGAGCTAGCGTGAGAAGATTGCTACGAAAGTTAAAAATGATCATTACAAAAATTTTTCTGGCTTCAATCTTGGTGAATGACTGGTTTTCTACTAGAAGTCAGCACAGTCGAAACGAGCGTTTGGCCCACATAGCCTCATACAGAACACATTCTAGCCAACAATTTCTAACGAAATCGTGCTGCATGTTTCTTAACCGCAGTACTTGAAAGATAAAGTCTTCTAATTGATAGGGCATAAAGTGCGCAGTCACACTCTTGCAACGTAAGTAGAATCTCCAAGCAATAAAGAACTGCTTGGAGAAACTTCCAAGCAATAAAATAACGGCAGACTTCTCCCCCACCTCCCCTTGCCTATATAATGTTTTATTTCCCCTCACTTGATGCAGCGAGATTTAGGAAGATGGACATTCACAGCATTTCTCTTTGGTTTAGAATAATCAGCCGCGGTGTTTGAGAGCTGCTCTGAATGCCGGGGTTGGGGTGCTTGCCCCAGGTGGATTTAAAATCCACAGCAAGGCAAACTGCAAACACAAACCAGCCCGAGAAGAGCATGGGTGGAAGGATGGGGCTTGGACGGGAGCCACAGCATGTTCTGACCAACTGAGACACCAGGATTTTAGGACGCATCCATTTAGACACAGCCAAAGGGGCTAATCTCACATCTGTTGTTTTGTCACAACTCCTAAACCCCTCTCTCTGGGCAATGAATATCCAAACCCAAAATAACAGCATGACTCAATGCATGCTTGCATGTTTTCCATAAATATGGCAATTCATTATTTTTGCTGAAAGCTCCCTCGTAATTCTTGTCATGTGAAATAAAGTGAACGTTAACTGAATCAAGCGTATTTTTAAAATACACGTGTTTGCATTATTATTTGCCATATTTCATTCACAGCTCAAAAAGCACTGTTTAGGTGGAGGGGGGCCACATCAGAAGCACTGCATGCCTGAGCGACGTCATACCTGCCAGAGGCGCCACGGATCAGGTCACGCAGTGGAAATTCTGCACTTGACTTCAGTAAGAGCAAACCAGGCCCAGGCCAACAATCAGAAACCGAGTCTTCTTTAGCCCTCGGTTCCCTCCCATCTCCTCGTCTCCACCGGTCAGCGAAGAGGAGCCAAGCCCATGGCCAGTTCTCCCCATCTCCTTCTGCAGACCTACTTCCCAGTGCTCGAGAGCTGCTGTCACTGAGAAAGCCAAGCAACTCCCGTGATTCAGCAATGCAAACGTGGATTAAGATTACATCTGACTCCTCTTCAAGGTAGCGAAAGTTTCTTCCCAGAGTTCTTTGAAGTCTCTCCAAGTCTAGTCATTCTCTGCTGTACTTTATTTTACAATTGCAGATGAGCTGAATTAATGAAGTAAATTAGAGAAGCCCTAACTCAGTTGCAGATATGCAGGGATAAAAGAACATATTTGGGAAGGAGTCAACTTGCTTTAGAAGCATGTTGGCTTTTCTTTGCAGATACAGCTGCACTAAAAGAGAGCTAAAGAAAGAGTTAACACTTCTGTCATTCCGAAGTAGGTGTCTGAGCGCATCCCCCGCTACGCTACGGCCCCAAAAGAGCAGAATGATCTGAGCAAATCTTTTACTGCTGCGTCTCTCCATGCTTGAGCAGCAAGCTCTTCAGGAAACACCTATCTCTGTATTTAAAAGGAAGACTTGCCACCCTGCTGTTTCCGCTTCAGACAAGTGGAACAAAAAACCCCAGACTATGCACATTCCTCACCCCTTCAGGTAAACCCCACCTCAGCTTCAACCGTGCCTTGCCTTCGGAGGTTGGGGATCACAGATACCACGTCTCTATTGTATGTGTACATTTTTCTTATCAACCAAGCCCCAGAAATGGCAAAGCTTTTCGACTCTTATCCTACCTACAGCGCACGAGCCAGTCACACCCTTAATCTGGGCTATTTTGGTGGATTTGGCCAGTTCAGCGCTTCCAGAAATACAGAACGAATTGCTACGGTTTTCTACGGTGATTCAGTAATCACAGGCCAGAGGCGGTGACTGCTCCTAAGCGTGGCATCCTCCCCACCACCTTGTCCCAGCTCTGCGGAGCGACATCCAGCAGCACCACTTCTTCTCCCCTCCTCCTTTCCCCCTTTATTCCACTGGCTCAGTTTTTTCTGTCAACTAAGGGGGAAGGGAATAATTAATTGCATTGTTCTGACCAACTACCGAATATAGTCACTGAATACTTTTTAACGTTTTTAACCCTTAGAGAAACGCTCTGTTTTTCAACTTAAACCTACGGACCATGTTCTCATTATGAGGAAACATCGGTGATACGGATGCGTGTCCATGCACATGCTTGCGCACAAACGTATATAAAGTTATGAGAAGCGGGGGGTGGGGGGGGGGGGGGGAATTAAT
>JANZLQ010000057.1:17855841-17938125 GCA_026212715.1 Elanus axillaris
GTTTATCTTTTGTCTTTCTTCCCCCCCCCCCCCCCCCCCCCGAAAAAGTGTCACCATTGTGTGCAGAAACCGTACTTGTTTGTAGTGCCAAGCAAATTTTCTATAGCTGAGTTATGAAGCTCTGAACATACAGGTTTAAAATGGAAATGCTGACATAATCTTAAATGTAGTGGCACAAATACTGCCACTACAATAATCCTTGTAATCTAATATATTAGCCCTAGGGGGATGGAGACTCAATTGCTGGTCTCAGACAGCCTTTCTGAGGCTCAATTCAAATTGCGTAATTATTCTACATCCTTCAAGTTCTTTAAAATACATTTCAAATGCAGTATTGTACATTCCAAAATATTTGTTCTTCAGAGATTGATTTTGCTTTTTTTTTTTTCCCCCTTTAAAGAGATATATGACCTCAGAGGCATGTGAAAAATCATTAATCAAGTTTATACTGTGTAACACTCTTTTGTGTGTGAAAGACTTACTTTTTTCCAGATTTCCTCAGTTATGTTGCCAAGGTGATTCCCCTAGAGAGCCATGTGTTTATCTTGACAGGTGTTAGTGAGATCTGCGGAGTCTCAGTGGAATTGTTACTGGTTGCTTTGAGGTACAGTAGAAAACATTAAGTCTGCAAACTAATGAACTTACCTTATTACCTTCTAAATAAAATAAACCACAGAGTAAGTTGGATTAATCTACTAATGCCTTTCTAATGAGTCTTTTATTGGGCATATGGTGTGGTCTTGCTATTTTCCTCGCATAGCTAGCGCCAGCAAAAACTCAAAATAAAACCTACGTGTATCTCTTCTGTTACATACCGGTATCAAAAACTCGCTACCACAATTATTTTCAGATTGCTATTTTGCTAGCGTAACCTTTGATTATGATCTGCAAGACTAAATGGATTGAAAAATATAAAAAGGTATTAGATTAAAAAAAAGAATCAGGAGTCACCGCTGATAGGAGAAAAGAAAAATACAACTTCTACTGCTGTTGCTAGGGGAAAAATAGAAAACACTGCTGCTAACTTATAATTACTTTAAAATGTATTCTGTGACCTGTCCTGACAATGTCAGGGAATCATTAACTAAATATTGTAACTTCTGAAGTTAAATAATCATTCCTTAGTTACAGTCCATTAGTGTTTTCCAGCCCTGAGCTGTAACACGCTCTATTTTTGTAATGCATACTAGAAGCAATAAAACAATAGGAGCTTTTAACAAAAAAGAATGAGTTTTAAGCAACGTGAAACAAGATACCATCATTTTCAGCCAGCTATGCCTTTTGCTTTCAATTGTATTTTCTTTCTCTCTGCGTATGTACCAGATCAGAACACAAGAAAAAACACTCCTTAGCAATATTCATCTTCGGGGAACACACTGCTGAATTTAGGTATAAACCCATAATGGCATCTCAAAGAATAGCAATATCTCATAGACTTCAGCTTTGATATACTATTTCAAATCCTTAATTTCCCTTTTTTTCCCTTTCCCACGTAGAGTTTTGCTTTGCTTCCATATTTGCAAATGCCCATTTGAGACAAAAAGATCTTTTCATAGCTAAGCCCTCTCCTCCCTTTATTTACTTCAACAACAAATTAGCAGCCAAGTTTTTGTAGAGGATAAGAAAATAGATACAGTGAAAACAGAGCGAGAACATAGTTTTTCTTTCCTTCAGCACCAGCAGCCAGAAACAGTATGAAAGCAATGGATCATGAAGAAAAGCAATTTCCTACTTCAGGGATTAAGCAATGCCCTCTTTTGTAATGTTAAATGAAAGTTCCAGGTTTTTTTTTTTCCAAGTAATACTGTCGTCCCGTCCCCCCCCCCAATTTAAATAAATAGCCACTAGAGAAGCTCCGGTAGAGTGCCAAACACATCACTTTCTAGCCAATCAATAACACTGATGAAACTCTTTATGTTGTACTTCTTTGAGCAGGCCTACTGATAGGGCGAGAAAAATTAAGCTTCTACGGAAGCCAAAGATAATTAACTTAACAAGGGAGAATATCTGGCGATATATGCGTTCTGTTCTTTTCCGAAGGACAAATATAGGGGATTCCGGTATAGAAAATATACAGACTTTTGCTGAAGCATTCAAATTAAAACAGCTACCTACGTTTTACTGTCACAGTTCAGGTCCTCATCCAGTGACACTGTAAAATTAACTACTTCTGTGATGATACATGGCTAGGCTATCAGGTGATGTACCATACCCTCAGCTACAACGTTATCCTACGCTTCCCTTCGGTAGTATGGAAAAGGTGGAAGTTCTGTATCTGCCTCTGCCGCAGCTTTTCAAGTGCAATCTCGGGCAAATCACTACAACCCATTAGTCACTTAATAGCTAATTGACAAGCTAGGTCAATGTTATCAGTCACAAGGATAAAGATTATTTGCATGAGTAAGGCTTGGTAGAATTACACCCTTCACTCCAATGCTGAAAGGTTCCAAAGGCTTTCCTCTTCAAGCCCTATTAAACAGTGCATTGCAGGATTAAGTCTTCTACACCTACAAGTTTGTAACTATAAAGCCCTAACAAGAACGTTCAGTGCGGTGTTAAAGCCGATACGGTGTTTAAAGCGCTTTGAGATCGCTTCACAATAAATGCCGATGTTTCTAATAATTACGGATGCGTGGGCCTTCCTGAGTTTTAATACGGAGATAAATGGGAATCCTGTAAATATCTGATCAACTTGGCTTAATGGGACAACTTGTATGGGAAAGCATTATCGCTGTAAAGAGACTTTGTTGGACCGAGCTCCTTCTCCTTAGCATATATGCAAATAATAGCCTCAACTATCAAGAGACCGGAAACAGAAAATAATTTAATTCATACTTGTGTGTTGGTTTTTAATGAATTACATGAAAAATTTTCCTAGCTAAGACAAGGCACCTGCTATATAATTAAAAAGAAGAGTCACAACCAACTTATCTTTTAAAAACAGGTTGTAACAGGAAAGAAAATGCAAGACTTCTCAGCTGCAACTTTACGGCTCTATCAAAACCTGCCTAATTTTACCTATTTATTTCAGCGCATAATAAAAGATGTACTCAGAGAAAAAGTATACGATACATACATATTTTTAAAGACTTAGAAAGCTAGCAGTTTTCTTTTAACACCCTTGGATCTAATTTTGTTTCTAGCAAGTAGAATGAGAAGAATGTGGCCCTAAAAAGGATAACGGGTTGAAACGTGCTCTTTGAATCTTGACACATGCTAAAACTATCATAAATTTCAATTGGAAATACGGGCGCACTGCTGGCCATCTTTGGTTATACAGTTCAACATTACTGCCCTGAGAAGCTTAGGGTTTTTGTTAGGAAGTTTTCAAAACCCACCATATTGAACCACTAGCCCATAATAGCTCCTCCACATTTAACAGGATGTCAGTTCCTGGAGCTGTTTTTCCTTTGATGCACACAAAGTACTGCCAGTAATTTTAATCAGAATTATGCCACACACTGGAGGAAGACAATCACATAATATGAATTATCACGGTTTTTCCATATCCCTGCCTTTCGCAGCACAGTTGTTTTGTTAGCGGAGTTGGTACTGCGTATGCTACTGATTTGTGGCTGCTTTGTTTAAAAGAAGCTTAGTACTTACTGGTGTAGTCCTTCTCATCCAGATATATCAAAGTGCTTTAGAAAGCAGTGAAAGCAGTGGAGCCGAGAAAAAACTTGCAGTGAAACTTTTTTTTCCAGTTCGTAACATGAAAAGGTCTCAAATTATTTGTAGTGAAAAATAAAGGGCACACAACATGAAAATTAAAGAACCGCATTTTAAAAAAATTATTTAATTTTTCAAATGATGTTCCCTTTTATCTTTTTTTTGTGGTCTTGGTTTAAAAAAATTAAATGTCTTTGCCATGATTTTTCTCTCACAAATCTTCACTCAAAGACTTTCTTTTCAGAACTGCCTCTAAACAGACAAGTAGTTAATTCCTATAGCTCAAACCAGGGCACTCACTAAAACTCCGGCTCTAAGTAATGCCCAAAAAGCCTTCCCCTTGTTTTCACTCAATTCCTGCTCGAGGAACGCCACAATGCTGAAGGAAGATTAAATATTACGATAGGAACTTACAATACTTGCTACTAAGAGCCTCAGTTGCCATTTACTTTGCTCCTGTAAGCTAGCTTTAATGAAAATATAATTGTTCTAGCCCAAATATTAATCCCTGTTGCCAAATTTGAACTTACAACATTAGTGATAAAGCTCAGCGTGAGATGTGGGCACACCACCTGCGTCAGGTCAAGCGGTAGGAGATAAACCCTGGGTGTCACGCACCGAACAGGGGTACAGTTTGTGCCTTGGGTACGCAACAGGGCACGTCCCCTACGTGTTGTTGCATAAAAGGGGGATGCGCCTACCTTCAATCACATAACCTGACACAAAACTGGGGACCAGGATCCCTGTTTCTTACCTTCCCATTGTAGCAGAAAGCAGCATTTGCGCTGTATCGCACAATAAGCAACCCCCGTTTGGCTAAGAGGCAACTTCTACATCAGATTTACAATCACACAAAGGGTTTATGCATTACAACGGACCCCAAAGCAATGCTCCTATTGCCACATACCTTTGAGCTCTAATACGCAAGCAGTGGCTGAAAGCCACTAAGCGAGAGCTGAAGGACAGGTTGTTGGATGGTTTCAGCCAAAATCCCGTTGACCTGAATGGAATTTACACAAGCCAGAGACCTGGGCGCTACCTCAGTGTTAAAACATTGCAGCAAAATCAATAGGAGCTATAAATTATTAGAAGCCATTTTTAATTCTCACCTACTTCACACCAATGATCAATTTACTATTAATGCAAAAAGAGATTTAGAGCAATGCTTATGCCATTAAAATAAATATCCATTAGATATACAGTATATCCCACAAGTGCATTTGCTTCTTGTGGAGTTCCTCCAGAACACTGGATCTATATACAATATAATATAATTAAATTTAACTGGTAATGAGCTATTGAATTGCACAGGGGGAAATAGCTTATAACCTTAAAAACTTCTAAAGTAACTCTTCTCAAGTCAAGATGGGCTTCAATGATACAACTCGGTATATGAAAAAGCTTTTTGCTCTATAAAATGTATCATTGCTAGTTTGCGCTTCTTTCATTTTTTTCATCAAAGGAGATTTACCATGTGTAAGCAATACAGCAAAGGCTTTCTTCCACTAAAGAAGCTCAGAAATAAGCAGATTCACATGATTAGTTTTCCAGAAAGAAAATTCTAATTTGCATTTGAAGAAGTTTGCTTCTTCCTTTCCAGTACTGCTACAGTTCGGGAAAACGTTGGTTGTAAATATGACGAGCAGCAGGGAATTCCTGTGTCACTACTCACTACAGAGCCAGGTGGTAAACAACAGTTACGTTTCTGTTAATTTATTTCGAATCTCTAATTTAATCTCTTCATATGAGAAGGACAAACTGCTGCACCACTGAGGTTTTTGGTCACAGTGATGAAATCAGCAGATATTTCATCAATGTTTAGCTCTACATAAACCTCATGAGGAAATTTTCTGACCTAGGTGACTGTAAACACAAGGACTGAGAAAACCCAGAGCATTAACACAAGCCTGGCCATTAATCTGCAATGCATGATTTCTCTCCTGATAAGAAAGAGTACCAATTTTCCAGTGGCTGGTGAATAGGAAGAGTCAAGCACTCTGAAATGAGTAAATGTTGATCGCCGATATCTTGCTGCGGTAGAGAGCAAATGTATTTTTCTTCAAGATGAGGACTTTTTTCCCTGTCTTTTCAGTTGATCAATCTTCAGTAAACCTTGATCATATTTATCTAATAGATATGTGGGAGGATAAAAGGATCGGTGGTACTTTTCTCTTTAGTTGCCTAGTTTTAGTGCACGCTGGAACGTGGTTCAGGGTGACACCGTGAGTCGGGATCTGCTCACGGCATATTGGAATGTACAAACACAAGTATAGCCTGCAAAACTGTGAAGTCATTCTTCCCTTCAGCTCAGCATTAATAAAGCCTCAGCAGGAATGCCTGGTACAAATTTGGACATTACGCTCCAGGAAGACATGAGACAATGGAGAGAAATGTGAGGAGAGCAACATGACCAGAGTCCAGAGAACACGAGCTGTGATAAAGCTTAAAAGAATTAGGCTAGAGAGGAGACAACTGAGATGGAACACGATAATAGCTTTCGAATACATGAAAGGCTGTTTCAAAAGAATAAGGAAATAACCTGTTCTCAATAACAATGATGGATAGGACAAAAAGAAATGTGCTAAATTGCAGCAATTAAGATTCAGGTTAGATATTATGAAAACCTTCGCAACAGCAAGGGTAGGGAAGCGCTATGAAAGATCACCTAGAAGTCAGTGGAGTATCTACTGTTAGAATTTTCTCAGAACAGCGTAGACACAAGTCTTTCTAGAGCTACTCAAATATAACTGATTAACTTTTCAGGACTGGGATGACGTCCTGCGGTCCTTTTGGCCTTTACCTTTCTATGAATAGGACTCCTGCATGCAATCATTTTGCTGGAAACTGTTAAACCTCAGAAATGAAAATATTCTCCTCTAGGCCTCCCCTTGCCCAGAGTTGGTGCGGAAATAAGTAGGAGTAAACTCCTTGTCAACAACCTCTTTTGCCCCATATGTGATGTTACTAGAGATGACAGGTCTATTTGCCTGTTTGAAGCATTCCTCAGAAAACAAAAATGAGAATAACCAACCTTATCTAGGCCAATAGTAAACAAATGAATAGGAAAGGAAATATCACTTCACCTTAAATTCCTCTTCTAGATCACAAAACATAACAACTCCAAATGAAGTTAAGAAAGAAGAAAATACATCAAGCACAAAGATTTTAGATAAGTAGAAAAGAAAGCAAGCTGCGTTATCCAATTTGGGCTTAGAAGAAGAATATCTTGTGCTATATCAACTTTTAGCTGACATACACACATACGTACATATGTGTGTGTGTGCATTTGCCAGCTTTTAACACTGACAACAATTGTCATGATTAGACTTTATTTCCTAAGGCTGGACCATATTATTTACCGTGACCTGTAACATGCATGAGATTCGAACACTGTCATGCTCTTGGACTTGGTGGCCTCAATAACATTCATTAAATAGTCCGTTCTCATGGGATTTAACCATCAATCATGCTATTTAGGAAAACTTCCGTTTCAAATCTTTTCAATTCTCTACTGAATTACAATATTTCATTGAAGAGTATTCTCCATATCGTGCTCTAAACAATTTTTTTCTCTGTAGCTTAACCTTGAGTGGCTCAGGTAGTTGGATATCATAGATGGATATCATGGTGTCCTATTTGAACTTACATGCAGCCACTTACATGTACTACTAAATCAAGAGTGACCCAGTGAACAGATGCGGACAACTGTACATGAAACTTTCAAAAGTGAACTAAAACATGACTGAAATAACTCTTACTTTAAAATTTCAAATTAAAGCTTAAATAAAGTTTGCTTGCAATAGCTATGAGGGAGAAAACTGTAGTCTCAGCACAGGCGAGGATTAGGTTTATGATCTATTGTTACTGAGGATATGAAGGAGTAGAAATTCCCCGTCCCCTCCGAAAGTTACATCCCTGTAAATCTCCATCCGTTACACCTTTGACAAGTCTCCTAATATTCATAATTTCTTCTTTCTCTCCGTGGTAAGTTGCACTGAGGTGAAGAGTGAGAGAATATCTCCCGAGTAAGTTCCTGCTGCTTACATCCCCCTTTGGAGAAGACTTTGCCTTTTTTGCTAGTATGTAAAGTATCTCAAGATTTATTAAATTCATTAGAGATCATCATGCTACTGAATTTCTTTTCAGCAGGACACTCTCTTGTCAGCAATTCCCCATCCACTGTTCTTCAAAGAAACAATTTCCTTTGATCCATATTGCAACTGAATCTCCACAACTTAAAAATAAACGTGTTGCAGCTCACTCCACTGCCGAGAGCTGCATTTCCATTCAAAAAAATTACGTCAAAGTATACTCGCAAGCACGTGAGTCTTTCCTGACACCTTTTGCAATACCTTCCTGCTTCATAGTACTTTTCTGCAATTTTCTAAATACAGATTTTAAACCAATTAATCTTGGTTTAGGGTTCCATTCCAGATTCTTCAGCATGATAATACACCTAGAAACTATAAAGCATCTAAATAATACAAGAATTGTGATGAAACAAGTGAGAAAGGTTGGATAAAAATAAACCTCATTATTATCTAATCAAATTCACAACTGCAATGTCATACCCATCAAATTCAAGAATCAGCATCACTAGAGGAATGCGAAAAACCTATCCAGTAGGATGCCATCACGAGATCTAGGAAATACTGAAGGGGTATTGAAGGGATGTGCAGAAAGTAGAACCTGAAAATGAAAAGAAGCAGAGGACCCAGCAACAGAAATCCGTAGTATAATACAAAATAGAAGCTAGGAACATTTGACTTATCAGACAGTAATTCTACCAATGGACTCGAGCGACTGCAGAATACATGACAGCAAAATCTGGTAATTCACGATTATTTATTCTCTTAATACACTTATGAAATAGATGTTTCAATTTAGCGCTGCTTTTCTTGAAAAGGAAAGTGAACCTTTTTCCATCATATTTCAGAAAAGCTTCAGGACTGAAATGCAATACATTTCAAATGGAAAGATCAAAGTGATCTTGTTCCATCCCAGAACACACAAAGTTAAAGAAATTAATTATTTTATTCTGGAAGCGTTCTGATCCCAATTTCTTATACACAGGAAGCTTGACTTTTTGCCAAGCTGCATGAAAAAGCATACCGTTTCATTGATTCATAACTGTCCAATTATATATAATCTTTGCTTACTGCTCCTGAACAAGGACAATTTTTATGTCATTATTTTCCTTCTGGTTTTCAGCAAGCCAAGCATCACTTGTTTCAACAGAACATCATTATGGGTTGCTTTTCTCTCCAAAGACATTTTCCAGTGGATCGTATTAAAAATAAAAAAAAGAGAACACAAAACCAAACAAACAAGCAAACAAACGCTCCAAAACCAACACACACATCCCCACCCCAGCAGTACAACGGGGCTGCATTGCTTACCCTCCTATCAAAACCAAAAGGCTTCTCTGCCTTCCTGAGAATTCCCCTAGCCTGCAGGGTGAATATTGACTGCTGGCCAGATCACCATGGGAAAAAGAAAGGAGAAGGACAAAGAGCGTGAGTGCCCGTGGGGTGTTCATGCTCGCTCGCACGCGTGCGTAAGAGACAAAAAAAGTAAAAGTTCTCTATCTGGGTTTATGTAGCCTTTGCAACATTGCTGAGGTTCTCGGCAGTCCCCAAGAAAGCTTCTGCTCATGTGCTTCCCTGATTAAGGCAACCAATATTGAAGTAAACTCATATTCACGAGTAATTTACTAAATGAAAAAGAAGCAGCCGTTTTCAGAAAGACTTTAGCTAAATAATCATAGAATACTTAGGATGGGTCAAGTGTCCTTTACTAAATAAACAGTTTATTGCAGCTTTCTGAAACATCTATAATATACTTTAAGCATCCAGACCTACTACCGCATGATTAACACTATGAAATTGTATTTTCCGAACGGTCCACTAGAAATGACTTTTTTTTCCTTTTTTTTTTTTTTTTTTGAAACCCTAGAATAGTTTACAGGTAACAATGTTGCTAGCAGATTGAAATTCTTGACAGGACCTGTAATATTGCATCAGTCTATTTCTCCTCTCAACCCTCCATTTTTAAGCTTTAATTTCAGGAACCTCTCACTCATTTACAGCAAAGTGAAGTAGTATAAATCCCAGAATTATTCCATATACTGACATAATTCCATAATCCTCCATAGAGGATGATGTGTATGCTTTTGTAAAATATGGTCCCTAAATTACATCTTTATGTTCTTCAGTGATGTAGTATTTCCTTGAATTTTAAGTGTTTTTAATTATTTCCTATTGCAACATTGCTTTTTGGCCATACAAACCCCAACTAATAAACTTTACTTATCCTAAACCTGAAAATATTCTTATCCCCATTTTCAGCTACACGGAAATGCAGTCTAAACTAAATGAGGGTAATGGCAAGTTACTATTTCCAGATTACAAGATTAAGAAAAGGAACTCAAATCACAGCTAGAATAAGAATTTTAGGAATTAAGACTAAAATATGCATAGACAAATGTCAGCTGATGCAAGCCAACATACATACACTGATTTCAACCCAGCAGTTTATACGTGAGGAGCCACTGGTTGGTAAATTAACAAAGTACAAGCATAAAGCCCATTTGGTAAGTATTAAATATGCCTGTTACCGCAGGAAACAAAATCTGTGCAATACACTTAAAATAGGCAAACTCTCTTTCTGCAGAAAGACAAATGCAGAAAAAAATTTAAGCCAAATGCTGGCCATAATCTAGCTTTATCTAATCCTAATACCGTGCAGGTAATATCCCCAAGAGGAAAAGTTCTTCTGGCTTACTAACTAATACAATGTCATTTGAATTGGAAGGCAGACAGCCATGCCACAACAAATTACCTATCTATTTGTAAAACAACATAAAGGGAGCTGTATTTCAACAGGCTGCAAGCTGCATGACCAGGCTACCTTTCAGCAACAATCTTTCCAAGTTTCTCTTCCTCCCTTCTTTTTTTTTTTTCCTCCCTTTAAAGATTTTCTGCGTATTTGCTATAGAGTTCGCAAGCCTAACTGCTGCAACTTGATTAATGAAAGGGTTTGGATTTTATTTGAGGAGTGGGGTGGTTGGTTGTTGGTTGGTTTGTTGTCGGGGCTTTTTTGTTTGGTTTTGGTTTGTTGGGGTGGGGTTTTGGGTTTTTTTTTTTTTCAGTTTTCTTTTAGTCTGGAATTTAGATGGGCAAATTCTTCTTCAAGTACAGACACATACACAAAGACACTGAGGTCAGGGAGCGGTTTGAAGGGCTTGGTGGTTCCATTCAGGTCTTCGGGCTCAGCTTCCCTGGCCACAGAAATGGGGGCACAGGCGGGACCGGGGCACCCCAAAGGGTCAGGATGAGAGACCTTATCCTGCAAGAGAGATGATCTGAGCCATGGATGGGAATGCTCCCGAGTTCACTGCTTGGATGCAATCTGAATTACAGGCATTCCTGCTGTTATTCACACAGCGGTGGCGTTTTTAATGGTCTTAATTTTAAGTTCAATGCCCTAAGTTAAAAGTTTCTCTTTGTATGTATATTCAAATTAACTCTGAAAGCATAGTGGGGTGAAATGCAGCTAGAATAGACAAGACTCCTCTGGGCTTAGCCAAAACAACAGGCAAGCATTCTACCTTTCATTTGGAAATGAAAAATCAAGCCAAGTTTCTGGACAAGTTTGGAAACCATAGCAAGCCATTTGGAGATTAGAACCTTAAATTTACATTCGAATATGAAGCCCCTCTGCAAGGCAAGTGACTGTAGCTCACAAATCATGTTAAAAAACTTTCTAATAAACGTATCTGATATTTTGTTAACATAGAACAATCTGACTATAAATCATTGTAGACTATTAAGGAGTTGGAGTCCAACGATAATGTAGTCACAGATTAACTAACTGTTGGGTTTTGCTCTGTGAAGCTTCTGTTCCTGAATTCAGCAGTGTCGCTCCACTAGCAAAGCGGTGCTCTCCTCTCCTGCCACACGAAAGACAAAGTATCGGGAATAGGTTCTGAAGGATTGCACAGGGAACGAAAATAACTGTCCAATTCTCCTTTCCATCACCTCCACGTGACAGCCGTTTGTGTATGCAAGAGACCCGATGGAAGCACGCCAGCCCGTAAAGAGGGAGGGAGAGGAAATTCCGCAGCACTTCTCAGCCAGGTTTTGGTGGAAGAGATATTGATGGGCATTCCCATTTGATGTCTTTCAGTGGTTTGCACAACTTTTGAGGAGAGATGATTCAGGCTGGAGTCATCATTTGAAGCCCAGTAGGTCTGATTTATCCTTTTAGAACATCTGTACTCAAAAATTATGTTCCTGATTCATTCCATTAGGCTATTTTCACAAACGCTTTCTTGTGATGTTTTTGAAAAATTAGGAGTTTTGTTTGCCAAGTAAGTTCTGCTCGTTTGTCATACAGACCTACTGCCTTTCTTGTACATACTCGCTCTCATACTACTTCTCATAGAGAACCAGTGACCCTGGCACCGATGGTAACGACACTGGCAAATGTGCATGCGGAATTAAACTAGAATGCGCTCCACACTGGCTAGCGTTAGTACTGGCATCTTGGTCATTCCTCTCCAAAGGAAGTAGAGAAAAAGACCTTTCCTCCTCTCTCCTTAATTACCTTTCTGTTTTCTACTGTAAGTAAATGCAGTGCACATAAAAAAAATAGTGAAAGTGAGGTTCACCTGCAACTCAGTTAGTGATGCCGAAGGCTGAAATGATCTAAACGGAATGAACAAATAATAAACAACAGCTCTCTTTAAAGGGCATATTTTTTTTTTTTTCTAATGGCATTTTTCAAAGCAGCCCTGTTGTTTTTTATGGTATTTTAAAATCTTCAAATAATTGCAAACCAGTCCAAACCATTATGAATTCCGAGGAGGTTTTGAATGAAGGAATCAGTAAGTTTGTATTATAGAATATTTAACCAAATATCAATTGTGAACAATAAATACCAAGCAAACCACGGTGTTGAGGGATTTGTAATGAATCTAGACAAAAATATTAAACAGTTAGGGATTTCTTATTCTTGTATTTGTTTTAAAAGGTAATATGGAAGTATTTAACTTGATTCCCACTCCCTCCGACTCGGACATACGCAAACAAATCTTAACCAGTCACTTCAGGGAGATGATACTGAATAGACCCCTCCGGAAAACTTGACAGGGAACAGATACAAAGGCAAGTGCTTAAAAAGACAAAACAATGGGTCAAGTCTAATCTTTACCTATGTGAATTAGGGTTTCGAGATTGAGCGCAATTTGTTTTAGAGCAACAATAAAAGCCGTATCACTGGTGCTGAAAGGAAAATATACAGAAGAATACTTTTATCTATCTACCCTGCAAGATACCAAAACACGAGTTGCACAAATTGATTCAGTCTGCGTCCGAGAGATGAAATGCAATGGCATCCTTTTATCAGCTAACCAGCCGGTGATAACCTTGAGAGGAGTTCCTTGAGGAAAGAAGAGGGCTGCTGCCTTTACACTTTCTCCACAGGCAGAGGTTTAGGCATTAGTAAGTCCTGGGTTGACTATGGAGGTACCCCACTAATCCGGCCACCTCTGGGTGTCCTATCTGCCAGAAGGATTGTCGTGAAATATCTCGGAGCAGAAGCACCCACCTTTGTAGCAGTGTTTGCCTCTGCAGCCATATGGAAGTTAGGGCTATTTTCTGCCGCTGCAAATAGAACTGAACAAATAATTGACTTGCTGGCTTTTTTCCAAAGTCAAAAGAAACGATTGTTGTGGTTTATCTAAAACAATTTTTCCTAGCCAAATGAAAACACTTAGTACTTTATGATTTTAGGTTTCGTTGCACTTTCAAGGTTTTAAAAAGACTGCTTTAGAAATAAGGTTTTTAAAAGCTGTGATTTAAAAAATAAATATGACATTATTCGAGCTGACGGGATTTAAACTCATTTACACAAACTAATGAATTGTTTCAGCTGGGAGGAACTCTAAGCCCTCTCTTCAGCTCACAGACTTCCCAGTGGTTGGGAGCACTAGCTGTGGATTCTGGACCTTACTTGGCCTACTGGATTTCCGCAGGGTAGGGTGGGCCTTTGATGGTTCAGATTTGCTTGTGATTGTGAACATTTGTTCCTTTATTGTCTTTGATGATATAACCATCCAGACTAATTTTGGATATAATGGTAGGTAAGCATGGTGTTTGACCATCTGTTGCAGTATCTATAAAAAGATTTGCTCTTTTAGAATAGGTTTAAATTCCAATAAATAAAGTTAAAGAACTAAGAACATGCCTGTAAAGTAACTGCTATGGGTTTAAAACATGTTCACTTTACTCATAGAAACAGACCCACTATTTTGAAATTGGTTTGCATGTAATATACTGTACGTTTTGTTGCACAGTATATGTAATATTTCAGTGAATGTGACATAGCTTGCCTCTTCTCCCCCTGCTTTATATGTTCATATCTAGTTTTATGACTTTTTCTCTCTTAGTTTAGTTCTATCCTGCTGATGTTGTTGCATAGATTAAAATGCAAAACAGTAGTGACCATACGTTCAGAACAAAGAACTAGGTAAATAAGGTGGGTTGTAAAACTATGAAACAAACAAACAAAAAGAAACCCCACTTTTACTGCTTTTGATTTCACTTCTGTAAATAAACCCAGAAAATTGCTATGGGAGTAGAGAGTAAAGATCAAAGCAAGAAGATAATCATATTATTCTTCTGCATAAAAATAGTAGTAGTCAGCACAGACTGTGGATAAATCCTCCCACAATTCAGCACTAAACCACTACAGGAAGCAGAGTTATCAAGAATCATATCAGTAAACCTTTAGAACACATGAGTATTTTTGTCATCGCCTGTCATTATTTCACACTAACCATCACGGAGTTTCCTTTGCATTCATGAAGGATAAGAGAAGACAATCATTCTAAAACCTGGAAAAAGTACATTAAGCTTGGATCAAATGTTGTTGTACGGTACCTGTATTGATTCCATTCACACACAGGTCCATGCTAGTCACCACCGACTTATTTTTATGATTATTTTTTTTTTCTTTAGTATTAGGTAGTGGCTTTTTAAAATAATGATTCCTTAATTGTAACATCCAAAGTTGAAAGAACCAGTGATTAAATGGCTTATCTCATCATGTGAGCTGGTGCTTTCCCTTTTCTGTTTTTCATCAGAATCACCTTTCAGTAGTAACTTGGAACAAGGCGATGACAGGAAGTTTGAAAGCTTATGAAGGCTTACGATAATAGCAAAACAGACTACAGCTACAAGCAGAGAAACACAGCAAAACCTGTGACATACCAGAATACATCAGAGAGCCTTCAGGACAGGGGAAAGCTAGAGAATTACAACTGATTAATGCAAAGTGCACTGAAGGGATCTGAAACTGCGTCTACTCAGATAGCTTAACATCCTCTTGAAGTCTAAAATATTCCTTGACATACCTGGAATTTGCCCATAGAACTATCTTGTGTAATTAAGACCTGAGTTCCGGAGCCCGAGCTTCGGTTTCCTGGGGCTATTGGGTAAGTGCCTAAGACCAGAGGCTTAGTGCTCCCCATAGAGCTGTTTATAAACCACCGGGATTCAAACTTTGAGCAGAATTATCTACTGATCAGAATGTATCGGTGTGAAACTCTATCCCAGAAATCAAACTTATGTTAACCCCCCCCCAACTACTTATCACCCATTCCCTTAGCAATCCTGACCAACCTATTACTAGTTTTTCAGAGTAGAGACCTTCCCACACCATAGTAATTCCCCTAATTCTTTGTTTTGATGTCTGTTGGAAACTGTTTTCTCTTTATCTACCTCTTCAAACTTAAAAATATGAAGACTTTTTGTCCTCTAAAAAAATAGTCTCACACTGATGACTATCAGTAATTTGCAAGCCGTTTTCCTAACCCTGGCATGTAAATTTGCTAAGAATTATTAGAGGATCTGGAAGCCATGCTCATATTCCTCTCAATATTGGTGACGTTCTTCTCTTTGACAGCGTACAGCAAGTGACAGTCAAGAATGCGATATAAAAATAAAGCGCGTAGCAAGGCTCAGGAAGAATAGCGCATTTTTATAGGTATAGTAGAAATGTAAAATAATAATAAGACTCGTTGCTTGAAGGGATTAGGAAGCTGATAGTGTATAACGATAAAGGAGATATCTATTCAGCAGTAGCACTTAATAGGCTAGCCTTAATATTGCCTAACGCACGTCGTACAACATTTTTGATCCAGGGAGCTGTCTGCTGCGCAGAAGCCTAAAACCAAGATAAAATTGCATGGACAAGCTGAAAATTTAGCATGCTTTAAAAACAGAAATCAAGTTTGGGAGGTATAGGGAATATCCACATTGAAAGCAAGGCCACTGAAAGGTGGATTTTGGGAACTTCAAACCCTGATGGATGTCTCGGTAGCAGCAAAAAATATTAGAAGAGATATCATTTGGAGTCCGGATAGCTAAGATTGGAAGATAATGTCAAGAATATTTAAAAAGATAATTTTATCTGCACACCATTAGAATATCTGAAAAGGTCTGGAACAACTCAGGGCAAAAAGCATCGAAAATATATTTCAGAGCTAAGTTGTCACAATTAATGACACAGTATTTTCTGTGTGATTTCCAGTGCTTATTTAAGTTGCTTCTGATCTGAATGCTCTTAAGAAATAACCGGGTTACCCTTGGAACTTTGACAGTTTGGCAACAAGAGCCTGAAAAAATGGGAAAGATAGGTCTGTTAAGTTAAAAAAAATAAAAATCAGTGTTTTCTTTTAGGATTTGTCACTTTGCATGAACTTAGGAAATGATGGTTAGGTGAATTATAAATTGCTGGATCTCGATTTTGACCATGAAGGTTCCAAAAAGTGCTTCAAAGGAATCCAGCAGACTCTATAACTCAGAAAGAAGCTAGAGGAATTGGTAGTAAGTTGTAAAATGGCACATTTTCTCCACTGTTTAATTGTTCTCATTGTACTAAGTACTACCCTTCTGTGCAAGTGAGAGATGGACAGCTAAAGAAACTGCTCCATTTGGTAATAGATTTGTTATTATAATTAAAAAAAAATCACTGAGCAATTGACTTGCTCTTCTTACATGTAAACATCTCTGCAGATTAATTTCTGCTTCTACTTGATGAAGCAGTTATTAAATGTGCTTATCAATTTATCAAACAGTTGTCATCTTTGATAATCTTAGAGGTGTTTCTTTTTCAAGTTATAATCTGTATGTCATTGATAAACCAATTACAGATTTCAGAAGTCACGTGATCATGAGAAATGCATAATGACTGGTAATAATTTAAAAATTCAGACTTTTTTTTATAGCACTAAAGATTAGGGCAAAACTATATACATTTCAAAATAACAGTGCTAATTGTACATGTCACCTTACAGCCATAAACTTTCTATAAACTGGCACCGAGACACTAAAGACTTAAAAAAAAAAAATAAACCCCAAACCAACAAAACCCCCCCACAAACCCAACTAGCTTACCAAAGAAGATTTTTATGGACATCGAGTGCAATGAGATTTGTAATCAGCCTTAGTGGTATTTGCTGGCAGAAGGTCTATCTCTATGAAGATAAAAACCATCTATGCAAAAGGATCAAAAAGAACTGGTGTTTAAAGCTGGGTAAGGGAGAAAGAATGCTAACTGTGATTATTGACAAAGGTTTCTAACAAAAAGCCAACCACTGAAAAGCAACCATGCTTAGGCAGGGGCGACCACAGCATTTAAGGAGAACATAAACAACTGGTGTGCAGAAAAGATTCAACGAGAGAAAAGAAAGCACGCAGAAAGTGAGTAAGGATGGTATTAAAGACTAGAACAGCAAGCTCACTACTCTTTTGACCTAGATGTTCATTCTTTGTTTAATTTCCCAATTTCTGCCTTAATTTTTTTCCACAGTCAGCTCTCTACCAGCCATCTTCCAGATACTACACATACGTGTTTTCCTACTGTAAACTGGCTAGTGTGTTGCGGAACTGGCATTATTTTGACCAACATTTCATCCTCACAAAGTCCCCTAACACAGGCAACTCTAACAAAATCATCGCTAGGAAGCTGTTTATCCAAGTCTCCCTAATTCACCTGTGTTTATGGTTTATTTGGTTGTTCTGTGCCCCCCCCGGCATTTTCACTGCTGGTGGGGTACTGTTCCTGGGCCAGGGCACTGAACCATGAGAAACTCAATCCAGACAAAGCTTGAAAAGCCCACACAGCTTCATTTTATGCTCATCACTGTGCAATATATATATATATATGCAGATGGGTTTGCACCGACTGATGTATAGAAACCGACATGCACAGCTTTGGAGCTTACTAGGCAAGGGATGTTGTTCCTCTGTTCAAGCTGGCAACAGCACGAGCTGCACTGCTGAGCCTGGAGACCACTTCCAGAAAAGTCAAACCTCCTCGTTTGCTAGTAAGAAGCATGAAGTAGGATGCACTTTTGTTTCTTTTTTCTAGTAGAAGCATTTAGCAGAGAAACATCTAAAGGTAACTGTATTTGGTAAGCGCGGTCTGATATAAAGTGACTGGAAACTAGTCCTGATCAAGTTCCTACTATATTTGTCCTCCTACAGAAAGATCTAGGCTACTGTTCTAGTTTTCAAACTCAAGTGAATACAGGGATTTCTCGGAATCCTTCCAAGCTGGTTCAAGTATGACTAAATGTGTCATTAGTGTAATGCTAATTCTGGAAGTTTTCAATGCCAACACAATGCTTTCTCCACGGAGGGAAATAGTACCTTGTCTTGAACAAGGTCAAAAATACTTTTTAAAAAAATTGCTGCTTAAATCATTGATGTGACATCACACTGCCAGAGCTTAAGACCTTTTTACACCTTGAGCTAATCGCATTTTACTCAAGCACTGAGAGTAGATTTTAATCTAACATACTACATGAAGAACACATCTCTGCCACAAAAAAGGTGTTATTTACAGATAAATAGCTAATACGAGATTGTAGCTTCTTTGTGAATATCGGTGAAGAAAAAAGTAAAATTTTCTCTTGCCTTGTCTCTAAAAGGCTTTCCATTAGGGTATCTTCAGCTAGAGGTCTCCTTGGAAAAGACATACCATTTGTAATAATGAAGACACAGTGTAAGGCTGCATCCACAGAAAGACTGCCATGCACTTGATAAAACTTATGGTAACATATGGCAAAGTAACATATGGTAAAGGCCGACTGTGGACACGAAAGCTGCAGTTTCCACTCATGTTATCAGTCCGAGGTAGAAAAGAAAAAGAAAAGCCTCCTCCTCCCTCATATTTTAGATATTTTGAAAAATCTTCTTCTTGAAGCAACTCTAACGTTTCTTTTCTTTAATCTGCAGGTTTTTTCGCAATTTAAAATAAAGATCAATGTCTTTCGCTATTGTAGAAAACAACAACAAAAAAAGCAACCTGGCAGTATGAGCCACATGAGATTGTGCTAAGGGTATCCAACATTAGATATGGAACTCAGGCTTTACTGAGGCGTATGACAGTGAGAATAGGTGGGAAAATAAGAGAGGGGAGAAAACCATGATCAGACATGCTTAAGCAAGTGCACTGAAACTGGCAGGCTTGGTTGGATATAACCGAGATGAGAATTTGGCTCAAAGTATCTTTGATATTTACTTAAAAAATAAAGAACATCTGCGAAAACTGAGAGAAGGAAAACATTTTCGCTATTTTATATTTAAACATTTGAGTAATGAAGTCCCACTCTAAGAACATAAAAAATGTCACATGTGCCCTATAAATGTATATATCTCAAAAGCAAGAACTAATGTAACTACAGCTATTATTTCCCCTTTTTCTCTTCAATATACATTATCTGTATCACTGTAAGACAGCAGAGAACTGAATTTTCCAATTTCTTCAAAAAGGTGGTTGAAAAGTTTGAGGTGCATTTACTCTTAAGAGCTTCAGACTGAAATCTCATCTCAAAATTGCACCATATACAATTATTTTTGTATAGGATTAGGTGTCTTATTTAGATATTGTGCATGCTATTCACAACCAGCATTTTATCCCTTCGCTGCATATGGACTATGAAGGAAAATAAACTGACTAAATTAACATTGATAATAATGGGCAATGAGCCTATACAGAGTAAGGTATGCGAAGGACTGTATATAACCAGCACTCATACTCATTTTTCCAGGCATAGCTACAGTTAAGATCCAGTCAACCACTATTACTGTATACTGAGTGTTTCTACTCTTCCTCAGGCCCAGACTTTTTTGCTATGCTGCACCTAAATGGGACTCTTACATTGGCTAAGGTTTACCTCATTACTTCCAACTGACATAAAACTGTTTACTAACCTCACATTATTTGGAGTTTCCATTTAAGTGCAGCCTTTATCACTTATATGGACAGCATGAGATATTTTAATTTCTGCCTACACTAAAGCTCGCTGGCCACTGTGCTTAGGATATTATTATCTCAGCACTGAGCAAGCCTGACACTCTCACTGTTTTCTACTGGGGATGAGTATCTAATAATGACAGTTAACTACAAAGCGTGTGCAGGTTTTAACATGAAGCCACTCAAGTTTTCTACCTTTCAGAGAGAGCAGAAGAAAATATTGTACTCTTTCGTCTTGTCAGTACACACATTTTATTTAGAGGATGGTTTAATTAATAGGAAAGGAAAGTTTGTCCAGCGTCTGTTCGCTTGACTGTACCCAAAAGCTGAGTGATGAGGTGAGAGACCTGTTTCAGATCCCTCTTGTGGCTGATCTGCTGTGAGATCCTCAGCCAAAATTTTTCACATCCCAAAGGCGTGCCCTACGTACCAACGTGTGAGGTGGTTCGTGGTGGAACTGCTGACGCTGTTTCACTACATACGAGTCATTCAATATTCATAGAAGGGACAAAGAACTTGAATTTGGATGTCCTATAAGCATGAACGCCTTAATTATCAAACTATAGTAATTCATCTTTTACTTCTCCTTCCCTCAACCAGTGAATACGAAATTACTCAGCCAACATGGAATAATTTCAACAGAGAGTTTTACTGAGACTATCCAGTAGCCAGACGACTGAGACACCCTCCTGGTACGTGGGAGACCACGGTTAAGTCCTGCTTCAAATAAGACCGAGATAATATTCAAACTTGGCCTAATGGATATAATACAGAGAGGTATATCTGCTTTCCCACACCAACTTGTCATTCCCAGCTACCTTTGCTTGGGCCCTGCAAGCGAGAGAAGCGGGGAATACTCAGTTTGGGAATTTGGCCAGGGCATAAGCTGCACATCTTAAGAGCTCTGCAGCAAAGGAAGAAGTTGTACAGCAATCACAGCTTCAACAGACACAACTCACTGCCAAAACCAACAGATACTTTTCACATATGGCTGGGGGCAAGGAGAACCTAGAGGAACAGATGGAAAGCTTACCTGAAGAGCATATCAAAAGACAGGGAAACCAAGAGAGTCAAGTACAGTCTTTTGTCCTGAACCCACAAAAGCTCACACAACTTCAGAGCGCGGCGCGTAAGAAGAATCACCGACTTCCGAGTCTGCAGATCCCTCTGCAAGATCCCGGTGCACGGCTACATTTCCGCAGAGAAACAAGAGCCCTTGCCCAAGGACCACGTACCCCACGCAGGGCGACAGTCGTAGGCTCACAGTGGAACTATTTCACTGCTTTTCCTTCGGCTACCCGGATTAATGACAGCATCGGTTACATGTTTGAAACCTAGAAATTCTAAAAGTCAGATTTCACTGCATGCATGCATACATGTTATGAAAGTATGTTCAAAAGTATTCTTTTATTTTACACAGGAATCCTAGAAATCTTCAATGTCTGTAGAGGCTCATGAGAGTCTGGTGGAACTCGCACTTCTCCAAGGCGAGGAGCGTGACGGATGTTCACAGGTTTGAGGTCTGAACTGCTTTCTAAGCAAAAACTGCAGGACAGAAACAGCACCCTTTTATTTTGGTAAAATTTGGAAAATTAATATACTAGATTTTCTGTAGTTAAGACTCCTTTAACTTCTTTCATCTGTTCTCTTTCATGACAATGGAATTAGGTCTACACAATAGAATAAAGGAATGAAGTTATCCCAGGAGGAAGCTACTGAATGACAGTAGCTAATTGAGCTAAACTCTCTTTTTCCACTCACTTTTCCAAATTCCCAGCTGTTAAGCCTTTTTTTTTTTTCAAAGGAAAAATTACTTTTCACCCTATGGGTTTTACTTTTGTGATAATAAAAAAATAAGTTAAGTGCATACAAGTTTCTACTTTGTTGAAATGTAGAAGTTTTCTCCGGGAAGGAGTAAAGCAGAAAAATGCAAGAGTGCAGTCAGAGAAAGAAATCTGAGAACTGGCTTGGGGGGAGAATTCCTGGCAGCACTGCCGGAGGGTACCCTTGCCAGTGTGGCTCCTGACTCACCCAAGCTCAGCTCAAGGTGGGAAATACCATCGCAAACACTGTTCTGCCTGCAACATTTCTGCCTGTGTATTTGCTGACGCTTACCCACCCTTAGGCCTAAGGCTGGACTCTTTTGACTTGAATTTTGCAAATTTCATGGGTTTTTTTCTCTTTGTATTTTCAACCAATTTCTAACAGCCTTTTGAGATAGACAACACGTTATTAATCAAAGGAGCTCTCTGGAGCAAGGCTGGGATGCTAAAGACTGAGCCGCACGGAAAGGATCGGGGAGCAGCAGTTCTGCACAGGAGCTGCAGCATCATAAAGCCCCAAAGTAGTGTCAGATTTTAGCTCTTGGGAAAGGGCTTGCATAGTTTGCCTCTTCTTCCTCCCCCACTGTTTAAAAAAGAAAATACCAAAGTAATAAGCAGACACATGGACAGTCGCTCATATTCTGCGAAGCTTTAGTTGAGCTACTGTGCCCTGGTGTTACTATAATTTCATTGAATCCAGAAGCCACTGTATTATTTGAAATTGTTCCTCTCCAAAACTAGTATTTACCCTCTTCTTATACTTTCAGACAATAAGACTCCTTCTAGTTGTAACTGGTCAAAACGTATGTAGCTACAATTTATTCCTGCATAAGAAACAGCACGAGCATTCACTGTTACCACCTCCCCAAATTCTCACATTTTTCAAAAACCTTTTAGTAAATACTCACCAAAAACATTAGCAGAATAAGATTTAGACATGATAATACTACGGTTGTCTGACACATTATCTTCCTCTAGCTGACATTAGTTTATCTAATTTATACACCCTTAAATTTAAGAAGGTTTTAAAAATAAAGTTTATGGTTCAATTTTTTAGTTTTTATTTTCTGCACTTTTTGCCCTTTTCATCACAACCTTTTGTTCTGTGCAAGAAAAAAAAAAAAGAAAGGAAAAAGTCCCTCTGGCCATACAGATTATTTTACTGTTAAACAGTCAAATACAATTTGGCCTTCTAGCAGTATTATGACCCTGGGAGACATGAGGTCTATATTTAAAAAACAAAAAAAAAAAGAAAGGAACAGAAAAGGAGGAAGGCTGCTGAGAACAGTCATGAAAGTGGCAAAGTTCTGGAATCATCATAACGCTGATGAAAACTCATCAATAATAGAGCATAATTCCAGAAACTGTTGGTGCTTTTTAATGTATTCACTATGGTATTTGCATTACTGAGAGTTATTTCCAACTTCTATATTGGTACTAAATAATAAATATATATTTATATACTTGTGTACATATATGATTCCATGTATCTAACATTGTCTTTTATCTTGTATAAAACTAAATGCTATGAACATTTTTTAATGTTTTTTTCTAAAACTCAGCACAAAAATCATCCAGCACTAAATCTTAGTAGAGAATTCTTAAATCCTTCTACAAACTACTAAAACAAAACAGTAGTGTGAAAAGCTGGAAATCTGGCGGCCTTCAATATTCCTTTTTGATTAATTATAGCTTTAAATTTAGTCAGTCAGCGACATGCCACTGCTAGAAACTCAGGGACATTAGATGATAAAAATACACTATTATCCACTACTAAGGAAGGAAAGCGCGAGATAGCATAGCAGTACAGCACAAGTGTAGCATTTCTGTGCAAACTTAAATTGAGATTATTGCAATCACAGATAAGATAATAAAATGGAGTCAGACACAGGTCTTCAGAGCTGCCAAGTTCACCTAAACTTTCTGATCAATCTTATAGATGCTGACATTAACTGCTTGTATTAATCAAGATGGGACACTGCTGCAAGATTTAAACCTCGGTTCCAGTCTCTCCACTGATTATCACGTTCTCATTAGTGACTTGTATTTAAGACCTACTGTGTTAAACTCGCTTTTACTAGTGTGGGAAATGCTGGGCATTGATTTGCACTCAGACAAAACTCCCACTGAAATAAAATATTCCAGGTATTCCAGGTTTGTGCCAGGCAGCTCATCTGTTCTTTTCCTCCCTGAGCCCATCAAACGCTATCACCAACCTCTGCAAGCCTAGCCTTGCTGATCCAGCCAACTCGATATTCTCTTTTAACTTCCACACACACTTTTCATCAAAAAGAACAGGAACTTGGTTTTAGGTCCAAAGGTTTAGGGAATGTTAGGCAGCACTACAGCTCGGGAAAACCTACCTACGAGCGTGCTGATGTCTGAAAGAGCAACTAAACCAGAGAACTCAGAGGAACAGTAGAAATGTTACACTTAGTAGATGTCAATACGTAATTTGTGTGCTCTTACCCAAACACTAGCTTTGATTCTGGTGCACAATCTTCTCCACACAAATCTTAGGAAAGAATCTTAACCAAATTCAATTTTTATTGCCTGTTTTGTTTTCAGCGTCCTTAACAAAACACAGGGTGAAACCCAGCTTCTGCCTGAAATAAATACATTAGGATGCTGATCACTGTCTGCATCGAGTCGCGTTACATTCAAAGTAATGAGGCAACCCTTTGCAGGCTTCCCATCATAGTCTCCTTGCTATGAACAGGCTTCATCCATTTAAAGTGCTGAAAAAGCCCTCAGCAAATAGGTTTGGTTGATTATCATAACATCACCCGCTAGTGCTATTATGTTGTCTCAGCATTTACATGATAAACTTCTATTTTAGGTGCTAGATTTCTAAACCTTGAAAAAAGGCTCTGAACAGAAAGCTGATATTCAATAATGAGTAATTTTTGCATACATTTACAATGTGTAGTGCATTCGTTTTTTAGTAGAACGGAGAAAAATGGTATTTAATTCCTAGTTCAAGCCACTTTACCGAATAAAAGCAACTTGACAAAGAATTTATTTCCCTATTTGGTTTTCCTCTAAGAAGAAGAATTAGTGCGTAGCAAGTAAACCTTTACATAGTTCACTTTGTGTGTTGGACCTTTTCCTTATATCCAGGGTGTCTTTTTAAGTACATCTCTGGACTGCTTGCACAGGAATAGGTCTGCAAATATTGCTCGTAAAGTCTCTTGTGCCAAGGCGCATGACACAACGACTGGAGAGTTTTGATGAAACAGGTAAGTCCTGCAATATAAATCTGTTTTTTTTTTTTTTTTAAATAATTCTTTCATATTTCTAAGACTGTGAAAACGAAAGGGCTGAGGCTGTTATCATTAAAATATCGTTAGATATTCAAAAACACCTACTTTATAATTGCTATTTTTATGTTGCAAATCCTTCAACAAAGGGTGAAATCCTGGCTAATTAAAGTCAGTTGAGTTTTGCCACTGACTTCAGTGTAACTAAGATTTCACTTACAAAGTTTTATTTAAAAAATCTAAATATAGTGAAGAGCTCTGACTAACAGCAAGTGCAATCTGCTTGATAGATGACGTAATCTATGTACCTATATACATTACAGCTCATAACAGTCCAGCGAGAACAGCTTTAAGCTACTGAGTAATTAAGAAGTGATGCATTTGTTTTTAAGAACTGATTAAATGCAAAATATTGACATTTGTGTTGGTCTATCAAACCCATAAAGTACATCTGGGGAAAAAAAAATTGACTAGTCCTTTACCTTCAAGTTTTAAAATCTAGATTTACTAAGCTAAAATTTAATAATTCTTAAATGTGCATTAGTAAGATAAAACCTAAATAGAGCTGGCTGAGTGCTTCATGACTGTTCTCTTTACCCATTTAGTTAGCACTGAAAATGGAATATATTGGCAAAAATAGTTGTCTGTTTTGCTCATAATCCTATTGTGTTTTCTTGTTTCTGCCAAAGCTTTCGACAAAAACGTATTTGCAGGTATTGTTAGATGTCTGTCTTATAGTCTTTTCCAAAACACATGTAAGACTACAAACCACAGGAAATATTTTTTTTACAAAAGATGGTTTGTAGTTGTCATTAATAGTAAATACAAGTAATTAACTCTTGTAATGAATCAGACTTACTAGTTTTGAAACGTGTAGCTCCTGTGTATTTTGCCAGCATACATCCTCCAAAACTTGACTGAGTGGTGCTGTGCCAACAGCAAATTTGCAAGACCAAGGAAATTATGCCATAGCGAAGCTAATGCTACAGTGAACTGTTATTAAGTATTGTTAATGATATAATATTTCTTTTTAGAAATCACAGGATACATCACCAAAGAGCCCCCAATAAAAAAAAAAGGATTATTATCATATTAAAATGGTATTTGAAGCTTCTCTTATGAAAGAAAAATTGTTTTAACAGCACATTCCTGACACACCATTCACCTTGTTCCTGCCAAGCCAAAGACAAGAACAAAATGAGAACCTTCTAGAAGTTTTACTTTGTTAGAATGATTTACTTGAATTCAGTATACAGTGAAGGCAGTAATAGAGGATGTTAAACCTTTTTTTGAGGTAAAATATTCCCTATATTAAAACCTTAATAATTTTTTTGCACTGCTACTTGCAGGAGAAACTTGACAAGGCAGTAGGTATTTAACTGGCCTATCTTCAAATAAGAGTAAGGAGGTTTTTTTGCAATCTGTTCTGCAATAGCACCGTGTTTTATGCTTTTACCATTATTACAGAAGACGAGGATGCATCTGCTATGCTGACCATTGCTAAACTAATCTAAATAGTCTGGAGTATCTAAAATGTCATTAGCCATTTTGATTAGATGTAATATAACCACAGACACTGATAATTTAGCTGATACAATACAATTAAGATTAAATCAGGATTAATACAATAGGATTAATCTCACCCTACCCAGCGAAGTAAGCCAGGTCCAGGAAGGACCAAAATTATATATTTAATAGACAGAACGATTTTTTTAGGAATATTTTGAATAGGCAGAAAGATTTTGTTTAGGAAACATCTATGGATGATTCCAGAGTTTAAACTTCAGAATGAGCAGTTTCTTTTTATTTGGACCACGGTTATTAACATTATACGGCAGATTTTTAGTCTGGTTATTATCTTTTATCAAATCAATTAAAGATTCCAAAGCCTGTTACTTCTTGGAATTTATGTTTTCTCTCTCCCTCCACTTGCTTTCTGGAAACAAAATTAAATACAATGAAAAGCAGCCACCAGCATTTTCCTGTTTTTCATTTTATGCATTTAATCCACTTGCAACCTTTGAAATGTGTTGGCTCCTGAAAGCCAGAGTGGAATTTACATGTGCATTCAAATTGCACTAATTTAGTTTTGAAATTTTCTAGTAAAACATCATCAGGGAATATCTTTCCTGTCCCCAAACCATATTAACTAGAATTTGATAGCAAAACATACTTCAGCCAAAAATCATAAACCAGTTTTAGTAACTACAGTTTTCGTGTTGCAATAAAATCCTATCTAGATCAACATATTCACCAAGGAATCGTTTGGATGTGTGATAAGCACTTCTGAGTGATTTGTAAGCTACTGGTATAATAGGGTCTACCCTATCCTCAGTAGATACGCTCACAGGAATTACACTTGAACGTAGGAACACACGCCCTTAACTCATAAGTTGTGTATGTAATAGCATTAACTGACAACTAAATGTATATGGGGCAGCAGAAATCCAGCTCACAAATACAGCATTTCCCCTCACAAATCTAAAAGCCTCCCTGCTAAGGCCAGTCAAGAGGGAAAAGAGTAAAACGTGGAAGCAGGTCTTAAACTTTTTTGGACTAGCACAGCGTTTGCGCTGTTCTTTACGTCACACAGAGAGCTGGACAGCTGAACGGTACGACGGCTGATACACACTACCTGCGGGATAAAACAGGAATGCAGACTGCAAGGTAGGTCGCTACACTTACAAGCGTTACCCCAGGCAGCGGATCACCACTGAAAAGAAATTAACGTTTACGTTAATTTCTAATATAACTCAACTGTGAACAACAAGGTTTCAGTAGTGGTTGATTGAGATACAGGATCTTTCACAGGATTTTTTTGATTCCTTTATACCTAACCACCACTGATGAAGTATATCAGAATTGCTTTCTTGGAGATCGTGAAAAATGGAAATGATTGAAGTCTGGTGGCTTTGTGCCTGAGCCAAGACAATACTCAGTGTTGCAAACAAAGCACTAAAAACTGCTGCTAAAAATACTTTGCAAAAGATGGTGAGAAATTATATTTTTTTTTGCATCTCAGATCAAAATTGTTCCTCTGGAAGACGACTGAGCCAGTGGTATTCTTTCTTGACTTGATTTTTTTTTCTGCAGCAAATGAACAATTAATCAATTGATAAAACTTTTCATAGTAATGCATCACACAACCTGATCCACTGAACAGGATAACTAAAAAGCATAATGAATTGATTGCTCCATGTAGCAAGCATAGTTTGTCACACACTGAGTCCAACACAGTAAGTATAATTTCACATTATAGGCTGGAGTTTCAAAATCAGCCACTAATATTGGAGCAAAATTTGAGGGTATAAGCATTGTACAGTAGAATCCTATATCTGAGCTTCAGTTTGGTTCTTCCAGATGAAAGTAAACACAAAACGCTTATCTAGAACTTCCTTGCAGAATGCATGTGTGCATTTTTATACCATTTTACATCATGGTAGATCATAAAAGACACAAGGCATATCAATGAAATCTACCTCCTCCAGCCCCTATGCAAGGTCGGGCTTACATTACTTCCATCCCTCCCATTTTAAACTGCCAAAGGAAGTGAAAACGGGTGGAAGATTTGCTGATCTGCTCAGTTGCGTCTTCAATTAATTTTACATTTTGGATATACTTGCACATACTGTCAAATTCAGGCTGTGTTCTATCACAACGTATGACACGTATATCGCAACCCGATGACTCTGTGCTCCCCAGGGCAGCGGTCAAGGCACCAAACCTGTCAGAGTTCCCGGAGTGTCTGGACGATGCTTTTAGTCCTATGATTTAGTTTTAGGTTGTCCTGTGAGGAGCAGGGCGATAGACCTGATGATCCTCATAGGTCCCTTCCAACCTGAGATATTCTGTGATTCTCTAACGAAGTAAGAGTTAGCTCCCTAGTAAAACCACGGGTTGGTATGCCGTCTCAACTCAGGCAGCAGCCCCGGCTGGAAAGGTGCTACTGTTACGTACCCAGGCAAATACGGGATTCTGCAATTTCATTTGCAAGACCTAGAATGAAACCCAGTAAAAAGCCTTGCAATCAAAACCATATACATTAGGCCATCAACCAAAGGAAACACAATCCATGGATGTTCTGAAGCTCAAGTTTCTGTCCCTGTGTTTCATTTTACAAAACGCTACAGATGGAAGAAGACAGCCACAGCCTAACCTCAGCTCCATGCCTGCCCTCAATCAGATTATTGTAGGGAAATTGCAGTATCCTTTGAAACACATGTAGCATCTACCCACCTGCTGGGTTTAATTTCAGAGTCCGGCACTATCATTAACAGAAATGTGTTTTTTTTTTCACCTGTGCAGTATCTTAGATTCATTCTCAGCAAAAACGGAAAGCTTTTCTCTACAGGAATATGCCTTTAGCTTCCCCCAGAGAAAGCAAATGATTCATCCAAAGGATACAGTAATGACATGTATAATGTTCAAAATCTTTCTGGAGTCTTTTAAACCCTGCTTCTTTCCCTATGAATGGGAAACATGCACATAGCCTAAGTATCAGTCTGACGTTATGCTCAGAAGTTTCTGAGGTATCCAAGCCCTCATTTAACTTCACAGGCATCCTCCTCGTTAGTACCGCTGCTGCTTTTGAGTAAGTCGGATCCGTAAGGTAGCTAAAAGCATGTCCAGGAACCATGTCCTACCAGATCATTTGCATGTGCAGAAGATACATTCTTCATATTCACTCCTACATAAACAAGATTTACATTCAATTTATTTTTAGATTTACTAAAGCATAAGCATGGAAAAGAGAACAGGATTGGAGGAACTGAACCATGTTAGCCTTGCAACATAGCGAATCCAGACGATCCCCAAAGTTTAGGCCAGTTCATGTAAGAATAAAAATTACATTACTCGGCTCTTCCTAGCTATTCAGTAGAAATAAAAACCTTTCCTAATGTCATCTTACTCTTTGTTGATTCTTCTCTTCTTCTTGCCTTTGCAGTCCCAGCTCTCCCTTACATAAGCATAATCAAATTACAAGAGCACTATCTGATCAAATTCTTCTTTGCCCATTCTCGGCTTCATCCCTATTATTAGAGTCTCCCCAGTGCCTTTAATTTAATGAAAAGCCCTGCAGCCTAAATGTCATTGCCATTCCAGATTCCTATTTTAAAACTTCAGGCCCTGCAAGGCCTCACAGAAAGCACTACATCAGCTGGAGTAAGCACAGCTGAATGCAGCTTTGAAGCACTTAGGAACAGCAACCAATACCCCAGCAGTAACTCTCTAAAGACAGGAGAGGAAAGCCAGAGTATCTGTCTCCTCAAAAGGGGTGTGTGAGCCCTGGAAGAAAGGTTGGACGGTTGCAAATGATACTGGGTCTTTCTTAAGCAAAACCAAAAAGATTAAAAATCTGATGGATTTTTTTCATTATCAAGCTTTTAGATAGCTTTATGAAAGTGTGGGATTTTTTCTAACCTCTGGGAGCAAATCATTCTGATGTTCAAGTACGATTACTATTTTTTTAATTTGGTCTTGGGTTTTTCTACCCGTCAGTCAGAGAAATAACTGTGGGCAAAAATTTACACCTGCAATTAAACGCAGGCTCAGTCAAAATGATATGGATCTCAAAATGCCTAGTTTCACTCATAAAGACACTTCCCAAGCAATCTTAAATGCACCAAAAAATATATGCTAATGCCATCCTTACCTTTTGCAGCTAGTTGCACAGGAAAAAAACTGTAGGCATCCAATGAAAGCCTTGTCAAAGATGAGCTAAAAATGTATCCCACTGCCTTTTCCTCTGGCAATTTGGACATTCATGTCAAAGTTATGTAAGGGGCAGAGATAAGAAAATCCACATATGGGAATTCATACACCCAGTTTACTACAACATATGGCACAGTATAACGTGTACATGTGTTCACATCCTTCCCCTCGGGCTTTTTTTTTTTTTTTTTTAATTTGGGAGCCATATAAGTAATTTCTGAATGTATGTGAACTTTTACATGTAGGTATGGAAAGCACAGCAGCTAATAAAGAACTCATTCAAATGGAGAAGTACAGTAAAACTACATAGGGATACGGGAGGTAGCTAGGTAAACTAACCACTCGCATCAGACGGCGGTTCAAAAGAAAAGGGTATCTCTTGGTGAGTTCCATCAGTGGGCACAGGGTTCGGGCAGCACCAGTCCCGAGTCTCAGTTCCACCCACGCTGCAGGACTTCAGTGACTGTTTTGTAAAGCTTCTTCATAGGAACCAGGTAACTCACTGCAAAGCACTTTCTAGATTGGAAAATTCCTCTTGAACAGACGGAATTTTAAAGTCCTACACATATGTATATTATATGCCCATCATATGACATCAGTATATATAGGATACATATATATCACATACATATCTTGCACAGGTACAAAAAATTTCCTAAAATTAAAGGTGTTTCAATGGTATCTAACAGAAACGGCATCCAAACATCTAAGGAGGCTCATCAGCTGCCTAGTTACATGTCAGAGCCAGAGGCAACTCCAAAGCATCAACACAAGTGCCTGAGGAGACTGCCAAGGAGCCAGCTGCTGCTACTGGAAAATCTTCCAAAGCCTCGCATCTGCGTCCTGTTACTGCTGTCCAAAAAAAACCCACCCCAATAAATAAATAAAAATATAATAGTCAAAATTTCATCTTTGTTATGAAAAACACTTTATATATTATGTAACACATGATACGCATCGTGACAAGTCATATCTTCTCTCACAGATACTCCTGTAGTCTAATCACATAATGTGTTATTCCTGACTTACTTCTGGTCCCTTCCATGAGCCTACAACGTGTGAGCAGTTAAGGCGTTGAGGAAGCAAATCAAGCACCTAATCGTAGATATGTAGTGGCATTTCGGATACCTAGATCCCAGCTGCCATTCCTGAAGGACATGGTTGTCCAATAGGTTCTGCAGATGTCTAAAATCACTTGAGACCGTGAAATACAAGCAACCGAATCCCCTCTCAAATAGCTGTCACGTGCTCTAGTAACAACAGGAATGTTGGACTTTATGGAAGACGTTTTATGGGACTTACAAGTGAAAACAGCTATCTGCCTTGCCCCTTCTCTCTTTGTTCTTGAGTCACAGGTTAGTGTAGTTGCAAAATAGACAAGATAAATACCTAGATGGGATTCACTTCTACCTATTAAGAAATAAAATCCCCTCGAAATACAGGAGTGGAAATAAGCAATGAGAATAAATTCTTTCCAAAGAATGCTTCTGCAAATGACCTCAGGTCAAATTTGTTATCCTTAAAGGTTGACAGATGACCTGATGACAGTTTTTCTCCATCTGCCTTCAGAAATGATTGAAACCCTGAATACCCAGAATGTTGCAAAGGAATTTGCTGAGCAGGCTCTGGTCCCTTCTGGTACCTGTGTTCTACCGCTGTGCAGGACTCAGCAACGAAGTATTCAATCTACCTCCTCCTGGAATCCTTAAAAATCTATCAAACCAAGCAATTATGGAAAAAAAAAAATCCACATGAACAGAAAATACACTTATGTGGATAGTTTTATTTTCCTCGAGTAAAAGTAGAATCTCTCTTTTGTTAAGCATTGCCTTTTCTTTATATTGCTGGAAAGCCAGACAAGATTCAGAACAAAATCTGTGGTGTACATGAACAGGAGGTAGCCCTGGTTGGCAACGCAAACATGGCCTCCCAAAAAGTTTAAGAGGGTTCTTTCCTGCAGAACATAGAGTTTGAAAAACAATCCTGAGCTACAGGTTGCTCAAAGAGAACATTTGCTCACGCAAACAGTTATGTGGGCAATTCTGTTTCGTGAGGTTTCAAAGCCGAGTCGTAAGAGTCTGCAGCACGCAGAGACGAGGGCTCTAGGTGGAGGACGTACGTCTGACGTAGATTAGGTAGGAAGTCCCTATGGGGAACCTCAGCGACACGAAGCAGAGCGTCAAGTATTTGAAAAAGCCTACACCTGTCGTGTTCGTTAGGATGATACTCTGATATTAGGTGCTTTAGGAGCAGTATAAGCCATGCTTTAAGACCTACAGAAAATCGGAAGCGCCTGTTTTCTTGGGGTTAATATTCCCGTTTATCACTTTCTCCTTCCATATGGGGATTAAGGGAACTTTCATAAATGCCTGAAACTAAAAATAATTCCACAAGTGGAGCTTTTTAAAAATTTGGAGGCTTTATGCAAGCTGAATTAGTTTTAGGTTCTCAAATATTAACTCGTTGAATGATTTATTCTAAACAAGGATATCCTTTTTTCCCAGATGTTTATAGTATTTGAGAAAGGTTTTTAAATGAGCCTTTTAAAATACTGCATTATGTTTCTTGAAGCTTCACTGTGAAGTCTGATGAGAGGAAGAACAGTGATTAATTGTAGTTTGCTGTCTTGCATTCCAAAATAGCAATTTTCCAATTTAAATCTCTTGTATATTTTTGTAAGAGTGTAATTTATATTCTCCCTCCTGTGACTTTCCAAGTTAAGACACAATTTAGATATAATTCCACAATATTAGAATTGGGGGAAATGAAGCTCTTTCGACTAAATATTCAAGCAAAGACTGTGTTTTGGGCTATGCCATAAATCATGCTTGTCAGATCCTTCAAAGGAATCATTCTGTACAGTTACCTTGTCTATTATTTAGAAAGCACAGACATTGAACAAGATAATTCAGCAGTGCTGTATCTGATTCACATATGGTTGTCTTCCTTTAATCTAAGGCTTTGAAAGGACTATCTATTTTCAATTTAACTTCAAAATTGTTAAATTTCATTTTGATTACCTCATAATTGCACTGCACGTACATATTTAGAGCCTTTTGGGCTTCTGCACAAAGATGATCTGGGGGTTTGATGATAACTAATGAACCATGTCAGCTGAGTGGCGCTGAACTATTATATTCAAGACACATAACTCACCATGAAATTACTGACGCTTTAGGTTAGACCTTTCTCATTCTAAACATTTTTCAGGAAATTTCCTAATGGAAATCTTCTATGAAACTGACAGACTAATTCAAAACAGACAGTCAAGGATAAGGAAGCAATCTTGCAACATGAACTTGTTCTAGAATTTTACATTTCAAGTACAACTTGTGAATTAATAGATTATTAAACTTTGCCACTGGACCCTTCATGCCTAAAAATCACCTGTGATCCACTTTCCCACATAGGCTCCTTTCAGCAGAAATGTTTGTTTTCAAGTGATTTATAGTAAGAAACATCATATTTTATATGGCAGACGGAAAGCTGAATTCATTATTTATAAGAATGTTTAGGGGAATCCAGCTGGAAAACCCAAGAATTTAAATATGCAACTATGATTTCAAGTTCTCCGTTTCAAACGTTCGGAAGATTATCATTTTGATTTCTTAAATCACTACTTATAAACTGAAATATTAACTTTCGAAACAAAAAATTAAGACTGGAAAGACTGGAAAAAACCCACAAGATAAGAAAAAGTAGGAGTTGCTCTGCATAGGAGAAAGCAAATCATTGCAGAAGCAGAGACAGACAAGACTTGAGACAAACCTGACAGCACAACTTTACTGGAGGGGAAAACAGTAGTACTTACCAGCTGGAAAGCTTTAATCGGGAAAATACTGTTGAATATGTGTTGATAGTATGTATATGATCTGCACTTATAATCATGATGGCAATAGTCCAGGAATTACCGTGCCATTACTTATTTTCTTTAAGAATTAAAGACTTAAAATTTTGGCTAGCGTTCAAAGCTTACACTATGCCTATACCGCCGTCTAAAATTGCAATTACAGCAAGACAGAAACACTTGAGTGATTCTGTCTTGTGATATCAATATACCTGTGGCAAAGCGTGCTTCAGGCTGGACTATACAGCTTACACGGGTCCACACGGAAATACGGGTTTGACTCAAGAGCCTTTACACCTAACAAGGCTTAACAGTAACCTCACCAATTTGTTTAACGCTAGCTGGATATATTTATACAAATTGCAGTCACACCTTTGATTCAGACTCATGAAACCATTTATTATCACCTCAGTCTCAGGTGATTTAAACGCTAAAGCAAAATATACAACAGGATGCGAGCGTCTGAGCCACATAAAACTTGAAGGATTGTATTCTGCAAGCCAATTCTGATAGTCAAATATAAGTCTAAAGATAAATTAAGAAACATAAGTAGGATTTTAGCAAATATTTAAATACTTATTAATAAAACCAATAGGAGTTAAGTTCTTTTGAAAATCTTACTGGGTATCTATAAACACATTTAAGTCTCTAAGTATATCCATTCCTCTCTCTCTTCTCCTCTATTTGAAAATAAAGGAAGGCCTGAAGCGATTTCTGTGCCTGCTTGGAATGATTCACCTGTGTATGTAATGCTTATTACTTCCTAAGCCTTAAGAGGACTGTTCCAAGGGCTTATAAAAATATTCCTAAAGAGCAAGGATTTTCCAAAGAAAAGACCAAACTGCACCAGGTAGTAAATGTTTCAAATTTCATTCCCAGCTCTGTATTTTAACTCCCGTTCTGTATAATCAATTGCCTCAATATATATCTTCAGGACTACATACAAGCATTTCTAAATTGCTGCTAAACGCTACATTGTTTTGTACTCTTTTTAAACACTTTTTGGTGTCTCTTTCTCCTGTGTAAAAGCCAAGTGGTTTTGTTTACCATAGAAAAAAACACAAATAAATTCTCTAGTCACTGAATCCTTCTCTTTTTAACACATGTTCCCTTGTGACACAGGCTGTATCATGAGCTCATTTGTTAAAATGCTGGCACTCTGGTGTTTACCATAAGCTACTGAAATGCCACTAACTAGTCCATTAGCTTCTGTTCTGTAAGTAAAATGTCAATTCTCTGCACCTCCCCATGTTTCTGATACGTATCTAAGGGCTGCTATAAGCCTGTAGCAAAGATATGGGTTGGTTTAGAAAAAGAGAGACTGGAATAAAGCAAGGACTTCTCATCTGGAGAGTTCGCTTTGACATTTTTAATTTTCGATGCAGTGGGTATGTCTATTTGTATCATGAATACATCTAACTTCGAGCAACCGTTAGGCAGACAGCGATACTCCTCCAGCAAAAGCAATTGCTTACTGTTTGCCTAGGTGTTACAGCGCAAAGCACTGACATCTGAATGTCCTCACCACTATTCTGGGCAACGGAGGTGAGAATTACGTTTTTCCTTTCAGCTGACAAAAAAAAAAAAGCACATGCACAGGAAAAGCTAATTACAGTGGCTAATGAAAGACAATACTGAAATGTGTATTTGTTGGCTGATGGAAACTTAAAATTAAGCAAAAAACCATGGATGATTTCCTGCTAGAAAGCTGTAGAGCATACATCACACTAGCAATTATGTGCATCTTTTCTGTAATGTTCTAAAATCAATAAATAATGCATTTTCTATTGGATATTATTTTGCAACGTAATTTTCTACACTGAGAGTTTCTTGCCTGTATAAGTCCTCATATAGTAGTATCCAGTTCAATCCTGCTTGGCACCTTCAGGTGAAACCATAAACCAAAAGAACTGCCAACAGAGGTAAAGAGAGGACATGCTTTAAAATAAAGCAGAAAAGCAAAATGAGAACTAGGTAAGCTGTATGCACCTAGCAAGTAACTCTTTAGAGCAAACCTCAAAGGCAGTACAGAATTTTTCCTGAAGAACTGTCCCTGCCTGTGTATGCAAATAGATCACCTGTGTGCCTTAACAGAGAGCTGGGGGGATATGGTTTTTTTACTCACACATACTGCTTTTCATCTACACGAGAGATACGTTCATAGGCAGGGGTGTGTGAGTTCACAGCTCAGACAGATAGAGCCTCCTCATATTTTTGGGTAATCGGTCTGATCGCCCACAGCATGGTATGCAGATCTATATACTGCAACTATAAACTTAAGGATCTGTCACAAAATTCAGAACTGCCATGGTAGATACTGAAGGAAAAAGCAATTTCTCCTGTACTTGCTACAGCTTTGTATCATTGATGAAAGAATGTGAGGGAACAATCTTGCTATTGTATATCAAAAGAGCTTAGTGTCTGCTCCTTGATGTGTTTGGATATTAATAAATTCTGAAGTAATAGGTAACTAGACAAACTCTGTAGAGAACTTCAGTGCCTTCTGACCTCAAGGACTTTCTTGATAGTGATAATTAGCTTTAAAATATTCCTCAGAGATCTTGAGATTCAACACTTAGCTATGATGGCTTCTGTACTGCACATAGCAGTTGTTCAGGGCAACTGGGAGACTAGTCCCTGAACAGCTACAACCTACTTTTTGTTTCAATTTGATCAACAGAGTGGTTGCCAGCGAAATCTAACTTGGATATTAGCATAAATATATGGAGATCTGAAAGGGTTGCTATATACAGCACATGTAAATTATTTACATCTAGTCAACCCAAGTGACTGCAGACATTGTAAGAAGCACAGCTGCTGCTGGTACTAGAACCTTGAAGCTGTTTCTTAATGTGAATATTCATTATTACACTCCTGGAAGACTGTAGGGGAAAACATAGTCAATAAAAGTATATTCTGTGTTTTGTAATGAGTAAACAACATAAGCAAAATAGTATGTGGAGGATATAGAGCAGCTGCTCTTTCCAAATGAATGCCTAATTGTGAAATATTTAGACCTCAGCACTATGATTTCCTTAACAATTCTTTTTCTTGTTAGGGTAGATTAGATGCCCTTGTGCTTTATTTAGACTTTCTTTTTTTTTTCCACTCACATGGTACCACAGGGTCTAAAGCAAACAATCATGGAACAAGGGATTCAGATAACGCAACTTAACAGTAATGACCTACATGTATATAATGCTTTTTATCCCACAGCATCCCTAGACACAATAGTTAGAGCATACGTGGGAATTTCCCATTGATACAGCAACATTTACTTACGGCAGAGGTAACTCTTTTGCCACTGACACTTTCTGGATTGATGGAGGAACCCATAATATATGCACCACCATTTGTCTCTTGGCCTTCAGACGGAAGAATGGGTGTCCAAGTGCATTGTATCCAGCAAAGTGTACTTCAAAACCTCACCAGCGAACTCCTAAATGTTATAAAAGTTAACATCCAAGAACTTCGGACTTGTGGTCAAGAACTCGTTCTGCCATAAAGCATGCATGGAAACAAGATTTCCTTGCACAGATGCAATTCAGTAATTGTGGCTCTGCACGGGGAGATTCTTAAACCAACATGTAGTCACGATAGGGATGCGAGCTAGCAATAGTCATTTGCTTTCACGCAGCAGCTGTGAGAATCTGCTTTATAATGAAAACTCTCATTCTCAGAACTTCCTGTGCCTTTGAACATCCCAAGGAGTCTCCATTCATAAAAACAGCGGCCACAGGTCTAGACTTAATAACTTCATTCTTGTTCATTTCATATTATTCTTCAGAAAAGGATTTGGTCTATTTGAATTATATTGACTCTGGCCTAAGCAACAAATACAAGCATTTTTATCAGCGTAACAAAATAAAAAGATAAATTTTACTGCTCTCAGTACCTTCTAAAGCCTCTACAGGAAGAAAAAAGTACCATTGTTTCCAAAACCACCTTTTATTGTCAGAAAATTCATTACAGTTTTCAAGTTATTTTTTATAGACCTGAATGAGAGTGCTTATACATCCCACAGACAAATTAGAAACATAATCTTTCAGCAAAAAATACTAGGGTGCATATCCTATTATTATTCCAAAAAAAAGAAATTTGCATATATAACTTCAGGTATTGCAGTGATAACAAATTTTTATTTATATTTGTAGAATAGAATGAGATTCCGTGACATTCTAAAATACGGAATTCAGAAAGTGTCATATATATGGTGCTAACTGCTGTGTGAATCTTCCCAGCTGAAAAGGCAAACTCTGTACGGCAGCTAAATGTTGATGTTCACCATGAGAAAACTGGAGTGAAATGTTTGAACATCTAAAAACCATCTGATCTCAAAGTACAACCACCTTCAGGCTGTTTTTTACTGAATTACACCACTAGCTTTAATTTAGAAGGAATCAACCGCTATTGTCATCAGAGATGACATTTGGAAGGACATAGTTCTTGTATCATTAACATTACTAGGAACTTCTTTCACAACGCACTGTCAGCGGGTAGTTACTGGTCATCACTTGGCGCCGCCGACTCACCGGAATACAGCCTTATGATCACACCTGCAGACTCTTGCCCTCCGAAGTACTATCTACCTACAGCGTTAAGAAAAAATAGTACATCCAAAGCTGTGATTTCCCAGCACCTGTTGACAACAGATTCGTGTTCTATCAGCCTATACTGACTGTACTTTCTACCCAAAGCGTTTGCAGAGGATAGCAGAAGGACACAGATAGAAGACAAGACAGCAAGGTGCGGGGGAAAGAAGCCTACAAACGAGTCGACTAACTGTTCTGGACCAAGTTTTAGGTTTTCCTGTCCTTACTAAATGCTTCAGGTAAAGTTCCATACTGTATGAATCCTAACACAGTTACAGTCACTTTCTCCTTCCCATTCAAGGACACGTTGAGTGTCACCTTCTGGATCTTCAAAAGTCAATCGCACAAAACCACTGCTCTCCCCATCCTACTGGGTGTTACATTTTGTCTAGCATTATTCATTCTGCACTAGACATTTGTTCCAAATGCAGTTTCTGTCCTGTGCTAGGAATAAAGCCACATGCACAGTCATTCAGAAACACGTTAACAGCATGACATGTTTCATGCGCAGCAGGCTTTACATGCTACTGCAGTACAACGCCAGATGTTCCGATAGATATTTAATGACTATGACATTTCATTTATATTTATCTAGCCATTGAAGGGAATTAGTATTACAGATAATTTTCAAATTATTAGAGCACATCAAATGCTGGTTTTCGTCATTTTTGGCTACTAAACGATAGCAGCGTGGAACATTTGATACAGCTTTAAATCTGCTGTATCTTAAAATGTAACAGAGGAATTAAAAATTAATAAATAATGGAGTTGTCTTGCCTTGACAAAGAAATACATGGCAGCTCTCCTTTTTCTTTGCTTTTATTTTAAAAAGAATAAATGCTCCAAGGCATAGGCATCATAAGGAAACTGCTGGATGAAAACCAGAAAGACTACTCAGCCTGAATCTTCTATAATGAGTTTTATAGAAGCAACTGAGGCCTTTCACATTTTCTCTCCTTACAGTTAGTATGCCATTTAGGGGGGTGAGGGGTGAGAATTAAAACATTTCACACGTGTTTTCCTAGGGGAATACATCCAGAAAACTAGAAATACTTCTTTATATTGTGAAACTGTACACACACATTTCATATCCTTTTGTTTGTTTGTTTGTTTGAAACCTTGGTGATAATGTTTTTAGTATTTATTTCAAGAGCTTGGAAAGTCCATATTTGGATAAGCAAAAATACCGTTATTTTCTACCTACAACCAAGTAAAGCCATAGCTACATTTGTTTCCTGAACCTTTTCAAAAGAATATTAATGCACCTCTACAGGCACTAAATATTTTTCAATCACAATGAAGGATAATCTATTGAAAGATATGACTTTAACTATTTTAATTCCCTTTACTAAAATAAAGCAAATATTTAATTATAAGAAATGGCTAATCTGTTCCCTCTTTTTTGTCTTAGCCTTGTGTTGCTTTAGAATTTTCATTTACTGAATAATAGTTTTTAGCTACCTGTTCCTTATCAGCAGCTATCCTTCTATTATCTGCCTTTCTTTAATCTTCTATAGTTGCTGTTCCTTTTTTCTCCCTTTATTTCCACCTTGCCCCTCCCTGCTTTTCCTTCTCCATAAAGCTTGTTGTCTAATCTGTTCTATAGAAACTTTCTCTGTAGGATTTATAAGTCGCCATTTTTAGCCAGATGTTCTAAGCATATGCCGAGGTGCCTTGTGATTCAAGGCTTTACAGATGTTGAAGAATTAAAATTCTCCTTTGGCATAGATTATTCCAGAGAAACAGAAGCTGAGAGGTTCTGACCTCCAAAGTAAACCAAGTGATCTCTCCGAAGGTAGTGCTGGAGTTTAACGAAGCCTTTGTTATTAGGCTTTCACAGGTAAATAGGTAATAAATACAAAAAAGAAAGGAAGATCTTTCCGATACAACAGGAGTAACCAGAGACAATCTGGGTCAAAAGCATATGAAACGCGGAGTAAAACTGCACTTGAGTACCAGCGAAGAAATGCAAGGTATGTACAATGTCAAAATGCAGCACTAGATGCGGCTGTGATCAGGACCTAGTCAGCATTCAGCATAACTTTGTCAGGTTTGTCCAAGTTAACTATCACTACAGACAGGCCTAGTTTCTGTAGGGGAAATCGGAAAGGAGATGGAAGTAAAGCAGTCATGACATATGCAAAGTGCCTTCAGACTCAGAATAAGCTAAATAGTAATAAATAAGGCATCAGTGACTTCTTAGGCTAGGTGGAAAGAAGAAAACATAAAGAGCACAAGACAGTTAGAAAAAAGTGAATTGAACACATGGAAGCATCTTTGAGGTCTGTGGAACTACAAGTTTCTATATGGACTGGGTATTCTGGTGGCTTAGGTCCGTATCAAGTTCCAAATTAGTTCTAGATGGAAGAAAGCTAAACCATAGAGGCTTAGTCCTGTTACTTACTGGTGAAGATGAGGCCTCCTCAGAAGTAAATTTTCACCAGCGAGGAGAGCCTCGACAAAAAAATTCTACTTTAACTGCTTACAGTCAGATATACAATGCATTAAAAAATAATGTAGGATTTAGGCTTAATGGAGAGAAAGAAAATTATTTTAAACCTCGATGAAACCTCAAGGATAATCAAATTTGAATTTTAAAAAAAGAATAAGGTTTAGAAAAATATTTCAGAATAGAATATAACTGTGACTCCATTTTTTAATAAAAAAAAAATCTATTTTCATTGCTATTTGCTGCTGCCAACTTAGCAGGGTCATTCAAGATGCAAGGGGTTTTATTAAAATAATAAAGAAAGGAAGATAGTGATGTAAGATTAAGATACAGGTTGGCTGAATGTCTCCACAATGAATGAATGAATTAATTAAACTTGACAAAAACCTACAGGTCTTCCAAGAAGTGGTCCCAGTTTGGCAGACGACTATAACCAAAAGAGCGGTTAAGGTTACCTGAAAACTAACTGGTCAAAAGGAAATGTTTCCACCACTGAGGTTGGGACTTGCACATATCTGCTTTGGTTACAGTCACAAGCACATTCCAATAAGCTAAGCAAAACTTCAAAATCAGGTGCAGGAGTTAAGGAGCTGAAGTTCATTGGAGCAGAAACTCATCAAACCCGCAGAATCCACTGCTTACTTTTATGCAGGATTTGCTCACCCGCAAATTAACAGTACCACGTAGAGGACTTGTGATAGAACTACTATAGTGCAAGGCGAGTTGCTGCTGTCAGAGGATGCACATCTAAGATGAGCATATTCATGCATCAAATCTGGTCTGAGCTCTAAATTTTCCCCAAGTTTGCTGGCTCTGGGCTCGGCAGTTTAGGTCAACTCTTTCTTTAACTCCAATGTGGTGAAAAAAAACCCCAAACCAACCAACTCGGGTGATAATTTCTCAGCCCAATCAGCAGCTAATTAACAACCTGGATGGAAACACAGAAAAACTGTACTACACAGCAAAACCGAATGCCCCAGGAGTTTCTGAATATAATCCTGTTTGCAGTGTTGGCTTGTTTTCCGGTATTGTTTTTCCACGGCAAAGTTGTTTCAGAGCAAACTTCACTGTTTTTGCATGGAGAAATACCTCACAGCTGCGTTCACCTTTAATTACAGTAATTTCTTATTCAGATTGATGCTTTCCCTAAATGGCAAACTCTTACTTTGAGTGACGAGTGATTTTGAGTAATTTCAGTGATCGCAATAGTCTTCTCACATTCCCCATACAAGTTTGTTTTCCCATTTGTCTTATCTCTTGTCTATCTACTAAAGAAAACAGAGAGTAGATTAAGGATTTCAGTTTTGTACTTTTTCCCTTTCCATAAAAAAATATTCCTTATGAATACTGCGGATCTTGGGAGTTACACCTCAGATCTTTTAAGAATGCTTTTAAGAAAGCCACAGACAAAGGAAGAACACGTTCCTTTTCTCCAGAGTGCATGAACATTGGCTGATTTCTTTAACATCTTAAGTCAGATAGTTGGGGATGTAACTAATAAGGACTCCTCAGAGAGAAACTTGTATCTGTCAATTCTCAGATGTGTAGTGGCAAGAAGGAAAGAGACCCCACAGCTGTTTAAGTGCTGCTATGGCAAGTGCTTGGGAGCACTTGTGCCACATCGCTGCCCGAAACAGGCGGCTCTCTCCTCTCAGCTGTCCAACCAAAGTGCTTTTGGACACATCCAGAGACAGGATTTTAAGAATACTGCACCGCGCTTTAACTGCTGTACGGCTGAAGGCCTCCGGTGCACAGGTTCAGCCTGCCAGCCGCACACCCTGTGGCTACCTGCCCCGGGGATCTGGCTTTGCCTGGCGTCCCAACCGCACATCCTCGCAGCCTTGCGGTCTGAACCGTCGTTCTGTCACAGGCTCCAAGACAGTGATTCTTTTCAACGTCTAAATCATACTGTTTTCTCCTGTTTCCTCACCCTGTTGCCGTGTAGCTTCAGTCTCCGGCTCCGCACTGTTTCCCCCCCCCCCCCCATCTTCCCGTGAGCTTCTAGACTGTGAAGTGAGTCTATATTAGCACTACCAAGGTAAGCGAATAACAGTCATTCTCATACCTGATAAATGTTACCAAACAGGTGTGCGCAAGGCTTAGCAGTCAATTAGCGTGCAACACTTACGCTCTAATTAAGCAAATTCCAATCAGGGGCAAAATGGCAAGAGTGCCGTCGAAGAAAGACCAGCAAGAAAGAGGTTGAGCAGGTATTGATGAAAGGTATATCTGCCTGAGGAAGAAAATGGTCGTGGTTGTCAACATTATCGTGATTCCCTGCTGTGTGGAATGGGACACGCGGGAGAGGATGCTCACCTGGGGGCACTCACCACTTCTATTCCCGGCTGGTCACTAGAGAATTTTCCTTCCTCTCCCTCTCTGCTTGTTTTTTTTCCTAAGGTACGATGGACATAGATGTATGTCATCAGCTAAAAGTCCCTGGAATAACGAAAGCTTTGTGCATGTCAGGCTGCCTCAACCTTCACTGTGCAACGAGTACCATTTGCGGAACTGTGAAAACCTTAAGCACCTCTGCACTTTTTCTTCCCTCGTTTGTTATACCGACCCCTAAAATACATTCCCTATTTCTTCTTCATCTGCTACTTAGGAGCTATTGTTTGCTTCATGTTTTCTGCAGGGCAGATATAGAAGGTGTGAAAACATACTAGGTTAAGATTTTTACTAAAAGAACGCATTCAGATGGGTAAATTCACGTGTTTCCTCGAGTTCCAAACCCAAGCAGAAACGGCACGTAGCAGTAATGAAATCAGAAGACACAGTGGTGACAGGTGCTGCCCTATGGAGTGCTATGAGACACAACAAGAACAAATCACCTTATTTCAGTATTTGTTTCATCAGGACCCCTTTGGAAGCCAATTTATTGCCCTTGGTAGAATTTGGCCTCCGTAGAGCGCCTTTTAAGACAGGGAAGTTGGCTCCTTTTTGTGGGAATGACCTTCTGGGGTGAGTATCTTGGTTGGTGTCTCTCAAAACACCCAACCAACAGGAAAACCCTCCTAATGCCAGGTGTTCTCTCTTTTTTTTCCCTAGCTTGTTTTCAAATTTATTACCTCAAATTTTAACACGTAGGCCCCAAAGATATTGGTAATAAAGACAACAGAATGTGGGGGTTTTGCTCAGTTGGTTGCCTAGTTGCTTCTTTTTTAAAGTAAGTGGAAGAAGGGAACGATAAAAGCAAGGAAAAATCAGTTATTCTTTCTCTCATGTGAATGCAGCCATGGGAAACTGTGCTCCACAGGTCATGAGACTTAAATTACAAAGGTTAAAGGCTGGTTTCAGTAACCTCACATCAGAGCACATGTCTGCACTTTTCAATTTATATTCTTCCCTCAGTTTAGAGAAAGCTGCCTGAGAGCAGCAGCATCCTTTGATCTCCCCAAAAGTCACTTGTCTCTAGGTAGGGACACCGTATATATAGTCATCTCTTTGTTCCTCTCCCAGCATCCTGCTGGTTTAGTCTCAATTGTTTCCAGTCCATCTTTTAGAGATAATACAAACATGTTCTTCCTAACCAGCTCAGCAAGCTGTCCTGTCTGGAAAGCATGGAACGCTTCTCTAAAATGGCTTTTTAACAAGTTTCACAAGGATGCAAAATTACCTAAAACGATGCTGTAGATGGTCGGATGTAGCTGTCCACAACAGGCACCTGGAACTAACATGCAACTGCCTCAAGCTAGGGAAAGCAAATCTGAGAGCAAAGCATCTCTTGGAGACCAATTGCCCATGTGCATTCCCACTGAGAGAGATCCACATTTGTGAAAAGCAGAATCTTGGCAGGCGACCCCTTGATGTGCAGAAATTTGCAAATCATTTCAGTCTAAGCAATTTTCCCATCCTTACCAGAGAGCACTAAGGCTGCAATTGTGCCCTGATAATCATAGCTGCTGAATTCTAAGGAAAATGAAATTTCAGCGTAGAGTCAATACCGTTAAATACTAAAATGCTTGACAGAAATGGCATTTAATTAAAATATCCAGAACTTTTGTAGCTAAAGCATCAACCTTTGGTACGTTAGAAACCCCAAACCAGGTTTATTGAAGTTGTAAACAAGGATTAAACAACGTGATCTGGCATTATTCTGATAAAGACTGCAAAAGGCAGCAGCACTCCTCCCCCACAGCCCCCTCACCAAAAGGTGAAATTAGAATAACTGAGACTACATACCCTTCCCTTCCATACCTCTCTTTAGATATCTCACTGCTTAAGAAACAAAAGCCGGCCCAGGAATAAACGTAAAAAGAGCTTTTAAATTTCAGTATTTCCTATAGGTAGGCTCAGCCACTCAGCTTTTAAGCTCTGACCAGAAGCATCTGGTGTCTGGCCAACAGTGAAAAGTGGATGAGATGGATCATGGGTTTATCCTCACATGGTAAAGCCTCTGGTCTAATTATGACACTGAGATCAAAATGAGAAAAAAAATTCAGAGCAGAATAACATAAAACAGAGCACGTTGTGAGAGAGTCTGAAATGGCTTAGCTAGCTAAAAGCATCACTTAAAAAGTAAGCTTTCCTGACTCAGACAGCCAAAGTTACTCGCCGCATCTTTCTAGGTTTCAGAAACAGTTAGGAAAAGAGCAAGATATTAATTACACAAACTGTTACTGTTCATTGCACATGAGCATGCACATTCTTGCCGTCACAAACACCAGATCAAATCCTAGCTATTGATATGAAGTAGACCAATCAAGCCACCTGAACATTCTGGGGCTCTGAGCAAACCTTGCTGCTCATGACAAATAGAATCTCATCCCTGCACTTGCATGGTCATCTAGTGTGGGAATTTATCTGTTTTCAAACTAATACTAAATTATCAATAGAAAGCACCACCCTCTTGAGACGCTCGCTCTCTCCAAAATGGCAATTAAAATAGTTTTGGATATACCTTTGTAGCATTAAGCTTCTTACATGAGGAACACAGCCACAGATTTTAAGTGTGAAGGAATACAATGGAATGGAAATTGCTTATTCAAAACCTGAATGGAGCTGCAGCTTTTTGCATGCGATTATAGGGTTCACAGAGGGTCCACAGACTCTGTATATCTCCAAAAGGAGAAAAAAAAATGACCCCATATTTTAAAATGGTTGAACAGTTCTTTTTCCATCTGGGATTTCTGGGGCCTTGAAACCTTTTATAAGATATGCTTCTCCTACCCACTCCCTATTCATTTCTAATGGTCTTCCCACAAAGTGCTACCTACTGCCTCCTATTCTTCTTTTTTTCTTTTAATTTAACTGTTTTCCAAATTTTTAGCCAATGGTAACATTATGGAAGATAAGCGACTAATGATCAATTTTTAAAAGATTACAGGGCTTAAATCTTTGAGACAGGACACAATAGTATGTAGTATGTAATTTTATCTGTGAGACATCCATTTTCTATCATTAAACTACACTATATAAAAGAAAAAAGTACACTGTAAGAACAGTTATTTCGTCAAGCAAAATACTCAAGGATTTTTAAGGAGAGGAAAAAAGTGCAAAATCACATGCTGTAAGACTCTAACCACGCAGGAAAACAAAACCAAACCCTTTTAGAATATTGTTTTAGTTATGGAGTGGTAGTTGTAGGATGTCTGAATGCATACAGGCACTAACTTCCTAATGATTAGCACAGCTTCATTGACAGGCTTGGCTGCAGAATCACAAAGCAAACATAAATTGCAGCAAATTAGCAGAAGATTTTTTTTTTTTCTTTAAAGAAAAAAAGTTTAATGGATGTTTTGCCTGAGGAGCATATTTCGATGCCTTCTCAGTAGACGAGACTGCACTGCCAGGAACCACAGAAGCGTACAGTAAATTTAATAATGGCCCTATGCCATACCATGGTTTATACTGCTATGCAGCAGATCCACATTCAGGCACAGGCTCTGCACATTCAGCCCTGGAAATTAAACGTATCAGAGCCATGAAGGCCTCGGTCTCATTAGGCAGAGATAGTACTCACGGCTGTCTACAAAGACAGCTAGCTACCTCTTCAGAAATCCGTCTTGCTGCCAATGAATTGGAGACACTTTTATCAATCAATTCAATCAGAGTAGAATTTAATAAACAAAATGACTGAAATACGGCAAAAGGAAAAGGAGATTCAGAAATATTTTTTAAAAAGAAAAAAATGAAGAAAATGTATTATCAGGAGGATTTTTTACTACATCTGATTGATCACCACCTTCATCTTTCCCAATTTAAAGAGACACAATGAAACAACAGCTACATGTTGCAAAGCCGGGGAAAAAAGCCCTGCCAGGAATCCCGAGACCGAAGCGCGCCATTCAAGTTACAACTGGCAATAAGCGCCAGTCTCCATTCTGTAACATTTTAATTTACTCACAGCAAACTGACATTCGGACAGGTAAAAAATTATTTCCTACTTTTAAAAACATCAAAGAAATTGCTTCCAGCCTGATCTTTACAATTGACTATCCACAGCATAAACACAGGGCAAATATCAGCACTGAAAGGAAACGGCTTTCAGAGGTGATACTTAATCGTGACAGCCACAACATCACTGCGTGCCTATTTCACTGTCTGCAGAACTGACACGTACGTTCTCATGAATAAATCCATTAATATCTGCCTCAAACATTAATATGAAGGGGCAGCACGCTAGAGAAACATGCTCGTTCGGGGTGCTATAGAACCTTTCAGGAAAAAGTCCACATAAAAATAGGCATTGAAGATGAATAATTATTTTGTTATTATCACTTTTCTAAGGTATCTATCATCCATGAACTCAGACCCCAAATGTCATAGTACACTTGATGGTTTTCACAAAGAGGTATGAAATATTGCTGCTAGTTTGGAGCGGACAAAACTCTTCATTGTTACGTTAACGCTGACATATCTTCTACGTGTTTGACAGATTTTCCTTGAAAAGTTCCACTCTTCAATCTGCTGGATAATACAATAGTCTGGATAGCAGAAATCACTTTCTCTACACAACACCACAAGAGCTTCGATGAACAGTTTAGTTATTTGTGTTCCACTTCCACCTGATAGGAATGAATCCCAAACCGGCTCTGCTTACGCGGGGAGAAAAGCCCTCACGGGGAGTGGAGAGGGGACCCGCAGCCACTGGAGCGTACGGGAGAATCCCAGTCACCGCCCAGGTCCCTGCTGGAGCGTACCGGAGAACGTCAGTCATCACCCAGGTCAACCTAGTCCGAGCCAGAAGGAAAACTTTTGATTTCCTTTTTGGGGCCACGCTCTTCTTCGTTTGCTTTGCTGTCCTGGGGGCTGGGGGCAGAGGGGGGAGCTCCTGTTCAGACAGCACTAGTTCATTCTGTCTTCTTAAGGTAATTACTCTGGCTCTCTATAGATATACTGGATTTTGACTTAAGGCCCTTTTATGCCACTCCAAGAGGAAAAAAAAATAAAGGTCTTAAAGTGCTTGAAAACAGCCTCAAGTCCAGCCATAAATAACTACAGAGAATTACTACCTAAATGTTTACTAAGCTCAGGGAAGAGATAAATCACATTATACCTAAATGGAATAAAAATACTAATAAATAGAAGTTTTACAGCACAGCTGGCAATAGAAGCAAATATCATTGCAAAGGTTTTCCTTTTGAAAGCTGATTTAAACTGACCATAAATGATGACACAATCATATTTTAAGGGCAAGTGTAGGTTAAATAATTTATATATTAAATAGCTAAGCCTTGACAGAAAAAGAGGCAGCGTGGACAGGAATGTGTATTCTTCATGAGTATTAAACATTTTTATTGCTATCTATGGCAGAGTGGTATATGATGGCTAAGGATTTTTTGTTACTTTCTGCAAAAGTTAAAAATGTTTAGTTTCTTATAACTTCAGTAATTTTATTACTACAGTGAGATTTACATAGGATTTTATACTAAAAAGCGTGAGCAATATGCAGTGACTACTGAAAATACACCAGAGTGGATTACCATGGTTCCCCTTTGTGCGTTGGCAGCAGACAACCAAGATCATAATTACGGGATTGCTACCACCTGCCAACCAGAAGAACTAAACCACATGCTTCGACATAATAATAAAGAATTCTAAGATTAAAAAGCAAATGGAGGTTAAATCCTAAAGGTCTTCAGGGACCTCCAAGCTGCGTATTTCATCTGTACTCCTTTTATCATTTTTATTTGCCCACAAAGATGAAGGCTCTTCCCAGTTAAGCAAGTCCCTCTAATGAAGTGCCTGCATTTTCACACAACTGCTTAGAAAACAGAACATCTGCAACATGCAAACTCATATTAAACTTCATCTTTGGATTTATAGCTTTTTCATCTTGAAGCAGGGAAAAAAAAAAGACAAATTGTTCACACTGTCCAGAAAACCCAGAAACTCATCTGAGAATTTTAGAAGACATCTTAATGTGAGAAGGGGATTACTGGTGTACATACGAGACGGAGAAAAATTTTCTAAAATGCTTTTATTAGTCCATGATTAAATTTCCCATCCCTACTTTTTTTTTTAAGAAATGCAATTATATTTTAATAGGGTGATGAAGAAAGGATTTCTTCAGAATCACTTAACAGCGATATGAAGGAATAATTTAAATTATCTTTGAGAGTATATTAATCGAGAAATTTCTGTTTTCATATGACACTACTTTTATAATTCTGTACCCGTTCACTTTTTTACACACATAAACATACATCTAAAATTTATTTCAGAATATTTACATGGGGGAACTAGTATTTGCCGGCATACATGTGCTTCTCAATAGTCCACATTTCAGTTTAAACTTAAAAGTGAAAAACGCTGTGTACAGATATCCTATGGACTCCCTTCCCCGTACTTTCTATTATTAAAAATTGGTAGGCCTTACCTGCTTCGTACTTAAAATCACTTAGAACTCTGCTTCAAACTACCCAGAATTGATGACCTAAGGCTGTACAACTGCCAACATTTATATGTAAGCTTATCACTCCCTACACTTTCCACATTAGCTCTTAACTCCTTCTTTCTTATGTTTTCCAGTTTAAAAAATTATTTAACATACAACTCCGCTAACATTTACACATCAATAACTTACTATGCACAAACTGAGCAAGACTACTATCTGTTCTCAGCATCCCCTCACCATAGTCATTATTTTGGGCATGTCAAGCTAAAGATGTAGTTCCACAAGATTTTGGCTTAGGATGCAGAGCTGGCCCAAGAAGTTTGAAAGCCTGAGATTTGCTGCCAGCTGATCCCCCCACAGCCGCCACCACAGTTGCACTGGTGATGCTGAATTACATGACGTGACTTAAGAATATCTGTGCCATCCCCACTTCCACTGGCAACCCCATTTCAGAAGGTACATGGGACCAGCAGTTTAAAGAAATTTATAAAACGGAACAGAATTCCTGGTTTTGGAGAGTTTCTATGTAGGGTTACGTTAGCAGGGTGTTATGGGAATTTTATGTTGCTACTTAGGATGCTGTTCCTGCTTAAACATAGAGAAGATCCTCCAGTTATGACTTTCAAACCCAACGTTTTCCAAGGCCCTTAATTCAACAGTATTTTTTACAGCACTGTAACTATTAGACAAACTTAATCCCGACTTCATTCTTCTAGAGAATGGGGCTGAAAAACAAGTTGGAGCAATTCCTTAAATGACATTTATCTTGTGGTCAACTGGATAAAAAACCCTCATAATGCAGAAATAGTCAAATGATGAGAAATATCTTTTCTAGATAGCTGAAACTACAACCCCCTGCATCTCTGTTACAGGCTAATGAATCCGTATCCACAAGTTTTCTCTGTTGTCTGGCATACAATATCATCCACAGGAAAAGGTTATCTTCAGTGAAAATATCATCTCTCGGCCCTGTGCATTATGTTGGGGTTACAGAAGCTTTCTCTGAAGTTGGCTGTCATCCCAGTAAAGCTGCATTAACTAGTTCAAATTAGGTATCACTAGTAATACACGTTGGTAGCAAGTAGAGGCAAGAAAGATAAAAGCTTTGGGGTAGAATCTCAGGCAGAAATAGGATCATGTTTGCTCAGTAAAATCTTCCCCAAATTGTGATTTTCAAAAACGTCCAGGCCTCAGTTGTACAGAAACTAAATCTACTCAGTTCTGAAAGTATCTGGACTTGATCTGACACGCCACTACTAGTCCAGCAAATTCCAAAACGTTTTTCATTTTTCCCTGGTAGTGCTTTCAATTACAGAGATACTATCATTTTGAATATTTTCCTGCTATAAAGACTTCCCCTCAGGGGTTACAGAAGGAAGCCTATTAAAATGTGTCCCCATCTTTTTAGCAGACAAAAAAAAAGAAAAAAGAAAAGACTAAAACAGGAAAGATTGGATCCCAGCGCTAAAGCAGAGCGCGGCCAAGGAGAGCAAGAAGGTGGGAGAAGATCAACAAATAGATATCCAAGTAGGCCCTTGAACATCCTCCTCTTTGACTTTGGGATTCTAGCTAAAATTAGAGGATTCTTGATATTTGTCCAAGGTTTTCAGATATCCAGCACCTTGGCTGAACTGCTGGATCCTAGGACTCTCAGACTTGTCCCCTGCCCATAAGCATACCAGGTCTTTACGTGTACCAAGCCCGATACTTCTGAGCAGTCTTGAACCCTTTGTGAAAGAGCTATACAGATAGCTTTGTACATGCACAGTAAATCTGGCCTTTTTTATAGAATGTGTCCATTTACTGCACGTGCAAAACGTAAGTATATTTGTGCAGGGGTTCTGACATTTCCCAGAAATACTGGGTAACTGTTGTGTGTACGCTGTACAGCATACAACACTACAGGAGGGCTTTAATGACAAGTCTACATCTACGATACGGGTAACGGCGAAAGACTAAGGAGGCCCTTTGGCTCCTTCTGATGCGCTGAAGGGTTGTGGTGCTTCTGATTCTCTTCAGGAGAGTTCTGGCCCAGAGTCAAAACCAGATACGAATTGGCTATAAAACTAGTTCAAATATGTGACAGCCGCTATGATTACGGGTCATGAAGTTACAAGAAATGGCTATTTTCAGTAAGCACCAAATAACATGAGTATTTAAAGGAGACAAATTAACACGAGCAAAGATATGACCATCTGCCACTTACAGAATCAGAGGTTAAAAACAACTTTCTGATGGGATTTTGACCAGACGGGAAAGCCAACCTACAGCTCGTACTGGACCAGAAGAAAATTCGTGATGGTAATCAACCTGAGCCCAGGCTAACAATTTTTCGTGATCCAGAAGATGGCACAAAGAGCTAAAAAAAGGAAAGGAGACAACATCTGTAGCATGTAAGTGATCAACCCCCTCATTTTTAGATGGATTGAGAGCCTTCAGCTCCTATTTTTAGGCTCTCTGGATAGGAGATAGTGGTCTGCCACAGCCGATACTTCTGAGCAGCATTAAGTTCCCAAACGCAAAGCATTCTGACCCCTCTGTGAAATATTTAATATAATGCAAATATCAGACCACTGATCTGATCAGAAGTTTTGAGATTTACACTGTTTGAAAGGGAGGGAATTTTAAAACAATAAACATCCTATAGGGAGAACTTCCTTATAAGGTAACACAGACTCAGCACTTGAGAAGATTTGCAAATGGTACCTGTAAATATTAATGCACTTTGACACTGAATACCGCGTATCATACATTTTAAGCGGTTTCTAGTGTGTGGATGTTTACAGTGAAATGATGTTCTGCTTCATACATCTGTTTTCAATTCAAAGTATGGCTTCATTACAAAGAGTGACAGCATAAAGCTTAGCAGCATGAAGATTCCTCCAGAATTAGCACCAAATTGACAAGCATCCTTAACACAGCCTTTAAATTGGGTTTGTGGGCACGAAACAGCTTCATGAGCATTAGCTGTTCCTCACTCTCTTTTCTACAGTTCCAACTTTCAGTACCCAAGCTGGGTATTAACCGCTTTTAACACAGAGCAGCTTTCGCCAGGCTGGGACTTCATTTTGCAGTTGCCTTCATTAAGGAACCAGACGCTAAAACCTTGTAAAATTCCTTCAGCCCTAAGAGTACTGCTTCCATCAGTATTTTTTTATACTGGTAGTACTTACTCTGTTTCCATCTTTCATAATTTCCTAAAATACCCAAGCAGAAAATAGCTATGAAGACTTCCAAACACAACATCAGTATAGAAAATTCATAAGCCTAAGTCAAAATGACATATTGAAGGATCGTAAACATCACATGTGACATTGAGAGAATAAGCATGCTTATAGATGCATGTGCTAAGAAAAACATGGAAATGTCATTCATATTAACGGCTGGTTACGGGGAGCTGGCAGGCCCAAAGTGGTCCAAAGCAGGTACAACATCCATCCTGTAACACGGGAACAGGATCACGAGAGCTGCAAAACTGTCCCTTTAATGTGCCCTCCTCTGTGCCTTGCCATTACTCCAGCGCATGCTTCCACCCTCAGCTTCCGAGGAATCAGGCAGATCTTTAATTTGGATTCCCGAACACCTGGATTTACCCGTACAAGATTCAGGTCATTTTATTTACTCTGCTTTTAATAAAAAAGTTTTCTTTGCCTCAACTTTCTGCAGCACCTGGCAAAAATGAACATACAGAAGGCTCCGAAGATGGTATCAAGCCACCAACAATGTCTTGTTTTGCAATGAATATAGGAGCTCTCCGTATGTATGTAGTTACTTTGAATCTAACCTACCTATCTGTCGAGCCAGAATACATGCTGAGGAAGATCAGGTTGCCTTAGTAACCCGCGTCCAGTTGTGCAGACTGCAGAAAGACTGAATCATTTTATCTTCCTGAAGCGCCATTGTGCATCGTTGTGCCATTGTACTTAAATATCTTACACGTAAAATAGATCTATATTGCCAAACTCCCCATATACACTTTGAGCTAATCTCACGCTATAGGTTATTGAAGGCACTGCTGGGGAATGCTTTTCCTTCTTCTTTCTTACCATTTGCGACCCTTGCAGCTGTCATCTTCTAAAATAACTGGCACTTGCTCATTGCTCTTTTGGGGGGTTTGTTGGAGAGGAACAGCTGACAACATTACAGAGCTAAAACTTCTGCTCCAGCTGTGCCACGTATAGTGATTAATCCTGTTCAGAAAACTACTAGTTACCTAAAATTGATTTTAATATACGATATTGTTGGAATGTTCAGAGAAATCTGTGAGAAAGAAGAGTGACAGCGCGCGTCCAGTATGCTTATTAATGTGAACAGCTTTTGGCTACACAAATTTCAGGCCCGAGTTGTACATAGTATGCTATAAAATTGTAATATTTGAAAGTTCTAGAGCAAGGAGTCTAATGATACCCAACAGAACAATTTTAGTTCCATGAGAATATATTTAATTAACCCTTAATCATTTTCACCTTTATGACACTGGAAACACTTCTAGGATTTGATTTACAAAATTATTATGCCATTAATAAAAGAAAGATATTATTGACATACCAAAATCCAATTTAATTACTCTCTTAATTCCTCCAGAGGCAGAGAGAAGCTTGCAGTTTTCTGACACTATGTTCCATTTTTAATACTGTGAAATAGAAAATACCTCTGAGTAGGCCAGAAATGTTGCTTAATTGCTTCTGAGCTACAAGCACGACTATAGCCATGTATTCTGACTACCTTGAAAGTTCCTTTTTGGCTTTTTCTGTATCAAGTATCCCACTTAAAACTTTACTTCTTACTGCTTGTTAGAAATATTCTCATATATAGAGCTTCTACAATTACTGTCGAACAACTTTCTATTCTTTTCATTTTTTAAAGGGATAGCTTGTAATGTATTTAAGAAAATGGAAAATACTGAACTGTTTTAGGCATTGATAGCTCACCCAGCAACTCCAGAATTGGTATGTAAACAAGAAAAAAAATTCTAAAACTTGTTTTCAGACTGTCAACAAAACCATGCCTGTTAAATTACATAGTTAATAGACTGATATATCTTAATGAAAGACCAAAACTTACATGCTACAAAATCCACACGAAACAGAGGAGGAAAAAACCCAGTGGAGCTGAGCCACTCAAACCTCGAGAAAAATGTTGTCAGCTGTGCATCATGCTCCGTAGTTCCAGCTGGAGCAACCTGTGCCCCAATATAACATCACAGGAGCCTGACAGCTCAAGGTGCAGTCCATCCTGATTAGCATTCCAACAAAAAAAAAAGTTAAAAAAAAGTAATCTTGGCCTACAGCCACGGCTCACAGGCAACACGTCTTGCTTTCCTTGCTCTTTTTACGGCTTTTCTGATTCTCCCAAACACCTCAACATTTCTGCGTTCTCAAGGCTGTGTGTCTGAAGTCCTACTTCCTTTGAAGTTTATACAAATTAGGCCACTGATATTTGTCACCAGAAATTCCAGATATTCATTATAGAGAGATATTGGATAAGATAGGCTGAACAAATTGAGATTTCTTCAATTAGTTCATTCCAGCAGCTTGCCCTGCATTGTAATTTTGTGCGCAGCTATCTTTATTTCCTCTGTGTACTGTGAGCCTCTGTGGCAAAATAATCACATAAAGTATTTAGACTGGTATGATATCAGGGACAGATTTTCTAATTCTCAGCTACTGGAGATGGAAATCAAATGTGTTTTAAAGTACTCTGAGGAATTTTCTATCCTTTTTCTTAATAGCAGGCTATACGTACATTGGTAGCTAGCAACTGCAAAGTCATAGCCAGGAATGTGTAATATTATTTTGGAAACTACAACTGAGTGGCTCTTATGGTTAGTTCAACTTTCAGTCACTGGTTTAATTAAGCTTCTTTATTTCATATATACCCTTCTCACAAAAGTAGCATTAATACTGATCTTACCCTAGGTGTCAAAAGGTCCAAAAGATGCAGTATCCAGTATCCATAACAGTTAAATTAACTAAAAAAAGGTGAAAGAAATATATGCAGTAAATTGATTTAAATCCATCATTTGTGTAATACCAGACTGATAATGTAAACAGAGATTATGTGGATATCACCCTCTGATTTGCATTCCAGAAGAAGGAAGACACTGTGAAAGGAGAATGACTATCCATTATCAACACCATACGATAGTTCAGAAGACAGTAAAAAGTCAGTGGTATGAATACCAGAAAATAATAAATACTCCTCTTTTTTTATACACTGCAAATATAGCGTGTAATTTTTTAAAAATATATATACACATACACGACATTAAACACAAAACGCTACAAACCTAAGGAAAGTCAAGTCTACACTTGTGCGTGCAATATTTAAATTAGCCCTCCTTGCATATGGATTATTACATAATTGCTAATTACGTGTTCACAAAGTATAAGACTCTCATCTCATTCAGCGTGAGAATGCGCCTGTTTTGATCAAAATTCTGCAGTGATGAAGGCTGGTGTTTATAAAACCGCTCACTTATTGCAGAAGTTGAATGCTGGCTCAATATTTAGGGGTTTTGCGGTTCAAAGTATAACCTCGGTATTACTTCGTGCACTCTCCAAACACTACGTTGAAGAGAGAATCATTCAGTTCCTCCTGGAATTTTTAGAATGTCAAATACTCTAAAATCCAAATCTCTCATAAACTTTAACTAACGTATTTCTACAGTGCTTAGTTTCTACCATCCTCAGTAACAGCCAAAAGTATCCACTGTTCAGTGTGTTCAATCTGAAATAATTAGGATTTGATTTTATGGAAACATACATGGTTCAGTCCCAATTTTGAGTGCGCAGCATGGTTGCAAATCAGAACACTGATTGTCAGCTTAGCAAACAATGACAAATACCCAAGTTCCGAATCCCCTGTCATTTCATGAGTTCCCCTTCATAAATCTGTACTGGCTACACCTATTAATCTTCTTGTCCCTAATATGTTTGGAAACGGCTTCCAGGCAGATTTTCGCCATCACCTTTCCAGCGATCGAGGTGAGGCTAACCAGCCTGTAGTTTACTGGATCCTCCTTCCTGAAGACAGGAGAAACATTTGCTTTTTTCTAGTTCTCAGGAACCACCCCCAACAGCCATGGCATTTCGGAGATAATCAAGAGCAGCGTTGCAATGACTTGTGCCACTCGTGGATACCTCCCATCAGGTCTCAGGAATTTGTTTATGTCCATTTTGTTTAGATATTCCCTGACCTGATCTTTCCCCACCGAGGTAAGTTCTCCTCCGGACTTTCCCACTGGGCTCAGGTACCTGGGATTAGTGAAAGTGCTAAAGGCTGATCTTACTGGTAAAGACCAAGGCAAAGAAGATCGAGACCTCTGTCTTTTCCATGTCCCTTGCCATGAAGTCCCTTCACCCATTCAGTGGCCGGCCCACATTTTCCTGCTCTTTCATGGCTGGTAGAACCCTTCCTGTCACCCCTCCATGCCCCTTGCCAGATGAAATTCCAAGAGAGCCTTGGCTTTCCTAACTCCATCCCTGCATGCATGGACAGCATCTCTACATTCTTCCTGGGCCACCTGACCCCGCTTCTACGTCTTGCATGGTCCCTTTCAATATTTGAGTTTTGTCAGAGGCTCCTCCTACCTGTTGCCACTTGTGCTTGATTTTCTGTGTATGAGGCTGTGTATGAGGGTTCTCCAGCTTCGAGGAAGTGAAAATCTACCAGTTCCCTGGGCCCTATGGGATTCTTCCAAGGAGGTCCCTCAACAGGCCAAGGTCTGCTCTCTTGAAGTCCAGCTTTTTGTCTTGCTCCCACCTCTCAAGAACCTGAACTTCCTGACCATCACAACCCTGATCTACTTTTCCTTGCTTGTATGTACGAGATCTAGCAGTGTGCCTCCCTTCATTGGCTCCTTGATCACCTGTGTCAGCAAGTAAATGCACTCCAGACACCTCTTAGATTGCTTGTGTCCTTCTCTGTTGCCCCTCTGGCAGAGAGCGAGGTAATTCAAATTCCCCCTGAGGACTAGGTCTGCGAACACGAGACTTCTTCAGCTTGTCTGAAGAAGGCCTCATCTATTTCTTCCTCCTTATCAGGCAGTTTGTAACACACACACATCACACCATACTAGACATTGGTCTGCCCTCCAACCCTCACCCATAAGTTCTCAGCTGGCTCATCACTTGTCCCTGGGCAGAGCCCCACACCTTTCCGTCACGCTCAGTCCACTATTTCCTCACTCTCTTGGGAGTTGCCATCTCCATTCTCCACCACTCCTAGTCCTGGCTTTCTCCTCACCAGGTTGGCCAGCTTGTGGCAAAGGTGCTTTTGGCCCACCTTGGCAGGCGGATTCCATCTGTTCCTAGCACGTCTTCCTTGAACTCCTTGTCCAATCTCCAACTAAGTCATCCCGATACACAGCAATTATTATATTAACATCCAAACACATTTAAAATAAAATCTAACCATCACTACAGCTACAGTCTTAGCTGAAAGGCAGTATCGCTATAATGCAATCCAATATCGAGAAAATCAAACGTGTTTTACATGAACCCGTTTTGTAATATTGACACAGTTCTCCATTTAGATGAGGGCTTTTGATTTTTCTTGGTAAAGAGTCAAAATAAAATAGGAGAACTTAAAAAAAAACTTTTGTAACTCACAGTGGTTGAGAATGTCAAGATTCTAGTCAGAAGAGACTGCGTGGTGAAGTTCTAACCCTTCAGAAATGGATTTTAATGGAAGTGTTGACACAGTGTTAGCTATACCATCACAAGTACGACGCCAATACATTATTCCCTTATGGTAACAGTGTTCAAGCTGCCCTGTAATTTGGCACAGAACATTTCTATACTAATGTAATGTGACAATGTTATTATGTCTGCTATTTTCCATGCCGTAATAGCAGTATTTGTTTCCACAAACATGCCATTACATTCACTAATATGGCTATATTTAAAGACTGCCCGAGTAAAAACAGATGTAAACTTATAGAAAGCAGATAATCTCTTAGTGATTTGTTTTGTTTTGCCAGAGTAATTTTCAACCCTACTCTTATAAAAACTCTGAATTCCCTGGGAGGATAGCTTTCACTACATAACCTGCTGTTAGAAATAGTTGCGATGTTCATGATGTATTTTCTCAGAGGAGTTGCATGCAGCCATCCATTTGTAAGAACAGCCATTAGCTGTCCTTTTAGTACAGTTTTCTAAAAACTCCCATTTCGTGGGAACAACTGCTACTGGTCTGCTTTACACTTACCAGTGTAACACTTCTGTCTATCACATCTGACGAACACTTGCCCTGAATCTCTAAGTGTCGTATCACATCAAAAAAGAAAATTATAATCTGTATAGCATCTTGGGGTCAAAACTTCCCCTGCCTTGTTTATCTTCCAGCAAATAGGAAAGGGTAGCACACAGAATGTTCCCGCCTGTGCCACCATAGAAGCTTACGGGTACTCCATACCACTGTAGTGGAGTACTGAGATTTGCAAGCAAACAGAACTTTGGTGGATTATACTGTGGGTGTTCCTGACTACAGCTGTAAAACTGTAGCCTTACCCTTGGCTGGCCCAAGTCATTTTTTGCAGAGAGTACATTTCCTACCCTTCTCCTTCTCTCTAGCTGACATGCAGAGGACACTCCTGGACTGGCAAACAACCAACCTGCCTCACATGGTGCTTATCTTGGGAGAACTTTTAAAAAATCTTCAGTTTAAGCTGTGCACATTTTCACCTAGAATAATAATACACTGAAGAGCACAGGAGCAATAATTTGCTGTTATAGTAAAGATTAAAGAAACTGCTTGCACATTGTATTAGTAGAACACATTATAACATATTTCAAGAAACTGTTCCTCTCATTATTTCCTCCAAACTCTCTGTTTTGGAAATTAAAGACAAGAATGATACACATGAAACCTGTACATTGTAAAGCCTACAAACAATGCGTGTCAAATCTTTGTGCACCCAGGTTACTATGGGAAACATGCTGAAAGTATCAACCCAAATGCAGGAAGGTAATTTCTGCACACTTATACAAATTGCAGGTGATACAAAAACTGGGAGGAGTGGTTGATAGACCAGATGCGCGTGCTGCCATTCAGAGGGATGCTGACAAGCTGGAGAAATGGGCTGACAAGAACCTCGTAAAACAAAGAAAAATGCCAGATCCTGCAGCTGGGGAGGAATAACCCCATGCACCAATACAAGCTGTGGCCTGACCAGCTGGGAAGCAGCTTTGCAAAAAATGATCGGGGCATCCTGATAGACAGACACCAAGTTGAACATGAGTCATCAACGTGCTTTTGCGGTAAAGAAGGCCGACAGCTTCATTGGCTGCATTAGGAAAAACGTTGCAGAAATGTTGAGAGGTGTGATCCTTCCCCTCTGCTCAGCACTGCGGAGATGCATCTAGAGCACTGTCTCCTAGTGCTGGGCTCCCCAGTGCAAGAGCAACATGAACATGCTGGGATAAGTCCAGCAAAGGGCCACAAGGGTGATTAAGGACTTGAAGGATCTCTCACGTGAAGACAGAGACTCTTCAGCACGGCAAAGTAAAGGCTCAGTAGGGATCCCACCAATATTCTAAAATACCTGATGAGTGGTGCCCAGTGACAGGACAAGAGGCAATAGGCACAAACTGAAATACATGAAATCTCGTTTAAATAGAAGGAAAATCTTTGCACTGTGAGGGTGACTGAGCACAGGCACGGGTTGCCCAGAGAGGTTGTGGGGTCTCCATCCTTGGAGATGTTCAAAACCCAACTGGACGCAGCCCTGGACAACCGGTACCAACTGACTCTGCTCTGAGCAGAAGGGTTGGACTAGACCGTCTCCCCCGCTCCCCTCTCACTTCAGCCATTTTGTCACTCTGAAATTTCTACTCAAATATATTCCCTGAGAACCGGTGGAAAAAAATAACAGGGAGGTGTGGTGGGTGAATCCTGGCTGAGGACCCAACTCCCACCCAGCTGCTCGCCCGCTCCCCCTGCTCCGACCTTGGTGTTCCCTCTGCTGTTTGTCAGTCTTTTTGTTCCCTCCTCCTTCATCTGTCCAGTATTTTGTAAGAATGGTGTACTTTCTAAGCACGTTTTCACAGATGTGCCACCAGCCTGGCTGCGGGACTCAGCCGTGGCCAGTGGTGGGTCTGTTGGAGCTGGCCGTGCCGGGCATGGGGCAGTCCCGGCCCCTCCTCACCGGGGCCACCCTGCAGCCCCCACTGCCAACACCTGGGCATGGACAGCCAATACAGGAGGGATGCAAGTCTCCATAACCTGCGTGCTGTTAACTCTTTCTTTTATGACCGCTGACACTCATTTTTAAGTGGTCAGTTTGGGGGTTTGATGACAAACCATCTCTACCTATGAGATTTGGATGTCCTGAACACTCCATTTTACTTGAACCAGTACATTTAAAGGTAAAGTAAGCCAAGGGCCTCTCTGTGTAACAATACGGAGTTAGATTTCGGCTTCTGTCAACCAGCATCGCTCCTTCCATGTGCGGTCTGCAACAGAAACCTGCTCACACACACTGCTCAGGAACTTGCCTGCATCCTTCTGAAGGGGATGTCTTTTTCAGCAACAAGCAGGTGCTATGCCAGACCTGTCCTGAGATAATCTTTCTTCACGTGAAGAGAATTTGTCTTACTTCAGTGCTGCAGAAGTTTACCCCGTGGTGTGCAGCCTATGCAAGTTACTAAAAACTGCGGTAACATTTCATCATTCCTCTTCCCATTATGCTCTTCCCAAAGACAGCAGAGAGCAGTCTAGGAGCATCTAGATGACATTGAGATGCCAATATCATTTCTCCTCCTTTCTCTCACACATACCATTCCGAAAAATCTCTCTCATTCAATTTGCTTTGCAGATTTTTGGTATCTGAACTAATCTGAGGGGCCAAGATAAAGCAGAAACCAAACGCAGTATATACACCAGACTCTGTATTCTCTTACAAAACATCCATACCTGGGGTAAATTTGTATTTCATGTTTGTGATAAAAGAAAATTAACAAAAAAAATTAACTGGAAAAAACGAAAGTGGTTTTGGCAGCCATGTACTAAAGTTACTCCTTTACCGTCATCAGAAATAATATATTGAGAATTAGCTGATTGTGTGCAATGTAGTCCGTGACGTTACCATACAAATGACCCTTCACAGATTGGTAAATATCTTTTTTACGCAAGTTCATCACTTCACCAAATTTATGCAATCGCTGTCACTTGAAGAAATAATTCATAGAATATTCCAGGTCCAGACATCAGTTACTACTAAGACAAATTTATAAACAGAGTTTTTCCTTTGTTAGGTGTGGAACGTATAACTTCTTATTCACAGTTTTCAGTTACTTTTTGAAGAACTCAAAGATCACAGAAGAACAGAAAGAACAACTTAAAAGTAAAATAGAAACAAATCATTTTCTCCTGTAGCAGATAGGGGACTGAAATCTTTAAAAATAAACGTTTAGCAGTATGACTAATCACTCACATCGCTGGGAAGGGCAAACCCATATACATAAAGTAAACTCAAACCTTTGCTCAAATTATCAATATTTTTTTGATACCACATTTCCTTTCTACCATGACAGCAAATGCAGAGAAACAGACTGAGATGAGTCCCTCTCATAGTTTTCAAACATGGTCAAGATAGAAAAGTGGAACTTCCATGCGAATAATTAATGTAGCTTTTACACATAATTCATTTTCTAGCCTTGTGCTAGATACAGTTTGAGCCAAAAGCTTTTCAGATTGTAATTATTCTGTTATTTCAGGGTTTGTCCAAGAAGGTACACCTTGCTGTAGAGTGGGAACCAGAACAAGACAGAAAAATCCAAAATGCTTGACGGTTATATCAACACTTTCTACCATCAGTCAGTCATTCAGATAAACGTATACAAATAGAAATGAAAATGCTTAGCCTTACAGAACTTCCCTCTTCATATGGATATAAAAATGTGCAACATTTGGATATTTCAAATGCGATGAGTTAGAAAGAAAACTCAGTAGCTCGCTTTAATCAGTTACCGTGGATCATTATGGCTCTTGCATTACTATTCTACTTTCACTTCTGCATAATTCTATTTAGATCAATAAGGCTAGATTGGAATAAAACTAGATTATGACACTGGTGAATCAGGCCCCTTATTTTTGACACATTTAAGCTTTTCCTGAAAGACCAGATGGTTGGTGCATGTTATGTAGTTTTATTCAGATGAAATTTAAAAGAACTAAAATACGCAGCATGCTTTTATTATTGGCATGCTTAGTGTGTCACCTAAAGAAATCTACAAAAGGAGATAATGAGCCTTGTCAACTGTTTCACAGTAATTATAGCCCTCATGATATAATGCTACAAAATTACAATATAGTTTAAGATAATAAAATGTAAAAGGTTTTTTCAATCGGGGAAAAAAACCCATTTGTAACATTTATGCAGGAAAGGGATTATTTCAATCAGGTAACCATCAGTATATTAGACATGCAATCAAGTGTAATAAAGCCAAATTCTGTCCGTGTTTGAAACTGCACATTGTCCAAAATTTATGCTGTATATTTTAGCTACGTTCTTCCCACAAGCCTTCCAGATTTTCACAGGGTTTTCCAGTTCATTTAAATATTTAATATCAAAATAACATAAAGCTTCAGACACTTGCTTCAAATATTGCCTACAAGCTCCCAAGCATTCAGATCAGCATTTTTTAGCGTACTTACGGTCATTGCATAATGGTCCACTAAAGGAGGTCATGCTACAGTCACAACTGAATCCATCCCACTGCTGCAAGCACACTCCCTGGTTTGCACAGGAATCCTCTTGGCACGTTGTGCTGGGGCCTGATGAGAACACACAAAAAAGGACTTGCGCTTTGTCGTCCAAAGAAAGGTATTTCTCGCTGGATCACATTAACTAGTTGCCAACATCTCAAATCAAATGAGCAAAGAGTTACCAAGTAAAATGCACATAAACTTGCTGATTTGGTAGCAGCATGTAATATTAAAAGGGTGCTTTTGCTTTAGTTTTAAAGAGTGATGTGTCAAGCACACAAGAAAAACAAACTGAAGCAGAGTTATTCCAAGTACAGCGGGAACGTTAACTTTGTTGCAAGTTATTTGTTAATCTCGTGTCAGACCATTAACTGGCTAAATGTTTTCTAAAATCTTTATTATTTTTTCCTGTAAATACATTTCAAACAGCAAAGCCAGATGCCACAGAAAGCAAAGCTCTGGGAGATGAAAGTGAAGACTGGAAAATAAAATTCAAAACAAACCAAAACAGAAATAATAAAATGAGACTACACTATACAATGCTTTTAATCCCACAAATTATTTTAAATGATTTAGGTCTGAAATTAAGAGGAGTTTGGGATTCTTTGGCAGGAATGTTGGCAAGTACTGATTCACATGCTTGGGGGATCCCATGCAGGTTCCTTTTTCACGGGGAAATGCAGAAAATCGGACTACTAATGAACTGGCATGCCAAAATGTGACATACGCATGAAAAACAAAGCTACTCTATTGCTAGAGAATTATAACTAGACTACTGAAATATAAAGAAATTTGAAAAGGAATGATCAAAGCACTAAAGCAATCACTATACAAACATATTCAAGACTGAAAGCCTTTATGCAAGCTATGTGGGAAAACGAAGTTTCATGTAGCCCATTGTTTTAGAGGTGTGAAAGACAAAATCTGAAACAAAATAACACACTTTAGTTCTGAAATGTACAGAGCATTTATGGCAGAAATCCAACTGTGCATTGGGGGTTTCAGTCTTGTTTAATACACATAGGGCTATCTACCTTGCAAATCAGCTTTCATCAATGCAACTTTGTCAGCAAAATAAAAAAGCAAAATATATTAAATGTTAGTAAGCAATATTGAAATGGCAGCAAACACAGAAAAAAACCATTCAGAGTAAAGTGCATGCTGCTGTTAAAGAGAGAAAGAAATGCCATATAATGCAAACAAATTAATGCTAATAGCCATAAATCTTCAGGCAAGCCAAAATAAGAAAGCAGTAATTTGCCAGTATTTTACTACAAATATAATGGTTAATTGAGCTGATGACATGTAATGAAGGAAAATTAAAAGTTGGGGGTTTTTTCTTCCTTGGATAGATATGAATGCATTAGCAGAGTAAATGCATGGCTGAATCCTGACTAGCCATTTGTCATGTTCAGATACACTGAATTTGAGAATAATTAGCACCGTCATCCTCTGTGGTCTTTCCTTTTTCTAGCCTTTTCTTCATGACTGGCGAACGAAGACCGAAATACAGACCGTGAACTACAGGTTACTAGGAGCGCTCCCACACATTTCACACTGACTCCTGACACTACCAGGAAAAATTTGGCTCTGGGATTATAAAATGGTCCTAAATTGTTTTGGAGAAGACACATCAATATCCATCTGAAACTCCCAGTGCTAGCCATGGATGACAGGGCAAAACTGGTCCAAAGATAATGTAAGTATTCTAAATCATCCTGTAGAGAGAAATCCACTTAACCCCTCTTTAACCCCCCACTTAACATTCTGGCTCCTTCAAGCATCTCAGTGTGGGATTTTCTTTTGAGTTGCTAGTATTTTAGAAAAATCCATATCAATATGATTTAAGACAGTTCAATGGCCTCCTGCTTTAAACGAGGTGCTGCTCAAGCACACCTCTGAACCGGGGCCTCTCCAGCCACCGGGCGACTGGGAACGAGCTCAGCGTACCCGGCTTCCCTCTTTGGGCAAAACTAATAACTGCCTGAATTTCTCCTGTTCAAAGAATAGTAATAATAACAATAATAATAACCGTAGTAATAATAATAATAACCGTAATAATAACCGTAATCATAATAACTTTAATAATAACAATAATAATAACAACAATAATAATAATAACAATAATAATAACAATAATAATAATAATAATAATAATAATAGTAATAATGCCTGTAACTGATTTGCTGCGGTAGGCAGACATAGGACAGTGATTTCCTTTTCTTTGGAGTTTTGAGCCCAGAAGTTTCAACATTTGGGCATTACATCACCCTCTCTTGAGCTGGGGATTATAACGACAGAATCCCGTAGCTGACAAGACAAGACACATTTTTTTCTCACCAGATTCTGCTACTCGGAAACTTTACAAAGATGAAGTGAAAATATCTGTAGGTGTTTAAATGTTATATATTCATGCATTTATTTACACTTTAGTTATGCAATGTTAAATTTCCTCATCTTTGCAAAAGTAGAGCAAAAGTCACAAGGACTTAAAAGTACATAAACTCCAGGACCTTGTAGGCACGTTAAAAAGTGCATATTAAAACACACTTATTTGGAAAAAATACAGATATGATCTAGTTAAAAAGTAGGGTATTTTACTTTTTATGAAATTGATGCTTAGCACTTTGGGCTTATCTGTAGTAGTCATTATTCAAAAATTGCCATCAAGAATAGTTTACATGTAAGAATTTCTTTTATAAAAAGCAGGCTTTTTTCTTTTCAAAGAGCAGAGGAGGACTGTTCAACGTCGGTAAATACTATAATATCTACCATAACAGGTTCATATTTTCCTATATATATTACAGAATTAAACTATTTAATAAAAATACTGTAATACGCTCTTCTCAAGCACTCATGTTTTGATTCACATTCAATTTAAATATTCTAATTTATTCAGTCTTCACTGCAGACTTTTAAATTGAGGGTTTACATGTTATATATCACACAAAACCCCATTATTAAGTAGCATGTACAATGTTTTACTGCATGTTGCAAAACCAAATTCCGTATCTCACCACCAAGAACCTTCACGTATGTTAGTACTTCGAAACTCTTAATACAGTATATTTAATATCCAAATCCTAATATATATGCACATGCATGCACACAGTGCATTTTCCTCCTAAATATATTAAAACTACGGTTTTTATCATTCTGTAGCTTCTATAATTCTGCTTTATTCAAAGTATGTTAAGAAAGTACAATGGATTTGACTAGAGAAAAACAGGGTGGACACTTACAACCTGGCTCTGGGGTTTGCTGTTAACAATTTGAAAAGCTAGTTAGCATATTTATGTTTCTAGCTGTTAGTTTCTGTTCTAGCCATTGAAAATTTGTCAACAAGGTGGATTCAGCCAAGTGTAAATTATATTCAGTGCTCAACGACAGAGAACAGAGATACCTATCTGCCGGTGGCTGGAACTTTGAAATGCAAGCCTTACAACTTGCCACACCAATCCCACGTGTGGGTTTGCAAAAAAAAATGTTTCAAAGAATTTTTATCATGCACTTTTGACATTAGAGTTATTGAGAAATATCACTACTTAAAGAACAAAATCCTAGCAGAACATTAATTGGTAGCACATCACGGCTTCACAGTTTGACAGAAGAGAGAAAAAGAGCTTTCACCCCAGTCTGGGTTTGGTTTGGTTTTTTTGTTTTTTTTTTTTTTTTTTTTACCAGGAAGGTGGGCAATTCAATTCCATGAGAGTCTGAAGAACATCAAATCCAGGTGCCTCACTTTCCAGGAAAGGTTTTGCAGCAGGCTGAACGCTTAACAAAGGGCATATATCCACTGGCACAGCCAGCTGGCTTCTGGGTTGAGAGTGGCAGTGACTAATACTTATTCTTTGGAAATTACCTCTGCTGCTGCGTCCTGAGCTCTTTGGACTCAACATCTCGGGGGACTTACAGAGCTTACGCGTTCCCTTGCAGCACGAGACAGATGCAGAACTGCTCAGTTCTGTAAGGACGGAGGCTGTCCTGTCTGTACACAGCGGCAGAGCTATGGGCAGCTTAAGGCAGGCATACAAGAGGCTGCTAGGAGGCAACTAAATTTGCCAGCGACTTAAATCATATTTTAGGTATCGGAATTTTTTTTTGTACAACTGATCCATGGTCTGCAGACGAGAGACCGACAGATGGGTCAGACAGGAAGACTTGAAGTAAACAAGTGAGATGGAAGAGTTAACTTGCAAGGGTTAAGCAGAAAAGTCTGAAGGGAATATTTCATTCCACTCTGTTAAAGATTTCCTTTTGCGGGCAAAAGACTTTTGATGAGGCAGTTCTCTGGGAGACAGGCAGCACATCTGGTTTGACCATTTTGCTTGTGTCAGATGCTTTTGGTGTCAGAAAAAGCTGACTCTCCACCAAAAAGGACAGTATTTGTATGGCCTTTATTAAATTGTTGGGAGCTTTATTAAATTCACTGATAGCTGAGTTGTGCCACTGGTTTAAAAGGTGAACTTGCACTCTAGGCCTGTAGCAATATTTCTTTGAAGTACATAAAATTCATTTAGGAAATTACATAATTTCAAAAGAAGCTATGAAATGCATAATGGAATTAAGGCATACTTTGACTCTCTGAACGGATGGTGCAGGCGTGGCACTTGCTAACGTCATTGAGAAAGCAGAATCTAATTTTCCAAACTCAGTGACAAACTAATTTATACATAGTTTTCCACTCCTGATAGAAATAAATAGACACTACAGCTACAGAAAATTAAGTTGTGAGTTTTACATATTTCTAGGTGCTATCAATAGATTTCATACTGTCAACTAAAGGTAGCAGGTAAAGAACAAAAAATTTCCACCTGTACAAACATACTGTAGGCAAAACGAGGAGATAAAATTTATCCACCAGAAAGCTTGATCTCGTGAAGCTTGCGGAACCCCCCAGCTCTGCTTGGATTTTTTACAGTGTCTATTTGCAAACTTAACAAACTTGATATCAAAATCATCAAGTTTCCAACTTGAAATTCTACAGTGTCATTTACACATTTTTCTGTCCAGAGAAGAGTGGCACTTGAGAGAGGGAAGAACACATAAAATTGAACATAGACACAAAAATCAGAATTATGTGAATAAAATATATATGCAGGGACAGAGAATAGATTTAAGTTGTTCCAGAAATCATAGTAAAAATAATGTGGGATTAAATGACAGCTGGAAAAATAGCTCGAGATTGACACGCCTGAATTAGAAATACACCTCTTCTAATTCTGTCCTCACTTAAATTCCGTGATATTCCAGATGAGTCAATAAAGACATAAAAAATGTGAGATAAAACATATTTGGCTGTTACTGATTTCAGATAGGAAGGCTCATGACAATACAAATCTCAGGGGTGAGAAAAATAGAGGAGATGGAAGATTGATCTGAAACAGTTTCATAAATTAGCCTTGAATTAATCAACTCAATGTTTCCTTTAAAAATGGAATTAATTAGCTAATGTCTCAGCATTAGCTAATGCCTAAGCAAAGATATAAAGATATAAAGGACTTCATTGAAGCTAATTGTTATTGTTTCCATCATTAATTAAAATACATCAGAAGTAAATGAAATACATGCAAAATGTCTTGCCACTGGAGAAGGATGGAACCTATATTAAACATTTAAGAAGTTAACTCATGGTCTCAGATCAATCTCTGTGCTGTAGGGCAGGCACACACTTGTCTCCATAATACTAAAAAAAATGCAGCCTTTATATAAGAAAAGGTCAAACAAGATCAATTAGAAGCAGGTAAAATATAGTCTCTCCACATATGGAGTGTACATATCAACAAAACTCTGCAGGATTTGCACAATACTTTCACTATGATATAAAAAAATCAGCATATTTAATACCTTCACATCCTCTTTCTATTTGCCCATTGCAGAAGAGAGCATCTGAGATAAGATCAGGGAGCCGTCCATTCAAGTCCACTGATGCAAGGCAGCCTTGGAATCCCTCTTTTGCATGCACCAGTTTTGGCAAGGACTTATACATTTCTTTGGCCACTCCTCCAATATACAAATCACCTGTTAAGGAGAAAGAACTATTAGATACAGAAGAAAAACCCTGTAGAGTAAAACTGCAGAATCTTTGACCTGCTTGATCGTCTGGCCCTTTTGTGCCGAATGACAGGTGTACCAGAAAACCATTCCTCAAAATAAATGTAGGCGAAAGCGCTGAGAGCATATGACGTGAAGAGACGTTGCAGGACGGTATATTTTCAAATGTCTATGTAGACTTCACATCTGTATGACTAATTACTTAGAAGTAGCTAGACATGTTATTCACGTGCCAGCTTATATATACAGGAGAAACGCACGCGTTTCACAGAAGAGGATTCAGTCGCAGAATCTCCATCTAGAAACAGATCTAGCACTGATGCACGTTGTTAGCACCCTCGGGGAACCTGACCACAGATCATCTTGATTATGGATCCAGCACGCTGACATAAAAGGCAATAAGTGGAGCACCAAGATCCACTTGAAGTCCATTATCCAAAATCATCCATTTAAAAGCACTCCAAGAAATAAAGGGCTTAGGGAGACGTCTAAGGACAAACTTAGGGATACCATTGTTAAGCAGCGAAAGAACTGATTCTTCCCACCAAAATTCATACCCTGTGCCAGTCACGTGGGAACAGGGGGAGGTAGATGCCTTAAAAATGGCACTCTGCACAGTGAGCAAACAGAATTTTGTTGCCCGAAATAATTCTGATGACAGACACGTATTATAAACAGCTCTCGTGGATGAACCTCAGGCAACTTACTCAGGACTGAAAGCTAGTGCTTTTCTCCCTTTGAGTAATTCATAGCTCTGAGACTTACTTTGAAAGGACATAACTATAACTTTTCTCTTAAACAGCGAGGGGGAGACACTTTTTTTGCTGTAAAACAGTTCAGACCCTGCCTTTCTTTCACGTGTTGGGTGTCTCTGGCGGGCAGAACAGTGATCTTTCAAACCAACATAACCCACCTCCCTAATGCGTTGCCTTAAGTGTCAGACTATAGGTTTAACTCGGTGCTCTCCATACCTGCTGCTGAAGACGTGCTGCTGTTTGAAGGAAGGTGCTTATGGGAGCATCCAACTCTCAAGCATCACCCAGTAACAAAATTCTTACTCTACCTATGCATTAAATCCTCACTGATGATGTGGTTTTTGCTAGCAAACATTTTCAACAGACTACCTGAATGTCCATTATAATCTACATTGTGCTTTCCAGTTCATCCCCCAGTCCGGGTGGTTTTGGAGCCTAGGCCATAGGATGGATGTACCAAAGAGTGTTTCTGCATCACCTCAAATGTAAAACTGCTCATTTCCTAAGCGTTTACTGAGCTTTGCAGGCAGGTTTTACAGTGACAGAACTCAGAATGTACTAGCTATCACCGCTACCCCATGTGGCTAATTTTAATCTCCCTCTTATCTTTATAAGCCTCAGTCACCCCTTTCCCTGGTTCTCCTGGCACGCTCGCTTGTTCACAAGGGAGCGCAGTTTAGTGCTGTTTGCAAGGGTTTACAGTTTGCCTGTGAGGAAATGGCCTGAAACAAACAAATGTCTATCAGACTGAAAAATTTTTAGTCACTACATACCAGCCCTAAAACCCAACTGCATTTGAATGAGTGAAATAGAGATAAAAAGCTTAGGAACATGCATATTATTAATCTTATAAGCCACGGAACCAGAAGTCTTAGCAACCTTTATACCTTCGTATACTAAGAAACCTCAAGCTTTCTCCATTTTCCGTAAATAATTTGAAAAATAAGGTATTGCTTTCCTCTAGAGCTTTGAGGTACAGTATAAATCTCAGAAGCATGATATTAGACATAACAGAATAAAATATGGTGATCCATATGTTCCCACAAATGGGCTGTAATTCATTCACAGCAGAAAAATTTCTGTATTTTTCTATCAGCTGAGCTAGAAACAAAGTAAAAACTCTTGCCTCATGATAAAGGTTCTCATCTTTTTCTCAGGTGGAACATCTAGAAAGTGAAACCCTTCAAAAGTGAAGTTCTGTGCTTTCAGTCATTGTCAGCTCAGAATGAGAGATAATTCATCTCAATTGATTCCAATTGACTTAAAAGAGGGAAACCTCCAGAGAACAATACCCAGAAAATGTCGCCTATGCTAAAAAGGTTAAACTTGGTCTATTGTGCATGACGCATGCAACCTCTTTTTAAACCTCCCAACATGTATACCGTCCCAATAACCATTTTTATTCTGAGATCGGTTAAACCTTTAAACCGGTAAACTTTCAGATTGATCCCCTGCTAATTCCTGAGATCCATCCCTCAAACATATTGAGATTGCTATATGCGGTCAAATAGCAACGGTCAGTTATGGTGAAGGGCTAGTGGAAGTCCAGGTCAGTGTGCCAGCACGTGAACCAGAAACTCAGAATATTTGCTCCTGAAAATAAACTCTGGAATATTTTCAACTAGGTACCATATCCACAGAAGTATGATGCATTAAGTTGAGTCTAAATAAACTGTAACTCTACTTAGAGTTCCTTAAGACTATTGATAATTAGAACTGATTGTTATATGCTATTGAAGATACAGTTTCCACAAACAAAGACATGTTCTGGGTAGTATTTTAACTTTGTTGATGTTCAAAATAACTTGAGTTCCGCTTTTGCGCTAGCTAACACGCTGCACTAATACATATCGCATGTATTGAGCAGCCATACTGACTATTAAACTTCACCTTTTATAAAAAGTATATACGAGTATTTTTTATGACCATGGGCTAAACCTTTCCCAGATTTAATATCAAATATGGTTTGAGTTTGCTGCTGGTGGCATAAGCCCACACTTTCTCTCAGAGACAAATTTTTATTAAGGGATAGGCTCTGGAATGAATACTCAGATACATATTTTTTTAAGTTATTTAATTTTTTTTTCACTTGCTTGTTTTTTTATATCCTCCCATCACAAATGTTTTACATAGCTATTTTTGTTTCAGTTAATCACATGCTTCGTTCTCACATTCATCTCAATGAAAAAGTAGTTTCCTACAAAACTCAGTCCATTAGAAATTCAGACAAGACAGAATTGCAGAAAATGTTGTTAATGAAAATATTTGTATATTGAAAGCGCATTAGCAGAGGTTCAGAAAAGATAAAACTTTTCCCTGCTCCCACTAAAAGAGATCAGAGGAATCAACATAGTATGATACAAATTCCCAGGTTTGCTCCTCTTTTTCGCTTCTTACGCAAGTACAGCTTTACTACTGTTCTATGCTCTAAAACAGGATTAATCCCCTGTTGTGCACCTACCTACTTACCCTTATGAATTACAGGTAAGTTTTTTCATTAAGTGAGGTATTGCAGTTCATCAGATCAATAATAGGAGATCATGACACTATCTACACTAGCTGTAGCCTAAACGTGATGCTATCGCAACACTGCTACCACTGAAAATGTGTGACCATTTCAGGAGTTGTGTGCTATGGAAAATGCAATTCTTCTATTTCTTTCTTTCTTTCAAAAGATGAGCATTTTTTAAGTAGACACAGAAAGGGATATTACTTGTATTACAGTGCTAAGCATAGTTTTTGGAACTAAAGTTTAGCTATTACCTTTCATGCATGTACTTTCTTCTGAAGTTTATTTGGACTTTTTAAATGTGTTCCTGAAAAAGCCTCATTTTTTTTCATAATCATCCTGACTACTTAATTTATAGAGGAAAATAATCAAATTATATATTAACTGGCATAAACAAAGTAGCAGGAAGTAAAGAAATGGGTGAGGGAGTAGAGTGCTCCAAGATTTTGATCTGATCTCTGGAGAAGCTTCAAATAAAGCACATTATTTGAGAGCACACAGTGCTTAATCTCACAACTCTCTTCTATTAGGAGTCAGTACAGAGTTATCCCTTTTTATTTAGAGGGAGGATTTTTTCCTCTCTTCATTTTTCTGAGGCCAAAAAAATAAGCATGCCACAGTGTTTCTCACTGGCATGCTCGTTGCAGGCCAGAGGAATCAGCTGGGAGGCAGCACTTTCAGAGCTATGCCTATAAATCACGGCAATAATAGTACTGGTCAGTTATTTCATAAGCACTGACAAAGAATTGAGTTTAGAGGGTTTGATTTATGTCTTTTACAGGTAATGCAGATCTCCATTTATTCCAACAGGAGCTTTCCTATTTACACCTGTGTATCTCTTTTCTGACTTAGACCTGGTTTGTGCTTTGAGGAACAAGTGAATTTAATACAGAAACAAGTTGCTAGCTAATAAATGAACCCAAGTTCTCAATGTATTAATTACTGGAATTACACTTATGAAAAAATGCACAAACACCACACAACAGTGAGTCACACGCAACTGTTGGTGAAACAAATACTGCCAAATCCTTCTGTAATAACTCATCCTTTTTTTATCCTAAGTCTCTCTATTTCTTCAGAATAAGAACTTTGTAAACACTAAACCAAAGAAATGTAAAATAAAATTGAAGATGCTGTTCTATTTATTTCTTTTATGAATAAGTAGCAGAAGTATTTTATTATTTGCCCCTTCTGACATGGCTGACAGGTCACCTCATAGACTTTCCTCCTTTCCTAATTCATGTTGATACCCAAGAATTCTCAGGTGATACATGCTGGTGGAAAAAAACTATTCACTTAATTTAATGACTACCATTGTCTTCAGGCACTAGTAGAGAGGAACTTATTATCTGTGTGTTTATAATGGTAACAGCAACATGTAAATACTGCTCAGGGAACAAGCAGTTTAACTGGGATATAGTTAGGCCTCTTTACTCTCCAAAATCTCTATGTTTTGTTGTACGTATCTGGTGTTCATTTCCTGAGCGCCATTCTTGACAAAAAATGAACACCGTTCATTCAAATATGGTTCCAAGTATGAATGAAAAAAAGAAAGGGGGAGGAGGAAATAAAACAATAGGAGGAATTGTGACTTGGCTTTTTCATAACCCATAAAGACTATATCCCTGGAATATTTTTATACGGCTGCAAAGGCATCTTCAAATACATCACTGTCTCCAAAAGAAGACATTATCTCCTTTTGCGTCTTGTTGTGCTGCTGGCTTCTACCGTATTTTCAGCTCTTCTCTTAATTTCTCTTTCATTTTAGAAGTTTCTCTTTTGTGTTTCTAAGGTCACATTGTACTACATCACTACTACAGCTAGGAACAAGAGCGCTTCCGCAGTGTGCTGGAGTGGTATTAGTCCCTGAAAAAGACATGGATAGCCCTGGCGTAACATGGTGGGTTCTGAAAGCACAACAGGCATCTCCACAATTCCTTTATGTGACATACGAAAATACGAAGGAACATCTGGCTGTGGTGAAGCCGAGGTGTCAGGCACACTTTTCTCCAAATATGCTATTTCAAAATGATCAAGCATATAACAGCTTCTTCCCTCAGGCAGGCAAAGAGGAACGAATACTGCAAAGACTGAGAAATACCATAGGGAAAGTCTAATCTCAAAAGAAAAAAAGCGCGCGCTTTCTTCAAGTCCTTCATAAAATGGATGATTTGCTGTTACAAGATCAATAGAAATTGCTTTGTAGTATCTCAATAGTTGCACAATGAAGTACCAGGTGGAACTCAACGTAAGACACACAATCCCCACTTCTGGTATTTTTCAGGCAACTGAAATATGAAATTAAAATTACTCTCGCTCAGGCTGAATATGCGCTGACTTAAACTCAATAGACAACCTCCTGATTTTGAATCAAGAGATATTGTCTCCAATGAAGATGTCAGGTAGGCATCTAAATGCCTTTGACATTCACTGAAATATAGGAGCCTACTTCTCCTTAATGACCTTCTCCCCTCTCCAACATACCTACCATTTACTTTGTGCAACAGGCAGAGTGGTGACACTTTTTTCAGATGTGGGGTTTCAACACATTCTTTTGAAAAGGAATTGGGCCTGAACAGCAGATGAGTGGTGATTCTAGAGTGTCTCCCCACTTTTGTTATTCATGACCAAATGTTTACCTTTTGTTCCATATAAAAAAAAAAATATTTGATCCTTTAAAAATGTTAATGAAATATAATTGTTCTTTTTTAAATAAATCAAGAAGCCTGCTGTGATCATAACCCAATAATAAATTGAAGGACAGTTGACAAAGACTTAAATGATGCATCCACAGTTTCTGCAGCACATACGCGCCAGCATATGGCTTTTCAAATCTCCCTTTGTGGTAGAGAATATGCACTTGCTGCGCATTCACAGGCCTGTTTGGTGCTAGAGCAAAGCATGACTGAATTTCATCTGCCACTTGCAAGGGCACTTGAGGGAAGACATGAACGTGTAAACTTACGTAAGTGTTTTATGCCCACTTATCCCAGTTATTCACTTCAAAGAGTCCATTCTGTAGCTTCAGTATTGATTTGTTGTTGAAGTCTTTTGGTTTTGATGTGTTTGGGTTTTTGTTGTTGGGTTGTTGTTTGGGTTTTTTTTTAAGAAAAGTAGGCTTTTCAAATATTTTCCCTGCTGGAGTGATGAATTCCATCACTTCTAGACTCTCTCTCACATAAGAAGGGAAAGGGCAGGTAGTTTACTTGTCCAGGCTCTGATGAGTTATTTGTCCTTTCAAATACTTTGGGCAAGAAGCAGTTGTATGATGTGACAGGTGGTACCTTCCGTCTTCCACATTCCCTGTACTGATAACCAAACAAGGCAAAACAATGACAGGCAAAAAAGGGAATTTATGGGTTAGCATGTCACTCTCTTGGGAAGGAATATAGAAACTGATCTTGTCAGCCCAGTTTTATGCTGCTTTCAGTATCTTCCCCAAATACCCTATTAAAGGTATTTAAAAAAAAATAAAATTCACCAGCACTGAAATGCTGTGGGTTTTCTTTAGTCATCCTTATTGGCATATAGGACATACCACAGTTACTTGTCAAGAGAATTCAACTTTGAAGATATTTCCTCTTTTGACTGATATTGTTCTTCTTACAGTTTCATTGTAGCACTGCACCCTAATCCACGTTGACAGAAAAAGAGACAGTGAGGATTAAGAGGTACCGGATAGAAACTACAGTTGATGGGTACACCAGAAAAGAGCACCTTAGAAATTTCTCTTGCCACCAATTTCTACGGCAGTCCACCCTGGAGACATACCTGCTGCTCTACCTTTCTTCAAGTCTCCCAATTCCATCACACTGCTCACAACCACGCTACTCTCATAACTGCGTTGAAGACTTTGCATGCTTGGTACAAATGTGCTTCTGTCTAGAAACTGCTCATGCCATTGCTATGCTGCTCGCTGTTTCATATCTCAGCTCTGCTGGACGCGCTCTCCACTTCTGCATTCACCTCTTGGTGCTCAGTTTTCATTCCTGTTTACAGTGGGTTTTTTCTCTGTTCAGAACTGCTTAATGGTTATGCAAATATGTCTATGTTTCACAAGCAAGTAAAGCTGCTTGATAGAAAGTGGGCTGGGGGTGGGGTGGGGAAACAGCAACGACATGACCATGTCCTTAGGAGCCAAGTTTTCAAGAGATACAAGCAGATACTGAAAAGGTAAGCGCTCAAGTCTGAACATTCCCTTAGATATCTGCAGGTCAAAATCCATCATTCCCCCAACAGTCTTGTTCTCAAATGACATGTATTCTCAAACAAGAAACAGTTACACAAAAATACTTAACGTTTTCTTGACAATAACAGTTCTCAGATTCCCAGCTGCTGTACTTCTCCTTGCTTCTTCCACCCCCCCGAAGACTAGATGGAAAGCACTAGCATTGAAAGAGATTAAAGAGTTTTAAAACCAAAGCAGTCTGTTTGTCCAATGGACTGTGAGGAAAGTTGGTGATGCATGTTAAATGGTCAATAATAAAATCTAATTGCCATATAAATGTGCGTGGTAATCCATCTCCCACAGAAGTGATGCTATGCCAATTACTCTCTGTGAGGGGGGTGGCTGTGGTGGAGAGGTGAGGCATTCAAGCACATCAAATGTCCTTCATTTCTTTCCTGTTCTGACCACTTTTGTACATTGTCTACACCTGACAAATAGACAAAAATCTAATGAAACGGGCAGTTTCATGGCATGGTATACTCGGATTTCCCTTGATCCCGACATTCTTCTGAAATAATTTACTCACCCTCTGCTTTAATAGCCAACGCATGCTCTTAGCACAGCTTGTTTTCGAAACAGCGAGGAATTCCTCTTTCCAAGAGGCATCCTACACCTCAGAGACCATCCTCTACAAAACTCTTCCTTTAGCTAGTACTTTAGGCAAGATTCTCCACATAAAGCTACCAAAAAGCTGAGAGGTTAAACGTTCTCATTTTGAACGTAAGTTTGCAGAGGGAAATTTTGTATATAATATTACCAGCCTCTTAGTCAAGACAATCACCTTCAGACTCTGAGGATATTACACAAAGAAGCTCTTTTGCAAAAAGGACTGCTCAGTCAGAATACCAAGATCCACGAGGGTAGCGCGCTCATACCCAAGGCAGCACATTTTGAACACAAGTTTAGGATTTGCTTCTTGGCTGGGGGAGTGCTAGGATTCATTGGGATGTACTGACACTAAATATCCAGGGGGGTTTGGTAAATTTTAAGAGCATACCTATTTCCTGTAGTATCCTTAGCGTAACTTTTACTTAGTATTCCAGAAAGGTTTAAAAGAAATTGCACAATCAGCAATGGTAATTACCTGCATGCAAAACAACTGTAGGAATGTAGGAAAATCTATACATTTGTATGTCTTTAAGAGACTGAAAAGAGCAGGGGAGAAGAAGCAGAAAGCAAAAACTTTCTTTCACCATGGAGTGACCCAAAAAGACTACTACAATGTTGTTGACTTCACAGAGCTCAGCACAAGTACTAGTGTATTTTCTTTAATTTTTATTTAATCCAGAAATACTGGAGTAGATTTTTAATTTTTCCCCCATCTCATAACTTTGGAAATCTGGATACAATTTCTGATGGTTTAGCATTACCAACATTATTTTCACAGCCTAGTAGACAGCATAGCTGTTCAAAAGGAGTATGTGACAAGTTAAAAAGAAAGGAGGACAAAGGAATGCGCATTAGACCAGGTTGTCCAATCGCTTACTGTTCATCTGCTCATATATCTTTGCTATACAGGAAGTCTCAAAGAAGGGCTCTCAGTTTTTTAAGTCCCTTATTTTTCCCTCTAGACAGAGGTTGCTTTCCCAACACTATCAGGAAGACAACAGCTGCATTTGCCATCGTCTACTCCAATAGGTCACATTAGGAAGTTCTATTTTCTGTTGACAGTATTTGGAACTCTGCATTTGGAACAGAACATTACTTCTGCATGAAGAGTTCGCAGCCCACTGGCAAGGTCATTACAATTAGCTTATGCATGTTTATTTGAGAAATTTAAGCGTTAATACTCATTCATTAGTACAAATTTGAGTTTTTATATAAAATACTTTTCTGTGCTTCTTAAAGCTTTGATTCTTAGCAACAGAAATATGAAGGATCAGTGGCATTAATATAGACCTTGTAATATAGAGAAGAACATATAATGCACCACCAATAATAATGGGCTCAATATAAGACAACGGAAACAAATATGATATGAAATTGAAACAATTTCAATTACCATTGCTGGAACAAGAAATCTTCTTTATGATCAAGACCAATTTAGCTCAGCTTTGCATAGCATGAAAAACCTACTTTGACAGGCAAATGAAATATCAATAGATTAAGTGACTACTACAAATCATCAATGAATATGCCAGGTTAGTAGATCCACTGATAATTTAGTTAATTGCATTAAAAGTTTACAAGGATGAATTAATTGCCAAGTAAGTCTTTATGTACATGGAAGCAGTATATTCAGTGCATCTGTAAAACCACTGAGGTGGTACCAGAAATTAATATTACTTTTCTTTCAGATGCTTCAGACTGGCCTGTTTTTCACATTATCAGAGGAAACGGTAAATGGAAAAGCAAATGAATATAGTAACAGCAGCCATGTCTCACAAAGGAATAGAGGAAGCCAGAGACCAGTGAAGAGCTACAGAAATAAAAGTAGAACAGACAAGAAGAGATCTGGACAGGGTTTTTTTTAAATCCAAGGAAGTTGATTCTGATCTATGCTCTAATATAAAGAGCATTTTTTGAGCATGCAGTGATATAACAGCACAGGAATAACATATGACTTACAATGGACTCCAAAATTGACATTTGGGAAAGCCATGTGGAAGAGGATAACAGTGAGACAAGTTGAATGTATGGATGTCAATTCAAAAAAGCAGGTCTTAAAAATGCATGAAATGATGCACAGGCAGCAAAAATAAAACTGCAAATGTTGAGTCGGGTAGGATTTTGTTTTCTTGTAATGGTGATTTCCTTTTAAAAAGAAAACTTAGTTAGCCCAATATCAAAATTAGGATGACTGCAGTTCATCCTGGAGGATACAGCATAGCTAGAAAGCTTGGAATAGGATGTGATACTGAAGTACTGAAGCTACCAACTCCTAGAAAACCTTGTAACTACTTATTGTTAAATGTAAAATAACAGCAGCATTCCTTAGCTTTTTGTTTTGCAAGAGTGCGATATTTCAACTTTCCGTTTCGATTTAAATTAAAAATGCCAACATATTTTAGTTTTCTGACAGATATTCTAAGAGAATTCTGAGTGGATTTTTGTAGGGTTTTGTACATTTGCTGTTTAAAGAAAGTAGGTGAAAACTCTGGGGATTAAAGTAGTGCTTTATATGTGAGAAGTGGAGAGAAGTAACAGGAAGACTAAACAAACCCTAGTGGATACGAAGCCATGCTTGAGGATGTTGTTCCTCCTCGAAAGCAGATCATGTGTCTTCAAATATTTATTAAAAAAAAAAAAAAGTCTGACAGAACTCCAATTTCCCACACCACAGGAAGAAAGTGTAGAGAGGAAAGAGACATTACAGATGTTGTAATACCTACAGTCTGAACAAAGGAGATATCTTTTCTCTGGCAACAGCTGGGGAACAACAGCACAAGTCAAATTCCACGTCCACTTGCATTTTTGTGCTGCTTCGAGGCTACTCTGACCCCTCAGACCATCAGAGCCCAGCATTAAGTACAGCAAGCAAGAATTCCCCTCCGCCCAACTCCTTTGGACCGCGAAGACCTTGAATTGTAGCCGTGCAACCAACTGAGCGGTAGTGAGAGCAGGACAAGGAACGTGCTCATGAAAGACATGAAAGGAAATTTGCTGTGTAACTGAATGTTGGCAGGCTTGAGCTGCGTTGCCTTTGCTGTTAAGACTCATTTATCTTCGCGGGTTATCTGCTAGAACTGCACCTGAGTACACTTTGCTAATTTTCTCTGCTAGGAAAAATAACGCAGTTCTTGGAATCCAAACACAGAAGTTTTTTTCACTCGTTTGTCTCCAATTTATAATTTACCCATCTAATTACAACAATAATTAAGCTGGAGAATTTAATATAAGTGTTTCCACAGGTACCCAATGCCAGTCCACTGAAATTGTACCAGAGGTTATGCAGGGAACCCATGTCTGTAACAATGAACCTTCTGTGTTATATACAGGCAAAGACTACACCCAAAAGGAAACATACAGTAGAAATTCTCTCCCATACTTTTATGGCAAGTGTCTGCTTTCCCAGACAACTGGCATGCTGTGCAGGCTCTACAACACAATCTGTGTCATATCTCCATACCAAATTCACTGTGTGTTGGCAAAAACCTGCATATATGTGATTTATCTTTCCAGGATTAACTTGGATTTCAGCATCGGAAATCTGGTAACTCTACAATTACTCAGAAAGGCTGCAGATTCTGTATTACCTGTACACATTATATTTTGCCTAATGCTAACTCTGGTTAAACAGAATTATTGATATCACTAGGAGGAAGTATAATTTTGAATTTGCTTTGTTGCTAGGGCTAAAATAATACAGAACAATGAATTAACCATAGCTGCTTGTATCAGGAAAGTGTATGGAGTGTTTATAGCATTAAAGAGATGTGTAATCATAAGAAATACTGACATAAAATAGAAAAGAACGAGCTACAGGAAAGCATTTCATCTGAATGCAATGGAAGAAAAAAACAATAATGAACGGCTTTTTTTTCCTTCTTTTTAGCCTGCTGGCTAAA